>CM057453.1:571060000-571685000 GCA_016271365.2 Neoceratodus forsteri
AGGTGCAGGAACAAACAGCCAAAACACAAAGAAACCAGACCAACCAGAGCTTTTAGGATATGAAAAGTGATGTCATTTACTCAGTGGAAAAACCACTATAAACAAAGAGTAACATACTAATGCTTCACTATGCTGCACAATGCCTCTCCCAGCCTCTCTTAAAGCTGCCCACTGTCTTCACTGAGATGACCTCTTCCAGCAGGGCAATCCAAGTGTCCACCACCCTGTGAAGAAGTGCTTCCTGACCTCCCTCCTAAACTTCCCACCCTCCAGCTTAAGACTGTGCCCCCTCATGTTATGGTTGCCACTTGGCTTAAAGAGACTCTCCTTATCAACCTTATTTATCCCTTTCAAGTACTTGAAGGTCCCAATCATGTCCCCTCTCTGTCTCCTGTCTTCCAGGGAGTACATGTTCAGTGCCCTCAACCTCTCCTCATATGCCTTACCCTTCTGACCCGCTGTCATCTTTGTAGCCCTCCTCTGGACCTTCTCCAGCAGGTTAAAGTCCTTTTTGAGGTGTGGGCACCAGTACTGAACTCCATACTCTAGATGCCGCCTTACCAGTGACCTGTACAAGGACAGTGCAACTTCCTCTCTCCTACTACTAATCCCCCTAGCTAGGCATCCCAGCATCTTGTTTGCCTTTGCTGCTGCTTTCTTGCACTGCATGGAGTGCTTCAGGTCACAGGTCCTTCTCCTCCTCTGATGCAGTTACTCGGACTCCACCCAGATAGTACTCTGTTCTGGGATTCTTGGCTCCAGTATGCATAACTTTGCATTTCTTGCATTGAAGCCAAGCTGCCAGATCCTGGACTACCTAAATAAGATTGATAAGGAGAGTCTCTTTAAGCTGAGTGGCAATCATAACATGAGGGGGCGCAGTCTTAAGCTGGAGGGTGGGAGGTTTAGGAGGGCGGTCAGGAAGCACTTCTTCACAGAAAGGGAGGTTGACACTCAGAATGCGCTGCCAGATGAGATGTTCTCGTTGAAGACAGTGAGCAGATTCAAGAGAGCCTGGGATAGGCATAGAGGGAAGGTAAGGTTCATGGATAGGGAGGATGGGAGGAGTGGGGAGGGAGGTGGGAGGACAGGAACATTAGCTCAAGCTGTGGACCCTGCAACACGAGCAGACTTGATAGACCAAATAGCCTTCTTCTGCTGGCTTCTTCTTATGTTCGTATACATATATCCATAAAAGATGCATGGCTAAATATATGTATGACATACTCGGTGAAACCTCGTAAAGTGCAGTTAATATGCATAGCGAGCAGACATAAAGCATATGTAAAAAACAAAATACATTGTATATGCTGAGCCACAGCCAAAGAACATTCCCCCCATAAGGGTAATACACAGCTGGAACCATAAATGGCCATACAACTTGCCATAGGGCTATTGGAACCCATAAACAGTACCCTCAATAATGAAGTTTTTTGTGACCTAGAGCCAGTGGTTCTGGCTGCTGCAGTGGTCAGGGTTCATCCACCTTGGGAGGGAACATGAGCACTGTAATGTTGCAGGTATAATCACCTTTACCAGGTGAGTAAATACCATTATCCCCTGACACCTTTCCAGTGCTCACAAATCATCACATATGAGACTTTGTAGCAGTGCCCAGAAAAAAACTATGAGAGCGTAACAAAATAGATGAACCCTGCCCTTAGACCAAAGCTGCCATTGCCCAAAGCACTGTTCTACCAAATGGGGCTCTGTCCACTGAAGTGACATCCAGTCTGTAATGGTGTATGAAGGTGTGGACAGAGAACCAAGTAGCTGCCGCACAGATATCCTGTATGGAGGCACCTCCCATCTCAGCCCACGAGGCTGACAGAGTCTTAGTGGTATGTGCCCTGATACCTTTTGGAGGCTCCTGCCCTTCCCCTTGATAAGTGGCAATTATTGCCTCCCTAATCCAGCTGGTAATGGCTTCCTTAGAAGCTGCTTGTTCTCCTTTCCTGCTGGAAAGAACACAATCTGTCCAGCTTACGAAAACCTTCATACATTGACAGATAAGCCTTCAGCAGAGAAACCATGTCCAAAGGATTAGGGTCTCCATCTTGGTCTCCTCATGGCTGGCAGGTGGATTGCCTGCTTCACATGAAACTGTGAGACCACTTTAGGAGCGAAAGACAGGACAATCATCAGGGAAACCCTGTCATTATGGAAGGTCAAAAATGGTTCCTGGCAAGATAGTGCTTGCAGTTCGCTCATGCGCCTTCCAGAGCGCATGGCCATAAGGAACACTGTTCTCAGGGTAACCCAGTAAGGGGACTTCTCAACAAATGGGGGCTTATGCATGCCATCCAGCACCAGGTAAAGCTGCCAAGGGGCACAGAGCAATCGAATCCTGAGGGATGTGATCTGCGCTGCCCTGAGCAAGCGAATCACATCGGGATGTGACCCTATGTCACCCACCCTGGGGAGATGTTCCTTCACTGCTGCAGTAGCTGATACCTGGACCCGTAGGGAAAAGTAAGTTAGGCCCTTGTCAGCACTATCATTGTGAAAATCAAGAATTTGAGGAAGTTCTGCCATCGAAGGTGACAAACCCTTTGCAGTACACCATTCGCAAAAAAACATGTCAATGCCTCTGGTAAGTCCTGTTTGTTGAAACCTTGCAGGATTGCAACAGACAGTCCACCACTTTCGGAGGGTGTCCCTCCTTCAACAATCTTGTCCTTTCAACATCCAGGCCATCAGTCAAAGTACCTGGGGGTTGTGGTGCCAAATTGGATCCTGAAGCAGCAAGTCTCATCTGTTTGGCATTCGCCAAGGACAGTCGATTAACATCGCCCTGAGTAGTGAATACCATGACCTCCTGAGCCAGTCTGGAGCCCTTAGCAGAACAGTCACTCTCATGGCTCTGATCTTGAGAAGAACTTTTGCGATCATCGGAATGGGTGGGAAAAAATATACTCATTGGAACGTCTAATGGTGCTGCCATCATGTCCACCTCTTCGGCCTGACTGTCAGGAACGCGGCAGTGAAGAAGGTGCAGTTGTGCATTGTGCCGAGAGGCCATCAGGTCCATCTGAAAAGAGCCCCATCTGCAAACTAGAGTCTGAAACACCTGGAGGTGTAACTGTCATTCCACCTGGCTGAGGGTCACTCGGCTTAGCCAGTCAGTGTGAGAGTTCAGTTTCCCAGCTAGATATGTTGCAGATATCATCGGCAGGTGGCCACCACTAGGTATGTAGTGCTTTCCTGAGCATTGCTCTGCTGTGCATCCCACCCTGCTTGTTTATGTAAGCCATTGTTACCTGATTGTCTGTTCGGATCAGTACCATCTGACCCATCAGTCTTGGCGTGAAAAATAGCAGGGCTGTGTACACTGCTCACATTTCCAGCACATTGATGGGAAGGAGGGACACCTTTGAGGACCATTTTCCCTGGGTAACATGTCACCCCATCACGGCTCCACAACCCAGGAGGCTGGCGTCCATTGTAATCATCACCATTGGGGTCAATGACAACAGGATGCCCTTGGACAGGTTGGTCCTGTTAGACCACCAAGCGAGGCTCACAAGTATAACCTGACTTGGCTTGAGTATGCACCTGAAGTCCTGGGACGATTGGTCCCATGTATCTAGAATGTAACTTTGAAGTGGTCGCATGTGTAGCCGGGCCCACGGAACAATAACTATCATGGAAGCCATCAGGCCCAGCAGTTGAAGGTACAAGCGTACTGGTCTGTGGGGCTGTGCCTGAACAGAACAGACTCCATAAGTCGTAGAATATTTTCTACCTTTTCTTCTGTTGGGAAGACTCTGCCCACATTAGCGTTGATTTTGGCCCCCAGGTGGGTGATCTCCTGTGTTGGATTCAACTGGCTCTTGCTCCAGTTGACAATCCAGCCGTGCCATTGGAGACACTTGACCATGGCCTCTGTGTCCTTCTGGGGTTGAACCGGTGACCTAGCCCTTATGAGCCAATCATCCAGATATGGAATGACATGTATCCCCCGCTGCTGAAGGAGTGCTGCAATCATGATCAGAGTTTTTGTGAAGACTCGTGGAGCTGAGGCCAGGCTGAAAGGTAGGCAGGTGTATTGAAAATGGCCACCACTGATTTGAATCCTGAGGTAGCGGTGGTAACTGGAGCGAACTGGAATATGCAGCTAATCATCCTTTAAGTCTGTTAAAGTTAGGAAGTCCCCAGGCTGAATTGCCATCAGTGTTGACTGAAGCGTTTCCATTTTGAATTTCTTGTACACCATGAATGTGTTCAGGAACTTTAGGTCGAGAACTGGGCGTAGACCCCCCCATCTTCTTTGGTGTTATAAAGAACAAAGAATACACCCCTGTGTTCCTTTCCTGAGGTGTCATTGGTACTATGGCCCTGCTCATGAATTGGTCGCGCAGGGCCTGCTGGATCGCTGCCAGACGCTGAGGCTCCTTGGGCATTGGGGATATCATCAGTTTGTGTGGAATTATCTTTCATGTGAACTCTATGGCGTAACCATGAGAAACCAGCTCCCACACCCACTTGTTCTTTGTGGTCTGGGCTCACTGATTGGCGAACAACTGAAGTCGTCCTCCCAAGGGAGGACTGTCCGCCGGGGCCCGCCTTATCTCATTGGATTTTCCCTGCAGAGCCTCCACCGGTTCTGTTGCTGTGGAAGCCTCTGTGTTTTCCAAAGCTACCCCTGAACTTAGATTTGGCCTGGAACTGAGCCTTGGATGCTCCACCTCTCTGGGAATTAGACTCTGCCGACTTTGCCTGGCCCTTGGTGCCCCTGAACTTGGGACAAAAGGGCCGGCCCAACTGAAGGTAAAGGTCCTTCTTGTCAGCCAGCTGCTTCGATCTGGCCTTTTCCCTGAAGAACGGGGTCAGGGTGTCACCGAAGAGATGGCCCCCCTTACATGGGAGCTTCATCAGCGTCACCTTGGCTTCGGCATCCACCTGCCAGAGGGCCTGCCTGGCGCAGTTGGTCAGTACCATGGCCCTGATGCCAAACTTCATGATATCTGAC
This sequence comes from Neoceratodus forsteri, assembly GCA_016271365.2. Taxonomy (NCBI): domain Eukaryota; kingdom Metazoa; phylum Chordata; order Ceratodontiformes; family Ceratodontidae; genus Neoceratodus; species Neoceratodus forsteri. The sequence continues at coordinate 571,064,973 of CM057453.1, forward strand.
GATGCATCTGCTAGGTAACAGGCGGCCTGTATGGTGCAGTCTGCCTGTCCTGTCAGTGATGACTCCTCTGGGAGGTCATCCGCGATGGCCTCAACCCATCGTAACAGGGCCCTGCTAGTATACCATACTGCTGTCCCCGCTGACAGGGCCATTCCCATAACCTCATGGATTTTCTTCAGTGACTCTTTGGCTTTCTTATCCATTGGGTCTTTTAGAGATGCAGTGCTCTCAACTGGTATAACTGTGTGCCTGGCGAGGGCCAACACTGGAGTATCCACCTTAGGTGCCGCGTGCCATATAGTCAGGTGCGATTGGGACAGCGGGTATAGCCTCTGGACAGACTTCTTCTCTGGGATCCTTGAGGGTTCTGGTGCCACCATTTCCTTGTCCAGGATAGCGTAGAGGGCCGTACATGTGGGGACTGCAAGCCCTGTGGTCCTGATCTGTGAGTACAGGAGGGGTCTGTTGAGGCATGGAGTGTTTTTGGCTCGTCCGGGACCTGCAATACCTCACAAACCAATTTCAGCAGTTCCACTGTGTCCTCCTGGGGGCAGAGTCAGCCTGTAGCCTGTCCGGAGTCCTGTTCTGCTTCTTCCTCCTCTGCGGAGTCCTCTGTCCCTTTCGCCTGCCTGTGCCTTTTCTTTGGGTGATGCGGGGCCTGAGCTGACCCCAGACATTTTGAGGCTGTATCCTGCGGTTGCTCCTGGATCAGTTGTTGCATTCTTTACTGCCATTGAAAGAGGAGGCCGGCTTGGGCGGCATTCTGAGTTAGTAGTGCTGTAGGTGGAGCTGCCTCTCCCTGAGCCGAAACCACATCCAGGTTGTGACTGTTCAGAGCCCCATTCTCCGATACTGTGCAAACAGCACACAGAGCTTCCCCCACATGAGTTTTCGGGAGCACAGAGCCACATTCCAAGCAGGCAGGCATAGCAGTGATCAGATGTGAGCTGTCAGAGCTATAGGGGTGAGAGAAAAAGAACTGGATCAGGAACATAGTTCTGTACCTCCTGACATCACAGCAGCAACAACTTCTTAGTAAGGGTGGGGCGATGTCAGGAATCTCTGCTGATGTACTGCCCCTTTAAGAAAACGATTGGGTTCCATCTTGGTTGTCTTGCTGGCTCGGCTTATGTTGCCCTTAAGATGGTGGCCTGCATGCTGCCCTTGTAAGATGGCCGCCAGACTCACAATATTCCGCGAGAATTGATCTTTCAGCTCCTGAAGTCTCGAGGGAGCTCTCCCTCTCGTGGGATTTCCCCTTGGACAAGGGTTCCCCTCGTCAGACAACCCTGGCCATTATTTAATTATTTATTTACATAATACCTCCCTGCCTGCTGCCCGTGTCCGGGGAGGTGGCTGAAACCCATGGCCGCTTCACTCACGGTCGTTTGCTCTGCCCATTCCTGCCTTGTCAGCCCTCCTGTCACTGCTGTCTGTGCCTCTGGAGTGGTCACTACCTGAGGGGCCACTTCACAGCACAGCAATGTTGGGAATGCTACTAAAAGGGTCACCAAATGGGGTAGGGGTGACAGCCAGATGCTACCTGAGGGTCTGGCTCTAACAGCTTCCTGCCCCTGCAGTACTGAGCAGCATATAGATTCTCCAGAATACCTGAACCTAGTGTAATCCCTAGGTGGCACTACTCCAAGGGCTACTACCCCTGTCTGCTTGGCTAGTAGCAGGTTAAGGGGCCTAGGTTCTGTGATGGGTGTCTCCACCCAAAGGTCAGGGTTGGTTTCTGTCTGGCTAACCAGGCCACAGCCCTCTGGGACACTGTGACCCCCTCTTTTCCCACTAGTGGCCCACACAATATACAATATTCACCTTCCCAACACCCCAGATATGCTGTGTACATACACTTGTATTTGGCACTTACCCCCAGGACTGCTTCCTTCCGTTGGCTCTGGGGACCCCCTGTAAAATAAGGTTAAGCAAGGCACACAACTACAATGCAATACCTTTAGCATATACTGACACACAGCCAATGTAACTTTAAAAGAAAAGAAGATCTGATTTACTCAGGGGGTTTTAACAGGGATAGGGGCAATCAGGTTAATTAGCTTACTCTCTCTAATAATCATACAGTTATGCAAGCAATCAGACTCCTTAGCATTGTCACCTTTCTAGGTACCCAGATGAACAGAGGATGGGCTAGCCAGGACCGTTGCCCAGGGTAGGCTGGCGTCGCAACTGGTAGGGGCCCTGTGATGGAAAAAGAAAACACTTGCACAACACAGTATTTGTAATCCGGAGCCGGAGGGCTCAGTTTGTGAAGAAAAGAAACAACAAACAATTAGATGACACACTTTTGATTTAAAGGATGGTTGCAGGGAGCTACTCTGATAGTTACTCACTGTACCCAAAGCTGACCACAGGTTGGAAGAAGGTCGCGGCCGTGGATGGGTGTTCGGGATTGCCAGAAAAAGCAGGGCCCTCATCGATGAACCTTCTCTGTACAGTAGGGCAGGAGGATAAGACCCTCGTGGCAGGGTCTAACTGCATTAGCCAGAAATGGATTCAGTCCAAAGGTAGCTGGGTATGACTTCCAGCCATTAACACACAACTCAATCTGGGGGGAAATCAAATTGCGACCCCCCCCCCCCAGTTCACAACACATTTATATGTAAAAGCCAGCAGCTGACAGTTCAGGCTGAGGGAAAAACAGATCACGACCCCCTTCCAGTTCACAACACATTTATATGTAAAAGCCAGCAGCTCACAGTTTAGGCTGGGGGAAAAAACGTATCACGACCACCTTTAAATACACTGCACATTTATATATAAAGAATATTACTGTACCAGGCAGGCTGCTCCTCGATCCCGATCGCAAAGTCACTGCTAACACCCGGGAGCATAGAGGTAGCTGAAGTTCCTGACAGGCTGATCGTGTTTAGCAAAATCTTCGGTCTTCTACAGGTTGAGCCTGGTTTCTAAATCAGTAGCTCAGTTCAGTTCTGCACACCGGGTTTAGTCCGATAAACCAAGCACGTTTCTCCTCTCAGAGCAGAAAACAGCAAGCAGGTCAGAAGTCAGGCCGCCCACGATTCTCTCACGTGAACTACGGTGCAACACAGCTGCCCGAGCTCTACGAGCTGCTTCTTGCTCAGCTTCCCACACAGATCTGGCTTGCCAGCAGACAGCCCAGGGGCTTTCACTTAGATTCAAAAGATTCGGTTGATCGGTTCAGGTGTCGGTCACAACAGACTCCCTCTATAGGTGCAAAAAGGCACCAACAGTCCAAAAACTACAATTCCCAGAGTCTCACTCCACACAGCCCCATCTCAGCAGGCTCCATTTGAGAGGCCCAAGTACTGATTGGTCCCATTCGGCAGTCCGGGACCAAAATGGTGGAGCAACACTGAATAGTCCTTGCTGCAAGAAATGCAGGTTAGAACAAACTACATTTTGACTACTATTTTAATGATCTACCAGCAATCAGTTACATCTTTCAACAGGGCTCACTCTGCACATTTAGCGATGGCAGAAACGGAGCGATTAGTCAGCAGTCTAGGTGGGACTCGGGCATAGAAACACACAGTACCCCCATTCAAACTAATTATGACTGCAGGCTGGCAGCTGTTAAAGAGACAGTACATGGAGGCTTTAAAAGCACTCACTGCGACACCATTTAAAATGGCTTTAACGCCAAACACCACCCAGACTGTGAGCAACTTGGCAAGCTCTGGGAAGACTTTTCAGGAACCCCCATTTATAGGGGGGTTACACTAGGATAAACATATTTGTTAGCTGTAACATGGGAGTGTTGGTTAGTAATGGAAGTCCTAAGCTCCTACACATTCAATACTGTCAATGTGATTATCTAGATAGAAGTACAGGGTGAAATAAGTTAAAATAAATTACCCACAGAGGGCACAATTCAGATCATGACTGACCTCCAGGAGATGCATGAAGAAAACTGTTTATTCTGGCTGGAGCTGGGGGAATTGGCCTCCAGCAGACCAAAGATTTATAATCGTGCATTGGTCAATGGGATGGCGAAGGATTACCCATTTGTGAGGATGTATGAGCACTGGATGGGTTGCAGGGGATATGTGTGTTTTACATAAATTCAATAAAATATTATTTTGAAAAAATGGATGCTATGCTGGCCCGTCGGCGCAGCGGTTGGATTTCCGCTCACGACGCCAGTGACCTGGGTTCGGGAATGGACCCAGGAGCTGGAGGGCTGGCCGGGGAAGAAGGATTGAGGTGCCTTCAGGCTGCTGTCCTTCTTCAGGGGGAGGGTTGGGGAGAATGTCCGGTGTGTCATGACTCCTAGCGGAGGTTGGAAGGAAACGCTAGCGCAGGATATAGCAGCAGTAGAGGGGCGGGACAGATGCAGGTTGTCATTGCACATCTCCGCCCCTCAGGGAAAAACAAGAAAAAGACAGCTCGTGCCCACCTCTATGAAGCCTGCCCCTGCCCTAATCAGCTTTCGGGGCCGGCTCCACGATTCTAGTCCCATGTTCGCGGCACTGACACCCTAAAGTGTCGCGACCCCACCCTGAGGGGGCAAGCTGAGGGTGTCTGGAGTCTGGCTAAAATGAATGTGGGGGCACTAGGAGTCCGTGACCAGGCAGATCCTCGGCAGAACGAGGGCAACAAAAATACAGAATTAAAAAAAAAAATGGATGTGATTGTCAAACATTTTGACGCATTTGCAGCACTCTGCTCACATTACTGCAGAAAAACAAAGTGTAATTTTTGATTCATTTTTGATGCACAAGTTGAGGCACTGGTTGCATGAAGTTAGTTCATGTTTATGTTTTTTAACAGTCATGTTGCAAGTAGCGCAACTGTGGCAAAATTGTGTCGCAGTTCTTTGACAATCCAGACCACCACCTTTAGAAAAGGCTAACTCTGAAAAGAAATGTGTAGTTAATTTTAATGAAAGCATGCAATCAGTGAAACATTATAGAAGAGTAATATCTGTACTGCTTGTAATTATCAATAATTTAGATTATTGATACTTTAATTATAAATCATTTTTGCATTATGCATCATTTTGTTTTATATGAAATGTTACATTTTGTAACTTTTTTTAGGACTTACATGCAAATAAATAAGTTTTTACTAACGTTTCTGACCATAGCCCATTTGCAAAGTACCCCAATTGTATTTCATAATCCTGCAGAAATGTTCATTTTATATTTAGTGACCCCAGTACTTTTCTTGCTTTCTCAGGCTTCACATCTTAAAGCAGTGGAATATTATGAAGTCGTACAGATGACACTGAGCTGGCCAGGGTGTTGGACTCCCTTGAGGACAGGAATAGACTTAAGGAGGACATAAACAAGCTAGCCATTTGGTCAGACATCTGGCACTGGTGTGCTTTTACTTGCAGTCTGCTCCCGGTCCTGCTTCAATCTCCTCAAATTATGTCTATATGACTCCTATCAATGCCGCTGCAGGCCATGCTGAAGAGGGCCATGAGTTCAAGTGGGTGGGTGCTCATGTCACATTCTCTCATCATGTACATATCGTACCCCAGCTTACTCATCCCGGTCCCCCTCCATGAGTGCTATCTGAACTAATATTTAATGCACATAATAGCTGAGTCCTTGCTGAGTTTCCTAAACAAAGTACAGTAGGTTGAGGAAGGGCAGTCAGTTATAAGGAAAGAACAGCAGTAGGAGAACTGCACTGGACATGCTGCAGGGTACCCACTCATCTGTTCTACAGAGGGACTACAGCTTCTCGGATATCACAGTGAGTGGTGCAGCCGGTCCACATGGCTGCTTACACTGCCTGCTCCAGAACATGTCCCCATCTCTGCTGCAGCTTGGGGGAGAGGAGAAGAGAATGACTTACCAAGTTCAGGTAAGTGTCCACACTGCCACATTTGCACAATAGCAACCTGAGCACTAAGGTTGCTATGGTGCAAATTCTCATTGATTTTGTTTTGCAGACTCCTGGCATAAAGGTATACCCCCTTCCATCTGATCCCTGATCCCACTTTGGTACTACCCTTATGCTTTCCTTGTCCTCTTACCCTCTTGTTTATCTTGGTGTTAGCACCCATTGTATTCCCCCCAGTGTCTCCTCACCTAGTCCACTTAGGGCCACAACCCTCTTTATACTTTAAATTTATAATTTTTATTAAAATAGGCAATACAACCATTTCTATGCAATACATCTCAACATAGCGTTATATCAATACAAGTTAATCTTGCTCAGTACTATTAAAGTTAACAACTGAAACACAGAGTTGACATTGCACAGTTAGGTTATACAATAAGGTAGAACCTAAGAATAAGAATCCCATACACATATAGTTGGATAAGGTCTTTTGGTCCCAAGAACACAAATGGCTTTGCACCTGGGTGACCAACAGGGCTATGACACACATACCAGATCAAAATCTAGAAGGTATTGTGTCCATCCCTGCCACCTTGCTCAAAATTGTTCCAGGCAGTCATGGATGAAGGATGTAATAGTAGGTTCTATGTGATATTGGTGATTGCAGAAAAGGGCATCGCCATTAGGGTGAGTGTACATTGCCGAAAATAAAATTTGGCGATGCACACTCGCGGCGAACATGAAGAGGGCATCCGAGATCCGCGATATTTTTTTTAATGCTTCCCCCCTCGCACTCCCCTACTAAACGATTCTCAACTCCAGGGGGGTGCATGTTGGGGAGGTGGGGTGAAATACTTCAAAAAATTAAAAGCCGCCTGCCGGCAAAAAACATACCGCGCTGGACCGGAACCCTGCGTCCCAACTGACCACCCTCCCCACCACACTAGCGGACCAGCTCAGCAGCTGCCTGCACACACCCTCCCATACCGTCCCCCTTACTCTTCCCACTTGCGCTCACGTGTCGCCGCGTACATCCCGTCACCCCTACCTCGACCACCCAGGTATCCGGTACCTGGGTGGGCGAAGTAGGGTGATGGGATATATGCATGTATACATGCGTGTGTTTGGGAGGAGAGGAAGGGTGGACACCATAATTGAGTCGCCGTTTTTGTACGCACTCAATTACGGTCACCCTGTTCACTGGATACTGTAATAGTACATTTCTGAGATTATGTTTCCTCAATCTGCTACACTGCGGAGAGCCACCTGCATCTAGCAGCAGGTGATAGTCTTCTTATCTGTTAATATATAAAGACAGGCTAGTGCTCTGCTACCTAATCAAATTCCCTTGGGGAGGGATGGACAAAAGAATTATCAAAGCACAAATCAAGTCTCTAGAAAAGGATAATTATACGAGTTGCTGGGCTAGATCGTGCCAAAAGGTCAGAAGGGATGGGCAAGACCATAAAAACATGTATATGATGGGCCAAAAGTTGGCCACATTGGTGCCAGCACACACCACATTCAGTTGGTAGGAAGTGGGCTAGCATAGTTGATGTCCTAAAGAATCTGTACCTGCATTTCCATGCAAATTCCCTCCACTTCTGGGAAGAGGTTACTTTCAACACAGTAAAAGCATAGAGAAGTCATATATCATGAGTGGCTGCCATGGCTAATTCAGTATTCCATTTAGCAAATACTCTGTTAGTAGAATCCCTGAATAAATCTTGTAATGCCGATAAAAATTCCCTGTCGGATGTCCCCAAGTAGTACCCTGAATGGCTCCATGAGGAGGGTCAAAAGCAAGGGGGGGCGGATCTGGTAGCCTGGTGTTCTCCGCTGTTCTGTGAAGAAGGAAAGTTCGAATCTGCAAATAACGAAAATGTTCCCTACCTATTAACCCATATTGGGTTTGGAGGGATTCAAAAGTTACCACTCCACAAGTATGTAGAAATTGAAAAATATGTGCCAAACCCAGACTCCTCTAATAGGAAAAGGTCTGGTTAATTTGTGAGGGAAGAAATTCTGTGTCTGATGCTGGGAGTCGACAGAAGTAGAAAACTAAGGAAAGGTGAGGGATAGCCTGAATGTGGTAGTGCGTAGGTATACGTGGGCAATCAGGTAACGTGACACCATAGCAGCTGTTAGATGCTTCAAAGTTTTATTAAATAACAGAAAAATTCTTCATATTAGCAGAGTGCATTTTCTTACAACGATCATCAGTGGCGCTCCAAACAGTTTGAAGGCAGTCAATATATAGCGCGCTTCTTCATCAATTAATATTGTTTTCCAGGCCACAGTCACATTTTATCTCATAAACTTAGAACCTGCACCTTTAGTCTTCCATCAGGTAATACGTCCATTCTCACTCCCCAGAGCACCTTAATCAGCAGTTTAATAGCATTCCCCGGAGTTCACCTCCAGACCCACAAGCAATCTAATCTATCAACTAGCTGTTCAGCTCTATATACTCTAAAGGGGGTCAGGTGACCTTAAAACCCCACCCCTACCTGTGGTCTTTAACTATGTTTCTTTATACTTTACATATTTATTTTATTTAAAGAAGAAATACCCGTTTAAATTCACAAAATAACATATTCTCCAACTCAGAAGTAATTTATATCCCTTTTAAACAGTTTAAGCTTTATTTCTGGCGTCAGGGAAGCACCACCCCTTTTTTAAAAATATTTAAGAATGAACAGAATGGCCGGCCAGCTCTTAAGAGAAAGCTAACCCAGAGAGACCGCTGAAGGCAATCCGGGACGCCAAACGAAAATAGGAATACCCTCGTCTACAATAAACACCCAAAACAACACAAAACTCCATCACCTCACTTCTCCAAGGTATGTGCTGCTCATACAGAGGGATTTTAATCAAAAGAATACAATTGTAATGGAACTAGGAAAAGGAATAACTTCTCAATTGTGCGCACGCTCGCACAGTAATTCCACCAGAAATTCAGGTTGCCGTCCGGAACCTTAACATTCCTAGGTACAACCAACCATTAAGAATATTTTATGGAGAACACCTAAAAAATTGAAAAGAAGCTTACATATTGTCAGAGTCTCTAAAAAGTGCTTTCTTTTACGGATCTAATTTTAAATCATGTGTATCCTAACCACAGCACCCTGAGCTTTTTAACATAACCCTCGAAAATGCAACAAACTTAATTACCATGTTCAAACTAAAAAGACTAAAGGTATTACACAATGCCCTGCAAGGAGTCTCTTGGAAAAAAAAGTGAATGGTAAGAAAGAGAACCAAGAGGTTCTCAACACGATTGCAAAGCACAAGCCAGCCCATTTCCTGACGGCTGATATTTCAGCCCGTCGGCAAATATTTCAGTTTGCCCTTTTTATCTAGGAGCTAACAGGACTCCCTGCTATCTGCGGCCTTTTCAAGGGAAAGTTCCTCCACTTGAACAAACAAAAATAATCATTACAGCCCAACTCTACACATACATTAAATTCTAGGGCAGCTGTATTTAAACGAATAAAACTAAGCTGACGGCTGAACACCCCCACCACTAAAATGGGGCTAATTCCAAAAGGCAACCACACTCTCCTTACAAAAACAAGTATCCACGGCTTTTAGGAAGACATTTACTTCCAGGATACAAAGGGAAAACCACTGTCCCTAAACACAAAAGAAAACTGGACATTTTTAAGCTGCACGAACGTGCGCACGATCGCACAGTCGCGCCGCTTTACCGATCGTTCAAACAGCGATCTTGAATGTCTACTCGCAGGGTCCAAACCATTTGAAATCTTCTCCTAACACCCCCCCAAGAACCGCACAAAGGGGGAATATCCTACAAATAAAAAGAAGCAATGTTACCAGCTCCCATTTCAACTTAACTTTCTCTCTTAAAGAGAGATCAGTCAAACACTCCAATACAAAAAGACAACAAACATCTAGTCCCGTATTTTTTTTTTTTTTATCTCATCTCACAGAGCCACTCTGTGACACTGAAGCATACAGTGTACCAGACTGAAAGTGTATTAGCTGTAAATGTGGTAAAGTTGTTTAGACAGGGCTGACTTGATGCTCCAAAAAAAGGAACCGCCCAATATCATGTAAGTGATTAAAGACAAATTCCAGTTGCTTCCAGGGAGGCTGTAATAAGGGATGGAGCCATATTTAGACTGTATGTAAATGACTGGCCCTGACATACTAACATACTAAAAGCCAGCAGAATAGGCCTCCTGGTCTATCTAGTTTGCTTGGTAGCCTGTCCCCTACTGGGAGCTCTCTCTACCACCCCCCCCCAGTCCCCGAGATGGTCTTCCCCATCTTCAGTATCCCCCTGTACCTGTCCCAGCCCTTCTTGAAGCCCTCCACTGTGCTCTCTTCCACCAACGTCCTAGGCAGGATGTTCCATGGCTCCACTACCCTCTCAGTGAAGTAATGTCTCCTACGCTCTCCTCTGTAATTCCTCCCCTCCAACTTCCACTCGTGCCCACTGGTTGTCCCCCCTTTCTTAAGCATGAACACCTCATCGGCTCCCCCTTGTTATCCCCTTAACATACTTGAAGACCTCTATCATGTTCCCCCTGTCTCTCCTCTCCTCCAGTGCGTATAGCCCAAGCTCCTCCTGTCTCTCCTCATAGGGCCTCCCCCCCATGCCCTGAATCATTCTGGTTGCCCTCCTCTGGACCCTCTCCAGTAGCTCTGTGTCTTTCTTAAGGTGGGGTCTCCAGAACTGGACACAATTCTCAAGTTGTGGCCTAACCAAGGCATTATACAGAGGGAGGATCACCTTCCTCCTCTTGGTTGTAATCCCCCTGGTTATGCAGCCCAGAATCCTGTTTGCTTTTGCTGCGGCTCTTCGACAGTTCTCAGTGTTATTCAATTTGCTATCCACCACTACCCCTAGATCCTTCTCGCCCGATGTGACTTGCGGTGTGACCCCCCGGGTGTATGCATGGCCCGGGTTTCTGACCCCCAGATGCAGCATCCTACATTTCCCTGCATTGAACTTCAATCCCCACTTCCTTGACCACCCCTCCAGAGTATCCCAATCCCCCTTGAGGGCCTCTCTCCCATCCTCCTCGGCCGTCAGGGCTCCCAGTTTTGAGTCATCTGCAAAGAGGCTCAGTCTGCTCCTAACACCTTTCCCTATATCTGAGACATAGGAATTGAACAGGAGTGGCCCCAGGACTGAACCCTGCGGGACCCCACTGATGACCCTTCTGGGGAGGAGATATCCCTCCAGCCACCACTCTCTGTGTTCGCCCTCAGAGCCATTCCACACCCACCTAAGCAACTGCCCCCACCCCACCCCACCACCCCCAGCTTTGTTAGCAGGCCATTATGGGGTACTAAATCAAATGCCTTACTAAAATCCAGATTGAGGGCGTCCACTGGCCTGTCGGTCCAGGGCACCTGTCACCCAGTCATAAAACTCCACCAGGTTGGTCTGACACGACCTCCCCAGAACAATACCATACTGCCTGTCATCCAGGTGCCCCAACCTTTTCAGCTGCTCTCCTTGATAAAGTCCTCCATAATCTTGCCTACCACAGACATTAGGCTAACAGGTCTATAATTCCCCATCTCCTCCCTGGACCCCCCTCTGTGGATAGGCACCACATGAGCCACTTTCCAATCATGAGGCACCCACCCTGTCATCAGAGAGATGTTGAAGAGTGAGGCCAGTGCTGCTGCCAACACATCTGCCAGTTCCTTCAGTACCCTCGATGCAGCCCATCTGGCCCCTGCGCCTTCTCAGTCTTTAGCGACCGGAGGGCCTCTCTCACCCTATCCACTATGATTTTGCCCTCCCATACCACCTCCTTATGCATCCGCCCCTCCCCCTCAAGATTCAGCCTATCCCCTGTCCTAGCCTCTTCCATACCTTCAGTCACTAACTGACCTCCCAGATCTGTGGACTCCTCTCCCCTCCAATAGGGATGGAAGGATCCCCTGCCTCCCCCAGTAAAGACCGAGGCAAAGTACTCATTTAGTACCTCTGCTTGTTCCCCTGCTTCCTGTGCCCATCCCCCCAGTCCTAATCCTGCTGATATGTGCCCTCGTTTTTCTTTTCTCCCCATGTGTCTATAGAACCCCCTCCTCCCCCCGACGGATGTCTCTAGCCAGGTTTTGCTCCTTCCTCGCCTTGGCCCCCCTACCACCCTGGTGACCCTCCTAGCCAGTAGCTCATACTCTCCCCTCTCCTTTACCCTTCTTGAGCGCTTTAAGCGAGTGTAGGCAGCCTTTTTTTCCCTCACTACTTCCTGCACCTCCCGGGGGAACCAACACGTCTTTCTGACCCTACATTGCTTGCATCTTACCTTTGCACAGGCCCTCATAGCCTCCTGCACCCCCTTCTTTATGGTCTCCCACAAGCTACCAGCATCCATGTCTGGCCATAACTCATCCTGGCACCCGCTAAGAATCCTTCCCATGCCGTCAAAGTCTGCCCCCCCTGAAATCTATTACTACTGTGCGAGTGCGATTTTCCTCTGCCCCAGGCACGGAAGAAACCAGACCGTGGCATGGTAACTGCCTGCAAGCAGGCTGTGCACCTCCAGGCCCCTTATTTGGCCATTGTCCACTAGGACAACGTCCAGTATCCAGTCTGCCCTAGTAGGCTTCCCCACATGCTGGATTAGGAAGACGTCCTGGAAGACATCCATTAACATTTGCTCCCTGGCCAACAAGGATGTTGTATTGCCCCAGTCTGCCTCCAGCATGTTCAGGTCACCCATGACCACCACCCTGCCCTTTCCAAGGCCACAGTGACCCCTAATTTTCTCAGCCAGATCATCATCCAGGTCTGCCTCCATTGCTGGGGTCTGTACACCATCCCTATTTTTAACCTTTTACCCATCCTTGTTTCCAGGGTTACCCAAATCGCCTCCACATCTCCCTCTGCCTCCTCGATTCCTCAAACTACTATATCATTTTTGACTATCAACGCCACCCCCCTCCTCTTCCTAGTCCCCTATCCTTCCTAAACATTGTGTATCCCTCTATATTTAGGTCCAAATCATGCCTCCAGGTGGCCCATGTCTCAGTAATTGTCGCCACGTCTGCTGCTCCCTCGACTAGCATTGCCTTGAGCTCTGGCATTTTATTGCCCATGCTCCTGGCATTGATCAGGGCCATCCTCCACCTGAACCCCTCACCTCTCCCCAGTCTTCTTAGCACAGCGAAGACCCCTGTCTCACTTCCCTTCACTGTTTCCCCTGTTTTTTTAATGCTGCCCGCAGCCCCCTTTGCATGACCTAGTCCTGGACCCCCAGGTTCCCTGGGGCTGTCATTCCTTCTATCCCTCCCCCCTTTACAAGTTTAAACCCCACCTATCACTTATGAATCCAGAAAGTTTCAGTTTAAGGATATCCTTCCCCTCCAGGTTGAGGTGTAGTCTATCACTGGCATATAGTCCCTTATCCTCCCATGTATCACTCCAGTCCCCCATCAACCCATACCCCTCTGACTTTCACCACTCCCTGAGCCACTGGTTCACCGCTCTTAAGTTTTTGCTTACTCTCCCCACTCACCCTGGGTACTGGCAGTATCTCAGAGAAGGAGACTGAGCATCCTATAGAGTGGCAAACCCTGGCCAATTCCCTGAATCTTGCCTATATCACTAGTTCACTGTTCCCTTCCAAATCGTTTGCTCCCAGGTGAACTAGAAAGTCTGGGGATCCCCCGTATTCCCTTGCCATTGAGTATAGCTGGAATTTGACCTTGTGCACAGATAGGCCTGGAATACACTTAGCCTTGACTGGGCTGCATGTTCCCTCCTCCCCCTTCCACTGAATATCCCTAATCATGGAGTCATCTAGCAGGAGCACCTTCACCTCTCCCCCAAGTTAATACCCCGTTTGTGCCCTTCTGTGCTCCTTCTTCTTTCTACGGCCCCCAGCTTGCTTCCCTCACCCCCTGGAACCTGGGTGTCACAAGTCTGTGTGTGCCCCTCCTTCTCCTGACTATGGCCCCCATCTTGCTTCTCGCCCCCTCCCACAGCCTGGGTGTCACTAGTTTGTTTGTGCCCTTCCAGGCTCCCCCCTCTATCTCCCTCTCCCAGCTTTCTCCTTGCACCCCTCACAGCCTGGGTATCACTAGTTGCCCCCCTAAACTCTTCCCCGGTTGAACTGTTGCCAACATCCCCTCCACCCAGGACTCCTCTTACTGCTTCCCTTCTCTCCTGCCTCCCCCCTTCAGGTTCTGCACTAGCGAACCCTTGTGCCCTAGTGTTCCCTGTACTCCCTTCATCCTCCCTACCCCCCTCATCTGATAATTTCAGCCTTAGAGTTAGCCTACCCATAGTGCTCCCTGTCTCACCCCCTCCTTGGCTGATTTTCCCCTCCTCGACACTGCCCTGCTCTGGGTCCTGCCCTCGTCCGCCCTACCTCTGCTCCGTGCATCCCCCACTGCCTTACCTTCCTCAGACCTGGGCTTCTGCCCCCCCCCATCCATCTGGTGCTCTGATCTCTCATTCCCCATGCCCTCCCCTCCCTTGGAACTGTCCCTCCTCCCTTTGGCCTGCTCCCCCTGCCCACCAGCGCCCCCCACCTCATCATCTGGATACAGCAGGGCCAAGTGATTTGAAAGTGGTGATGCCTGCCCTAGGTTTGCCCACTCCTGTCTCCTTCCCCTTCCCTGGCTTGTTCTGGACAACCCCCTCCCTTTGGATTGAAGTCTGTACAATGGTATTTACATGTCCCCCCCTCCCCGGAGCAACCCTGTGATCCTAGTCCACTCCCTTCCACCCTTATCCCCTGGTGTAAGCCATTATTTCTTCGTCCATCACCATATGGTTCGTGCATCCCCTTCCCTCTCCAACCCTTCCCCTTCCACCCTCCAATGCCTCCTGATCCCCTCGACCTCCTGCCTGAGGCCTGCCAACTTGTAACACACTGGGCATCCTCCAAACCTCCATGCCCAATCCAATATTATAGCTTCCCTTCACCCCATACACCCAATCACCCTCCCAAAGATACCTGCTCTTGCATCATTTAATCCCATCCCCAACTGTGGTTGTGAGCAATATGGGCGCCCCCACCAGCTATAACAGTATGCGCCAGTCAATATACAATTAATTTTCCCCTTCCCCAGCAGTAGATAGCATATACCCAACAATCAAGACAAACAGTAACCAGTATGCTGTAATCAGCAATACCCAAGCATCCTCCTAGTAGGTGTAAAGAAGACATAATTAAAAAGATTCCAGAGGCTAATCTCCCTTGTACTAGAGGTATTTGAAGGAGGTAAAACTAGATTCTAGGACGGTGACCTCCCCATATAAAATGAGAGATAAGTTTTTCCCAGGAATTAAAGTAGTATGAACAGGGAAGCAAAGGGAGAGTTTGTACAAGGTAGAGAATACGAGGAAGGACATTCATCATAATATTCTCCATCTTAGAGAAAAAGAATAATGGGAAGTGGCTTCAACGGGGTAGATCATCTGTCAGGGCAGAGTCAAGGGTTCGTAATTAAGAAGCTTCAGATTGCAGAGGCCTTGATGGATGTGAATTCCCAAGTATCGCAATTGTATCACCCACCATTTCAATGGATATTGCCTGTCTGGTACCAGGTGATATCCACGCGGAGAAACCCGCGCACAGCATGACCGCGCTGTGACTAGCGCGTATATCTTTCCAGCGTCAGGAGAATTATAGCGATACAAAAGTATCACTACCCCCTGATGCCCACCATGAAGGAGGAAGTGTTTATGAACACTGACGGTCAGGTACTCGGTCAAACCCTTCCATGGTGGAGTATTTAGAGCACCACGACCCTGTAGAATAGGGTTGGGGAGCGAGGTTTCATTTCCGACTCGGGAATCTTTTACTTTTTTTCTTGCCCCAAATCCACCCTTGGGTTGATTATAATAATTCCAGAGGGTGTGGGGGCATGGGGGGCAAAGCCCCCCGCAAAACAAACGGAAAATGGTCAAGCTTGTTTTCATGCTGTTTGCTGCTGCATGGTTGTGGTGTGCGCGGTGGCGTCCATGACATGACCCCATGCCTTGCTGTCTTAGGGCCATGGAAGGTTGGAAATTAAGTAACAGGATGCTGGTCTTCCAGATGTTCAATGAAAATCCTGCTAATGACCCAAATTTGTTGAGTACCCTGCACGTCATGAGATTTGAAGCTTCTGGGTTAATAACCGTGAGAAGAAGGCCATCTGTGTACTGATCAAGTTTATATACAGATCTGCCTGGGGGATGCCATCAACCACTGGATGTAATCTGAGCATGGCAGCTAACAGTTCTGTGTAGAGAGCAAAGAGAAGTGGTGACAGGGGGGTATCCCTGTTGGGTACCTCATTGTAGCCGTATGGGAAGGGAATAAGAGCCACTGACCAAGACATACGCCTGAGGCCTTGAATAAATGTTCTGTAACCAGACAAGGAAGCCTTCAGGAAAGTCAAAGGCTGACAGGGTGTTCTGGAGAAAACCCCAGGACACCCTGTCAAAAGCCTTCTCAGCACTGAGGCTCAAGAGAGCCATTGGTATCACCCTCTGTTAATGTAGTCAATTAATGTTAGGGCTCTGTACATATTATCCATTGTCTGGCACTGACGAATACAAGTAGCTTGATCTTCCTGGACTAAAAGTCTCCACCACTCATTCACACTAATGAGAGTACACTGGAGGTGCTAGGACCCCATGGGAGCAAAAACTCTTCAGGAGGGCTGGCACTGGAATAGGACTGTGCATGCGCAGCGCCACGAGACTAGCTAGTACTGTAGATATAATAGTTCACATTTCAAGAGGATGTAGGGTGGTATGAGGCAGGGGTAGTGGGGTCTTCATCTGGCTTCAAAATAGCTGATATCATTGCATATCCCTATGAAGGGGTCTCCTCCTTAGCCACCTCCTTCTCTGTATAAATGCAGAAGGAGGAGAGTAGAAAAGAATTTATACCACTCCATCCACAGGGTACTGTAGTCATCTGGGCTGGGACATTTCTGTGTTTTAGGTGTTGCCAAAACCCTGGTAAGTTCTTCAGGCTGAACAGGAGTTGTCAAAAAAGCCCTTTGTGAGTCACAGAGAGTGGGAAGAGAAAGTCTTAAGAAAAAATTGCGAGAGTGTGGATCGGAAGGAGAGTATTCTGTAAATAATTTCCTGATAATACTCATGGAAAATGGACAGTATCCTGGCAGAGGCATATGTGGTGTGGCCAGTTTGTGTATCTCAAAGCCCTAAAACACAAGCTGCTTGCTGCTGCCATGCCAAAAGATGGGCCCCTCTAGCCCCACCTTTGTATTGTGCCTAACAGAGGTAGTGCAAGGTCTGTTGGACTTGCTCATCCAATATCACTTGCATTTCCTGTTTCACCTCCCATATATGGCAAAACACTTCCATATTTTGGAGGAGTATGTAGAAGGTGGACAGTCTGGAGCTGTTCCTGAAGAGAATTACATTTTGTGCAGTATTTCCAATGTTTGTCTGAGGCATAAGAAATCAGTGCACCATGGAGGACTGTTTTCAATGTGCAGTCACCTCATTGGATATGTTTTCCGATATTATTTGAGGGCTGCGTTCCTGAATCACAGTTTGAAAAGAGGCATCCTTAAGAAGAGGGGTTTTGAACCACCAGAATGAGGAGTTCCTTTCCTTCCCTAGGTCGAGCTTAAGAAACAAGAGGATTTGTGGAGTATGGTAAGAGCATGGATGGAAGAAAAATGTTCACAGGAAGTAGAAAAAAAATAATCTAAACAAGCACAGCAGTTGTGCTATGGTGAAAAGTGAGAACATTCTGTCCCGGTAGGAAAAGAAATGTATGCCAATGTTGATAATGCCCACGTGTGCAAATGTGGTGCAGATATACTTTTGTGCAGGGGAGGCCCTAAATTTAGAAGGATTTGAAGTATCCAAATCATGTGACACAGTTAAACTGACATCCCCTCCTAGCACCAATTGAACAACCAGAAAATTAAGGAGTTTCGTCAAAAAACCTTTAAAGAGTCCAGGGATGGAGTTGGTGGGGGCATAAAAATTGGTTAATGTAAACTCAGTGCTGTAAAGGGTGCCCTGTAAGAACAAAGCAGCCTTGGGGAGTGGAAAACTCTTTATGTACCTGAAAGGAAGTAGTCAGTGGTAACCCGTGAGTGGGCGCATGAGGAGGCACCGTCATTACGCGACACCTTCCAAGCATAATCCACTCACAGTGACGGAAAATAGGGTGACGGATGAGGGGTGGGTGAACTAGGTGACAGGATGTCACTATCGTCTCTGCGCTCAGGGGTGGGCCGAGCCGCGAGCGAGCGCATGGGCTGGGAGGAGGGTGGAGAGGCTGTAGGGGTGGCGCTGTGGTTGCGGTTGAGCTGCATCATGGCGCTGGGATTGGCTAGCGGCTGGGGTGGCTGAGGTACCAGGTTCGGGTCAGGCGCTGGGTGCAATTTTTATTGCGCCAGCCCAAACCTTTTTATTTTACTGCTTTACCCCCGCATGCACCCCCTGGGTTGAGAAGCCTTATGTAGAGTCCAGAAGCCCCACATTGAAGAGGGTGTGGTGGGCCCAGCCCCACCACAGAAAGCAGTAAAATATGTCCTGATGCTATTGTGCTGGTGCGTCAGGTTGTCAGAGGCCGAAATGTGTTCAGCACTTGACTGAGCGATAACGGTGATTGCCTTTAGGCGTTCACCATTATCACATAGACCCGTCATCAGCAGCAAAATAGCTGTACCCTGGTGTGTCCCTGTAGGGTAGGAGAAAGAGTAAACATTATAGTGCCCACCACAAAGTAGTTTGTGATGCTTTAATGAGGTTGGATGAGTTTCCTGTAAAAAAATTACAATATATCTAGAGAGATGAGCAAAATATTTAGCCCACTTGACTGGGTTATTCATGCCGTTTATATTCTTAGACAACACTGTAATTGGTGTTATCATAGTATCACCATCTGGAGGATTAGTCCATCTAAAGCAGTGCCAGTCCTATCTAATTGGCCTATTGGCATCTCAGAGGGAGAGACTGTCCATTCAGCACCTTTCCTGTAGGATCTAATACAGCATGGTATCAGGGCGGAGAGAAGCTCCAGAAAGGAAAATGTACAGAAAGCTTAAAAATAACACAGCATTTATCTTGACTGGATGGTACGTGATGTATCAGGCACTGGCTCAAATTTTTACTATAAAAGGTAGAACAGTATACAAACCATTTACTAGCTTTATACTTTTTATTTTTTTATTTTTCATAAATGCGAAACAAACTTAACATAGTGTATAAGACAGACAAAAAATGAAAAAAGGAAGAAAAAGAGGAAAATAAATATCCATAATGAATACTATTTGACAAATTACAAGAAGACACTAAACAACTATAGCAGCGGGGTCATCAAATATTGTGTTACCAAAAGCAATTGTTTAAGGCAGGACTATAATAGTGCAAAGAGCTTAAATATAGTTGCGGAATTCATCAGAATTAATATATTCGGTGAAGGGAGCCCAAATGTTGAAATATTGAGTCGTCTGATTATTGGATCTATAATGAGCCTTTTCTAATTGATGACTCATAATTAAGGAATTTAACCATTGTTTAAAATTCAGAGGGAGAGAGTCCTTCCAATGCATCAAAATAACTTTAAAGGCTAGGGTTAAGGCTTATTTAATGAATTTTATACAGCTCCAGTGCAAATGAAGTAAGGGACCACCAAAGCTAAGTATCATCCATTTATGATCTTTATAAAATGAAATGCCCTCTATTTGAGACAACACATTTAATATTTTGGTCCACCATTCATTTAGAGTGGGGCATAAAATAAACATATGCTTGAGTGAAGCAGTTTGTCTACAACTGCTGGGGCATAAATCTGTGATGTCTTTATTGAATAAGTTGAGTCTGTGTGGGGTCAAATAAGTTCTATGCAGTGTGTTAAAGTAAATTTGCTGTAATTTTGTGGATTTAATACCTATATTTTTAATAGTTGATATATGGGACCACTGTGTATTTGTAAAGCTAGTGTTAAGTTTAGTTTCTCATTTATTTTTAAGATCAGTATCGAATTTGTTAAAACCTGAATATTTTATTAGAACCTTATAGAAATAAGAAATTAGTCTTTTACCCTCCAGAATTCATATTGCCCCAGTTATTTCTTCCAGAAAGGGATTGTGTAAATCGTTAATATTTGTGTGAATAAAATGCCAAATTTGTAAGTAGACATAAAAATGCTTATGCAATAAATTATATGTTGTTTTTAGTGTACCAAACTCAATAGTATGGCCATCTTCTAAAAGCTGACCAATTTCCTTAAGCCCGTTAAGATGCCAGGTTTTAAATATTGTTTCATTAAGTGAGGAAGGAGGGAACCCATTTAAGAATATCGGGGAAGTGTTGGTACAGTGAGCCTTAAGTGAAATGGTTTTATATAAAGCATCTCAAACATACAGTAGCATAATGCCTTGGTTGAGGATGAGTATCATACTGTCTTTATACTTAACAGAATATAGTTCCTCAGGATGGCAGTCCTACCCATATTCTTATTTTTATTTTCATCCCTCCCAATACCCATGTCAAGAGTGACCTGGAAAATAATTTAAAAAGCGTGGTCCCAATTCATATGGGTAAACACCTAGATGAGGGTAGTGTGGCCCTTACTGGTATTAGCGAGGGATAAAGTGGACCTTGGCATTTAAGATTTGCAGACCTATTTGTGGGCCTGCTAGCCACAGCATTTAGTGGCATTTTTCCTGAAGAACTTAGCCCCAAGTTGGGTTGGGTTAGAGCAGGAAAAGCAAACCAAAGTTCATCTTTTTAACCCAACTGGGAACATGAAATAGGGCTACTGCAGAACCCTTGGACTCAGACCATACTCAATGTCTTCAAGAGAGGCAGTGCACGCAGGTGGACACAATGACAATCTTTGCAAACACATGCCTGTCAGATCTGCAAAGAGTTTCCTTTCTGGATTGGTGGGCCCCACTTTTAAAAGTTGGGAAAAACAAGAATTATGCAGGCTGGGACAGCTTTTGGAGGGAGGAATTGTGAAAATGTTTGCTCAAATTAGGTACAAGCACACTCTACTACAAAGAGACTTTTAGTGCTTTCTACAGTTGAGACAAACAGACCTGCGCAAAATTAAAAAGTGAGACCCTGTTTGGCCCCCACATCCCTAGAACCCAATTCAAGACATCTAACCTCCAAACAAACTGAATTATGTGCCACGCCCTTAATGGCTCCTAAGTTAAGTGTACAGGAAAAATGGGAGCATGAAGTTGGGTAACACTCGAGGAAAAGGAATGTGAAAAGTGCCAGTTGGGTGTGTGAAAAAAACCGCCTCAAACATGTATAGAGTGTATAGATGGACAGCACTTGCTAGATCCTTCAAGACACCAATGATCACTGCTCATTACATCTCCACATTTCATGACACCTGCTGGAGAAACTGCCAGCTCCAAGGGACTCGTGAACATATTTTTTGCAGCTGCCCTAAATTGCAAGTTTACAGTGGAGAGGCTGCACAGGCACTGAGTGAGACACTAGGAATTACTCCAGCACTCCACATCAAGTATTTGGTTTGAGGTCTGCTCCCCCCCACACCCCCAGAAGTTAGATCCAGGGGGGAAGAAGTTCCTTCTCAATATTGCATAGCCACTGTAGCCACAGTAATTAGCCAGAAGTGGCTGTAGCCTACATCACCCACCGGGGATGTGGCTGGCAAATTGTAAATCTTTCTATTGAATTTTATCCATATATGTAAAACCCATACATACACAAACACAAATCATCTGTGCGGAGAGCATATGCTGTTACAATGTATATAAACTAGTATAAATAAACAAATCCACCAAAATGTTGCAGTTAGTTGATTAAGTAGCTGGTAAGAGTCCATTAATTTGTTGAGTGTCCATATCATCCAGAACTTCTTATATTTCAGACTGTCTATGCCAGGCAGCTTCCTCCTGTAAATTAAGAGTGGCTGAGAGTATTTCCATATGCTTTACCTCCATTAATCTCTTTGTAACATTGCGTAGGGTAGGAAGCAGAGGGTTAGGGCATTTGCTGGTGATGGCCTTAAGTGATATGGCTATTACTATGCTATAGCTACAGGTTTCTCTTTTCTGGGTCCCTTTGTGGACATAGGACCCCCCCACCCACCCAAAGGAGCACTTGAAAGGTTTTCGGTACAGTGATAGGTAGGACCCAGGTCAGGAGGGCAGGTACCTTGTTCCAAAAGCCTCTGTGGTGGGAACACACCAAAAATATAGTCAGATTAGTCCTCCTGACAATAGCCCTTCTGGCATCTGTCTGATTTGTTTTATTTATTTATTTGAATTTTGATGACTGGGTAGGTCAGCTGAGACAATCAAGTCCCTTTTTCAGTGGTGACCTCGGAAACAAATGCATTCCATACAACAGAAGATGTAAGTAATACATTGCAGGCAGAGATACAGAGTACTCCAAACATGGGAAGTACAAATCATAACCTTCAGTAGGTTAAATTAAGTTTGTTGTACAGGCAGAAGTAATTGATATCCATTTCCATCATGAAGCTACATAGCATTAGTTACACAGAGAATAATGTATGGGCAACCATACACAACAAGGCTGTGTTTCCATCAAGGGGTTGAGATGACAGCATGTGAACCTTGAGAACGAAGCTCGAGAGGTCCATGCTGTCATCTCAACTCAAGTGCAAACACATGCAATAGTGTGTGTGGTTGACCATATTTATTTTATAGTATATGTTTTTACACTAGAGTGACAGACCCTCACTGAAGTGAAAACAAAAAAATCTTGCCATTTCTTTGTTCTACTCTCATATAAAAATCAAATTTCTAGACTTTTGAAAGGCAAAATGTATGACTTTGGGCACTGGGTGGTTAGTAAGTAGCTAGATGTAGCATAAATAAGAAATTTAAAAATGTATGACCTTTGAACTGTGCATAACAACTGTTCGGAATGTGCATAACAACACTTTAGAATGCGCATAATGGTTTAGAATGTGTTTAACAAGGATTTTGAGCAGGCTGATTTTTATACATAACAAAGGGTAACCATATACTATAATGGATTTGTCATGGTTATCTAAGGAACAGCTATATACAATATGTGAACATTAAAACAGCATATCAGTTCAAGGATTTAGCTTAGAAGTGAGAGAGGGAGTGAGAGTAATGGAGCTAAAGTGGGGATAGTGCCCGCCTACAGGAGGATGTGAGGCACGTGGCACTGGTTCGGTTAGACATAGACTAGCAGTGCGGTAGGAGAATTACAGGGGTAGATTAGTCACAGGAGCCATTACATAAAGGAGGCAGAAAGAAGGTTTCTTTGTAGTGTTTTTTAAACAGTGGAAGAGTCTCACAGGAAAGCAGAGTGTGAGGGAGGTTGTTCCATTTTTGAGGTGCAGTGAAGGTAAAGGACCTTTGACGTATGACTAGTTGTGTTGTGGGTTGTTTGAGCAATGGGAAGTGTGATGCTCTGGTGGTCCGGGTAAAGGGTTTCATGGTGAGCAGATTGGATAGACTGGGTGGCGAAGGTAGGTAGATGAGCTTGAAAGTGGCACATAGTACTGGGAGGTCCATCTTGGCACCGAAGGAGGGCTAACCTAGTATATTTAGCATTGCACAGTAATGGGTCTGAGTCAGAGCCTTAACAGCGAAACGGGCAATTCTATTGTAGGTCATTCTTAATTTGGACAGGAGCATAGGCTTGACTGAGTGGATGATTGAGGCACCATTGTAAAGGCCTGGCAGAAGGGAGGAAGAGGAGATAGCCTTCCTCACCTTGTCAGAGAGGTAGTGTGTGATGCGATATAGGAGTCCCAGTTTTTGATTAGTGGTCTTGATGACATTGGTTGTGTGCAACTCAAAGTATAGGTGTTCGTCAAGTGTGAGGCCTAGGTATTTGAAAGAGGTAACCCCTTCAAGGTGGACCCCCGGATGAGGTTTTGATTGTGAAGGGAGGAAAGGTGGACATCGGGCATCCAACTGGCTCAACTCTCTTGGCAGCGACATTGCTACCGCTCCAACGCTCAGCCTCTTCAAGTCCAAGCTGCGCCTCTCACTGCTTGTATCCTGTGATTGCCCATCTTAACATTTCCACCGTTCCAGCTGCAAATGCCCCAGCACACAGCACTTACAATCAGTCTTTGCACCCCTAGCACCTTACCTGTTATATTCCCTCGACAAGGCCCCCTGGCTGCACTGTCTCCTGCCCTTACCCACCTCCCCCCGTATCTCTACTCCTGCCCCCGCCCAAACCACCTCCTGTACTCCCCCTTACCCCCTGCACCTCCTTCCCCCGATCTCCTACCCTCACTTCCCCCACCACCCCCTTGTCTTGCTCATAGCTCAAGTCTTTGTACTGGTTATTACATGTCTGTAAGTCAATGACTATATGTTTGTAACTAAAAATTATGACTGTTGCACACGCTGACGTGGAACCTTTGTAAAAGAGCCTGGGCTCAAAGGTATTGTAATCCTAGATTGAAATAAAATAAAATAAAATAAACATGTTAAAGGAGGTATAGCAGAATAGCATGGACTTGTTTTTTTCCCGTTGAGGACCAGCAGGTTGGCCTTATAACAGAACTCTAGAGTGTGAAAGTTATTGTCCAGGTTAGAGGTGATGCTAATAATGTTCTTAGATGATCCGTATAAGATGACATCATCAGCACAGAGCTGGATGGATGCCCCACCACAGTTCCTGGGCTGGTCATTAATGAATATGGAAAACAATAGTGGGCCTAGAATCGACCCCTGGGGGACCCCTTCAGTGATAGGTGTTAAAGGTGAAGAAGCTCTTTCCCATTTAACACATTGGCGCCGACTGGTAAGGTAGTTTGACATCCAAGTGAGAGAGTTGTCATCAAGGCTGAAGCATAGAAGTTTAGAGAGTAACATGGGGTGGTTTACTAGGTTGAACACATTTGTAAGATCAATAGAGACTGCTCCGGTAGCTTCTCTCTGATTCATGGCTTGGAGTATGTCAGAGGTGACTCATAAGATAGCTGATTCAGTGCCATGGGATTTCTGGAAACCGTGTTCGTGGTTGGTAAGGGCATTGGTTAGCTTGCGGTATGAGTATAGTTGGGTATACAGTATGTGTTCTTGTATTTTTGTGAGGGGACATAGAATAGATATGGGTCTGTAATTTTTGATGAGGTTGGTCTGACTATTTTTAAGGACAGGGACAACAACCACAGTGTTCCATTTGTCGGTGACAGAGTGAGTAATGAAGGATCTGTTGATAAGTAGGGTGACCGGGAGGGTGAGTGCTTTAGCTCCTATGTTGAGAAATTTGGGTGACAAGGTGTAAAACTCTGGCAAGCTATCTGGGCTAAGACCCCTCAGAAGTTTGAGAACCTCTTTTCTGGTGGTTTTTTTTTTTTTTGTGGAAAGGGGGTGTGCGGTGTCTTGGTGCTCAGCAGATGGCTCGGGCATGGTGTTCGGTAGGTCGAGTTTATAGGTATCAAGATCAGTAAAGAAAGTATTTATCCTGGAGGCTATTTCAGGGGGTGAGAATAGCAGACAGTCAGTTCTTTACCTTTGAGTAGTGCGTTAATTTGCTTCCAGAAACTTTTAGGGTTGGTTACGTGCATCTCCTGGAGTGATATTAGGTGGGCTCTTTTGGCCTTGTTGACTTTACTTTTGCAGATGTGGAGCTGGCGATAGTTTGACTGGAGTCCAGAGGTTTTGAAGACTCTCCAGACTTTGTCCCGGGATCGCATGAGGTGCCTCAGCTCATGAGTGAGCCAGGGGGAGTGGGTGTCTTTTGATCTCCTCACCTTAAAAGGAGCAGAATCGAAGTGAACCTTGTAACAAGGTAGTCTAGTGCCTAGTTTATGTCAGGGAGGAGGGTTATAGGTGACCAATCGACTGAGGCCAGACTTAGTACAAAAGCTTCTTCCTTGAAATTGGTCAGGTGTCTAGTTCTGTGGATTATTGGGGGCTTGGGGAGTTATTGTTCCAAATGCAGTAAGTTGGAGAATGGTCACTAAGGGAATCGGGTGGTATCCCTGCGATCTTAATGTGGGATGGATTGTTAATTACAATCCAGTCTATTAAAGTATGCTTACCAGACTTCATGTTGAGTCTGGTAGGTTGTTCAATTAGCTGTTCAAGCTTAGAGTCAGTCAGGGCAGATAGGTACTGCATTCGAAGGGGTCCTAGCCAGTTAAGGTTGAAATCTCCTCAGATTATGGTGTCATGCTTAGGAAGGGAGTCCATGCAGACGAAGAGTTCAGCATATGAGGATATTAGTTTGGGGGGAGGTAGATGCATCAAATGATTAGCTTTTTGATTTGTCCAAGTGTAATGGTGATAAATAAGTGCTCGGCACCCATTTTGATCTTCACTTCAGTTAGTTCAGAGGTTGTTAAACCAGCTCTAGTGTAGATCATAACTCCACCTCCCTTCCCACGTGTGCGATCCTGTCAGTACATGGTAAAGCCCAGAAGGGCGAATTCATGGGATAGCATTTTAGGTTTTAGCCATGATTCTGTGATACAAAGGACGTCTGGTTTGTACGAATGGGACCAGGCTTCTAGTTCAGCCATTTTACCCCTGATGCTGCGGATATACATATGGGTTGTTTTGAGCCCTTTAGAGATGTGCCAGGTGGGGTTAGGGGTCAGCGGTTTAATTGTTGTGTTCATGTTAGGTTTAATAGCAGGATCAGGGTTGAGTTTGATGTCTCCTGAGAGCAGTGGGAGGCATAGTTGGGACTGAGTTGAGGGTGGGCAGTGGAAAGGGTGCTTTTGTTTATTTTTTGATTCACTGCACTAGGAGAATGGTTTTAAAATGTAGGGCAAGTGACAGTATCCCAGGGTGGAGGACAATTACATGGCCGAATATGCTGTGTGTGGGGGGGGTAGGAAGGCAGGAGGTCAATTGCTGTTGCTGGTTCAATAGTGGAGACAGCGTCAGTTGCATGTAGCTGGAGGTGAACCAGAAGGGACCAGCAGAACAGTAATCCCTCTGAGTGAGGGAAATGCATTATAAATTACTCAGGGAGGTCACTGTGCTGGGAGGTTAAGTTAGTCCAAGGGTACAAGGCGGTTGGATAGCAGTAGGGGTGCAGTGTGGCGAGGATTTAGTGATGTAGCTATCAGGGATTAGGGATTCAATATGCCCCTTTAAAGGGAACAAGGGCCGGCAGGATAGGAACCTGGTTCCCACCAACAAGAATTATGTATTCGGGATATAATATGTTAGGGAAGACTTGAGCAGAAGAGGAGGTGCTGTCTCAGTTTGCAGAGACAATGCAATGTGTACTGCTACTGGAGGCAAGAATTTAGTGATGTACTCTCAGACAGTTAGTGGGAGTATTTTTTCTAAAAGTATAGGCTATGGAGAGGAATATAGGCTCAACCTGTATGGCTGTGATTGGTTCTTATATGCAGCCAATAGTACTCTTGCTGACTTAAGTGAAGCTCCCAATCAGAATTCACTTGGTGGAGTGTGGGTGGGGAGAAAGTGTATTTAATAAGGCAGGGGGAGGGCCATTTTCTTCCCTAGCCAAGCAGCCTACAAGAACCGTTGTTAGTGATCCAAGATTCAACCAGGGCAGTTGGGCAAAGCCCTACATAGGGAGCCCCGTGGTTCAGGTCCAGTCAGGGTGCGGGCCTGGTCCAGGCAGCCATTCACGGCTATGTCCTGGAACAGTAGCATCCAATGATAAAATCAGCTTTCAAGCCTGGGAATCTGCAGTACCTGGTGGCAGTGAGGCTTCAGGTGTGGCAGGGAGAGGAGCAGAGTCGACTGGCTGATGGCACCGACCTCTGGCGGTCGCCTGACTAGGCACTTCTGAGCCTGTTCAGGGCTAACTGTGGAGGAAAGAGAAGGACAGGGGATTAGATTAGGTCAAGGTACAGTGCAGGCAGACAAAAGCGGGGGCGGGGAGAAAAACAATTCAGGAATCTTGATTACAGAAAGGTTGCTGGGTGGGGTGAGAGAGAGAGAGAGCACAATAGTGGGACCTCTTAGCAATAAATTACAGGGTGGGGGTAAGAGGGGCAAGCACAGAGGGAAGTGGTAGGACTTGGGTGGTGGAGGGCGGTTAGCTTGGTGCCATCAGTGATCCTTGTCTAGGTGCCAAGAATAACTGCCAGGAGGAGAAGAAGCGCAGAAGAAAAAAAAGCAGATAGGCTTTAACAGGGAATAGTATGGAGGGCAACCGAGTGGATGAGAGGCAGAGTCCAGGTTCAAAAGACAGGAAGGCTTATGCTTAGTGAAGTGGGTACAGAAAAGGAGAAGCAGAGAGAGCTGCAAAAACAGAATTGGAGAAGCAAAGAGAGCTGTAAAAACACTTTAAAACAGGTAGGGGATAGGAAGGCTTATGCTTGGGGAAGTGGGTACAGAATAGGAGCAGCAGAGAGAGAGCTGCATAAACACTTAAAAACAGGCAGGATAAGACAGCAAGTTAGCATTTAGAACAGATCAAATTATAGAAAATCAAGTGCCTTAGTCTATCTACGCTTAAAGGTACCAAATATAAGTGTGCTACAGTTCAAATACATAGAAACATAGAAACATAGACTTTGACGGCAGATAAGGACCGCTTGGCTCATCTAGTCTGCCCATTTCCCTACCTACAGGATAGGCCACAGATCCTAGTTAACCAACAGCCTATTTCTTCCTACCCCCCACAAGAATTGCCTTATGTCTGTCCCATGCATTCTTGAATTCTCCCACAGTTTTAGACCCCAACACTCCTCAGGAAGGCTGTTCCATGCATCCACTACCCTCTCTGTGAAATAATACTTCCTCCACATTGCCCCTGAGCTGTCCCCCTATCTTTTAAATTGTGTCCCCTTGTTCTTGCACGTCTCTTTTCTGAAAGATGCTACCCTCTTGGACTTTGTTGATTCCACTGAGGTACTTAAAAGTTTCTATCATGTCCCCCTCTCCCTTCTTTCCTCAAGGGTATACATATTAAACTCCTTTAGTCTCTTCTCATATGGCTTCTCTTGCAGACACTGCACCATTTTAGTTGCCCTCCTCTGAATTGCCTCTATCCTGTCTATGTCCTTGCGGAGATGGGGTCTCCAGAACTGGACACAGTACTCCAGATGGGGTCTCACCAACTGTCTGTACAGAGGGATAACAACTTCCTGTTTTCTGCTGCTGATGCCTCTCCCTGTGCAACCCAGTATATGTCCAGCTCTCCCTACTGCCTTCTCACATTGCTTGCTAACCTTAAGGTCATCTGATATGATTACCCCCAGGTCCCTTTCCTTTTTTGTTGTTGTTACTACCTCTCCCCCATTGTGTATTCTTCCCGGGTTCTTGTTTCCCAGGTGCATTATTTGCGTTTCTTTGCATTGAATCTAACTGCCATACTTCTGACCATTCCTCCAACCTTGCCATGTCCCTTCTCATCCTTTCCACGCCTCCTTGCGTATCAACCCTATTGCAGATCTTTGTGTCATCTGCAAAGAGGCATCTTTTCCTTCCAGTCCCTCTGCAATGTCACTTATGAAGACATTAAAAGGACTGGACCAATACTGAACCCCATGGTACCCACTAGTAACCCCTCTTTCTTCAGAGTGGACTCCATTTACAATTACCTTCTGTGTCCTGTTGTCCAGCCAGTGTTTTATTCCAGGCTACCACCTGGGCCCACTCCCAGGCTGGTTAATTTGACTATTAATCTTTTGTGTGGGACTGTGTCAAATGCCTTGCTAAAGTGTAGGTAGGCCATGTCCACAGCCCCTCCCTGGTCTACTACTTTGGTCACCCAGTCAAAGAAATCTATTAGATTCATCTGACATGACCTTCCCGCTGTGAACCCATGCTGCCTTGGGTCCTGTGCCCCACTGGCCTCTAGGTACTCAACTATTCTTTCCTTCAGAAGTGACTCCATCACTTTCCCTACCACAGAGGTTAGACTGACAGGTCTGTAGTTTCCTGCCTCTGTCTTGGTCCCACTTTTGTGAAGGAGAATCACATCCGCCTTCCTCCATCTCGGGTACCACACCATCTTCCCATGATTTATTAAAAAGAGTAGCCAGTGGTTTCACTAGTTCCCCTTTAATTGTTTTAGAATTCTGGGGTGAATTCCATCAGGCCCCATTGCTTTGTCCACCTTCAGTTTTAGGAGTTCTTGCAGAACCCTTTCTTCTGTGAAGGGACTGGGATCGACCCCCCTATCAAGAGTGCTTCTGTTAATTGGATTACGCACTTCCCCCTCCTCTTTTGTGAATACTGAGCAGAAATATTCGTCCAGTATCCCTGCTTTTTCACTGTCCCCCTCTGCCCACCCACCGCTCATTCTATTCAGCCTCACTGTCCCTCCCTTTGTCTTTCTACGCTCGCTGATGTACCTATAAAAGGTTTTATCCCTCTTCTTAACTGAGTTGGCTATCTTTTCCGAAGTTTGGGCCTTTGCTATTCTGACTTCCCACCCTGCTTCCCTCTCTGTCTTAACTTTAAAAACAGTTTAAAACAGGCACTAGAGAAAAATGGTAAGGCAGCAAGTTAGCATTTAAAACAGGTCAGTTAATGATAAGCAAGCACCTCAGTCTACAGTATCTAAACTTTAAGGTACCAAATACAAGTGTATTACAGTTCAAATACAGTTAAATTACTACCCCCAGGCAATTTTCTTCCCCAACCAAGCCGAGTTTACTGTTTGCCGAGTAATGTTTAGTGCATGAGGGTGTAAGGAAAACTCTCATTCATACTTTCAATTTCAATTCCCTGTACCCCAGGGATGCAGTTGTTTTATTAACCATCCTGATTGCTCTCTTCTAGGTTTTATCATCTAGCAATTTACGGGCTTCCCTCCTGCCATACATCCATGGTGGTTTGAGAGAGCCATGACTCCACATTCTGGAGTAATGCATTAATTCCAGTAACTGATTTGAACAATATTCCTATTTTACACATTGTGTCTATGAATTCCTCCAGTGGTGTTAGTGGTCTCAGAATGTTTTGCTTTCAAACAACATGAAGTCTTGCTGTATTCTGACTATTGCAGTTAGCCCCAGCACTCAAACTGCCCCGGAGAGTGGATGGTTAATTTTCTATGCAGAGCATAGAATGTTGAGCTCGAGCTCGGTTCAAACTTCTGTCTGCTGCACTTTGAAGCGGAACTGTCAGATTCTTTGAACGGCCGCTCCGGAGATTTCTCCTTTGCTCATGGTTTGTAAGTCAGTTAAAGTCCTGAGTTTTACCGATTATTTTTTGCAAGTTTCAGTTCAGATCTCTGTCTGTGGTACAGTAAGTACTAGGTAGTGAACTAGACATAGTAAACTTGTGGAAATTGTAAAATTGATTTTTCGACCGGTTCGGCTGAACCGGCCGTTTAGTGATTTATATATTCTGTCTTTGTTTTTAAACTTACAGTGTGGTTACCAGTCCTTATCGGTTTTAAAAAAACTGCATTTTCTTGTGTTTTTTCCAATACCTGTGACACGGTTAGAAACCGATAAGGGTGTCTTGCCTGATTGTTTGCCATAAAAAGGGTAAGTTTGTGGTTAGGATGGTTATGTCTGAGAAACTCAAAAGAAAAACCAGGCCCACTGAGTTTCAACACTGCAGTGTGTATGGGGAGGCCTTTGCCAAGGCTGATCCCCACACCACCTGTGTTTATTGTCTGGGGTTTGACCACCTCGATTCAGACTGCCAAATCTGTAAAACTTTCCCTAAGTCTACCCTGGAAAGGTAGGCTCAGGGATAAGGAGGCCTTGAAGTCCACTGACCTAGATGGCCAGCCTGGTTCGGTTCCAACCGAACCTGAGGGAGTGCCCTCTGACCAGGGCGATACTTCTTCGGGTAAGAGGAGAGCCGATCCTGAGGGATCGGTTCCTACAAAAGGAAAAAGAAAAGAAAAATCAGTCGGTTCGGTTCCAGAGACCCATTTTCCGACCACCGAAGAGATTGCCAGTGCAATAAGGATTGTAGAATTGCTTCGTCCAGTTCCATCTGATCCGGCGCCTTCTGGCAGGTGCTCGATTCGGTCGGTTCCTCCGGTTCAAGATTATGCCCCTGAAGATTTCTGTGAACCGGATTTGGAGGGGGTTGAAGATTATGATGATGACGATGACGATGGTGTGGGACATCTGGTTGAGCCCATTGAACCGGACATCTCCCCAGACTGGCCTTCTGGTGTTTCCCCTCCAAGGTTTTCTGAGTCCCCTTCCCACTACATGTTTTACAGGAAAGTGGCAGAAACCCTCCAGCTCCCTGTGGAAGAAGCTGTAGAGGAACAAGAGGAACCTGATTATGTGGAGATGATGGACATCCCAGAGTCCACGAGACTGTCTATTCCCCTTCATAAGTCTTTTGGGAAACAGACACAAAATATTTTAAAAACTCCAAATTCTGTACCTCCTTTTGACAGAAGGATGGACAAAAGGTACACCTTATCAGGTTCTGGTACAGAGTATTTGTATCAACAATGCAGCCATGTTGGGGTTGTGCAGGCTGCAGCCTGTGATAAGGCTAATATACCATTGGCTTCACACACCCCCCCCAGATAAAGACTCTAGGAAGCTGGATGCCATGGCAAAGAAACAGTACATGGCATCCACCCTGGGACTCAGGCAGGCTAATTATATGGCCTATGCAGCCAGGTACCAGAAGTCCAGGTGGGACAATGTACTGGCACTGGCTAAGCAGGCCTCCCCCAGCTAGCCTCAGAGCTGGAGGGGGTGGCTGCTGATGGGATTGAGGCATCTAAGGTACAGTTCCATGCTACTGTGGATTCCAATGGTGTGTTCTCTAGAGTCATGGCTACATCTGTGGCTCTTCGGAGAATGGCATAGCTCAGATGTACTAATCTCTCACAGGACACCCAGGCTAAGGCCATGGATTTCCCTGTGGTGGGTAATTCTCTGTTTGGGGAGCAGACAGAGAATTACATGAAAAAGATGGATGAGTATAGGACCACCTATAGGAGTGCACAGGCCAAGGAAAGGCAGGCAACTCCTCAGAGGCAACAGGCTAGGGGCAGGGGCAGGCCTTTGCATAGACCTTTCTACTAAGCACAGGCCTCTTCTCCGTTTCCTCAGAGGGGGTTCTTCAGAGGGAGAGGCAGAAGGGGGATGAGCAGGGCTGCATCCTTCCCTCAACCTAAGGGTCCTGCCAAGCAGACACCCTGATGTGTCAGCCCGGGTCGACTCCTCCATTCCTGTAGGAGGCAGGCTGGCTTACCTCGTCCAGGACTGGATGTCTGTTACCTCAGACAAGTGGGTCCTGGAGGTGGTAAGCCAGGGGATGGTTCTCAGCTTCAAGAAATTTCCAAAGCTGAGGGCCAGATCTTTTCCACCTGCAAGCATCTCCGAAACCATTGCCCTAGAGGCAGAGGTTTCATCTCTACTGGCTCTAAAGGCTGTAGAGAGAGTTCCTACTTTGCACAGGGGCAATGGTCTGTACTCCAGGTACTTTCTTACCCCAAAAAATACAGGGGAGTGGTGACCCATCCTAGACTTAAAATACCTGAACAAACATCTTTTAAAACCAAAATTCAAAATGGTGACTCTGGGAATAATCCTTTCCTCTCTAAGGCTAGGGGACTGGCTAGCCTCCCTGGACTTAAAAGATGCCTACTTTCACATTCCCATCAGGTGCTCCCACAGAAGGTACCGCAGGTTCGAATTGCCCTCAGGCCATTATCAGTTCAAAGCTATGCCCTTTGGCCTGACATCAGCTCCAAGGGTATTCACAAAATGCTTAGCATTAGTAGTGGCCTTTTTACGAAGGAAAAATATTTCCATATTTCCATACCTGGACCACTGGCTCATTGTGGGTCAGTCCCTAGACCAAGTCAAGTCAGACCTTAAAGTGACTCAGCAAGAACTCACTTCCCTAGGATTCCTTCTCAATCTTCCCAAGTCAGTTCTCGGGCCTATACATTTTCTCACCTTCATAGGGGCAGAGTTGGATACAGTCAAAGCAAGAGCTTTTCTTCCCCTGGAACGAGGGCAAGGGCTATTGTAGAGCTGGATTCTTCATTCCACCTACTGGTCTCTCGGCCAGCAAGGCACTTCCTTCAACTTCTGGGCCACGTGGCAGCTTCTACAGCAGTGGTCCAAGGGGCCAGATTTCAGATAAGGGACATTTAGTTTCACCTGAGGGCCTTTTGGTCTCAGAAGAAAGATTCTCTAACCAAACTAGTTCCAGTGACCCAGACTCTGATCCAGGCTCTCCAATGGTGGCAGGATCAGAGCAACCTCAGGCAAGGAGTCCCATTCGTCACTCAATCTCATTCTGTGGTCATAACCACGGATGCTTCTCTATTGGGGTGGGGAGCCCATCTGGGGGTTCTCACAGCCCAGGGACTGTGGTCCCCTCAAGAATCCCTTTTTCATATCAATCTCTTGGAACTCAGGGCAGTCTTTCTGGCCCTGCAAGCTTTCTCTCAGTCAGTGCAGAACAAGGTAGTTTAGTTCAGGTCAGGACAGACAACACCACCACCATGTGGTACATCAACAAGCAGGGAGGCACTCGGTCCACAGCCTTGTGCACGGAAGCCATGAAATTGTGGTCCCTAGCTTATTCTCTGCAGACCTCTCTGATAGTCCACCTTCCAGGGAAGGACAATGTGCTAGCAGATGCGTTGAGCAGGATCTTCCAGGGCCATCACAAATGGTCCCTGAACCCTCTGGTGTTGAAAGTGATTTTTTCAAGGTGGGGCACTCCAGAGATAGATCTCTTTGCAGCCCCAGACAATCACCAACTTCCTCTGTTTTGTTGCAGACCCCCAGTATTGAGCTCAGTCCCTCTGGATGCTCTGATTTTGAACTGGGAAGAGAAATTTCTATATGCCTCTCCCCTACTGTTCAAGGTTCCGGTCAAGGTAAGGTCACAACCTTGCAAAGTGATTCTGATTGCTCCAGACTGGGCCAGGCAGCCTTGGTACCCCCTGTTGCTGTCCCTAGCAGTCCATCTTCCCCTGTCTCTTCCCAGGAATTACAACCTGTTAACCTCCTCTCAGGGGAGGATTTGGTACCCCAATCTTCAGTCGCACAATCTCAAGGCATGGCTCTTGAAGAGTTAGAGTATGCAGATTTGCATCTGTCCCAGGGGGTTCTGGATATTCTCAAAGTCTCTCGACAGCCTGCCACCAGAAAAAACTTACAACTCCAAATGGAAAAGATTTAGCATTTGGTGTTCCAAGAAGCATATTTCCCCAGACACTGCTGAATTGTCTACAGTTCTGGATTATATGGTTCATCTTAATGGCCTAGGCCTCAGACCAGCTACTGTCAAAGTATATTTGTCAGCTGTTTCTGCTTTTCTGTCAGTGGGAAAGCCTTCCTCACTGTCATTGTACCCTGTATTCTGTAAAATTTTCAAGGGATTGCTTCATACCAATCCCCCCCTTTAGGGATCCTACCCCTGCTTGGGATCTTAATGTTTGCATTGCTCATCTTATGCAACCCCCTTTTGAGCCTTTGTCTTCAGCAGAGTTTAAGTCCTTGACTTGGAAAACTGTGCTCCTGGTAGCTATTACCTCTGCCAGGCATATCAGTGAATTGCAAGCTCTGTCATTGGAGCCTGATTTTATCTCATTCCATAGAGATAAGGTGGTCCTTAGAACTAATAGGAGGTTTTTACCTAAAGTGGTTTCAGATTTTCATCTGAACCAATCTGTGTCTCTCCCTGTGTTCTTTACTGGCCATTCTTCTTCAAGAGAAAGAAGTTTACACAGTATGGATGTTAAAAGAGCCCTTAGTTACTACATTGAGCATACTAAGGCTTACAGGTTTGACTCCCTTCAGTTGTTTCTCACTTATGGGGAAGTGGGTAAGGACAAACCTAACACTAAGAGAACTAATGCCAGGTGGATTGTCTCTTGTATTCAATTCTGCTATGAGAAGCTAGGCAAAATGCCTCCCTCAGGCCTGAGGGCTCATTTGACTAGAGTACAGCTGCTTCCTGCTGCAGAGCCAGGATATTCCTTTGCTAGAGATATGTAAAGCAGCCACCTGGAAAGCAGTCCATACATTTACCAAGTGTTACTCCCTGGACGTCCAGGCTAGGAGTGATGCTTGGTTTGGTACAGCAGTATTGCAAAGCCTAGTCCCAAGGTAAGTGCGATTCCCTCCTCCACGGAGGTACTGCTTGGTAGTCTGCAATAGTCAGAATACAGCAAAACTTCATGTTGTTTAAAGAAAAAATTACTCAGCTTAGTAATTATGTTTCTTCTAATGGAGTCTTGCTATATTCTGACCTCCCTCCCTACCTCCTCTCTCAGAACCTGTTTTTGGAAAGTGGATTGGCAGATGCAGTGTTGCACCCCAGGAGTGCATTTGGGTACTCCCTCCTTTTAGACAGGGGGAGTGGGTTATATTATTAATTTTAACAGTCTTAAGTTGTTCACTACCTGGTTTTTGATTTTGGATTTCTTGACTAGAGTCTTTTTGGGGATCCAAAATATTTGGTTGCCATTTGGCTAGTAAAAATGTTACAATTTCCACATAGTAGGTAGTTAGTATTAACTCATAAGAATCTGACAGCTGCTCTTCAAAGGGCAGCAGACAGAGGTCTGAACCGAGCTTGAACTCAGCGTTCTATGCTCTGCATAGAAAATTAACCATCTACTCTCCGGGGCAGTTTGAGTGCTGAAGCTAACTGCAATAGTCAGAATACAGCAAGACTCCATTAGAAGAAACATAATTACTAAGGTGAGTAATTTTTGATTTTGTAAGGTTTAAAGTGTCTCGATTGTAGATACCTAAAGAACTCTTTCCTGCCTGTACCAAATTGTTCCTGATGTTGTTGAATGGTTTTGATAGTGGTCATGTCAGAATTTTCAGATGCTGAAAGGATGTTATCCCTCTTGTGTCCCACCTTCTGAGCCCCAGATCAGTGTGTCTCAGTGTAATCTTTCTGGCTCCCCTTCATAGATTATTTACAGAAGGCACCCCCACCCTTGAGCAGATAGCACTGTATCAGTAGCTTGAGAGCCCCCCCCACCCACGAAGCAACAGCATTTCTTGATGCAATAGAGAGCCATGGCCTTGTTTCAAAATGGTTTGTGTTATGTACTGTATGTACCTCCCTCCTATAAGCAATAATAATCTGAAATGGGTAATAGGGATTGCTTTACTATATTGTTTTACTATATATCACATAGCCTGCCAAGAATAGATAAAAACAAGTAGGTACTGTACACATGTTCCAATTTCTGGAGAAATGAAATACTGCACTACAATCTTTCTCTTTAATCTTTCTGCCCTTAGTTCTTACTTCTTTCTTCTTTTCTTCCTAGGGAACTAGACCTTGTTTTTTTGTTCTCTCTTAAGCTTCTCCGCCCACTACACTTACGTCTAGTTCATGTTTATTGGTATGTTCCTTGTTGTTATTTGATTTAATGTCAATAAACTTTAATTGAAAAAAAAGAAAGATTCCAGATTTTAGTGCCCATTCACTTAGTTACTGCTGATCACCAGCTGCTAAATCCTTTCACTGTTCTGCCTTCAATGGACTACAGTTACTTTGAAAGCACAGTGTGCAGTCTTTGAAGAGTTTACTGTGCATCTGAGTCATCTGGGAAAAATCTGTGTCTGATTCATATTGAATCCACGTAGAAATGCTATCTGCTGGATTTTATATGGCTCTAGGTACATTTAAAAAAAAAACTTCCTCTTATTCTCATATTTAACACCTTCCTTCATCTTCCCAATAACAGATCATTCCAAGCCTTCCCTCCTCAGTGCTTACACACCTGTATGATAAAAAAAACCTCCCACCCCAAAACTCATCTGCTGGTGCCTTTCTACTATAGAATCATCAGTTAGAGCCCTTATACCCACTTAGTTATTCATGCCCCGCACCTTTCTAGGTAAATCCTAGTAAGTGTTTCTGTGACAGGGTTGAATAAAGCCCTGTCTGATTTGTTGTGCAAAAAGAATTAAAAGCAAGGATCTGATCTGTTCTCAACTTCTCTGTCTCTTGTCTGTCTGGTTGCATAACCAAATGGTCTCGTGAGACCTAGGAACTGATCACTCTGATGGTCTCGCAATTCTCTGCCTCTCGCTATTTCTCTGCCTTCACTTGCTATTTCTGTCTTTTCTTCCTCCTTGCTTTTCTGTGGATGTAAAAGTGTATGTGAAACTATTTGTGTGAACCTTAGATCCTTTAGTTTGAAAATGTATATAGTTATACTGTTAAAATGCAAAAAGTTATTTGCAATTTAGGGGGTTAACCTATGATGCAGTTTGAGCTCCCCTCAGGCTTGTTTGCAAACTGTTTTGCTGAGCTGTCAGCAGGGGGCCAACTTGGGACATTGTTCTATTTGCAGTCCTGCTCCGCAAAGAAATTGGCAAGAAAATTTTGTGAGAAACAGGATGACTCTTAGTGAGTTCCCAGGCAAAGACTTTTTTTGCTAGAGGGAGAGACTGAGACTGAAACTTGGAATTGAAAAGAAACCATCAGATGAAGAACTTTATGTTCTCTATTTGTACTGCCTTTGTAAATAGTTTTACTGAACAATTTTTATGTTTTATTTTACTGTTGATGGTAATAAAATGCTACTTGCAAATTTTACAACTGCTCCTGGTCTTCCTATGTATCCTGACCTGTGCCTTGAAGACATTCCCAGTGCCATCGAACTATAGAGGAAAGTATGGTACCAGTCTGCTGCCATGGAAATGACTATGATGTCACAAGCAGAGCATTATGAGGTCAGCTCCTGAAGAGAGATGTTGGTGGGATTTTCAAATCTGTGGATGCAGTACTTGCATCCATATGCTGGACATATGCTGCATCCACACAGATGCATTCACATGTCCGCATCCTATTCACAATCATCTGGATGCGTCTGTGGCATTTCCCATAGTTTACGGCAATTTCTGCCATGACTGTGTGACTCATGTCTGTTTTTCCGATGCAAATGCAGAATTCCATTCAGAAAGTTAGACCTACTTTTTTGGGTCTAACTTCTCAGGCAGATTTCTGCACCCGTGTCTGGAAAATGGATGCAGGGCTTTCAGAACCTAGTGAATTAAAAGTTTGCCTGCAAAGTCACCACAAAGTAACTGACTTTGCCCTTGGCGAAGCTTTACAAAGTTTTTGGCTTCCTTCCAAACTTCTTGGTTTGTGACTTTGACAGCATTTAAAAAATAAACTGCAAAATATAAAAATAAAACAGCATTTTCCTAGCATACATAGCACCCATCCCACCCTCCTCCACCCAGCCCACCACAGTAAATAATGAAATACATATCCCCTTCCACCAGCCCACATAGCACCCATCCCACCTCCTTGCTCCACATTTTGTTTAATTATAAGAAATGATGGCAAGTGGTTCAAATCTTTTACACATTATCTTCGCTGGATGCTGTCTGAATGACAGTGTGTGCTAAAACAGTATCTCATTATTATCTCGCATTCATTCAGATGCTGACTGGTGGAGGTGGTGTGAGGAGGGTTCAGCTGGTTGTATCATTTCTTAGGATTTGTTTTAAAACATTGGAGGGGTAGGGGGTAGTAGGTGCTTGTTAAATGGGCATGGGAAAGGGATATGTATTTTACTATTAACTGTGGTGTAACTTGGTGGGAGGCAGGCAGAACTGGTGCTACGTCTGGTATTCTCTACTTTGGAGGGAGGGGAGGTGGCAAGATGGCTGCGATGCTGCTCCGCTGCCCACTACACCAGGTGTGCTTGAGTGTTTGTGCATTTTGTTTTGTCTGCTGAGGCTATTTTATTATTTCATTGCTGTTTTATACTATTGGTCAAAAAGCACAGACGAGTTATAATAGCAAATTTTCTGCTGCTCGCTCAGGCGTTATGCTAATTAATGTAGTGCCCCATACCCTAAACCTGGAGGTTTTGCTGTTTTTACATTTTATTCTGCAGGGCAACTTTTGTACTGACAGTGTGCCTTTGGTCAGGCTCCTTGTAAGGGGAGTAACTGTTGGTATTAGCTCCTTGCTTTCCTAACAGAAGCCAGGAGAATATCAGCGTGGAGGACAGTGTGTCCAGCACTAAAATGCCTAATCTTTTTGGACTAAAAGTCTCCACCACTCATTCACACTAATGGGACTATGCCAGAGGTGCTAGGACCCCGCAGCAGCCAAAAATCTTCAGGAGGGCCAGTGCTGGGATAGGACCTCGCATACGCGGTGCCGTGAGACTAGCTCATGCCATATAAGCTATCTTGGTGTTGACCCTCCAACTGCCCCAGTTCTTTTTCTCCCACCGTCGAGTGCACTTTGATGATGACATCGCTCGCCTGCCAGGAGTCAATTCTTCATTTATACGGCAGCAGTTATAGCCATTCAGTATTCAATTAACTTACCATTTTTAGTGTTCTTTTCTTATTTGAAAAAAAAAGAAAAAAAAGATGAAGAAGAAATTCTTAGCCTGCCATCAACGGAGTCGACCTTAGACCATAGCGATGATGGTAGGGAGGCTTCGTTTGAAAGCTGTGATGGCAATGGGGCTGTGTCTGGTCCGCCGCCCTTTGTGGAAGGGGTGTCTGACCATGGGCAGTCTGGTGCTCAAGGAGGAGGACAGTCCACCTGAAGCACAAAAGTAACGGTCCCGTTCCCGACCTTGATCAAGGACCCGGCTCCAATTGACCTCGAGCTCTTCTTCCTCCTGTTGGTGGAAGAAGAATCAGTACCACTCAAGGTTTCCCTCTGGTACGTCTGCATGGGGGGTCATCGATGGTGGAGAGTGGTAGGCCTGAACCGACTCCAGTGAACTCCTCTGTGTCTCCGCTCTTAACGGCCATGATCTTTGACAACGGATCCCGCCTCTGTCCTCGATGGGGTCCCAGTGAGCAGTTTCACCTCTGGGCCACTCTTTTAGAGCAGTGGTTACAGCGTCTGCCCAGTTGTCCCGGCCAGTGGATCCAGTTCCGGGGCCTCCAGGTCTCAGAGCCACTGGGCTGCGGCCGGGTTGGTTGATCCAGGATGTGCATGGTACCCTCTCAGGTGCCAATGCCATTGACTTTTTGGTGGAGGCTGGAAAACCTTGCTATACTGCAGAGAACACAATCTTACTCATTTTTCAGAACTGGGAGCATGGAAAGGCATAATATTGATTGGGACCTGTGAGGAAGGTTTGAAACACAGTTTTACTGATACTTTCATTTTTGCTTATTTGAATTAAGAAGAGGCTTGCAGGATTCAATTTCAGGAGTGTTAATTTTATAAGCAGAGGGAGTAAACTACTACTAAATTTGCTTTTCACTGTGATTGATCACTGGAGTAGAGACCTAGTATTTGTAAGGATATTTTTCGACCTTTTAGAATTGTACTTGGCTGAGGTTTGATTTAATTATTATTCCTGGGTTCAGTGGAGGGATTGTGTATTCAACCCAGACAGAGCAGACTATCTTCCCAAAAAGGCCTGCTTACATCACAGGTGTGACACTACTCAGTCAAGTGTTTCAGTACTGTTTTCAATACTGCTTTGGAGATTGGGAGTTTAAACCCAGAGGGATTGAAATAACTGTTTACTGTTTCTTTCCTGGTGCACAGCTGACTTGTTTAGCGGCTGATTGCTTTCAGAGCACAAATCACCAGGCTGTATTGGGGCTGGGGAGGTTTACCTGTGTTTGACTCAGCTGTTTGATTTTTCTCTGTTTGTTTAGCAGGGTAATTTCTCTGTTAAATTGTTGTGTAGGTTGTCTTGCTGACAGGAAGGTCGACACTCATCGTAGTGATGGGTCAGAGCTTTTAGCTGATTGTTTCGAGAGGGCACAGTTTGGGCCCAAATCTCCCTCTTCCCCTCACCCCACCAACCCCAGCACCATTTCCTTTATATCAGGGGTTCTGACATCATTTCCTCAAAAGGGCAACTTGCATACCACTGTCATATCCTTTCCAGCACACTGCACTGACAATATAAGCGTACACATTATATAATATATATATATATATTTATATATAACACAACAATAACTGGAAAAAAACTTGCACAGGATAAACAGGAAGGTAGACAGACATGTGGGGAGTAGTGCAATGTACTGGCTGTGGGGCAGCAGTCTTCCGGGAGTCTTTCTGGAGGCTGAGATGCTGCCCTATTTGCAGGCAACTCTCTGCCCTGAGGGAGGAGGTTGCCTGTCTTCAGGCCACACTGGACCATAGTAAGGGAACCTCCCCCACCCAGGGAGCACTAGGGCCACCACCACTGCCTCAGAGATTGCCAAGAAAGCGCAGCAGTTGGACCACAGTGGGCTCAGAGATGGTGAGGGTGGTGGAACAGAGGCACACTCAGTCAATTGTACCACTCCACAATCCATACACCATTCTGGTGGAGCATAGTTCCCCTATGGATACACCCACAGAGGAGACTAAGGAGGTTGCGGACAACTGTCGCAAGGGAGGCCCACAGGAAGGAGGCAGAGGACACCACAGGGAAAGGATGCAGCTCCTGGTGGCAGACTCAATTATTAGGAGGATAGAACTGGGGGGAGTAGAGAAAACTGAAGTAAGGTGCCTGCCTGGCGCCATGACTTGGAGGGACAGGAAGCGCATCCTCAGGATCATGAAAACAGCTACACAGGA
Organism: Neoceratodus forsteri; assembly: GCA_016271365.2. Classification (NCBI taxonomy): domain Eukaryota; kingdom Metazoa; phylum Chordata; order Ceratodontiformes; family Ceratodontidae; genus Neoceratodus; species Neoceratodus forsteri. The sequence continues at coordinate 571,107,141 of CM057453.1, forward strand.
GACTGGGCTGGACATCTTGTCCACCTAGGGATGAATGACTTGGCTCAACATGAGATTAGAGCAGTGCAGGAGGAGTTCATGGAGTTGGGGAAGGGCCTAAGACAAGTAGCACACCTTCTCAGAGGTGCTGCCTACCTATGGCATGGGTGAGGTGAGGGTACTTCGCACCATGCGATTCAATGAATGGTTGAAAAAATGGTGTAGAGCACAGGGCTTTGGCTTCCTTGGGGACTGGGGTTCCACCTGGAGGGATACCAGCCTATACTGGCAGGATGGTCTGCATTTGTCCAGGAAGGGAACAAGTCTTCTGGACGATCGGTTTAAATGCTTCATTAGCAAGCTTTTAAACTAGTCAAGGGGGGAGGCACTGATAAGCAGCAGGGAATTCCCAGCCTCCCCCTACAAAACAGGGTACTAAATGAGGAAAAGACCAAGGTAGAAAGGTCAGTGGGGAGCAGGACAGGGGTAAATAGAGAAAGCAAAGTCAATGAAGACAGAGATGTTGCTACAAGAGGTAAAGCCATCAAAAAATGGAAAGCAATGAGTACCAATGCCCGTAGTCTGGGTAACAAGCTTCCTGAATTAGTGGCCTTGATGGAGGAGGAACATCTGGATATCGTGGCAGTCACAGAAACATGGTACACACAGAACCATGACTGGGACATAAACATACCAGGATACACTGTCTACAGGAGGGACAGGGAGGGTAAAAGAGGAGGAGGAGGAGGAGGAGGAGGAGTAGCTCTCTACTTAAGGGAAGAAATCAAAGCAACAGAACAAGAAGGTAAACAGGGAGGAGAGGAAGCACTGTGGGTCAGTTTGGAGACAGGCAATGGCACCGCAATCCACACAGGGGTTGTATACAGACCCCCATCTCAGCAGGAGGAAATGGACAAAGAAATGATAGAAAGTATCCTTAGAATGGCAGAAAAAGGGGAGATATTGCTGATGGGGGATCTGAATATGCCAGATGTTAAATGGAGTGCAGTTGCAGCAGCCACTTCTAAGAGTGGGGTTATTCTAGATGCACTACAGGGGACATGCCTTAGACAACTAGTATTGGAACCCACTCGAGAGGGAACAATCTTAGACCTGGTACTGTCAAATGGAGATGGAGAGAGGATCACAGATGTAGAAGTGGGTAGCCATCTGGGAACTAGCGACCTTCGAACAGTATGGTTCATGATAAACACAGCAGTAGAGTCAAGCCATACAAAGGCAAAAGTACTGGACTTTAGGAGGGCTGACTTTGCCAAAATGGATGTGTGCCTAAGGAATGCACTACTAGCAAATGGGAAGGAAGGAGAGGTGGGAGAACAATGGGGAATAATCAAAACTGCCATCACAGAGGCAACAAGCCTTTGTGTGAAGCAAAAAAACAAAACAAAACAATGTAAAAGACCATTATGGTTCTCAAAGGGGGTAGCAGGGAATGTTCGAGAGAAAAAGAAAGCATGCAGGAAGTACAAGGAATCACAGAAAGAGCAGGACAGAGAATTGTATCAGTTAAAGCAAAAGGATGCTGGGAAGGCAGTCAGAACAGCAAAGGCCCAAACTGAGGAAAAGATAGCCAACTCCGTTGAGAAGGGAGATACAATCTTTTATAGGTACATCAGGAAGTGGAGGAAGACCAAGGGAGGGATAGTGAGGCTTAATAAAGGGGAGGGGGGTGGGCAGAGGATGACTGTGAAAAGGCAGAGATACTAAACAAATATTTTTGCTCAGTATTCACAAATGAAGAGGGGAGGTACCTAAACCAAAGAACAGAAACACTCTGGATACAGGAGTTGATACTAGCCCATTCACAGAAGAAAGGGTTCTGAAAGAACTCTTAAAACTGAAGGTGGACAAAGCAATGGGGCCTGATGGGACTCATCCCAGAATTCTAAAAGAACTAAGGGTAGAACTAGTGACACCACTGACTACCCTCTTTAAAAAATCATGGGAGGGTGGTACCTGAGGACTGGAGGAGGGCAGATGTAATTCCAGTTCACAAAAGTGGGAGCAGGGCAGAAGCAGGAAACTACAGACCTGTTAGTTTAACCACAGTGATAGGGAAAATGATGGAATCACTTCTGAAGTAAAGAATTGTTGAGTACTTAGAGGCCAAAGGGGCACAGGACCCAAGGCAGCATGGATTCACAGCAGGAAGGTCATGCCAGACGAATCTAATAGATTTCTTTGACTGGGCGACCAAAGTAGTAGATTAGGGAGGAGCTGTGGACATGGCCTACCTAGACTTTTTTTGTTTGTTTTTTAACTCTATTTTTGTGCACTGACTCGTGGAACTCTCTCGGGCATCCTCTAGTGCCCCCAGCTCTACCTCTGTGCCTGAGAGGCCACCTACTTCCTGGCACCAGCCCGGCTATCCCCCCGGTTCTAAGCCCCCCGAGGTAGGGCCGCCCTATCCACCCAGGGCACTCTATCTTGAATTTGGGCTGGGCTGGGCTCGGCCCAGGAGAGGAGTGCAATTGGCGGTAGAGTGTGGTCGGGAGGGTGGTGGTGTTGTCGCCTATCCACAAGCCGGGGATTTCTGTGTAGGTTTTTTCCCCTGTGGACTACAGCATGCAATGATGTCCGTGTAAGGCTGCCTGCTGACGTCTGCCGTACTCCCGCCCCAATGTTCTGGTTGGTGCTCCTGCTGTACCTCCGATCTCCATCGGGGGTTGCGAGGGCACCGAGCAGCCCCAGGATCCCTTCCCAGGGAGAGGAAAGCTTGTCCTCTGGATGCTTGATTCTCTCCCTTCCCCACCGACCCCTAGCTCCCTGAGTCCGTCCCCAAACCCGGGTCACCAGCGTGGCGCGAGGTGTGGCGTCCAGAGCCTCAACCCTCAGTGCCACCAGGCCGACTCAGCCTACCTCGACTTTAGCAAGGCATTTGATACAGTCCCACACAAAAGATTAATGTACAAGTTAGCCAGCCTGGGAGTGGGTCCCAAGATGGTAGCCTGGGTAAAGAATTGGCTGGAGAACAGGACACAAAGGGTAATAGTAAACAGAGACCACTCTGAAGAAAGGGGGGTTACTAGTGGGGTACTGCAGGGTTCAGTACTTGGACCGGTCCTTTTCAATGTCTTTGACTGATTCAATGATCCAGCCCTGGTCCCTCCCCAGCTGTCTGGGGGGACGCCATTCAGCAGTAGGTGGAGCATCTAATTCAGTTTTACAACCAGTGGAAGTCCATTACAGTGGACATATGGGTCATCAGGATTGTCCAAGAGGGATACTCTCCCAATTTCACAGATTTCCCCAGACTTTCCACCCAGACAGCAGCCCAGTCTGTCTGCCTCTAGCTCACACACTGTTGCATCTGAGATATGGGGCCTCTGCAGGAACTGGGCAGTAGAAGTTGTGCCACAGTGGAATGGAGCACAGGTTCCTATTTCCATTTCTTATGGTTCCAAGATAACAGGCGACATGCGCCCATTTGTCAGCCTTGGAACATTACACAAGTACTTGTTTGGGGGAGGAGTTCACTAAAACCTCTGCATTCAAATCTTCACATCCTGGACATTTGGTTCCTAGCCAGCCCACCCAGGTAAGAGACACAGGAAGCAGTCACCACAGCTTCTCAGTTGTTCTCTCCAGGGGGTTTTCTGATTCAGGGAAGGTGCCAGTTTCATCTTCCCAGCAGCTCCTCTTCTTAGGAGCCCTCCTGGATACCTTCAGGGCATTAGTTTTCGTTCCAGAGGACGGAAGAAATGACTTCTTCAGATGTCTCGTTACATCATGGAAAATTACTCTATTCCAGCCCCTTTTGGTTGAGTGGATGCTGGGTCAGGGCGTCCTCCGCAGCAAACAGTGGTCTCCAACCACACATTCACAGTCCTTCGTACAAAATGACAGAGCCTTGGACAAAATCTCTCATGGGGGGCTCACTGTCAAGACCTCCACACTCAGGTGTGGAGCCTGAAGGAACCTCATCTTGTCATAAATATCTTAGAGATGAGAGTTATCTTATAAGTAAAGTCCTGAAGGGTGCCCTCTGTCACAAAGTGATCCTACTTTGGACGGATGACCTGGATGTGATGTATTACATTAGAAAGCAGGGTGGAGCGTCCTCCTACCCTCTCTGCAGGAAGGTTATGAGGTTGTGAGAGTGGTACCTCGAGCATGATGCATCAGTTCAGATTTCGTGCAGTTGCTTTCGATGAGTGGGGCAGTTTGGACCTGGTCCTTTTTGCGTCCCCTCTCAATGCAAAACTGCCTCTGTCTTGTTTCAGAAATCCAGACCCTGGTGTTTCTGTCAGGATGTATTCACTGCAGTAGACAAGATGCTCTCTGTACGTTTTCCTCCTCTTCCCTTAATTCATAGGGTGCTGCTCAAGTTGTGGGCACAGAGGGGTAGGATGATTTTCATCATCCCAAACTGGCCTCGGCAGATATGATTTGCATTGATCTGTAGTCTGTCAGAAGTTCCCCCGAGGCAACTCCCTCTATGAGCGGACCCTCTGACACAGGGACGTTAGCCCATCCTAGCCTGTGCTCTCTTCATCTCCATGCCAGGCTCCAGAGGAAATGGAAGTGGGCAAGTTTTAGGTTTCCCAGACCATCACAGACATCTTCTAAGCCATGCATAGGCCTTCCACCAGGAGGGCTTACGCGGCCAAGTGGAAACCCTTCTTCATCTGGTGTGCAAGTCCTGTCTGGACCCTTCAGTTGCCCACCATGTAAGGTGTTGGGGTGCCTCTTGGATCTGGTGAACGCAGGTCTGCAATACTTGGCAGTAAAGGTACACCTCTGCATGTTTTCGGTCTATCTTGAGCCAGCAGACAACGTGTCACTGGCTCAGTTACCATTAGTCAAGTTTTGCTTCTCCCTACTTACTTCATTAACTCCAGAATGAAGAAGAATGTTCCCTTCATTTCTCTGGATGTTAAAAGGGTTCTGCAATTCTACATTGACAGAATGAAAAGATAGGCATCTGAGCAACTGTTGTATCTTTCAGCATGCCTCGGCTGGGTCAGCCTGTTGCCATGAGATGTATTGCTGCTTGGTTAGTAGCATGGCTTTGACACTACTAATCCATGGCACAGGTAAAGTTGGAAAGCCAGGTTCACGCCACTCTACCAGAGCGGTTTCGACTTTCCTGGCGGAGATTCGTAATGTAGCCATTGCAGACATCAATCTGCAAGGTGGTGAGCTGGAGCTCAGTGCATACCTTTGTAAAGCACCCACACCATCAACTGCATCAAATCATCAAGGTGCACTTCTCCTCCCCATGTGCCTGTAACATCCCATATTTGTGCTTGCCCAACTCTGCTGGTCCTGTTTTCCGTCCATAGACTAGCCATCACCTTCCATCTCACTCGAGGTATTTGTCTGATTATTGCTCATCTCTGTCTCATTACCGTATTCAATGTGCACTTGAAATGATTGTTCCTTCCTGTTATCTGTATTTATTGTCTTATCATACTCCTGTGTTAGTGTATCGTCTGTATTTGTACTTTTTGTTACTCCCCTTCCCCCAGGACGCACTTGGAATTGAGCAGTACTTTGCTCAGTGTGACTTTCCTAGTAAAACTTTTAAATAAACTATTTTCTGGATCTCTGTGCCAGACAGTTCACTTTCTTCGGCAGGACAGTTCTTATGGACTTCTGTCCTGAGAGAGCTCTGTCTCCTACTGCCTTACTCGGGGGGGGGGCTTGATTTTTAGCTCGGTACTCTCCCATTAGTGTGAATGAGTGGTGGAGACTTTTAGTCCAAGAAGATATGGAAATTACGTACTTACTGTAATTCTTCATCTTCTTGGACGAAGTCTCCACCACTCATTTACATGCTCACCCACCATCCCCTGAGCTCACTTGTTCTGTTTTGGTCTTCACTTCCTTGTTGCTCAGCTATGAAGACATTGTTGATTTGACCCTTCTTACATGGGTCATCCGGGCCTTCACATGCCCGGAAGTTAGGGTTAGACTGTCTTTCGTTACTTTACGCTGCACCTCCTCAGTCGAAAAGGTACTGAGGCAGTTGGAGGGTCGACACTGAGATAGCGTATATGGCACAAGCTACTCTTGCGGCACCACGAATGCATGGTTCTATCCCGGCACTTGCGCTTCTGAAGAATTTTGGTCCTGCGGGGTCCTAGCGCCTCTGGCATAGTCCCATTAGCGTGAATGATTGTTAGAGACTTCATCTAAGAAGATCAAGAATTATGGTAAGTACGTAATTTCCATTTTGTTATTTGAAAAAGAATACAGCCGGTCCCGGGTCCTGTGCCATGAGAATCCTGAGAGACTTCATTAGAGAAGCTGCAAAGAGAGTAGAATTGGGAATTCTAGGCTGGCTGCAAAGAAGAGATAATAGTATTATTAGTACTGAAAAACGAGCTGAAATGGAAATAAAGTATGCCAACGTTGCCTGGGGTTAGGGTCTCAGATATTTATTTTATAAGAAAAGAATATACTGCTCTCAGAGGAGCATCTTTCTCTGTTTTTAAATTTCAGATATCTTAGATAAACTCAGCCTGGATGACTGTTCGATTCCCCAGACTGATTTGCTCAACATGGAGGACGCAGCAAGGAGTATGGAATCTGAGGAACCTGAGCTGGAGAGAAACCAGGAGACAGATAAGGAGGGACTAAGTGCCAAGAAATGTACTGGAGTTACAGTACAAGTCACATTAAACTGTCCCTCCAATGAGTTGGTTTAGCATTTTTTTTTTACCCTTGGCAATGCATTTGCAACTCATGTTTCTGTGGTTTGCAACGTTTTACCAGCTCAAGAGCAATGCTTACAAAATGTTTTTGGAACTCGGTTTAAAAGCGCCTGAAGCCAGGTCACAATGCAATGCAAAACAGAGTTATAACTTTCAAGAAACAATATGTGCAAGGCTTTGTACTGAATGCAACACTTATGTAACTCAGTCAGAAGTGCTAAAGCAACTGATTGGTGGAACAGTTTAATGTGACTTGTACTGTAATTGCCAAAGATATCTGGGGGTAGGCAGTGTCAAGACTTTCTCTGCAGAAAGAATAGTAGGTAGGTAGGTAGGTAGCATTTATTTATATGGCGCCCAATCCTGGAGGCTCTGGGTTCTTTACATAAAAACAAGCAGGGTGATGCAAGTAAAATAAATTTCAAACATAAATACATTAAAATACATCATAGATACAAGTTAAAAACAATAAAAACAGTCTTTAAAACATAAAATAGCTCTTGTTAGTCCGGGTAGGCCAATTTAAAAAGATGAGTCTTAAGGCCCCTTTTGAAAGCCTCCACCATCAGGGCCTCCCTGTGAAGGATGGGCAATGAGTTCCAAAACGCCGGTGTGGCAACTTAAAATGCTCGGTCACCAGATGTTTTTAACCTGGCCCTTGGAACCACAAGGAGGCCTCAGCTGCTGGATGAAAGGAGAGTGAACTGAGGAGGCAGGTGTCAGAAGATCAGTCAGGTAGCCAGGGCACAGTCTGTATAGAGACTTATAAATAAACAAGCCCACCTAGAAGATGATCCTCCACCTAACAGGCGGCCAATGCAGAGCTCGCAGGACTGTGGTCACATGACAAGACCTAGACAGGCCCGTCAGTAACCTGGCGACTGCGTTCTGCACCAGCTGCAGTTGGCGGAGGGTCCCTCCATTGACCCCGAAGTACAGAGCATTACAGTAATCAAGCCTGGATGTAACAAAGGCATTAACAAAGGCCTGTACCAGTGTTGGCAGGTCTTCAGGTGGAACTAGGGGTTTAACCCTGGCAACATTCCTTAAGTGGTAAAAACCACTTTGGACCACAGGTGACACCTGTGCATCAAGTGTCAGTCTTTCATCCAGGAAGATGCTAAGATTTCTCACCCAAGGGGAAGCCATCAATGGAGTGGAACCCAAGACCAATCCTGTCGCAACTCCAGAGACACTTCCATCACACCCGCGACCTGGCTCAATCACCTGGACCTCTGTCTTGTCAGAATTCAGTCGCAACCACTTGGAGGACACCCAGTCATTGATCTCAGTCAAGCAGTTGTTAAGTACTTCCACAGTGTCCTGAGTTCCAGGGGCAAAGGACATATACAGTTGGGGATCATCTGCATAGCAATGAAAACCCAAGCTGTAACACCTAATGAGCTCACCCAAGGGTAGCATGTACACCATAAATAACATTGGCGACAAGATTGAACCTTGATGAGCTCTGCATGGCAGGGGCTTTGGGGAGGAGGAGAAATTCCCTGTCACCACCCGCTGCTTCCTGCCCGAGAGATAGGGCTCAAACCAGCTGATGACAGTTCTGGTGAGTCCACAAAAGTCTAGGGTGATCCAGAAGCTCAAAGTGATCCATGGTGTCAGATGCTGAAGAGAGTTCCAAAACAACAAGAATTGACCTGTCTCCTCTATCTCTTGCACTGAAGAGGTCATTTTGCACCCTGACCCATGCCATTTCAGTGCTATGCTTAGCTCTGAAACCAGACTGGAATGGCTCCTAGATGTCAAAGGCCATGAGATGTGCCTCGAACTGCTGCTCTACTTTTTTTTCAACAACCTTTCCTAAAAATGGAAGGTTGGAGATCAGTCAATAATTCACCAGGACATCAGGGTCAAGCGATGATTTCTTCAAGAGAGGTCTCACCAGTGCCTCATTTAAGGCATTAGGAAAGACTCCCTCTGACAATGAACATTGGATAATACTAGCAAACACTGGACCGACAATCTCGACACATCCCAGCAAGAAATGTGTCGGGGTTGGGTCCAGTTCACGGTACAGTAAGTATGTCACAGCTTCAAAATCACCTCAATGAATTCAGCCACATCCACTGGTCTAAACTGTCACACCTGTGCTTCGTGAACTGCACTGGCTGCTGGTGCAGTGGAGGATCAACTTCAAGGTCGCGTTGCTGACCTATAAGACCCTACATGGACGGGGACCGGGTTGCTTGCAAGACTTCCTTTGGTCCTACCACCCCCTCTGTCCACTCCACTTCACCGAAGAGAGATTGCTAGAGGTTCCCAGGGTCCGTCTTCAGTCATCAGGGGCCAGGGCTTTTTCTTTTGTGGCCCCGACCCTGTGGAACACTCTACCTCGACGGATTAGAGAGTGCTTGTCCACTGAGACCTTTAAAGCCTCTTTGAAAACGTATTTATTTAATCTGGCTTTTGGAGATAATATTTAGTTTTAGTTTTGCTGCCTTTTTATCTTTTTATATGTTTTAATTAATTGAATGTCTGTTTGTTTTGTCTATAATGTATTCACACTTTGGTTCTTGAAAAGCACGTTATAAATAAAAACTGATTGATTGATTGATTGATAAACTCTTCCCAAACAATAGTAGTGCCTTAGCTCCCAACCTGCTGATCACTGCGAGGCAAAGTTTGCCTCACTGACGAGATCCCCAACTGAATGGAGGACACCCTGTCAGAGAAGAACTGAGCAAACTCATCGCACAATGTGGTTGAAAAAGCTTTTTTCTGCTGTAGACAGACTGGGTGAAGTAGTCTGTCCACAGTCTGAATGAGCTGAGCTGGTCTGTTCCTCCCTGTGTCAATCTCTCTGGGCAGGAACGCTGCCTTCTTATGATCGAGTGCTCCTTAGTACTCATGACAGTGAGTACGCAAAGCCAGTTTGTCCTCTTTGCAATGGGTCTTCCACCAGCAACGCTCCAACTTCTGACCCTTGATCTTAATTGTCTTGAGCCCCATCAAACCAAGGAGGTCTCAAGCGAGAGGATCAGGGTTGTATACGGACTGGTACGATGGCATCAAGCACCCCAGATATGGCCTTATTATAGGTGGCTACCGCCTCATCTGTGCCAATCCCACATGCAGCAGTCACACCACATAGGTCAGCTACTGCAGCTACCGCCAACAGCCCCTTTGGGGACAATCCCTGTAATGGGCAATAGCTGATCATCTCAACGGGGGGGACTATTGGGGGGGGGTTCAAACAAGAACTCCACCGTGCAATGGTCAGACTAAGTGACCCAATCAGTCTTGAGGTTCATGACCTCAAGCCCCAGTGAGAAAACCAAGTCCAATGTGTGTCCGTGGAGGTGAGTGGCAGAAGCAACTGCTTGTGTAAGGCCCAGTGATGTCATCAACTGGTGGACGTCATAACCAGATTGCGAGGATTTGTCGTTGATACAGGCATTGAATTCCCCCAGAATCAACCATTGGGGAACTCCAACACCATGTCAGTGACACAGTCTGCTACCTCCTGTAGGAAATCTCCTGCCAACCCCAGAGGGCAGCAAATGAGGAGAATCCTGCAACCCACACCTGGACCCCCACGCACCGACAGACGCTCAAAGAACTTGGCAGAACCCACTGGGTGCACAATGAAGTTCAAGCAGGAGCTAAAGCAGATGACCACACCCCCGCCCCTGCATTCTTTCCTTGGGCAGTGCACTATAGAGTACCCAGCAGGAATTGCCGCCTCCCAAAACTGGTCCGGCGTCGTCACCCAGTCAGGTCTCCGTAATGCAAGCCAGATCGACTGATGAAATCAAGTCCACCATAATTGCAGTCTTATTTCTCATCGATCTGGCATTGCATAGCATGGCCCAAAGGGGACTGGTGGACACTGCTGGCCCACCGGCTGCCTGCCTTCGTGGTCCAGTGGGAACCCTGGGAATGGGTACCAGACATGTCTGGCTTCTCTTTTAGTTCCATTTAGTCCCAGGGTGTCTTCTGCTCCTAACCACCCCAATGTCACTGTCCTCTGCTGAGCCCGCTGCACCCCACCACCAACCTACATGCCTCCTAGTAATCCTCACCTCCCTGCAGCACCTCGCTGCTGTGGCAGAAATAGAGAGGTCAGTAAAGGGGCGGAGGTCACGCAGCTGGGATGCAATGCAAGCAATATGAGGGGGCTCTGTGACTCCTACACATCCCGGCACCAACCAGAGGCCCTAGTACACTAATACCCTTAATAAAATCCTTTCACCCAACATAAACAACAAACTCAATAAATTATTTCAAACCTATCCCTAGACATGCATCCCACACCCACCCGAATACAGAGAAATTGTCCTGACTCACACACACGCAAAACAATCACACACTAACTAAAAACTCCATCCCCATTAACCCAAATAAAATAACACCAAAATAAGTAAATTAACAGTTTTAAGAGAATCCTTTGGGGCACTGTGTCCAGAGGGCAAGGAAGCCCAAAGCTGCAAGTTAAATGAAACAAAAACAATATAGCACAGACTTCAATAGTTAGCACAGAGTTTTGGGCTCGAGGAGTACTGGATTGAGGGAGGTGCTGTCACCACCTTCCTTGCTGAAAAATCACCAGTACAAAGACACAGACTGGAGCACAAAAGACAACTGAAAGCTGGGAGAATTGCAGCAAATAGATAAGAGGCACTCTCACTGCCTACTTACAAGATGTTCCTGCAGTACTTTTAATTGGTGGTGGGGGGGGGGGCACAATAAACCAATTTGTGAAGTGCTCTCACCACTAAACAATTTGGGCTGAATTACTCACTCAGAGTCCAAAGTTCGGGGTCCACCATCAAAGATCGCTTTTCACTGCCCAATAGTTGATGAAACCATACAGAGCCTTAACCTGTAACAGGTGCCCTGCTCACATGCGGTGCGGTTCAGATGCCACCACCACCACTCTCACTCCTCTGACCACTGCTCCAGTACTTCACGGTCCACTATCCAGTTAAAAGCAGGGGCCAGCAAACCAGTGAGTTGCTAGTCAGAACCACACTTCAGTTTCGCCCACCTTCAGTCGGTTACTGCGTATGATCTTTCAGTAGTGACTCCCCCACTGCAGCCTCTACACCCTGAAATTCCAGGCAACAGTTCTGTCTGCACAGCCTCTGGTCCAGTCCCACTTCAAGCCAGGGACCCTTAGCAAAAATGGAACAAATGTTTTAAGTGAAACAGTCCTCCAGACGGCACGTGGTCATAATGTTGCAAGACACTATGCCGCATGCATAAAGCATGCTACCAATACAGCACGATTTCTTGCATGCAGCATAAGTCTTTTTTTCTGCGGGGGGCTTCGCACCCCCCATTATGGGGGGGCTGCACCCCCTGAATCTCCCTCAACTAAGATTACTAACCTGGGAGGTTTACAGTAAATATTGCAGAAAGTGTGAAAACAAAATAAAATTACCATGCATCTGGGACCGGGAATCGAACCCGGTCCCATACAGTCTGCTTCCGTCCCTTGCTGCCAGTGGCTCACCTTGTCGAGGCATGGCAGCTGCTCGATGGTAGCCCATCCCAACAGAGGTCTTATCCTCTGCTTGGGACAGTGAGAGGGTGCAGTACCGCATACAGAACTGTTTGTGGTATTGCACCCTCTCGCTGTCATGTACAGCGCTGTTTCTGCTTAGTGTTTGTGTCGTACGCTATTAAGCATACAACATATTGACCTGGTACCCCTCCAGACAAAGACCACCACAGGAGGCTAAAAAATAAACAAGGCTAACGCCTATACTTACTCACTTCACCCCTACCTGCAACTAATGCCCTACCCTTAACCTAACGAGAACGGCATCTGTACAACCGATAATGCTTGTAACAAACAGAACTTACATGGCTACTCCCCAATTGTTTAGGGAAGCAGCCTCAGAAGATTCTCCTAATTCCACCAAAAATACATTTAAAGAGCCATTTGAGGTAGATGAACGAGTGCTACAAAAAGTATTGCAGACAGTCACCCAGCCTGCTGCCAGAATACCCTCCAGAGCTTTTGTTGACTTTCTGAAAATTTTTGGAAACCATGGAGGTTATGGTAGGGAATTAACTGACTCTCAGAATAAGGGAAGGGAGCCGGCCCGGTGGCGCTGAGGGTTGAGGAGCTGGACACCACACCTCGCACCATAGTGGCGACCCGGGTTCGGGAGTGAGCTCGGGCTGCCGGGGGTTGGCCGGCGGGAGACAGGCTGGAGCGTCCAATGGCAGCTCACCTTCTCCGGGGGAGGGGGGGTTTTCAACCCAGCAAGTGGCGACCCCTGGTGGAGGCTGGGGGTGCGACGGCAAGTTGGAGTCTCGGGGGGCATGACTGGTCACAGGCGTAGACCGGCGACCAATCAGCCACTGAGGCTGCTTCTTCAAGAAAAAGAGGGGTAGGGACGTTGCAGACCTCAGTGCATGCCATGACGTACGGTCCCACAAGGAATATCAGAAAAACACCCCAGTGGAACTGAGAAAACGGAGCGCCAAGCTGGGTCCTGATGTGCCAGTGCATGCCTGCAGCCTCAGGACCCTGATGAGACTTGCAAGATTTGGGGGGCTGCCCTTGCCCCGCCCCCACCTAGGGGGGTTTCCAAGGCCGGATGGAGGGACCGGAGACTGTAAGGTAGGCACTGGTAGGGACAGGCTTCATGGGCGACTCCCGATGATGCGGCTCCAGTGGGGCAGTAGGCAGGGGAAAAAAGAAATATAAAATAAAAGAATAAGGTAAGGGAGCCATGCTTGATTGATTGAAACAGCTGCGATCTTCCTCTGCTAATTGCTTATAAACAGTGCTTTAGTGACTCAAGGAACTCTGAAACCTATAGTGGGGAATTTTTTCATTCAAAAGTTGTTACTTTTTTGTTGTATATCGTCGGCTTTACATGAGTTATCAATAACCGTACAGTAGATTCTAAAAAAAAGGTTCTAAAAAGACTCATAGCAAAGAAGAGAACAATGTTATGAACACCATTTGATCTTTCTATCCTGCTTTGTTCTCTGATTTGCACTGTGGACCACTGTGGAGTGACTCGAGGCGAACATATCTTGAGCGTCTCCTTATACAGAGGCACTGTCTTTTAAGTCTTTTAAATCTTTACCCTGCTTATTAAAGGAAAAAGAAACCTTAGGCAACTGAGTCGTAATCAAGTTATTGAAACTGCTCTGAAGTGCAAATATAAAAAAAAAATCCCAGATACTTCTATTGTCCTCACGTTTAGCTTTGAAATCCGTGAAGCAGCCATGAGTTTTGCTCATTTATTTAGTTTTTATTTCACTCTAAATGATCTTGAAATTTAATGAAAGACACCATAACAGCATTTGCAGGGCACTGACTCATAAAAACTTCTAATTATGGTTATATAATAACTGGTCAGCAATTTCTCTCAATGTACTGACCAGGGTGATATTGTCCATAACAACCAGCTGGTTGTTATCACATTTATGAGCCATGCCAGTCAAACTATGCTGCTGTCTCATTGGCCAACATTCTGTATGTGGGCAGGGCCAAACAGTCTCACAAACTGCTGGAGAAAAATTGCTGGTCTGTTATTATAAAAAATAAAAGATGAGGGGGTGTTTCATATGAGAATTTAATGCACACCCTCTTTGTGGGATGCTTTGATAAACTCCTCGGGCTTCACCCTCGGGGTTTATGTAGCATCCCACAACTCGGGTGTGCATTAAATTCTCATATCAAACCCTTCCCCATCCATTATTCTCTATATAATTAATGGGTTCCGTTTTTTCCTATTGAAAAAAGCGTGTATTAAATACCGTAACACCTGAGTAGGTGTTACGGCATTCACGCGCCTTTTTCAATTGGAAAATGCTTGAGACGCAATGCAGCTCGAGACTGTCACAAACAGTGTCCCTCGAAAATTCAGTCAGCCAAACACTCACCTCCTGAGCCGCTGTGAAAGGACAAGATATTTTCTCTTTGAGTCTTTCCCTACTACCTCAAAAAAATTAAAAGCGAAGCTTTCTATAACTTTTTTATCACCGTTCCCTCCCTCTGCAGGTTACTAGACTCCACTGCTAAGCAACACCTAGCAACGCCCATAGCAACCTAAAAAAAAAGCAACCGGGAGATTGAATCAGACTTTTTTTTTTGTTTCTCCTTGCTGTTAAAGTTAGTTAAATTCCCACTGTAACACTCTTACAAACTCCACATTTTACCAAATAAAGAAAATCCACGAGACAAGGCAAAACTGTTGTTTCATTCATTTTCAAACCTCTCAATGGAAAAAGCGGAACCCTTTAATTATATAAAATAAAATATGGGGTGCAGTGTGTTTTCTCAATTTAACACACACCCTCATTGTTGGATGGCTAGCATAAACCCTCGGGCCGCCCTCGGGGTTTATGTGCCATCAACAACTCGGGTGTGTGTTAAATTCTCGTAACACACTGCACCCCATACTTTATCCTATATATAACATGACAGACTCCTGTGCTCAGATGGAGCCTCTCAGCTCTGGCTTGGTTGGGATTTATTTTTATTGTTCCATGTCATTTATTAATTTGGGGGGGGGGATTCTTTAAAGAGGTGGCTCCATTCAACAACTTTTGATTATTTGTTTAATCTGAGGAAAATCATAGAATCTGCTGTAATATTGAAGGCTGGTTGTTTGCACAATATTATATTATGGTTTATAATTCTTGTATTGTACTGTTCTGCATTTTTGTATTTTACTAGAACTTTGTAATGATGTAAAGTTGTACAAATAAACAAAACTTTAACTTGGTGCTCCATGTGTTGGGGAAAGGAGGGTTATGTATTTACTTTTGTGTGGTTGGGTGGATGGGAGGTAAGAGGGTGGCATGTAGTTCTGTGAGGGTGAGGGAAAGGTGTTTCTTTTCTTAGAAACTCTGTGAAATGTTACTTTGCTGAATGTTTCTTTTACAAAATAACTTCTTCGGGGGGGGGGGTTATTTATTGATTCATTTTATTTATTTCAGTTTTGTTAACCGTGTAGACCCCCTGAGCCCCGAAGGTCCCTTTTTCAGGGGCGACTCGAGTTAGTCACATAAAGTAAAAAAACATTTTGCAGATACAGTACCTAAGAAAAAAAAAATTTGCTTACAGTCAAGACATTACACATGGAATCATACAGTCACCAGAAGACAATTCATTATACAATCACATTATGACTAGGCTTCTAACCTGGGGTGGAATTAGTACAGAGCAACAATTGACAACACACTTTCATCTCTACTGTTGAAGAGCATTCAGCAGGATGATTAGATCTGGGGTAGGCTAGGTTTTGCCATGGTACAGTTATGTTCACATGCAAGAGCATTTGCTGTTGTCCAGCAGGTGCTTCCGGAGTCATTTGCGGAAGGCTCCCAGGGAGCTAGCTTCCTGTAGGTTAGCTTATTCCATAGTACAGGTACGGCATGGATGAAGGATTTGCTGCCTACCCTAGTCCTTACCCTGGGTTCCACCATAAGATTTTTTCCAGTGGTGCGGAGCTGTCTACCTGAGTGCTTGGGAGCCAGCAGGCCAATGAGACTTACTGGGGGGAGGTCACTGATGAATTTGTATGCATTGCATAGTAGAGGGTACTATAGCCAGTGGCTAAGGGACGGCCAGTTTAGGGAGGCCAGTACTTCACAGTGATGGCGCCTCGGGTGGGACATTGTGGTGAAGTGTGTGATCTTACTATATAATGTTTGCATCCTGCTGTGCTCCTGTTTTGCAATTGAGTGCATTACTGGAGCAGCATAAGTTAAGGTAGGAAGGAGGATACTTTTTGCTATGGCAATTCTGGTTTTGGGATCATCTGAGCATTCAAATGGTACTGTAGACCTAGTTTTTGGTGGGTTGTTTTGGTTAGCTGATCTACGTGGGGTTTCAGTTTGAAGCCTTGGTCCAGTGTTAAGCCCAGGTACTTGAAGGACTTCACTACCTCTATAGGTGAGCCTGCTGTGGAGACCGGGGGAGTAGAGGGCTTCTATCTGGGCCTAGGGTTTGCAGTCCAAACATAATGGCTTTTGTATTTTTAGCATTCAGTATCAGCCTGTTTTCTAAGAGCCATCTTTCTAAGAGTGTGAAATCTGACTATAGTTGGGGTCCCAGGTCTGCAAAGCAGTTCGAGGTTCTGTAAAGTACCGCATCATCTGCATACTGGGCCACAGAGCTGCTTCCGCAATGATCATTTAGATCATTTATGAACAGCAAAAACAGGAGGAGTCCCAGGATAGAGCCCTGTGGCACCCCCTCCTTGATAGGGAGTGATTCAGATATGGCACCTCTCCACTTGACCTGTTGGGAGCAGTTGGACAGGTGGCTGCTGAACCAGGTCAACGAGTGCTGATCAAGGCCAATTTGACTCAGTTTGTATGCCAGCAGGTTGTGGTCCACCAAGTCAAAGGCCTTGGTCAGATCTATAAAGTACCTACTTCGCAAATGACATGTCGCTTTGTGGAGTTTCTAAAAACCAAGAGTTTACTAGTGATGTCATACAAGTCTGCAATTATGTTGGGCCTGAGTTGTTGCCTCAGAGATCGAATTTGGAATAATATGAAAATTCAAGCTCTGCTCCCTGTAGCATTCTAATGGCAGATTTATTTCTCAGTTGAAGAGTTCAAATGCCCCAGAGTCTTGTTCCAGTCCTAGTGGCTATGCTTATTGTTTTTATTTTATAGAAGCTTAATTTAGTTTTACAATACCCTGGAGTATAGATTAGGATAGTTTACGATATTTTAAAACAAAAACACATCTTTTCTCTTGTTCTTAATGCTTCCTGAAACTGGAGAAAGTACTTTTTGACTCGGTACCCACTGAGTGTTTTTAAAAAGAAAAACATTATTTAAAGGAGATTGGAAACAGTTTGTGCACCTCTAGATGCCCTCCTGTTGCTCTTTTATTGTCTACCAAATATTCTGATATGTTTTTGACCTTTTGTTAAATTAATAATCAAACTTTGTTGCCTTTGTAACTATCCTGAATCCCTCTCTCCTCAGCAGTTGCTGTTGTCTCTTTCCTACTGTCTGAACATTCTATGACATCAATAACCCCATTCCAGGCCATTCAGATAAATTGCATGGAATGATGTTACTGATGTAATAGAATGTCTTAGAAATATGAAAAGAAAAGAGCAGTAGCGGGTGAGGAGAGTGGAACTCTATGTAGATCTGATGGCACCCCAAAACAAGCTTATTTATTTATCAAAAATGTGTCAAAGCCTATCAGAATACATAAATGGCATGTAAAGGAAGATGGAAGGGCTGTTAACTGTAACCCCCCTGCAAATGGGGGTTCCCAAAAGACTTCCAGGAGCTTGCTTGAATGCTCCAAGCCTGAATGGTGTTTGGCATTTAAGCCATTTATCAGTGAGTGTTTTTAGAACCTCTGGTACTGTCTCTTTAAGAGCTGTCTGCTTGCAGACATAATTAGTTTGTATGGGGGACTGTGTGTTTCTTTGATTGAGTACCACTTAAGCTGCTGCCAATTCACTTCATTTTTGCAGTCACTAGGAGTGCAAAGGAACCTATCTCAAAGATGTAACTGTTTGCCAGAAATTATTTAGAGTAATAATGAAATTACAGTTTGTCTAACCTGCTTTCTTTGCAGTCAGAACTGTGTCTGCTAGTTCCCATTCTAGTTTTGAACTGCTGAACTGGACCAATCAGTGTGGGGTAAGCTAGCTCTAAAATGGTGCCTTGGACGAATCAGAACTTGGACTCATAATCTGAGCCAGCCACAAGAGGATTGTATGGGCAGTGACTCTGGGAGATGTAGTTTAGACTTCAGTGCCTTTTGGACCAACAGCAGCAGTCTATTGTGAGTGACAGCCAATCCAGTCAAGAACTGGGAGGAACTCAAAGGCAGTGCCGGTTTTGTCGGTTGGAGCTTCAGTTGAGCTTTGGCAGTGAAGAAGGAAGGAGCCCTGTGCTTTTTCAGTGTGCAGTTTTAGTCAAAAACGTGTATAAGGCCCAAGTTCCGGTCTGCAGCTTGTGTAACAGCTTGTTAGGACTGAATCCGTCCTGTGAAAAGAATCAAAGGATCTCTGAAGAGTAGAAACCAGGCTCACCCTGTAGAAGACTGGAAGAATTGCTGAAAATTGCACTCGGTCTGTCAGGAACTGAATCTGCTGTGTGTTCTCCCGGGTATTGTGCAGTAATTGCGATCGGGATACAGATGCAGCCTGCCTGGTATAGTGCTTTCTTTTATATGGATGTGTGAAGAGGTTTGTGTACCTCAAGTGAGCCCTGCTGACATTGAAGGACCCTATCTTATTTGGAGGTCGTGAGTACTAATTCAGGGTTGCTCCCTGTTGAATTGCCACATTAAATCCAAATGGAATTACTGTACTGCTGACTGTTTAATTCTCCTTTTCTCTGTGAAAGGCCCTACCAGCTGCCACGGTTTGGACTAGCCACTAGGGCTTGGGTACCCAGGGACAGTAACTAATAGGGATAGGCCTGTGCACAGAGCCATAGGTAGATTATTAGAGTGATAAGCTAATTAACCTGATTTCCCTCTGTCCTTGTTATAGCCCCTAAATAAATCAGAGCTGCTTGTTTCAGCAAAGTTATACTGCCTGAGGTATTTGTCTATGTTAAAGTACTGTACTGTGATTGTTGCACTGTATCTCATTTCACAGGAGGTCCCAGTGCCGGAACCAGACCTGGGGTAAGTGTATACTGTGAAGGTAATTCTGATATATTGTGTGGGCCACTAGTGGGAAGAAAGGGGGGTTGCAGTGTCCCAGAGGGCTGTGACCAAGTTAGTTTAACTATTGCAAACCCTGACCTCTGGGTGGAGGCACCCGCCATTGGATCCAGGCCCCTCAACCTGTTAGTGGCAAATCAGGCAGGGGTAGTAGCCCCTGGGATAGCGCCATCTAGGGGTTACATAACTATGTAACAATGATTTCCAAGGCCACTGGTGTTCAGTTTTTCCTGGAAAACACAGTAAAATCCCAGAATTCGGACTACCTACACATAGAATGTGTCATTTTATACCATAACAGTAAATCTACAGAACTTGAATGTTTCTTATGATTGCTTCCTGTACTGTTTTTAGTTTGCTTCATTTAATGCTCTGTATATTAAGCCTTCTTTTATTCTGATTATTTATATACATACTAAAAGTATGACAGTAGAATCCCGGTAAAATCCAGAAATTAGACTTGAAATCACCACTGCAACTCCATGAATTTCAAGTCTTGAAACTGGAATTTCATTACTTTAATCACCATAAATCAGTGGCTTTGATCATTTCCTGTCTCCTTTAAAAGTGGAAAAAGGTTTAATTTATAGAATTTGGCAACTGGTTTTGCAGTTTTGCATACAAATAACAGGTAAAGTTTGTTTTGGCTGTTTGTTGTTATTTTTTTCAGTCAAATTGGCATGACTGGAAGACCTAAAAAGAAAACTGGATCCACAAGGTTTAAAAAGTGTAAATCTCACTCTAAACTACTGGCGAAGGTAGACTGCCACCAGCTTTACTTTGATTGTTTAGGTCTACACCACAGTTTTAAAAATTGTGATCTCTGTGAAGTGTTTTACCCTAAAACAAAGAAAAAAGGACTCCAAAATGGGAGTCTCTGTCAGGTTCCCCAGTGCATACCATGTCACTTCAGTCAGTGCTGTCCAATAAAAAGCACAAGTCACTGAGGACATTATCTGGGGGACAATGGAAAATACACTAAGATACAGGAATTCATAACCTGTGACACTAGGTGTGTTGTATGTGCTCTCCTTTGTGCTTGTCTCATGGTGTATATTAGGAGAACCATGAGACAATTGGAAATTTGCATTCAAGAGCTTGTTTGGTCTCTTGCTACTAAACAGTTGGTCACTGCCCTGTGTACACACCTTCACTATTGTCACAATGCAGATCCAAAACCCCTCATATTTATGGGGATAGAACATATATATACACAGTATATATCAAGAAAAAAAGACAAGGGGGCAACAGAATGAAGGTTCTGTTGCAGAAAAATCAAAGTGGATTTGTAAAATAAATACGTTGGTGCTTGTCACATGTTTTAAATGAGGACTTGGACTGTAGTCCTTTTTTAGAAAACCTCATTTGTTGAAAAGCATTTCAAATTTGAAATTACCGTATTTTCCTTTTATTGTATTAAACCTGTTTAGATAAAGTAAAGGGAAAAAAAAAACACGATGTTTATCAGCTAATTTTTGGAAGCCTGCATTTACCCTTTGCCATTATTATAGTTCATTACTAGATGTTCATTAACGTTTCTATTTTGCTCTCATTCTCCTGTTCTTCTGATATGTGTGTATTTCTAAATCTTCCAATAATCAATCTTCACCATTCATTCCCACTTATGGGTCTAAGCTGGAGGCTGTAGGACCTAGCGAGAGCAAAGTCTCTTGCAACCTAGTGGCTCAACATCAGTGCTGGTGCTGCACAGTAGGCAGACGTAGTGACATTGCACTCGTGGGTTGGCCAGTAACTGATGCTGGCCCCCTCCCTTCCTCAGTTCTTTTTTTCCCCACTGTCGAGTGCACACCGTGGGAGCAGCATTCACCTAACTGTAACACTCTTTCCTCAGTTCATCGCCATCTGTTTGCTGTTTCTTTTGACAGCACCATTTCTTTTCAGTCCTGCCTTTCTTATTTTTATGTTAAGTTTAGCACCAAACTCTTTCCTTTCCTTTTTCTTGTTTTTTTTTTGTCCACTTTGCTATGTCCAGTCTTAAGGAGTGAAAAAGTAAGAAGGCCAAACAGAAGAGGAGGCATTCCAGTGGCCCCACTATGCATTGGTGGGCCTGTGGGGGCCATATTACCATTCAGGACCATCATGATGACTGCTGGACCTGCCTTGGCACTGACCATGATAAGCATGGGTGCAACACCTGCTTCTCTGTGGACCACCACACCCTTGAAAAGCATTTATTTATTTAGCTTTTGTTTACCTAGTAAGCACACTAGACAGTCAAGTGCCTATTTTCAGGTGCGACCCGGGAGGATTACAAGTTGAAGGCAGACAATACAGAGGTTATAGCATAATACACAGGTGGAACAGTCTTAACAATATACCGCAGCTGGGATGTGTGTAGCAGGACACTAGTTAAGAGTTACATGACAGTGGAAGAGTAGTCTGCATACTGCAAGGCATTTGAAAATAGAGCATGGCTAGAGAGTTTCACTACAGTAGAATCCCTGGACCCGAGGCAGAGCGCATCCAATAAAGGAGAGCATTAGGCATAATATATGCATAGACATGAGTACATTTATCATAGCATGTACATGAGCTTGAGAGCATTATGAAGGGAAGCATGCATAGAGGTGGGGCCATGATCCCCCAAATTTTGGAGGCAGGTGTCGCACAAGGGACTCCAAGTTAAGATCCCTGGGCCCTTTCTCTGGGTGCTATACTATATGTACTAAGGAAGACCAGGGCACTCCCTGCCCTCGCCTCACTGAGACATCATAGGTCATGTGGGAGGGGTCAGGTGGACAGTCAGTTTCCTCTGGGAGGCTGGCTGAGGATCCCTCCCAGTCACTGGCCCTGTGGGGCAGCAGACACCCCAATTGATGAAGCAGAAGCTATACACTCGGTCTATACCAGTGGGTACCTTGGCACTGTGGCCTGGTACTGCCTCAGCTCTCAATACTAAGCTGGTACTGGAGAGTGGGGGGGGGGGCCTGCTGGCTGCATGGGCAGACCCCCTTCTAGCACCATTTCTGGTGCTGGAAGAGTGAAGAGTTCTGGAGTCAGTTTCATCACTGACCCGGAGGTTATTGTAATTTTTCCATCGAGCAGTTGGATGTCCTGGAAGAAGATGATGGTACCGATCTTGGGCCTGCAGATGGGGCTGACAAGAATGAAGGCCTTCCTGGGCTTGGTTTTGAGCCTGTCTCAGGGCCTGGAACCTCTTATGGAGTTGCCTCTCAGGTTGGCACTGGGGACAGTGCCGGGACCCTTTCTGGCACTGTTCATGGTGCCTGTTTGAATTCCAGTGCCAGATACAGTTCCACTGCCATTTGTGGTGCCAGGGATGGGGACAGTGCCACTAGTGGTGCTAGGTCCAGGGCCAACTCTAGTAGAGGCTCTGGCCTAGAGTCTGGGCTTGGCCCATGGGGCAGGGGTTGTACTGGTGAGGAGATGAGGCAAGGCACAGGGTCTGCAGCTCACCCCTTGTCCAGAGGTGGTAGAAACTTTGGCAGGGGTCACAGCACTGGTCCAGGGCCCAGATCCTCTCCAGAGCTGTCTGGCCCTGTCACTGGTGAAGATCGGGCTGCCACATGAGATGCACGTGGCTCTGCTCTCCTGACCTGTGGGTTTCCTCCTAAGGGCACTGTCTGAACTGGTCCATTGATGCTGATCATTCACAGATGGATGAGTTTGCCAGGCTGTCCCTCCTGGTGAGATCCCCAGAGAATTCTTGCAGCCCTGGCAGAGGACCTAGCTTGGTAATTATGACCCTTCTCCTTCTTTCCCAGGTATTTCTGGTCCTCTGGTGCTCATGACCTAGGACCAATTCATGTCAGTGGCTGGTGTTTTCCACCAATTTCACTTCAGAGCTGATCAAACTGTTTTCAGGCCTGAGGTCCCTGCACCACCGTTACTTGAATCGAGCTTATCTCCCACTTCCTTCTCTGAGGAAGGGGATATTTGGGTCCATCTCTCCTCTGATGTTGAAGACTCTCGGTACCAGCAATTCCTTTCAGAGATGATGGAGGAACTGAGCCTTCACCATTTGGTAGGTCGCAGTACTGCTACCTTGGTGCTGTCATTCTTTGGAGAATACAGCAATAATGCTACTGTTAACCATCCATGGCCACAGATGTTTATGGAGTTGTCCAGAAATCTCCATCTCTTTACTCCTTCTCCAGCCCCTACAGATGTCCAGTGCAGGTATTGTGCTCCCCCAGAATCTCCAGGCTCTATCCCTCATCCCGCCAAAGAGATTTAATTACTGCAGACCGCCTCTGGGCCTAGGCTCCTGGTACATGATGGCCTCCCTGACACCAACTCTGTGGAGAGTTTTTGTGGCAGCACACATCATGATGTGCATTTCTGCATATCAGGCATACCGGGCAGCTTTTATGGCAAGTGCCTGTGGGCAATGCTGAGTCAGCTCTTAGGGTACATGCCAGATTGCAAGGCAACCAGCTAGGCCATTTGCCTTTCCACTCAGGGCCTGGAGCTGGCAAAGCACCATGCAAAGGCATCTTATGACAAAAATGAGGTAGCTTCCAAGCTAGTGGGAACTGCAGTTGGCAGATGGCATGGCTTCATCTCTGCTGGTTGGCACTCTTGGCCTTGCATAGGCTGTCAACTCACACTGTTAGGGGGCTCATTTCTTCTTCCACTGGGTCAGGTATGAGTTGTAGGGGCACTTTCCTTCCAGAATATCTTCACCATTCATTCACATGCCCTCGCAGTGTTCTCTGCTCATGTAAGAGGCAGGGCCTCTGGGCAGTTCACTCTGTGATGATGGGTACAGCATGGCATCTTCTTGCCACTCCTTCAGAGCTTTCCCCTTCCACTCTCCTGCTTTTTAACTTGTTTAAAAAAATAGGGAGACAGGTCTTCCCCTTACCCTCCAAAAAGAGAAAGGAAAGCCCTTTAAAAAAATATTTTATGAGTTTTTATATATATTTTTACCTCCCACTCCCTTTCCATCCAAGGAGGTTAATTGGTACCCTGTAAAGCTGTGGTGCATCAGTCTCCACCTTGCAGATACCTCTAGCCTCTGACAACTGGTAGCATAGCCTCACTACAAGACAGATTTCATTTCCAGTGCTAGGAGGGGAAGATGATAGGGAGTTTGGGTGTTATGTTTCTATATGATCAGCCTGTCAAGCCGCATACTGCAGCACCCCTAGGTACTGGATCTCTTTTCTTTTCTTTCTTATTTCTCCAATCTTTGGAGTGGCATGAGGATGACAGCAGTACTATTGGTCTTCTCCAATCCCTCTGCCATCTTTATGGATTTTCCTTTAGTCCTAGGTTCTTGTCTTCTGTGAGCACAAGACCTTCCCCTAAATTAGCATCTGCCATCCTATCCTCAAGATTCCTCTAGATCTCTCTCTAGACCAGCCAGAGCTATATGCAGGGCTGCTGCTCTTCCCCCACCTTACAGTCCAGGTGGTTAGTAGGCTCTGTGCCTTACACCCACTATCCTGTGCCACGTAGGCCCATGCCTTAATTTCTCTAAATTGTTAGTTGGGTTTTCCTTTATGATTTTATATCCTATATTATTTTCCTATCCCTTTGGGCTAGGAGTCTATAGCCCTCTCTCTCTTTTTCTCACCCACTAGTTTCTCTCCTGGCAAACAGAACTGAGGAACGGAGGGGGCATGCGTCAGTTTCCTGGTCAACCCATGATCATGATGCCAATATATCTGCCTCGTGAGTAGTGCCAGCGCCAACGTCTGTCTCCTAGGCTACAAAAGACTTTGCTCCAGACTAGGTACTAGCATCTCTGGCTTGATTCATAAGTGTGAATGAATGGTGAAGATATTCTGGAAGATTAACAATTACAGAGAGCACATAATTTTCATTTTTCTACTCTGCTGTTACCGAAAAAAGTAACGTAATTATTTAAAAAGAAAAAGGAAAAAAAAGGTGCAAGAACCATGTATTTAGAATACATGAAGTAGGGCTTTTCCTTTGTTACATTTCTAACACATTTTAGGTGTTTTTTATGAGTTTATTCGATGTATTTTATCTTAATCCTTGCACATTTTCTCCATTATTTTTCATTGGACTTTTGTAGGAGTATATGGAAGCTATTTTACACCTTTGAATAACACCCCCTCCATTTTAAGAAAAATGTTGTAGGGTCTGGGTCACTTGTCACCTTAAATTATAATGGCCTAAGGATGGGTGCCAATGATTGGAATAATAAACTGGCAACCTTTTTTTGTTGGGTCAGCCATTTTTCTGATTGTCTTCAAGATGAATGGTTAAGTCCTCAAACGTTTTGGGAAGTATAAAAGGAGGCAGTGGGCACCCCATGAAGAAAGTCAATAAAAGACCGAAGTGCTGAAGTAATTTTTTGGAGGTCTCCCAGTTTTAGCTCCTACACTGATGTTTGGTCAGTATTAAGTTGATTATCTGTGTATGTTTGACACTTTTTCTGTGTGATCATTTGCTGTTTTATATGTAATAAATGTATACTTTTTTGCACTACTGTATATCTCTGTTGCCTCATTTTCACAGTTTTGACACTAAAGGCTGGATTTTCAGAGGGGGTGCAGGGCTTGCTTCAGGCCCTGCACCACAACACTTTGAAACTGCTGGTGTGCCAATCCCTTTTGCTGCAATGTCACCCAGTTTTGAAAGGTCAGATGCAGTTGCAACAATTTTCCCAATTTGTGGTAGCTTACACCAAATCTCAGGCGCAAGCTCTGAAAAAACGGCACCCAAGATTGCCCCAAGCTAGACCACAAAAAGATGGTTGAACTTGCATCAATTGCCATACTGGATGGAAAATCCCATCAGATTGCCACAAGTCCTGTGTGCCATATCTTTGATGCACCCACATAGGTGCCGGAACCTATGGGCGCAGGGAGTTGTAGCACCCCCACTTTAGCCCATGAACATTTAGAGTGCCCCTTTGCTTGCATAAATTACCTTTTTTACCCTCTGCCCTATCAAACATCAGCATCCCCACTTTTCCCCATGTTCCGGCACCCATGCACACCCGGGGCTTGTGGCAATCTTGGCATTTAGAAAATCTGGCCCTAGGAGTGCAACCTCATTAATTTGTATGCAGGAGGACACCTCTCATATTGGAAAGCATGCATCAGAAAGTCTGTCACCCTCGCAGCGGTCCCTGACTTCAAAGTGGGCTGAAAAATACTGCAAACAGTCTCTCTGCCTAAGGAGACTGACAAGATTGTCCTCCATTTTCAGAGTAGAGCAAGGAGCACAGGGTGTCTGATATGGGGAGACCTGATGCTAGTGACGGCAAAAAGCACAAAAATTTCTTTTGAACAGCTGTTACCTTTCAAGTCTGGAAAGAAAATAAACATAAGGAGACACACACCACAGTTCTTCTACTGGATAAGGAAGCGGAGCAACCAGTGCCAGAAAAGACTGTGCCCTCCCTAATTGTGGCAGTTTTTCCAAGCCATGCAGACTATGGGAGATCTGGCAGCTGCCCCCTCCCCGGGTCCTGTATCCGTAATAGGCACCTGTGGAGGAGGAGAAGGAGGAACCAATAAACCCTGAGGTATCTCCCAGAAAAGGACTTTGGTTCCCCTACTAGGGTAAATGAATATTTTTCCTTCTACGCTGCCCTTGTGTCCCAGATGTCAGACCTTTTAAACCTATCATCCACTAAAACAGAAGTCGACATAGAGGAGGCAGAATTCATGAGCATGTTGGGTCTGACATCATCAAAGAGAATGTTGATTCCCATACACAAGCTGGTGAAAAAGACAACTGCCAGAGTGTTGGCGACACCGCATTCTGCACTTGCCAGGAACAAAAAGATAGACAAAATGTATCAAAAGGACAGGGTCAGAATACTTGTATGTCCATCCAGACTACAAGGGGATAGTTCCCATTGCTGCAAGTGAAGAAGCAAAGGGCCCCCTTGCAGCAGTTCACCCTGAGAAAGATTCCTGGAAACTGGACCACGTGCAAGGAAGGTGTACCCTTCTACCTTGCAGTTAAGGCAGGCAGCATACAGTATTTAGCCTGTGTACAGCATGTCATCAGCAGGCTCCGTGGAATACAATCATGTCCCTGTGTTGCAGGGATCCTCCCATTAGGCCAACCCAGTGAGGGCTGTATAAGAAGCAGCTATCAATTTCAGATGGCCATAGATGAAAATGACACTGCATCTTGAGCCCTGGCACACTCACTGGCACTACTGTAAGAAGGTTTGTCTGACTAAGGGTGACCACCTTAACACAGGATACCCAGAGAAAAGCAATGGATTTCCCCTTTGAAGACCCTTTACTCTTCAAAGACAGAACAGACTATATGAAAAATGTGTATGAGCAGACATCCAATTTGAAAAATCTGACCAAGAAAGAGAAGGCAGCCACTGCTTAGAGGCCATATGGAAGGGGAGGTGGGGCTAGGGCCCACTACAATAGACCATACGTCCACTATGAATACCCAATACAAAGATGTGCAAGGAGAGGCAGGGGTAGTAGAGGGGCATGACAAAAGTCTGTTTCAGTTCCTAAGCCTCAAGCTAAGCAAAACCCTTTACAATTAACCAGGTTGCCATAAACCCACTGCCAGTAGGAGGGCACCTATTCCACTATTTCAAGGGTTGGCAAAAAATTACCACAGATAAGTGGGTCCTAGAAATAGTGGGCCAGGGCGTATCCCAAAAATTTGTAAAATTTCCATGGTTAAGCAGACCAAAAGTGTTTCTGGCTCACAGTCAGGAGCAAAAGAGTCTTCAGAGCTGGAGGTGGCAAAGTTGATGCAGCTAACAGCAGTGGAAAGGTCCTTACTTCACAGCTGAGAAAAGGGTTATTTTCCAGATACTTTATCACCAAAAAGAAAATGGGGAATAATGATCCATTCTGGACCCATGGTTCCTGGATAGGCACCAGAGAAAGGAAAAAATCTGAATGGTAACATTGGGAATGGTTATTCCATCCTTACAAGGAGAATGGCTGGCATATATGGATCTGAAAGATGCTTTCATATTCCAGTAAGACCCAGCCACAGAAAGTGCTTGCAGTTCAGGTTAGGCATGGCTCTGTACCAGTTCTCAACAGTGCCTTTCAGTCTGACCTCAGCACCAGGAGTGTTCACAAAATGTTAAACCATAGTGGTACCACATCTGCGAAAAAAGGATGTAGTGTTATTTATACAACACCAGTAGTGATAAATTTTCCCTGATAAATTTATCTCACTGTCTTACCTTCAGATAAACATTTATCTGGAGGTTAGACATGTCACAATGATTATCCTGTACCTAAGGACCAATCAGAGAGCAGCTTTGACAATGCTGATGACATCGCAATAGCCTCGTCATACTCTGAAGCTACAGTAGCTGCTGAATTCAAAGAGAAACAGTTAATTCTCACCCCAGGAATACTCCGATATTCCTAACTCTTCTGCAGTATACCTTTAAGGTCAGATCTGCCCGGAGATAGAATGCTATGCTAATGATGGAATCATTGGCATGAGCCACTTTTCAAATGCTGCCACCTATCAACTGTCTACATTCTAACCCTCAGATTTCTCTCTCCACCTGTCAAGACCAGATGCCTGGAGACTTCCTCCTCATCATCTAGTCAGAGAAGCCTTAATTAATAACAAATACTTAAGTATTTTTCATTTATTTTCATTTACTGCCTCTTATCAGTGTTATTTTAATAACCGTTAGTTTATTTAGTTAGTTTTGTGTTGTTTTCTCAGTTTCTCACGG
The DNA here is from genome assembly GCA_016271365.2 of Neoceratodus forsteri. Taxonomy (NCBI): domain Eukaryota; kingdom Metazoa; phylum Chordata; order Ceratodontiformes; family Ceratodontidae; genus Neoceratodus; species Neoceratodus forsteri. The sequence continues at coordinate 571,136,107 of CM057453.1, forward strand.
TTCGGGATAACCGCTGAGGAACCGAGGTACTTTTAGTTAGTTTCGGAGTTTTTTCCTCATTTATTTACTAGTTTCTGTAAGTTTTAGGTGTTAAAATCTTTGTTTTTTAGAACTGATAACTCCGGTTCCTGGTTCCGCTCAGTTTCTCCGATCGGTTCCTGAATCGACCGCAACCGATAAATTTGTTGTTTTTTTAATTTAAAAACCTTTAGTGGTTTGCGGTTGCAGTTTTTCTTCAGTATGTCACAAAAAACTAAAAAGAGAACCGGAGAACCCGGTTTTAAAAACTGTTCTGAGTGTGGTGAAGTTTTTGCCTAGGCAAATAAGCACTCTATTTTTGTATTCTGCCTTAGTTTTGATCATTTAAAAACTAATTGTGAAATTTGCAAATCTTTTCCTGAAAAGACGCTTGAAAAATGTCTGGAGAGATTAAATAAGAAATTGAAGGGTCCCTCTGGCTCTGACCAGCCGAAACCCTCAGGGTTTGTGGGTGACACCACAACTTCTACTGTTTCTACCCCTGATATGGGTAAAAAGAGACCCTCTGAACCGGCTAGCTCTCCGGTTCCAGGAAAAGAAGTAAAGAAAACAAAGCACACTGAACCCCCTGTGGAAAAGGGGACTTCTGTGGTGCCTGCCTCTGTGCCTTCTCCTTCAGAGATTGTACAGGCAATAAAAATAATGTAAACTTTGCAGGGTCTGCTGCCTGTGGTTTCACAGTCCCCACTCCAGACCCCTGCACCCTCCAACCCACCCTCCTTTCCTGAGGAGCGTGGTGAGGAGGAGGAGGAGGAATAAATATATAATAATAAATAATTTTATTTATATGACGCTTTTCAATTATCAAGGCGCCATACGTAAATAACAGTTAAAACAGTTAAAAATCATTAGAAAAAATTCAGCCAGACCAAGATAATTAAACCAATCAATATTCTGAAAATGCATTTTCCCACAGAAAGGTCTTAAACCCCTCTTAAAATGCTTCACAGAGGTGCACACCCGCAACCGACGGGGTAGAGAGTTCCAAAGGATGGGGGCAACATACGAAAAAGCCCGAGCGCCAGAAGATTTCAAATTCATCCTTGGAACCTCTAACAACCCCTCGTCGGTCAAGCGGAGTGATCGAACGGGGTGGTAGGGAACCAGAAGTTCTTTCAGATAGACAGGGCCCAGGTCGTGTAGGGCTTTGAAAGTCAGCAAGCCGACTTTAAAGTTGATCCACCACCGAATTGGCAGCCAGTGCAGTTCGCGCAGCACCGGAGTAATGTGACAGGATCTACTAGAACCTGTCAAAAGCTGGGCTGCAGCGTTCTGCACTAGCTGCAGGTGACTGATTTCAACCCCTGAAAGCCCTAGATAAAGGGAGTTGCAGTAATCCAGGCACAAGGACGCGAAGGCATGGACTAAAGTTGGCAGGTCAGCAGATGGAACCAGATGCCGAACCCTGGCAATATTCCTAAGATGATAAAAGGAAGTCTTGACAACTGCTGACACCTGCGAATGCAGTGTCAGCCTATCGTCAAGAACTACCCCCAGGTTCCGCACCCGTTCAGAGGTCGGGAGAGAAACACCTCCAAGAAAAATTCCAGAAGACGCAACAGTACCCGACCCCCACCTATCTGTCAACCATGGTCCACAACCAGTACCTCAGTCTTATCGGAGTTTAACCTCAGCCAGCTGGAATTCATCCACTCCTGAATTTCTCTTAGACAGCTGTTAAAGACCGAGAGAGCTCCCTCCTGGTCGGGGGCAAATGAAAGGTAGAGCTGGGTATCATCTGCTAACAGTGAAACCTCAGCTCATACCTCCTTACAATGTCTCCGATGGGTAGCATATACACCACAAATAACCTGGGTGACAAAACTGAACCCTGAGGCACCCCACAGGACAAAACCGTTGAATCCGAGGAAAAAACTCCAGACACAACTCTTCGTGATCTCCCAGTGAGGAATGATGTGAACCATCTTAAGACAGTTCCAGATATTCCACAAAGCAGCCTCAGGCGTTCTATCAACACCATGTGATCTACGGTGTCAAACGCTGAAGAAAGGTCGAGGAGAACCAAGATCGAACGGCTGTTCTGATCTCTAGCCATCAAGAGATCATTGAGCACCCGAACTAGCGCTGTCTTGGTACTATGTCTTTTACAAAAACCGGACTGGAGGGGTTCATAGATGTCATGGATGGTCAAGTGGTCCTCCAGTTGTGCAGCCACTACTTTCTCAATCACCTTCCCAACAAAGGGAAGGTTAGAGATAGGTCTGTAGTTTTCGAGACAGTCAGGGTCCAAGGTAGCTTTCTTCAAGAGAGGTATCACCACTGCCTCTTTCAGGGAGCTAGGAAACTCCCCAGATTCCAAGGAGCACCTGACTGTCTGCACAAGGACTGGACTGATGATATTAATACAACCCAAAATTAGGGAGGTCGGTCCAGGATCCAAACTACAGCACATAGGGCGCACGTGCTGGATGATCCTCATAACATCCATGAACTCCAGCTGACTGAAGGAACTCCAGAAAAACTGGGGCACCGTGGTCTCACACCGGTCCATGGCAACCCCCCCTAGAGTGTGTTGGCGGCAGTTCCGTCCTAATGTCAGCCACCTTATTTGCAAAGAACCGAGCAAGCTCATCGCACTCTGATTGCGAGAAAGCTTTCCAAACTTGCAGACAGGCTGGGTTGCACAGTCTGTCCACAGTTCGAAATAGCTGAGCTGGTCGATTCCAAGCAACTGCAATCTCCCTGGATAGGAATTCTGCCTTCTTACAGGTGATTGCAGGTTGATAGACCGAATAATGATCCATCAATCTAAGGTGGTCGGCATCAAGGGCGGACTTTCGCCAGCAATGCTCTAACCTTCGCCCCTGTCTCCGCATTTCCCTCAACATCCCATCAAACTAAGGGGACTTGGGCGAAGGGAGAGGGGGAGAACACGAACTAGACAATGGAATCCAGAGCCCCGCAATGGCTGTGTTATAGGCCGACACGAGAGTCTCTGGATCACTGCTTGCCAACGCGGGGGACGAGAGGTCATGCACCACCGCAAGGCCTTGGGAATCTATGTCCCGCAAAGGGCGGTACCTAACCAACTCCACAGGGGTAGACCTTCTAGAGGGGGTGCAAAAACTAAACCCCACAGTGTAATGATCAGACCACCCGATGGGTTCCACCCCCACATCGGATGCCTCGATCCCTAGAAGGAAGATTAGGTCCAAAGAGTGTCCAAATTTATGTGTAGCAGAGGAAACCACCTGTGTAAGGCCCAGCATTGTCATTAGCTGGAGGAAGTGTTGACCAAATTGTGAGAGTTCGTCATCGACCCAGGCATTGAAATCGCCCAGAACCATCAATCTGGGTGACTCGAACGCCATATCGACGATGAAGTCCGCCACTTCCTGAAGGAATTGCGTCTCATCACCAGGTGGACGGTAAATGAGGGTGATTTGAAAGCCTACACCTGCTACTACTATACACTGAAAGGACTCATCCTCCCCACTAGGACCTCCGTGAGGCCAAGTTCAGTCTTGAAACAGACCACAACCCCCCCTTCCCCGTGATCCAATCTTGGGCGGTGTAACACCAAGTACCCGGCTGGAGTCATAGCCTCCAAAATGGGGCCAGAGTTATCATCTAACCAGGTCTCAGTAATGCAAGCCAGGTCCACCGTACCAACAAGATCAGCAATAATTGCGGTCTTATGTTTAATGGACCTGGCATTGCACAACACCGCCCAAGTCGGATGAATCTTGCGGGCCGCCCAGGCCATCTGCCCACCATAGTCGGTGGTGCCCTTGGGTATGGGCACCAGACATGGAAAACCACGATCTGGATTCCATTTCACCCCAGGGTGCCTTCTGGTCCCAACCACCCCAATACGATGACCCCCCTCGATCATCCTCCCCTGTTCGTAACCCCCCAAACTTCTCCCTCTCTTAAGTACAATGCCCAGCACTCTACATCGCTGATAGATCTTAAACTGGAGGGGGGGATAAAAAGGGTGGCGGGCACGAAGAGAAGAGGATGAATAGCGCACAACTGTGGGGGCTGAAGGCCAGCACATGCTATGAGCTATGCTGCTAGATAAAAAATACAACAAACAAACCCTAAGATAAAACTAACAAACTAATAATACCCCCCTAAAAGAAAACAATTTAAAAGCCCCACCCAACTCCCAAGTTAGCTAACAACAAGTCAGAGCCTGAATTTTAGCCCCTGACAACCCCTCCTCAAACACAAAATAACCCGCAAAACAAATAAATAACAAGACAAAGCTTAGGGACTCTCACCCCCCAAACCCAACACATAATACAACAAAATACAATAAATAATAATTAATAACCCCCCCCCCCAGTCTTCTCACCACTGGGGAAAGAGGGTAAACGGAACTCTCACTGCCAAACACTTATAACAATTGTAATAAAACAGCAACAAATAAATACAAACAAAACAGAAATTATTCCAGTCCACAAAATAAACAATAAAATTGTAAACTCCCCCCCCAGTCCTCGCACAACCAGGGAGAGAGAGAAATTATGATCTTCTTCATTGCCAGAGGAAAGAACTGTAGAATCCAACAAAGCAGAAATAAATAAAGTATATGGACGCAAGGTTCTCTCACCACCCGATTGTCCAAGCAACAGAAAATAAAATAATCCACGAGAAAAAATAGGAGGGAGTCAGCAGTCTCATTCCATTCAGGCCCAGAATTAAATAAAGCCGAAACCAGGAGCCACCAGAACCTGATTAATCCAAAAGAAAAAACAAATCCAGGGGCAGAGTCAACAAACAATTTTGCTAGAAGAAACTCCTTCGCAAAAAACCCTTTATTTAATGCTGGGTGCTCTCAGGAGAAATAAAGCTGCCGAACACTAAAGGACCCCAAGAGAGGCCGTAATTCGGCCGTTCCAAGGGTCAAGGGAACAGATACTGCCCAGCGGCGCCCGGCTGAGAACAACACCAAGCCCCGTGGGGTGGCAAATCTCAACAGAGAAAAAAAAACAGAGGACGAGGAGACGAGTCAAAGAAGCAGTACTTCACCAGTCATAGACACACCACCCAAAATTCAAGGGGTGGACATGGAAAGAGCAGGAACATCACCCAATCGAGCACAGATCCCAAAAAGCTCTCGGTTCTTCCACAGCCCTCACCTTCCAAACCACCCATGCAGCTCCTCACAGGCCGGGAGAGGTCAAATCCAAATCTCTGAGGTTGTTCCAGCTAACTCTCCACAAACTCAACTCGACTAAGCACTCCTCAGGGACCAGCCAGGATTAAACAGTTCTCCACAACCTCGAACTTCACACCTGTGCCACTCCTCACAAGCAACGCAATGGCACGGACAGCTTCTCACAAGTCGGGCAGGAAAGAAGCACAATGAGTACTGTTAACACAGTCAGCATGCACAAAATGCCCAGTCGGCACTGTCAGCTCAATCAGCACACGTAAAACGCTAGTAGTGTGCGAAGAATGAAATGAGCGAAACGGGCAGTGGGGTCCAATAAATAACAGAAAAAACAACACAAACTAAAGTAAAATAAAGTAACCACACAAAACTAAATAAAATTAATACTCCCGAAGACGAGCAACAGTAGCACGCCCAGCCTGGCGTGAGCCTATAGAGCCTGAAGTCTCCCCTGAACAGGAGTTTGGCTCCCCTCCCAGGACTATAGAAGATTATTCTTCTCATTTTCACTTTATCAGGAAAATTGCCAATGCCTTGGACATCCCTACCTCTGAAACTGTAGAGGATGAGGAGGAGGCTGAATATCTGGAAATGATGGGGCTAACTCCTACTAAAAAACTGTCACTCCCCATAAACAAGTTTTTTAAAAGAGATATTTTAAAACTCCTCCAAGCTCCTGGGTCTGTCCCTCCTTTGAACAAAAGGTTGGATAAAAAGTATCAGCTTGACAGAACAGGGGCTTAATTCTTAGTTTCACACCCTGACCACCAGGGGGTGGTGCAAGCTGAAGCTTGTGACAAGGCAAAAGTCCCTCTGGCTTCCCACCCTCTAGAGAAGGACTCTCGAAAAATTGAAAGTATGGCCAAAAAAGGTTACCTATCAGCCTCTCTGGCCACTAGGCAAGCTAACTATCAGGCTAACTATCAGGCCTATGCAGCCCAGTACCAGAAGGCTCTCTGGCAGTCTGTCCTGGACATGGCTGAGAAAGCACCTTCTCCTCTTTCGGCAGACCTAGCTGAAGCTGCTAGTTTTGGCCTGAAAGCTGCCAAATACCAGTTCCAGATGGCAGCAGACAGTAATGAGACTGCTGCAATGTGGATGGAAAATACCATAGCATAGAGAAGGTTTGCTTGGTTGAGAGCCACAAACCTCATGCAGGATACCCAGAATAAGACTTTGGATTTTCCTATGGAGGGCACTTCCCTATTTGGCAGCCATGCAGAAGCCTATATGAAGAAGGTGGATGAGTATAAAGCCACCTTCCGTTGCAATTCTGCAAGAGAAAGACCTTCCACCTCCTCTAGACCTTTCAGTAGGGGAGACCGGGGCAAATAATTCCATTGCAGGCCTTTTTATCAGGCCATGGTACTTTCTCAGGCACCCCAATACCTGCAGCAAGGGTATTTCAGGGGTAGGGGCAGAAAAGGTGCCAGGCGTGGTGCCCAGTCTCAGCCCCAATCCAAGCAGGACTCCTGACGTCATCGATCAGACTGCCTCTCCTTTGCCAGTAAGAGGCAGGCTGACCCATTTTTTTCCAGAATTGGAAAACCATCACCACAGAGACAGGTTCTGGAGATAGTGGGTCAGGGCCTGTCTTTAAGTTTCAAGTTCTCCCCTATTCAAAAAATCAGGGTTTTCAAACCAGCTTCCCTCATGGAAAGCAAAAGGTTGGAAAAAGAAGTGAAACACCTTCTTTCACTAAAAGCAGTGGAACCAGTGCCTCTGCATCAAAGGGGAAAAAGACTTTACTCAAGGTATTTTCTCACGCTAAAGAAAAATGGAGAGCTGCGGCCTATCTTGGATCTCAGGGTCCTCAACAGGTTCCTAGCAAAACCAAAGTTCAAAATGGTGACTTTGTCTCTGATTCTACCAGCACTCCAAAAAGAAGATTGGCTGGCATCATTGGACCTAAAAGATGCCTATTTCCACATCCCCATAAGGGAGTCTCACAGAAAGTATCTCAGGTTCAGACTCCTGTCAGGTCATTATTAGTTCTCAGCTCTACCTTTCAGTCTTACTTCAGCACCAAGGGTGTTCACAAAGTATCTGTCTGTGGTAGTGGCTCACCTGCGCAGACAAGGTGTCACAGTATTCCCCTATCTAGACGACTGGCTGGTGGTGGGAAATTCACCACAACAGTTAGCAGAACACTTACAGCTCACTCAGCAGCTTCTGCAATCTCTGGGTTTCCTTTTAAATCTAGAAAAATCTGTTTTTCTTCCTTCTCAAATTCTGTAGTTCATAGGAGCAGAATTGAATACCATAGTATGCAGAGCCTTTTTACCCAGAGACAGGGTAAAAAGCATCCCGCAGTTAGCAGGTTCTTTCAGGCTCAGTGTTCTAAGGCCTTCAAGGCATTTTCTTTAACTTCTGGGCCACATGTCAGCTGCAACGGGCACAGTGCTAGGCTCCAGGTTTCAGATGAGGGACATCCAATTTCACTTAAGAGCTCATTGGTGCCAAAGAAAGGATTCCCTGTCAAAGCTTGTTCCTGTAACAAAAACATTTATCCAAGCTCTTTAGTGGTGGAAAGAGGAAACCAACCTCAGAGAAGGGGCTCCTTTCCAAAAAGAACTTCCATCAATGATTGTCACAACAGATGCATCCCTTTTGAGCTGGGGGGCTCATCTAGCAGCGCACACTACCCAGGGCACTTGGTCAAGTGCAGAGACTCTTTTACACATTAACTTGATAGAGCTCAGGGCAGTGTTTCTGGCAATGCAAGCTTTCAAGCCACTGATACAGGGAAAGGTAGTGCAAGTCAGGACAGACAACACTACCACCATGTACTACATAAACAAGCAAGGGGGAACATGGTAAAGCCTCCTTTGCACAGAAGCAATGAGAATTTGGACCCTAGCTTACTCACTGGGCTCCTCACTACAGGCCATTCATCTGCCAGGCAAAGACAATATTCTGGCAGACGCCCTGAGCCGAATCAGCCAGGACCATCACGAATGACCCCTGAACAGGCAAGTGGTGCAGACCTTATTCAGGAGGTGGGGCACTCCAGAAATAGACCTCTTTGCCTCTCATCAGAGTCACCACTTGCCACAGTTCTGTTGCAGGCCTCCAGTAGTGGGCATGGTTCCTCTGGATGCCCTTATTCTGGATTGGTCAGGGAAATTCCTGTATGCATTCCCTTTATTTCCTCTGGTATAGAGGGTGCTGTTGAAACTCAGGTCTCAGCCAGCATCAATGATTCTGATAGCCCCAGACTGTGCCAGGCAGCCGTGGTACTCCCTATTGCTGCCCATGTCAGTGGACAAACCAATACACCTTCCCAGAAGGCATGATCTTCTGGCCTTCAACCAGGGGAGGCTCCTGTATCTGAACCTCAAGTCACTCAGGCTCAAAGCTTGGCTCTTGAGGACCTAGAGTATGCTAGTTTACATCTTTCTGAACCAGTTATGGATATCTTACGAGGATATAGGAAATTCTCTACTAAGAAAACCTATGCTGCAAAATGGAAGAGGTTTTCTATTTGGTGCTCTAGTAGGAGTATAGTGCCAACCCAGGCAGGAGTGCTGTTGATACTGGACTACCTGGTCTACTTACATTCCACAGGCTTACAGCCTTCTACACTAAAGATTCATTTGGCTTCAGTCTCAGCCTATACATCTGCTGGCAAGTCTGTTTCCTTGGCATCAAACCCCATATTTAAAAGGTTCTTCAAGGGCCTTTCTCATATATATCCACCAGTGAACGAACCGGTGCCAGCTTGGGACCTTAATGTCTGCATTGCTCAACTCATGGTCCTTCCCTTTGAGCCTATGTTTTCAGCACCTTTAAAGTATGTCACATGGAAAACAATGTTTTTAGTGGCCATTACTTCAGCTAGAAGGATTAGTGAGCTCCAAGCGTTATGCACTGAAAAGGACCACAATTCCTTCCACAGGGATAAGGTAGTCCTGCAGACAAACAGGAAATTCCTTCCCAAAGTGGTTTCAGACTTCCACTTGAACCATTCTATTACTTTGCCAGTGTTCTTCACTGACTATTCTTCTTCTGGTGAACGTAGGCTGCATAGCCTGGATGTCAAAAGAGCTTTGAGCTACTACATGACAGCCACTAAGCCCCATAGGCAGGACAGAACATGACTTTTCCTCACTTATGGGGATGTGGGAAAGGGAAATCCAGCATCTAAAATGTCCATTTCTCATTGGATTGTCCAGTGCATCCAATTTTGCTATTTAAAGGTGGGCAAGGAAGCTCCAGCAGGGCTTAGAGCACACTCCACAAAGGGTACAGCTGCAACACTGGCAGCTGCAAGGGATGTACCCTTGGTGGATATCTGTAAAGCAGCAACCTGGCGAACAGTACACACATTTGTCAAGCATTACAGCTTGGATATGCAGGCTAGGGCTGATGCCAGGTTTGGTATAACTGTCCTGCAGAGCCTGTTTCCAAAATAGGTTCTTCCCGCCTCCTAAGGTACTGCTTTTTAGTCTGCAGAAGAGTTAGGAATATTTGAGTATTCCTGGGGTGAGAAGAAAACGTTACTTACCATAGTAACCTTGTTTCTCCCTGGGGATACTACCAATATTCATAACTTTCCCACCCTGCCTTCCAGTTTAAGAACCAGTGGCCTCTGTATTCCATGCTGTACCTTAGTGTTTGCATGCCACATTCTACTTTTATTGGAATTTGTTCTTTGGTTTTCTCCTTTTCAGGTTATTCTGACATAAGAGCTTGTGGGATTGTTTATGATAAGTTTAATTTTCCTCCAGTTGGAGGTTTGGGTGGGGAATTTTGAAGTTAAATTTTATATATTTTAAATGTTGGGCCCTGTCTTTCCAGCAGGCGTCCACGAAATCTGAGGCTTAGAATGTAGACAGTTGATAGGTGGCAGCATTTGAAAAGTGTCTCATGCCAATGATTCCATCATTAGCATAGCATAGTATTCTATCTCCGGGTGGAGCTGACCTTAAAGGTATACTGCAGAAGAGTTATGAATATTGGAGTTTCCCCTTGGAGATACAAGGTTACTATGGTAAGTAACTTTTTCTTCTACACAAACAGCTGATTTAAAAGATATTACTTATAAACTGATGCTGTATAAATTGAATACACAATGGCCTTACTCAAAATATACAACTTTTCTCCATTTGTGAGGGGGCAGGACTGTCATAACTGACTTGTGGCTCTGCCACTCGTGAATTATGGTCCTGACCACTCACTCATGAAGATAAATTGCATATTTTGAGTAACTCATTGTGTATCTCCTATTTCCCTAGCTGTACGACTGGCTGATAAGTGGTAAAACAAAGGAGGAACCAGCTTACTCAGTATAACTACAGGTAAAGAGCACACTGGAAAATTGGGTTTACTCTGCCTCTAGACAAATGTCACCTAGAACCCAACCATGTCCTAGAATTCATAGCCACAGAGCTGGCCATAATGCTGGGGAGGGCATTCTTGCCAATGCTCAGGGCAAAAGCCCTCGTACAGTGCACAATCCAATTCCTGCCAGGTTACAAGCAGTCCACACAGGAATTCCCTCCTCTACTAGGCCACATGGCTTTCACCACAGCAATGGTTCCATAGTCTTAACTATGAATGAGAGATGTTTGCTGTCACTTAAGAAGGCACTGGCATCAAAGATCTGCACTACTGGAATAACTGGTACCAGTCATTCACAGTTTGGTTCAAGCACTGGAATAGTGAAAAGACAAATGTTCAAGCCTTGGCATGGTGAAAGACAAAAGCAATCTAAAAGAGGATATCCCCTTCCTTTAAATTTCTCTCACAAGAGGTCTCACAACAGATGCCTCATAACTGGGGCAGGGAAGTCATCTGGGGAGATTACAGTCAGTGGTATCTGAGGCTCACGGGAGAGTATGGAGCACATAAACCTGTTATAGCTCCAAGCAGTTCTACTGTCAATACAGTCTTTTTCCTCCCTGTTGCAAGAACAATATGTCCAGAGAATGACAAACGATACAGCAACGTGTTATATAAGGAGGTAGGGAGGTATCAGATCCAGGGAGACTCATCTAGATCTCTGAACACTTCACCTGAAGTGGTTCTTGAAGAGCTGGAATATTCTGGATTAAACCTTTCTTATCAAGAGTGTTAAAGAAGACTAGGACACCACCTACTAGGAAAACCTATTCCTCAATATGGAAAAGATTCTACTATTGGATGCACCTCAAAGAAAGACTTGGCTCTGGAGGCAGACTTATGTATAGTGTTGGACTATTTAGTGCACTTGCGGTCCCTGAGTCTGTAGTCCTCCACAATGAAAGTACACTTAGCTGCTGTGTCAGCTTATAAGTCAGCAGGAGAAACAAATGCCTTGCCTCACAACCAGTTTTCAAAAGATTATTCAAAGGTTTAAAACACTTATATCCTCCCATAAGGTATCCAGTCCCTCCATGGGATTTGAACATAGTTCTTGTACAATTGAGAGAGCCATCTTTCAATCCCATGTCCTCGGCAGTGCTCAAGTACCTGACCTGGAAAACAATGTCTGTATTAGCTATTAGGGTTGCTCGGAATCTGCAGAATGGAATCAGATTTATCGGACTCTTGACTTTATTTTTTGGAATTTGAAATTATGGTATTCAAGTCCGAAATTCCAACACTGAAAACCTTAGTTGGATGCAGACTCGGAATCTGATTCCAATTCCACATCCAAGTGCTGCTGCCTAAGCAGCATTTCTTTTAACCCCCCCCCCCACACACACACACCTGGTAGAAAAGAGCCTCTAGTGGCCAGCTCAAGACCCAGGAATCTCCTAGTAGTATTAGACAGAATAGCAGTCAGCCTAGAGCTGCTCACTGTCCCTGGAACGTTGATTTCAGAATGTATGTAGATCAATGGAATGTGGAATGCTACATTCAAAAACTGCTGCCTCTTACTCTCTAACCGTCAGATTCAATTTTTCCATCTAGCAAGCAGGACTTTCCCCCATGACTGCACAGCAACCTCGCTGCAAGACTGCTAAATTTGTTGAAGAAGTGGTATTTTCTTCATAATTTTATTCATACTCTGCCTCTTACAGTGTATTACACAGTTTAGTGTATTTGGGTATAATGTTTTCTTAGCGGTTCCATCGCAGTTTTCAGGAACCAATCTATTTAGTTTAAATATTGTAATGTGTGGTCCTTACTACTAGCTTTTGAGTACTTTACATTATTTAAGTTATATTATTAAAAGTCATTTGTTTTGTTCACAATCAGTTCCCATTTGCACCTAGGAACCAATCTTGTTTTTTCCATTGCTTAGCACATTACTGTATCTTTCACTGGGTAGCGATCGGTTCCCTTTTTCAGTTAGGAACCAATCACATTTTGAATAAATACTGTACAAGTAACTTGGTTTTTAATTGCGGTTCCCCTCAAACATAGAACCAACTGTGACTGCTCTAAATTTAGTTCTGTTGCAGTTTACTCCATCTGCTGGCAGTTTGGCATGTCAGACAGATCAAAAAAGAGAACGAGACCCACAGGTTTTAAAAATTGTATAAGGTGCTTTCAAACCTTTGCTAAAGCTGATCACCACGATTTGTGCATAGAGTGATTGGGTCCCAGCAATGTTTTCTTTAATTGTGAAGTCTGTAGTGCTTTTTGTGCAAAAACTATTAAGAAAAGAGACAAGAAATTGGAACAGATGGCTTCTATTACAACCTCAGTGACACCGAAGCAAAGTGAGGAGTGTCCTTCTTCATCTCATTCCAAGACAAAGGAGAAGCCTCCTAAATATACCTCAGACCCATAATTATTGAAAAGGGGATTGAGCAAAAAGCAAAAAAAATACAAGTGAGCAGTCACCTAAGACTGTGCCTGCAAAAAAGAAATATAAAGAGAAAAATGTTCCGCCTCCTGCCGAAAAGGCAAAGGAGCTCCCAACAGACAAAAATAAAACTCCCTCTGCAGAGGAAATTGCAAAAGCTCTGCAAATTATCCAGGCTCTACATGATGCAAGTTCCATACTGGGTTCACCAGTTCAAACCCCACCACCGGTTCCCAAGGACTCCAAGTTTGCATTGAGGTGGAGGAGGAGGAGGAACCGGATCTAGCAGAAACCACTCAACCTGAGGTATCCCTAGACCAGGAGTTCTCCCCCTCAGGGGCATGGTGATGTTTCTATCCCACTTCTCCTTTGTCAGACAAATAACTGACACTTTGGGCCTCACCTCATAAGAATCCATGGACGATGAGGAAGAGGCAGATTTTTTTGAATATGATGGGTATCACTCCCTCGGAAAAGGTGGTCCTTCCTAACCATAATTCCTTAAGGAAGGCTACTTTTGAAATATTGCAGACACATTCCTCTGTTCCCAGAGTGGACAAGAAGGTAGAAAATAAATACCATCTGGAGAGGACTTCTGCTGACTATCTGTGTACACACCCAGATCATGAGGGTGTTATACAGACTGCAGCCTGTGATAAAGCAAAAGTCCCTCTGGCATCTCACCCTCCAGACAAAGATTCCAGAAAAATTGACACAATGGGGAAGAAAGGTTACTTGGGATCTTCCTTACTCCTCAGGCAAGCAGCCTATATGGCTTACGCTGCACAGTACCAGAAAGCACTATGGAGTTCCATCATGGCTTTAATTGATAAGGTTTCAGGAGATGTGGCACACGAAATGGCAGATATTGCCAGGACGGCTTTGGATCCCACAAAGTACCAATTTCACATGGCCGTGGATGCAAATGACACTGCATTCAGAATGTTGGCCTTGTCAGTTTCATTAAGAAGGTTTGTTTGGCTCAGAGCAACCAGTCTCACACCAGACACCCAACTAAAATCTATGGATTTTCCATGCAAAAATAATTCCCCTTTTGGTGACAAAACTAAGGCATACATGAAAAAGGCAGAGGAGTAAAAAACTTACCTATAGGAGTAACTCCTTGAGAGAAAGGGCTACCATTTCTTATAGATCCACAGGAAGAGGAGGTAGGGGTAGGGGGTACTACCCCAAATCTTTCACCCCATACCCGATGCCTGCAGAGTATACACAGATTAGAGGATATTACAGGGGCAGGAGGTCTGCTAGGCGTGCCAGCCCAGCTCGAGCTGCCAGACCACAACCTGGACAGAATCCCTGACTGCACAGATCAAGCTGCCCCCCATCCAACAGTGGAGGACAGGTTGTCACTCTGCTTCAAGCATTGGGAAAATATTACCACAGACAATTTGGTATTGGAGGTAGTGAGTCAGGGTCTTTGCCTGCAGTTCAAGCAATTTCCAAAACTGCAGGGCCGCAGGGTCTTCTGGCTTTCAACTTCAACAGAGACCATTCTATTGGAGTTGGAAGTAAAAAAGCTCCTGCAAGCCAGGGCAATAGATCCAGTCCCCCATACCCAGAGGGGGAAGGGCCTATACACAAGATACTTTCTGACAAAAAAGAAGAATGGAGATTGGCATCCAATCTTGAATCTCAGATACTAAACAGACACCTGGCAAAGCCCAGGTTCAAAATAGTAACACTAGCAGTAGTTATTCCTGCTCTAAGAACAGGAAACTGTCTGGCATCCATGGATCTGAAAGATACCTACTTTCACATCCCAATCAGACTTTGCCAAAGAAAGCACCTGAGGTTCTCTCTTCCCTCAGATCATTACCAGTTCTCAGCACTTTCCTTCGGGTTCACTTCTGCCCCACAGTATTCACAAAGTGTCTGTCGGCGGTGGCAGGCTACCTCAGAAAGCAGGGGATCAGTGTATGCCCTTACCGGGATGACTGGCTAATCATAAGGAAGTCATATCAGCAGGTAAAGGATTCCATCAGGATGACTCAAAGCTCCCTGGAGTCACTAGGTTTCCTTATCAATGCTCAAAAATCTCAGATAGAGCCAGTTTAGTCACTGGAATTCATCGGAGCAGAACTGGACACTATCTAGGGAAAGGCTTTTCTTCCTCAGGAGAGGGTGTCAAATCTACTGTCCCTAGCAAACTCCTTTATTTTAGGCCAGCCCAGAACTGCAAGACAGTTCCTAGCACTGCTAAGACACATGACCTCAATTACAGCAGTAGTGTCAGGCTCCAGGTTTCAAATGAGGGATATCCAGTATCACCTTAGATCACACTGGTCCCAAAGAAGGGATCCTATTTCAAAGTTGGTGCCAGTTACAAGAACTCTGTTACTGGCACTGCAATGGTGGAAAGAAAGGGAGAACCTTTGGCAGGGCGGCCTTTTTCAGCAACAGCATCAAACAGTGGTACTAACAACAGATGCCTCCCTTCTAGGGTGGGGGGGCGCACACGGGCAACCTCAAAATCAGCAGAGTTTGGTCGCCTGAGGAGTCTAAACTGCACATCAACCTTTTGGAGTTGAGAGCAGTTTTCCTTGCTCTAAAGGCCTTCACCACCCAATTAAGGGGTCAGTCAGTCCAAGTCAGGATAGACAACAGAACCACCATGTGATACATCAACAAACAGGGAGGTACCAGACCTTCAAGACTATGCACAGAGGCCATGAACATTTGGTCACTACCTTATTCCCTGGAGGTGCGTCTGTCTGCCATTCATCTCCCAGAGAAGGATAATACACTGGCAGATCCACTCAGCAGAATCAGCCAGGAACACCACGAATGGACTCTGAACTGACAAGTGTTGGTGTCAATTTTCAGGTGGTGGGGCACACCAGAAATAGATCTGTTTGCCTCAAAGGACAATCATCAGCTTCCATTGTATTGTTGCAGGCCACCAGCCATGGGCACAGTACCCAGTGATGCACTAGCCCTGGATTGAATGGGGAGGTTCCTGTATGCTTTTCCCCCAATTCCACTGGCGTCAAGAGTTCTTCTCAGACTGAGAAGTCAGCCTGCAACCATGATACTGATTGTCAACCAAGAAACCTATCTGTCTGCCTCACAGGTTCAGTCTTCTAATATCTGTCCAGGGGCAGACAGTTTTTCCAAGCCTCAAGAGCCTGTACCTGACGGCTTGTTTCTTGAGGAGTTAGAATTTTCTGAGTTTAAAGGGAAACATCCATGTCCCGTCGGGCCCCATCTGCGTGTGAAGTGGGGCCGATTAAAAATAGTGGTAAATGTGGCACTTACAGTTAAGTATTTTATTTAAATCCATATCTGGTTGATCCTGCACTCTCCCTGCTGGCATTTTAAGTGCAAACACCCTCCCCATCATGCCCATAAGCTTCCGTGGCTGTCCCTGTGATGACGTGGCAGGCAGGGAGCAGCCGGGGTGTCTCTATAGGCTTGTCATAGCCCAGGACTGCTAAACAGCTCCAGTTTGGAGCCCGTGTAGTTCCGTGACATAAGGAGATCAGGTACAGATGGCTACTGTGCCTGTTAGTCTGTACCTGGTCTCAGTATTGCAAGAATACCGATAGACTCCAAACTGGGGCTATTTGAAGCTACTGCAATACAGATTATATGTATTGTGGTAGCTTCAAATAGCTCTGGCTTAGAGTCTATCGGTATTCTTGCAATACTGAGACCAGGTACAGACTAACAGGCACAGTAGCTGTCTGTATCTGGTCTCCTTATGTCACGGAACTACATGGGCACCAAACCGGAGCTGTTTAGCAGTGCTGGGCTATGACAAGCCTATGGAGACACCCCGGCTGATCCCCGCCTGCCATGTCATCACGGGGACAGCCGCGGGTGCTTGTGAGTGCAATGGGGAGGGTGCTTGCACTTAAATTGCCGGCGGGGAGGGTGCAGGATCTACCAGATATGGATTTAAATAAAATACTAAACTGTAAGTGCCACATTTACCACTATTTTTATATTTGTTAATCGGGCCCCGCTTCACACACAGGTGGGGCCCAACGGGACATGGACGTTTCCCTTTAACCTGTCAGAAAAGGCACTTGAAATACTACAAGTATCTCAGAAAACCTCTACAAGAAAGACCTATGCTTCAAAATGGAAAAGATTTACCATTTAGTGCAAGCCTAAGAAAATCAACCCCCTCTGGGAAGATTTGCCCACAGTGCTGGATTACTTGTTGCACTTGCAGTCTTTAGGCCTCAGGCCTGCAACCCTTAAGGTTCACTTAGCAGCAGCATCTGCTTATTTGTCTGCAGGTGCTCAGAGAACAATAGCTTCACACCCTATTTTCAAAAAGGTTTTCAAAGGGTTGGCACATATGTTCCCTCCTGTTAGGGAACCAGTCCCTCCTTGGGATCTGAATTTGTGCATAACAAAACTCAAGGAACCTCCTTTTGAGCCAATGGCTGTGGCGGAGCTAAAATATGTCACATGGAAAACTGTTTTTCTAGTGGCAATTATGTCAGCAAGAAGAATGTGCGTGCTCCAAGCTCTTTACACTGATCCCAATTACATTATTTTCCGTAGGGACAAGGTAGTCTTTAGAACTAATAGAAAGTTCCTTCCAAAGGTGGTAACCGATTTCCACTTGAATCAGTCCATCACTCTGCCAGTACTTTTCACAGCAAGATCCAGTTCAGGTAAACAGAAGCTCCATAGTATGGACATAAAAAGTTCCCTAGCTATTACATAACACATTCTAAGGACCTCAGAAATTCCCACTCGCAACTGTGTATTACTTATGGTGAAGTGGCAAAAGGCAGGCCTGCCTCAAAGAGGTCAGTTGCACGTTGGATAGTATCTTGCATCCAATTCTGCTACAGTAAGGCTGACAAGCCGCCACCAAAGGGCCTCAGGGCACATTCCACTCGTGGAACTTCTGCCTCTGTGGCAGCTGCAAGGGACATCCCCTTGCTGGAAATCTGTAAAGCAGCTACCTGGAGTACAGTCCACACCTTCACAAAGCACTATTGCCTGGATGTACAGTCCAGGACTGATGCTAGGTTTGGCACTGCAGTATTGCAGAGCCTTTTTCCTAAATAGAATCTGTACCCGACGCCCAAGGCACTGCCTAGTAATCTGCTATTCTAATACTACTAGGAGATTCCTGGGTCTTGAAGAAAAAATTACTTACCATAGTAATATTGTTTCTTACAAGGGATCTCCTAGTAGGATTAGACCTCCCGTCTCTCCTTCCCCTTACATAACCTGAATAGCTTCAGCAACTCTTGTGAGAGTCATCTAACATTACCATTAATTATTGGCCTAACTTTTTAACGATAGTCTATGCACATAAGAATGGCTAGAATCACTAGCTCTCTTTATCTGATTTTTTTTCTAATCCTGTTTGGATCCAGTCCTCTCTAACAAACGGAGGACATTAGTGTTAATTGTGTTAGTTTTTAATTAGTGATTAGCCTACTGTTTAATCTACAAAATCGAATCTAACAGTTAGAGAGTAAGAGGTAGCAGTTTTTGAATGTAGCATTCCACATTCCATTGATTATACATGCTGAAATCAATGTTCCGGGGTCAGTCAGTAGCTCTACGCTGACTGCTATTCAGTATAATCCTACTAGGAGATCCCTTGTAAGAGACAATATTACTATGGTAAGTAATTTTTTCTTCTCTGCCATCCTTCACCCTCCCCTTACCTTGAGATTGTCTGTCCCCCTGAAGCTGTAAGCTTGGTAGGGATTGTAGGGAAGGCTGCCTATTCACACACTGTTGCAGTTTAGTGCAGTCATCTCTGGTGACGGACATGGTATGGTCCATGAGCAGCAGGCAGACAGGTAGTTTCAGTGGGTGGTTGACAGCTTCATGTATCCCCCCCCCCACACATCAAACTCCATCTGATTTCACAGCAACAGGGAGTGAGTGAAAGCCCCCAAGTCAGCTTGTCCAGCACACTCCCCAGCAGCAATCTGGTCCAAGTCTACAATCTTCTGGGTCAGCAAATCCCAACACTGTTTGCTGCACTGGCCCCAGCTCCACACCGCCCCTGACTGGTTCTTCCTACTAGTTCATACAATGGCCCTGTCCCTCTCAGACCCAGATTCCCCTCCCTTACACAGCAGCTCTCTCCCTGAGTGGTGGCTTACTGACAGAAAATCCTAGGTAGCAGGTGGCACTACAAGATACTTTTATTAGGCATCTGATGGTGAGGCTACCCAGGGTTTTCTGTCAATTGGCCACCATTTGGGGAGAGGGCTTCTGGGTAAGGGAGGGGAGTCTGGGTCTGGGACTGGGACTGGGACATGGCTGCAGAATGAACTAGTACGAAGAACAGAACCAGTCCGTGGTGGGGATGGGGTCAAGGGCTGTGCAGCAGCAGTATTGGGTTTACCGCCTTGGAATTTTCTGGAAGATGTAAGACTTGGATTGGGTTACTGGGAGGGGGGTGACGTTTGAGTTGGCTGGGGGTATTTGCTCACTTACTGTGCAATCAAATGTACTCTGATGGAGGGAATGCATGAAGCCCCTGCCTGCCGATACTAGCTGGCTGCCTGCTGCTCATAAACAAGCCCAGGTCCAGCACCAGAGGAGATGACTACACTAAACTACAACAGGCCTGCAGCATCAGTGTGACTGCTGGGACAGAGAAGGCAATTAGAAAAATAGAAATTTGCCAGCAGAAAAGGACCCATTGGCTCATTCAGTCTGCCCAATACCCCCTGTTCAGTTTATCTTACCCCCTCCATTCCATGCCATTTGAACTTTTATTTAGCCCCATGTAGTTGTCCCAAGTCCTCCTGAATTTGCTCACTGCATCTATCGCCGCCACCAATTTTGGCAGCCTATTCCAAGGACCCACCACTCTATTAGTGAAGAACTTCCTCCCTTCTATTTCCTCCAAATCTGCCCCCCTCCAGCTTGAATGTGTGTCCCCTAGTTTATTTGTTTCCACTCATTCTGAATATGCTACTCTCCCTCACCTTGTTTATTCCTTTCAGATATTTTAAGGTTTCTACAATACCCCCCTTTCCCTCCTCATCTCCAGCGTGTACAGGTTTACTTCCTCTAGCCTCTTCTCATATGATCTCCTGTGCAGCCCTTGAACCATCTTGGTTGCCCTTCTGTGGACCCTTTCAAACATACTTTTTTCACCCTGCAAGTGAGGCCTCCAGAATTGGACCCCGTATTCCAGATGTGGTCTGACCATAGTTTTGTATAGTGGCATGATCACCTCCTTCCTCCTGCTTGTAAAGCCCCTCCCTATGTATGCCAACATTCTGTTAGCCTTCTCCATCGCTTTATTGCATTGGTTCCCCACCTTCAGGTTATCCGAAATGATGATTTCAGGTCCCTTTCCTGCTCAGTTACCTCAAATTCCTTCCCCCAGCCAGTATTTTGCCCTTGGGTTTCTACTCCCTATGTGCATAATCTTGCATTTTTTTGCATTTAATTGTGATTGCCACTTTCCTGACCATTCCTCCTGCTTGACCAGGTCCTCCCTCATTTTTTTCCACCCCTCCCATTGTGCCCACCCTGTTACAGATCTTTGTGTCATCTGCAAACAGACACACCTTTCCATTCAGGCCTTTTGAAATGTCCCCACTGTGTATGTTGAATAGTATGGGACCCAACATGGACCCTTGAGGAACCCCACTCAACACCCTTCCCTCTATGGAGTGCACCCCATTTACCACAACCTTCTGAGTTCTACCCTCCAGCCAATTTTCCACCCAGTTTAATATTTTGCTCCCCACCCCTAAGCTACCCAGCTTGCTTATTAGTCTCCTGTAAGGGACAGTGTCGAAGGCCTTTCTGAAGTCCAGATAGGTCACGTCCACCATCCCTCCCTCCCTGATCACATATCTCCGTCACTCCATCAAAGAATTCAGTCAGGTTGGTCTGACATGACCTACCCCTTGTGAAGGGTCAGGGATGGCCTTTCTCCTGACCCACTAGGGACTTTTCAGAGTTTACTGTGTGGGGTGGGGATGGGAGTTTAAACTTTGAATTTGGAGTTGGACACAGAATCATTACTTTGATTCCAGATCCAGTTCCATTCTGATTCCTTAGCAGGTATCAGAATGGAATCAGAAGTTCCAAGTATCTTAAAAATGAGTGACAGAACGGAATTGGCAGATTCCGAGCACCCCTAGTATCTATGATGTCTGCCAAGAGAGCCAGTGAACTACAACCCCTCTGTATTGAGCCAAAGTTCATTATCTCCCATAGAGGTAAAGTGCTTCTAAGAACACACAGGACATTTCTTCCAAAAATGTTGTCAGAATTTCACTTGAACCAGTCAGTAACCTTGCCTGTGTATTTTCCAAAACCTCATGCAAGTACAGGTGAGGAGAAGCTCCATAGCCTGGACGTAATGAGGGCTCTGAGCTTTTATTTTGGCAAACGTAAAGGGTTCAGAACTGACAACACACAGTTGTTTGTCACTTATGCTGAGGAAGGCAAAGACAAGTAATCAGCTAATAAAACTCTCTCTGTCTCATGATGGATAGCCTGCTGTATACAGTTCTGTTATGAAAAAGCTGACAAGCAGCCACCCAGGGGCCTACTGGTGCACTCTTTATGTCTGCCACTGTGGCAGGCATGAAGGGCCTACTCCTGCATGAGATTTGTAAAGCAACTACCTGGTCTACAGTATACACCTTTGCTAAACACTGCTACCTGGATATCCAGTAAGAAGAGAGGCTAGGTTTGGATCTACAATACTGCACAACCTTTTTCCTAAGTTGGTTCTAGACCCTGCCTCCCAAGGTACTCTTTGGAGTCTACAGGCTTGCATAGCATCCTTAGTAAATGTCTGTTGTTAGAAGGATAAATTACACACTATAATAATGATGTTTCTTCTAAGGGGTTTACTAGTGATTCATACAAATCAAACTCTACCCCCCTTCTAAAACCTTAGTAAATAGGGTTCTTCACTAATATGGTGTTTCCATTGCTTGAGCATGTCTTTGTTACAAACTTTACAGTTTTGAGAATTTTTATTGTGTGGTTTCTGCATTCTTATAACATTTATGGTATGTACGAATACTAGAATAGGCTAGAAAGGTAGTCACTGGTTCCTTTTGCTCTTCAGCACTAAATCTTCCATTACAACAATAGAGGAAGGGTGACCACAGTGCAGAATTTGAATTTGAGTAGTATTCCACATGCTATCTCTGGGGCAACTCAGGTATGCCATAACTGCATACTTACGTGAATCTATAGTAAATCCCTTGGAAGAAATTTCAATACTACAGTTAGTAACTTTTGTCTTTTTCCCCCATGAAGTGCCCACTTTGATTTGTGAAGACTACATGTAAACTTTGCAAAGTAAAATAAGTTTTCAGCACTTTTCACATCTCTACTGCTAAATATACCTTGACTGCAGATGAACTTTTAGGAACTATGAGTGCTTTGTTTTGGGGCCCAATGTCTGAATATCCCTCTTAGGGAACAGGGTGGAGTCACTATTTCGGGACCCAAAATGGCATATTTGTAGCACACTTCATAGACTTTGATTGTCCACACCTTACCTGCATGTCCAAAGCAATTGTTGCAGTACCCTGAGGGTGAGGCATTTGCAAACAACCCCTCATGATCTGTGGCTTGCCTCTCAAGAAATGTTGCCTCCAGTTGCATACAGAGGGTTCTCCTCTGTTGATGACACAGTACTCTGCCAGCCCTGTATCCAGCCCTACATCTGTTTCCATATTTTGGTCCCATCTCTCAGACATGCCTAACTTGCTTTTTTCTGTACAATTTTGCAAAAGTTCAGTGTAATTGTCCATACCATATGCGCGCCAGTGGTTTGCTCCTGTTACTGAGAAATTACTTTTACTTTGTTGCGCTACCTGATCCCTGTTATGGCTCCCTTTGAGTTAAATTAGGCAGCACCTACGATGCATCCCCAGAGGGTGGATTTGTGGTGGGAGTCCTTAATTGTGGTTTCACTTTGAAGGTGAGCAGATTTTGCAGTTGGCAGTTCCCTCTTCAGGGCAGCTGTAGTTGGCTGTAGGCAGTAACCCAGATTGACAATGACTCCTGTGCTTGCTGTTGGTGATGCAGTTATAGCTGATGATGAGTTTCCAGTGTCTGCAGGGGTCAGACAGAATGGTCAGGGGGCATACTTTGGTTCTGTAGTCTGTTGCTCGAGTTTGGTCATCGCTCCGGTTCTGCTGGGGCCATCTTCCTCTATCTCAGTGTTGCTTCCCAAATCTTTGAACTGAATCTCCTTTATGCAAGCTGCCTCTTGCACACTTGCTGAATGTGTAGACCCTGTTCTAGCCTTGCTCATTTGCACAGTAGGATGGGCTTCCAGGACTTGGCCACCGATCACATGATACCATTCTAATTTCAGGGTTACATGAGCCAGCTGCTCCTCTCCCACACAGGCAACATGCAGTCTGATCAGCCATGAAAATAAACTGTAGGCACAAGTTCCTTTTTTCTTTCCATAAAGGCAACATACTCTCAAGGCCCATATCTCAGCAGTTTTTTAACAGATTTGCACCAAATAAGATTTCAACAATGGAGGAGGTCTTGGGGTACACAGTGCATGGTGCTCTCTAAAACTACCAGCCCCCAAATCCTGACAGATGAGACCCCATATTGTAAAGGCTGGGCACCCCCTGTGTCTAGGGGTACATGGGGCAACCTCTCATCAAAAGAGTACCAACATTACACCATAGAATTTGTACCTGCACCTTTTACCTTTTGCCACCATGTTTCTGGAGCACTGGAGTAGGGGCACCATTTACAAACACTGGGGCACCAAATAGCATAAGACCACACACAGACTGAATCCAGTCCTGGAGCTGGGATCAAGCTGTGTGCATTTATTAAGCTTCCTTGGTGGCACACAGCTGCTATCTCTTTCATGTTTAGTTCATAAGCACAGTAATATCTGCATCATACTGGTCACATCACATGTTAACTGGGACTTGAATTTCCATCCCTACCTCTGCCCAGTACCTACTGTACCTGCTCTGCACTACTCCCATGGTTATTGTTGCCAGGTTCCACCCATGATCTAAGGGCATTAAAGAGCAGGTACCCACTGTCATGAACCCAGCTCCTCTCAAACATATATAATAGTGGACCTGCTCCACTGTTGAGGGGTATTAAAAACTCTATGCGCTTCCTTCCAGTTAAAGTTATATACCCCAAATTTGCATTCAGTAAAAACAGAGCCATGTCATGACCAATTAAGTTTTTGTGATGTCAGAGAATGAATACTGAGGGTGCATTTCATTAACCTGTATGAATGAGATATATCTATGGCTTTTAGTACTATTTAGATGTGCCATGTAGAAAAATCAAAGCAGCCGCTGGAGTAACAGTCCCTGTTTACTGGAGTGGTCGCTTTCATTTTTCCAAGTGGCAACTCTAAATAGTACTAAAAATCATTGAAAAATGGCGCCAATACAGGTCTATGGAACACACACATAGTCTTCATTTTCTGACATCACAAAAGGGGGCTGGGGTACCTGCCTGGGGGTGTGTCAGACATGGCTCTGTTTTTATGGGGGTGCAAATTTGTGGTGCTATAACTTTTTAACCGGAGGGAAGCACATGGAATTTTTAATACCACGCAAGCAGTGGAGCAGGTCTGCTATTATATATGTTTGAGGGGGGCTGGATACCTGACAGTGGGTGCCTGCTCTTTAATGTCACTGGATCTAGTCCAAATATATTTTAAGTCTCCATCACAGTCCCTAACCTCCGTATGAGGTCTCTGGAGCTATGGCACTCCCAATATCATTTGTGCAAAGGCATTCTCTTAGGTAAGCTGAGCACTTCCCTGGGAGCAATTCTGTACCTGCACGTGTTGTACAGTGCCCAGCAAGGATAACAACAGATAAGAGTAAGTCAGCATTATGACATTACTGCTAAGTGCTTTATTAGTTAGTCTGACCATGCCTGCCTCCCTCCGACAGTGCACAGATAGCTCTAGTAGCCCAAGAAAACAGGCTCCTATGCCTTGCCCCTCACATGGGGACTTACTGACCCCAGCTCTTGCCAGGCCCCCTTTTCCTGATGATGCATGAATTTCGACTATCTATTTACTGGATTTACTGGATTAATAGGGACAAAAGAAGGCGCAAGGCCCATCGGGATTGTCCTCTGCAAAAAGTGACTCATTTTCAATTTAAAGAATTTAACCATATATCCAAATGGGATTTGAAGGTGTCAAAATTGGATATGTTTATTAACTCCTGTGGTAGTGAATTCCAGCTTTTGGCTGCTCTTATAGTAAAAAAAGTTATCACATTTATTAGTGTTAGCCCAATCCAATACGAGCTGCTGGTTATGAAGTCTACCTACCGTGCGCTTGTTAGCTAACGTAAGTCCACACTGTTTCATTAAAACTGGCATTTTAAGTAACTTAAAAGTCAGAAGAATGTCCCCCCTATGTCTCCTTAAGGTAAGTGGATAGAGTCTGGTTTCCCTGAGACGTGCTTCATAAGAGTATGTCTTCAGTCATGGGATCATTTTAGTTAACCGTCTCTGGACCTGCTCCAAACAATTAATGTCACCCATTAAATAAGGACTCCAATATGGGATTCCGTAGTCCAGATGGGGGCGGACATTAGCCCTATAAAGTGATACTAAACAGTGCTCAGATTTACTAATAAATGTTCTTTTAATTTGTGTTAAAATTATATTAGCTGTTCTTGCTACTTTATTACAATGGTTATTTGGTGTCAGTTTGTTGTTAATTAAGATACCCAGATCTCTTTCACAAGTTGAAGATTTAAGCTGTTGATTGCATAGATAGTAGTTAATATGAGGATTTTTGTTTCCAAGGTGGAGGACAGTGCATTTCTCAGTATTAAAAATCATAGAGTTTGGGGGGTGTTGCCTGGCAGCAGAGTGGAGCAGACGTATCTCTGTAAAGCTCCCAAAGACTTAAGCCAAAATAATATCAAAATTGCTCTTATTTCATTTTTTGGACTTCCAGATAGGACCCTGTGTGGTTTGTTTGGAGCCGAATGCCTAAAATGGGAAAACAAAAAAGCTCCTCGTCGTCAGCTGAATTTTTTAACCTGAAGGCGACTGCACGAGGTGCGGGCTCGCAACAAGTAGAAGGTGTCTGCGGTGATGCAGGCTCTGGGCCTGAAGAGGTCTCACTGGGCACAGTTAATGCTACATTAGCCCAACTAGTGAAAACTATTCGAGACATGGACAAGAAGCTGGATATCCTCGCCCCTCGGGTTAACGCCCTTGAAACCTGGGTTGACGAGTGTGAACGCATGGTACAATGGCCTGAAGGAGCTTCTCTTAAATCAGTTGATACCACTGACAAGTTACTAAAAGAGAACTCTCTCCTCCAACAGTGGTTAGAAAATGTTAAAAACCTGGCAAAGGAGTGCAATGTCCATATTATTGGCCTACCAGAACAATCGGAAGGAGAGGACCCTCTGAATTTTGTGCTATCTTTAATAACTCAACTCTTGGGTCTCTCGGAAAATGATCCCCCCTGGCACTTGAAAAAGCTTACCAGATTACTCCTTGGTGCCTGGGGCCTAATGCCTTTGGACCGCGCACATTTCTGGTGGTCTGCACAGGGGTAGGAGTCCGAGACAGGTTCCTGGCAGCAGCAAGACGCAAGAGGCAGCTGCGCTATGGTGAAGCGGAAATATCCCTGTTCCCTGACCTCTCCTACTCTGCTAGGCAACGACGGAAGGCCTTTGACCGGGTCAGAAACAAACTGAGGACTCTGAAGGTGACGCATCAGCTTCTTCTGCCAGTGAAGTTGAAGGTGCAATGGTAAGGCCACACATATCTTTTTAATGATCCCTCAGAGGCTTACAAGCTCCAGGAGAAGATTGAAAGGGAGCAGTGGGAAAGTGAGGTGGTCTCGTCGGATGAAGGAACCCTGGTGGATGACTAAAACTTGTGGGGCAGTGAGTACTTTACAGTGATCCCCATGGGACTGCTTCTAGAAGCATAATCACACCGCTTTACGTTCAGGTGTTTATGACTTTGATCTGGACTTTATTATAGCTGACCTTTTGGCACAGTGATTGATCCGGGGGGTTGGGGGTTTGGTAGTAATTTTACTGGAACCCATGGTGTACTGTCTGCAATCTGTTTGTTTCCCCGTTTAGTTCTGAAACATATTTTGATATTTACCTGAGATTTCATTTACTTTCTGACTACTTAAATATGGCTCATCTTTGGGACATCATCTACTGACTGGGTAGTAGTTATTAATGTAGGGGGATAGTTTGGGCTGGGTCCCTAATTGTTAAGATGGCATCTCTGTGGATTTTACCTTATTTCCTATCCCCAGGTAATGCTCTGGGCTGTTAGAGGCTGTTCTATTTGAATTAATCCTGCTATTTTCAAATATGGTACTTCCCCTCATGTTGTAACTACGGGGAGGATGTCCTGTGATTCCTTTGTAAGTGGATGTATGTGGACATATGTATCTGTGTTCCTCTGTGGATAACTTTTGTAAGTTTTGATATTGAAACTTATAAATAAAAATATGATAAAAAAATCATAGAGTTTGTCTGTGCCCAAGATTCAATAAGCTGTAGGTCAAGTTCAAGTGACTTTATATTTGATAGGGAATCAACCCTTCCACCAACTTTTGTATCATCAGCAAATTTAGAGAGGTGATTATTTGTGGATACTTTCAAATCAGATATAAAGATAATGAAAAGTGTGGGCCCTAACATGGACCCCTGAGGAACACCACTGATGACTCGACAGATATCTGAAAATACATTGTTTATTTGTACTATCTGAGTCCTATTTTGTAACCACCTTGCTGTCCAATTAACAATTAATGGTGAAAAGCCAAGTTTTTGAAGCTTACTAATTAATAGAGAATGAGATATAGAAACATAGACTTAGAAACATAGACTTTGACGGCAGATAAGGACCGCTTGGCCCACCTAGTCTGCCCATTTCCCTACCTAGAGGATAAGCTGCAGATCCTATTTAACCAACAGCCTATTTCTTCCTACCCCCCACAAAAATTACCTTATGTCTGTCCCATGCATTGTTGAATTCTCCCACAGTTTTAGACCCCACAACTTCCTCAGGAAGGCTGTTCCATGCATCCATATTGTATCAAATGCTTTGCTGTAGTCAAGTAATATGACATCAGATGGTATTTTGTTATCCAGATATTTACTTATGTTGTTATAAAAAGAGATCAGGTTGGTAGTGCATGAATAACCTGTTTTGAAACTATGTTGAGTTAAATCATGGATACCGAGTATGTGCATTTCTTTTTCAAACAGGGATTTGACTAGTAGTTCCATAACTTTCCCTATTACAAATGTCAAACTACTAGGCCTTAGTTCTGGACATTTGCTTTATTACCCTTTTTATGAATAGGGATAACTATAGCAGTATGCCAATCTTCGGGAATATCAGTTTCCCCTAAAGACTTGTAGAAAAGCTCTGCAAGAGGTAAGGTCAAGGATTTGGCTGTTTCAAGTAAAAACCTGGGACTAATATTATCAGGTCCTGGACTTGAAAATTTCTTTAAAGAAGACAAAGAATTTAAAATGTCAGCAGAACTAAAAAGCAGAGTTGGGGATGTATTTTTAGATACAGTAGGGTTAGGGTCTATTGAATTGAAAACAGAACCGAAATAACTATTGAAGAGATTTGCTGTTGTCAGGTCTGATTTGATAGGAATACCATTTTCCAGAAATGGTCCTAATGTTCTTGTGTTACCCTTTTTACTATTAATATAGGAAAAAAAAGTGTTTTGTAGGTTAGACTTGGAATGGACCAAATTAAATTCGAGTTTTAGTTTGGCCTGTCTGATTGATTTTTTTTCAATAATAAAACTGCTTTGTATTTATACAGAATAGATGGGTTTTTACTTTTCTTTAGCTTCTTGAAGAGACACATTTTTTTTTAATTAATTTGTTAATAGATTTAGTGAACCAAGCAGGGATTTTACCTTTTTTATAATATTTAGTTTTGGTCTGTACATAATAGCTTTCTAGAAGGTGTATGAAATCCTTCAATTCATTCCATGCACTGTTTACAGTTTTATCCTTGAATGTTCCCCCAAATTAATTTCACTAATTTTAATATTTATCATATCAAAATTAGCATTAATATAATCTTTATAAGTAGTACTATTGGAGAGTTTAGGAATACTAATATTTAAGTTAAAATAAATAGAGTTATGATCACTGTTACCTATAAGTTATATAACATTTGTATCAGTGATTATATTCTCTGTGTTTATAATTACTAAGTCCAGTATATTGCTTCCCTGGTGGGCTGATCTACAAATTGTTCAAGGCCGAGGTCCATACATACAGTTATAAATAATTTTTCCTGTTCTGGTTTACCTGAAAAAGTCTCCCAATTTAATCCTGGGAAGTTAAAGTCCCCTAAGATTAATGTATCACCCTTATTTACCATGTTGGTTATAATATTAGTCAAATCAGAAGTATAGAGTCGGCAGATGGAGGTCTGCCAGGGAGAAATACACTACATTACCTGGGGTTTCCTAATACTTTACAGGACATCCTTAATGTAACGCTTACTTGCAGTACAAATGTGCCTTTTTTCAACTGGCGTTCTCTTTCAAGCTTGTACTGTAATGGCAGGAGTAGGTCCTCTTGGATCCTGGTTGCCTCCCTTGAGTGGTGGCCCTCTACTACTTCTGATGGGACCGTACGTGTTCTCAATCTTCTGGGATCCTTGAGGTCCTCCATTGATGCCCATCCTCTCAGCAGTGCCTGTTGGCATTCCTCTGGAGACCTCAGCAGGTGACCAGTACCACCCAGGCCCAGGGACCCTACCATCAACCCTGGGCTGCAGACCCCCTGCCTCAGTCACAGCTGGAGAGCTGGACTCCATCTTCTCACCATCTGGATTCTGATCTCACTATGCCTCCATCCTGGTATCTCTAGGACCTAACCTGTCCTTCTTACAGACAACTGGGGGAGGACAGGTCCTTGAATATTCATGACAGAGTTTCCCTGCTTTTAGCCGAGCCAGAACACTCTGTTTGCAAACATCCACACATCCTGTCTCCAAGCACTACTTCCTAGAGGACAACTCTCAGGATCAGGTTTAGCACTTTGAAGGCCTGATAGTAACAGGCCTTGAGCTGAGTGAAAAGAGAGAGGCTGGTTAAATAATTTTATTGATTTAAGTGATTTTTCAGGTTTCTGCAAAACAATTACTGTTCACATAGGAAGGCTCAAATCACAGAAGATTCCTAACAAAATCAAATTTCTGGACATTCCGCTCTTTACTACTGGAGACATTTGCATGAAAACAGACTCCTTGCCCAATAGACTTATTCTGTTCCCACTGCGTTTCCTGCTTTGAAGTCATAATCCTGTGCTTGTGATATCAGAACCACATGTCCAGAACAGCAGGTTATGATGTCACAAGCAGAGGATTGTGACTTAACATTAGGCATTAGCAATGTAAACAAACAAACTCCAAAGAGAAAGATCTCATTTTAATGAAAATGTCATTAGTAATAAAAAACTGGAAGGCCCTGAAATGCAGATTTGGGAGAATGTTGTGTAACTGAATGCTGCTGATGCTAACGGTGAATTTTAAGCTGGAAACTGGAAATGTGTGTGTGTGTGTGTTTTTTTATGAGATTTGATAGGGGTTCCACAAAAGTGAACTGCATTCTTAAGTTTCCACAGTAAATTATGGTGCAGAAATTCACGTGAATATGTGAATGAAGAAGCAGTATGCATGCATTCCGTATATGAAGAAAAATATATATACACAGCCCCCACAGAAGACTCCATGGCAAGACTGAAAGAAATCAATGGGGAGTGGTGGGGAGGTGTATCGTCTTGTGAAATTGATAATTTCTTTCACAAAGGAAGAGCTTGTAATGCTCCCTTCTCCGTATAGACTATCCACATATTGATGAAAGTGAACCATGAAATAAAGGGCTGTACATCTGTGTTGCAGGAGGCAGCGCATTTAAAATGCGTGGGCTGTTCCTTGACGAGCACTTTTTTTAACAAAACAAAAGGGGAAGAAAAGCAATCGTCGACAGACTGAAAGGCCATTCAGAAATGTGCCTTCTTGACACAGCTCCATATCACTGTTTGCAGAGAAGTAAGGAAAAGAATGAGGACTCCCAATTTTCTCTAGGGCATTCTTTGAGGGATCCGTGGACTTTTTCATAAATTGAGTTCAATCTATTTGTGATTTCCTTCTCTGCTGGCTTTTTCTCATCAGTTTTATCAAAAAAAATAAATACATATATATGGAAGACTAGGAAAAAGACTTTAAATGTGCAGGGAAATTTTAAGATGAAGAACAGTGACATTTCTAATAAAAAAAGAATACATGTGTAGCAGCAGAACTGCAGAACTGTGAAAATACATCCTTGAAGAACTTGAGTCTATCTCATCAAAGTCAGATACAGAGGGAAAAAAGAACATACTTACTTAGCTTCCAAAGGTTACAGTGTGTACATTGATTAATGTTAACTGTAATATTTACACTGTTTTCTGATCAATCACTCAACGACTAGTAAGACATTTTCTTTTCTATCTGATGTGCCCTGAGATCTGTAGGTCAGACCCTGGTAAGAGACCATGGCCAAGATATTCAAAAGGGTTGTGCATGGCGCAACAGTGTTGCACCATGCACAACCCTATCTTGTATTGCTCGATATTCACTCTGAGATTGTGCCTGACACAAATCCCGATGCGCCAGAGCGCATCAGTAATGTATGTGGTGCAGGTGGTGGGGGGGGGGTGCCCATGCATACTCTGCACATCCCGATATTCAGTCTGGGATGTGCTGAGTCCGTGCATGCACAACCCCTTCTTGCGCCGCACACAGTTGATCCCCCCAAAAAAAGGAACAACGGCTGGCCACCCACAGGTGAGCTGCCGTATTGCAGGGCGCAACATGACAGCTGCCACCTGTGGGTGGCCTCCGGAGCTCCAGCTGCACCTGGCAGCACCCCCTCATGCCCGATCATGGGCATTTGTGAAATATAATAACTTCCGATATCCCTGGTGGTCCAGTGGACCGCTGTCAGCCCGATCGCAGGCTTGAGTATAAATAAAGTAAATTCCGATATCTCTGGTGGTCCAGTGGACTGCTGTCAGCCCGATTGTGGGCTTGAGTATAAATGAAGTAAATTCCAATATCCCTGGTGGTCCAGTGGACCGCTGTCAGCCCGATTGCAGGCTTGAGTATAAATGAAGTAAATTCTGATATCCCTGGTGGTCCAGTGAACCGCTGTCAGTCCGATCGCAGGCTTGAGTATAAATAAAGTAAATCCAATATCCCTGGTGGTCCAGTGGCGCGCTATCAGCCCAATTGCGGGCATTTGTATAAGAAAAGTATGTCCAATATCCCTGGTGGTCCAGCGGACTCCCTCCCCACCGCCCACTGAGCCCCCACCGCCTGCTCCCCGTCAGTGGCAGGTGGCAGCACCCACCCGCCTGCCACCCGCCGCCGCCGACTGACACCGTAGATAGGCTGTACGCCTTTGGTCCACAACGTAAGCCAATGGGCATGCAACTGTATTGTATTAACATTCCAGATATGTGAATGGATCCATTCACATATCTGGAATGTGTAGTATGGTATGGGCTCACACCTATTGGGTCACACTGTGGACCAATGGGCATACAGCCTACCTATGGTGTCAGGCAGCAGGCGGTGGTGCGGCAGGTGGGTGGGTGCTGCCGCCTGCCGCTGATTGTGAGGGAGTGGGGCGGTGGGGCTCCAGTGGGCAGGTGGGAGGGGTCCACCGGACCACCAGGGATATTGGTTTACTTATTTATACTCAAGCCCACGATCGGGTATTGACAGCGTCCACTGGACCACCAAGGATATTGATTTACTTTATTTATACTCGCTCATGATCGGCTGACAGCGGTCCACTGACCACCAGGGATATAGGTGTTATTTTATTTTACAAATGCCCGCGATTGGGCTGTGGGGCACATTGACGCGCTGTGCAGGGGGCGTTAGTCCCCAATGGCTGCTGCCTGGCAGGGCGCCAGGCGCAAGTCACCGGGGATTGGCGCACCTGCATGCAAATGGGACTGTAATGACATGCAAATGGACCTATTTGCGCCTTGCATACATTATGGTCCCATTTGCATGTGCAATTTTGAATATCATGGTTGCTGCGCATAGCGCAACGGAACTTGCACTAGCGCATCCCCCTGCACCACTCTGGCCACTTACGATCGCGCAGTGCCACTGCGCCATGTGCACTGCGGGTGGCCAGGGTGTGATATTCAATGATGCTGTGCCATGCGCAGCTCCGTTGAATATTGCCCAGTCAACTCCCCTGCACAGCCAAGTTGCGCTGTGCCCAGGCTTGCACCACAGCCTGGCGCAGTTTGAATATCCGGGCCCATCTCTGTCTGTAGAATACGAGAAGTGGAATCATCCAATGACATCATTACACATCTCACAGTACAGAATCCTCAGTTTAGCTTACTGGCAATGAAAGGGGAAGCAACACTATTTGACTCTTGCTGATTCTGACTGCTTTAGAAAGCTACTGTAGTACACTGTCTGAAATTAATATTACCTTTAACATTTAGTTTACTGTTACTTCTTGATGTGTAGTACTTGTTCTCTTCCTTCTTTCTAGCAAGATGATTTTCTACCAGACAGTGCAAGGTGTGGTGCTTGAATCAGTTCTCTACCCTAAGGCTGACATACTGAGTTCTTGTCCCTTTTATAACTAGTCAGCACTGTATCCTCACTCATTGTGACATACTGACTGACCAAAGAGAGACAGTCACCCTCTCCAAAGAAGAGACACTCACCTTCTGCCAAATCGTTCACTTGTCTTGATGAAAGAGGTCACTGTCACAATGCTGATGAGATATGAAGAAGACTAGAACTAGATATGTCATCCTACAGGTAAAGTAAAGTATGACTCTTCTCATTGCACCTAATGCTGTTAGGTGGAAAACCTTCTAATGAGCAAAAGGGGAAAAATACTTTAGAAATAGAAATTAAAATATAAGCTAGCTTTAAAAAGTAATACTATTTTCTATCTAGTATAATTTGTGCTAATACGCTTTAAAATTATTGTTACGTTAGCAGTAACTTATAACAGTTACAGGTGAACTGTGGAAAAGTGGTCACACTTTACATTGTAAAGAAATCTGTGAAGTTTCTCCATTTGCCAGAAATTTCACAAAGTTGTTTGAGAAGCAAAGTCAGCACTCGAGAGGGGACTCTGCCAAGTGGCAACTTTGTGGTATTTTTCATGAGCAACAAATTTCTCAAAATGGCACCTCAGTAATGAAAAGGTACATCACTGAGTATTTAAAAAAATAAAAAAACACTCTTTACCCACACTTACAGCATCCAATTTCACCCTCCTCTCTCGCATCCAACAAAACTAGTAAACATAAATCAAACCCCTTCATCAACCCACGTACAACTATACCCCATTCCACCCTGTTCTTGTCCAGCCACACCATAAATACATAAATCTCCCTTTCCTATGCCATGTTGTACCCATCCCACTGTACTGCTCCCCAGCAACACCATAAATACATATAATAAATAATCCCTCTTCCCCTAGCCCATGTAACACCCATTTCACACTGGCATGGCTGCACACTGAAGCATATTTAAAAAAAAAAGAAATCCTGAGAAATATGGCAACCAGTCCAAACTCTGTTTACTACAAAAGAATCCCAGAGCAAATGCACTGGGGCATGGGTTATCCCGGAAGATATTGGCCATACAGCCAAATTTTAAAGAAAACACAAATTGCGCATATCCCAATACTGCAAAGCATCATGGGAAGCATATGCAATGCAAATTATTTCATGGGTGTTTGCATATGCTTCCCATGATGCTTTGCATTATTGGGATATGTGCAATTTGTGTTTTCTGCAAACTCTGTTTACTTCACCTTGGATGCCACTATTTGAATAAATGAAAGAGTACACTGAAATACTGTCCAGGCATGCTTTCTCATTCATACAGCCATTAATTGCCAAAGTGAGAGGTGGAGGGTTTGAACCGGTCATTGTATTTCTTAGGATTTCATTTTTTTAAAAACTTACTCTAGGATGTGACCATTGAGAGAGGGGGGAAGAATGGAGGGGTAGGGTGGAGGGGTGCTATGTGATTTGGGAGATTACATTGAGTGCCTGCAGCATCCTGCAAGATATCTCAGCAGAAATATGGGATATGCCACGGGCTGACTTAAGATATCATTTTTATTTTCATGAAAGGGTATTAGCCTGCACAATATCTTAAGTCAGCCCAATGGCTTATTTTAGTTATACAAAAAGGTGTTTAGGTGGTTTGTGATAACAATGGTAAAAACCTACCAAAGTCAAAAATGTAGAGCACATGGGCTACTGTATTTAATGCAAAAATAAATTGCATCCCACATTTGATTTATTTATTGAAAGAGTTTTAGCTAGAATGGCCTACTGAGCCATAATAGCTCATTTTTATTGGTGTCCTGGGGAAAAAATGAAGTGGGTCACTGGGCATGCTTAGAAATGTTATCTTCACAGGTAGGAATACATTTCTGAGCATGTTCAGTGTGACCAAAAGGAGTGAGATAAATTTCTGAGCATGCTCAGTGACAAACTTCATTTATCTGGCCATGTTGCCCAAAATAACATGTTTATTTTGTCATATTTGTTTTCACACTTGTTGAATAAGCTGTGATACTGTGCTTGATCCTGGTGGATTGCAGTGTATATGTGTATGTAGTATAGCTGGGTGGGAGGAGGCTGGAATGTGTGTGACGTGGTCTGGGAAAGAGGGTTATTTATTATAAGTGTATGTGATGTGGCAGGATAGTAGCATGGTGGTTTGGATGCTACATTGGCTGGGGAAGGGGGGTTGTGTATTTCTGTGTTGTGGCTGAGTGGAAGAAGGGTGGGGGTGCTACACGAGTTATGGAAAGGGAAGTAATTTTCTCAAACTGGTTTGGCTGGGTGGGTGGGAGAAGGGCAGGACTGGGTATTACATGGGTTTTGGGAAAGGGGGTTCTTTCATTACAATTCATGAACATGAAGTGCTAAGTTTGGCATTAAGCTTTGTAAAGCACAAACTCTGTCACTTTGCTGCAACTTCCCCATCAAAGTTTTTATGTACAGTATCTCTAGGGTGCACATTTATGGCACAAATCTTAGATACATGATACATAGATGTTGACAGCAGATAAGGCCCTTCGGCCCACCTAGTGTGCCCTTTTGCACATGTAACTGTGCTTCATTTGCGCACATACCTGTGCTTCTTCAAGCCTCTCTAGAACTTCCTCTCTCTCTTTCCTCAAGTAAACAAAAGAAAAACATTGGTGCTAACCCATCTAAGTGCAAGACCCTCTGTGGAGAAACTGATCCTGGAAGGGAGTACCAGTGAAAGGAATCCAGCAAAAGAGGGTAACAATGAATTCATAGTCTGTGGTAAGGAAATAGGACAGATAGGAACAACAGGTTAAAAATTATGGGGTATGGCGATTCAAGATGGCCACGAGCTAGCAGCATGCCCATTAACGTTCCTTCCCATGTGGATGAAAAAACTTGTAAAATCCTGCAATAAACATGATGGTTCAAGACAAAAGAGACAAAAATTGCAAATCCAGCCCTTCCACTTCAGTGGGGGAGTTTCTTTCCTCAAAGTGGGACCTGACAGACAGACATTTCTGTCCCCCTCATTTCCAGTCTGGTTTGATTCTTGCTCCCCTACTTTCCACATATCTTTTGCTCCAAATTATATGTGTTCACCATTTTGACAGGCACTTGATATTGGCCTTCCGTGGTTCACCTGTATATGTATTACATTTTTGGGCTACCCTACTGGAGTTATGCTTGTTCTGATTTGCAACTTACTATTATACAATGGTTTCTACATTTTTTTTTCTTTTGTTACTACCGTAACTCATCTGTGTTTTTCTTTGTACTAAACTGCAATGTATTATTGCCCAGGACCACCTTGAAAATGAGCTTGCTCAATGGTGTATATGCCTGGTTAAATAAAGTGATTGATTGATTGATTGATTGATTGTGGAGTGATGGTGAGGGTGGTTGCAGAGGTGCCTCCTGAAAGATCCTCTCTGATGGCCACTTTAAAATGAGTGCTACAGAGAAGACAGGAAGAGTACAAATGGGGCAAGCTCAAGGTGTTAAATGCACTGGCTGCACCTTACGTAACACTGTTCAGTTGCAATGGTGTATATCAATTAAGACTTTTATTACTATAACCAAGGCTGGGGAACAATGCTGGGGACAGTTGTTGCCAAGACAATGTAATGTAACAAGTTGTATAGCATGGTGCAAGTGATCCATCGTAAATGTTCTGTGCATTAAACGATTCCAAGCAGAGCAGCAGATCTGTCCCATGGGGACCACAACAAATGGAAATGCTGAAAGTTTCCAGTATCCATAATGTACCTCCAACCACTTGACGCCAAGGACTTTAAGAGCAGCGTCTCTTTGCGCTACTAAAAGTAGGTGTTCTGATGTCCAGGGCAGCACAGGGGAAAACTCCCCAATCATAGGTAAGTTGAGAAAGAGACTTTTACTCCTGTGATCCTGACCAGAAAAACTGTCTTCTTGATAATCTGACAGTTACAGAGTTGAAACAGCCTCACATAGGACTGGACAGAATTAATTGGAGTATGCTGCTTCGGTAGATGTATTCCTGTAGAGTCTTGTGCCCCTTTAGTCTGTCAGAAGAGTGACATCATGTACTAAAATGTCCTAACTGGCCACAATTCAGACATCTTTTTTTATGTGCAGCTTATTTAAATTGCCAATACATGTGTTAGGATGAGCCACAGTTTGTACATCAAGACCTCTGTCTGGTTGCTTCTATTTGACCTCAGTTTCCAACCCACTGGACTTGGTATTCTCTGGGGTGTCTACTGCAATGCAGGAGGGTCTCAGACTGACAGCTGCTGGTTTACAATCCATTCAACAGTGTTCTCCGAGGTACGTTATTTGAGTGGATGTTGCAACCCATTCCAACTGCTGGTTTGAGCTATCGCAGCCTTTGTCTGATTGGCAGTTTGGAGCACCACGCTCTGAAGTCAGGGTATCTGGTTCCGTCAGTAAGTATTCTTGTAATCAAAGGCATGTGCTTTATTGTATGTGTTGATCCTCTACCATTTCATCCTGTAAGGGGCCAGACTTACAAAGAGATGACATTTCTGTAAGTGCGGCCACATACTGATGCATGGCATCCACCCTCCACGTTGGCCAGCTGTTGAAAATGAAGATGTATCAGGACGAAATTCTGAGCTGTGCCAAAATATCTAACTTGTGCTGTAGTGGTGCCCTCAAGTGATGCTGAGGAGCCCACTGTGACTAACATTTGCTGCCCCCTCCAGTCTGAGGCAGTATGCAAGGATAGCCTTAGGTCTGTTATCTGACACTTGGTTGAGATATGAAGTCACTAGGTAAACCCGGTAGAACTGAAGCCAGTGAGATCCCAGCACTGAGGGTTTACATGGATATGGCAAGAATATTGATGGCACCAGCAGCACAGGATGTTGCATAATCTTGTTGTCAGTGTAGTACTGTACAGCCGGGAGCAGTTAAAAAAATGCTTAATTATGCACTGCTACCTTTATTGCAAAAATCACAAGGCAAGCACACATATGTCACATCAGCGTACACAGCACAGCTCAAGACTAACCCTGGACCTCTCTATAAACAAGTATGGTGGACAACAAGATTAAACAACATATTCCTATTGCTAACACATTATCAAACACATTGAATCAATAAGCCGTGAGCTGCAGCTTCTTACCCCAGGAATACTCCAATATTCCCAACTCTTCTGCAGTATACCTTTAAGGTCAGATACACCTGGAGATAGAATGCTATACTAATGATGGAATCATTGGCATGAGACACTTTTCAAATGCTGCCACCTAACAACAACCTACATTCTAACCCTCAGATTTCTCTCTCCGCCTGTCAAGACCAGACACCTAGAGATTTCCTCATCATCATCTAGTCAAAGAAGCCAAAATTAATAACAAATACTTAAGTATTTTTCATTTATGTTCATTTGCTGCCTCTTATCAGTGTTATTTTAATAACCGTTAGTTTATTTAGTTAGTTTTATGTTGTTTTCTCAGTTTCTCACGGTTTCAGATAAGCACTGAGGAACAGAGGTACTTTTAGTTAGTTTCGGGTTTTTTTCCCCATTTATTTACTAGTTTCTGTACTTTTTATGTGTTAAAATCTTTGTTTTTTAGAACCGATAACTTTGGTTCCAAACTGCTAATCCCAGTTCTATTTCTGTTGGTTCCCGGTCCACTCGGTTTCTCCGATCGGTTCCTGAACCGACCGCAACCGATAAATTTGTTGTTTTTTGAATTTAAAAACCTTTAGTGTTTTGTGGTTGCAGTTTGTCTTCAGTATGTCAGAAAAACCTAAAAAGGGAACCGGAGAACCCGGTTTTAAAAACTGTTCTGAGTGTGGTGAAGTTTCTGCCAAGGCAGATAAGCACTCTAATTGTGTATTCTGCCTTGGTTTTGATCATTTAAAAACTAATTGTAAAATTTCCAAATCTTTTCCTGAAAAGAGGCTTGAAAAACATCTGGAGAGATTAAATAAGAAATTGAAGGGTCCCACTCGCTCTGACCAGCCAAAACCCTCAGGGTCTGTGGGTGACACCACAACTTCTACTGTTTCTACCCCTGATACGGGTAAAAAGAGACCCTCTGAACCAGCTAGCTCTCTGGTTCCAGGAAAAAATGTAAAGAAAACAAAGCACACTGAACCCCCTGTGGAAAAGGGGACTTCTGTGGTGCCTGCATCTGTGCCTTCTTCTTCAGAGATTGCACAGGCAATAAAAATAATGCAAACTTTGCAGGGTCTGCTGCTTGTGGTTTCACAGTCCCCAGTCCAGACCCCTGCACCCTCCAACCCACCCTCCTTTCCTGAGGAGCGTGGTGAGGAGGAGGAGGAGGAGGAAGAAGAAGGTGAGCCTATAGAGGCTGAGGTCTCCCCTGAACAGGAGTTTGGCTGCCCTCCCAGGCCTATAGAAGATTATTCTTCTCATTTTTCCTAAATCAGGAAAATTGCTGAAACTGTAGAGGATGAGGAGGAGGCTGAATATCTGGAAATGATGGGGCTAACTCCTACTAAAAAACTGTCACCCACATAAACAAGTTTTTTAAAAGAAATATTTTAAAACTCCTCCAAGCTCCTGGGTCTGTCTCTCCTTTGGACAAAAGATTGGATAAAAAGTATCAGCTTGACAGAACAAGGACTGAATTCTTATTTTCACACCCTGACCACCAGGGGGTGGTGCAAGCTGCAGCTTGTGACAAGGCAAAAGTCCCTCTGGCTTCCCACCCTCCAGAGAAGGACTCTTGTAAAATTGAAAGTATGGTCAAGGAAGGTTACCTGTCAGCCTCTCTGGCCATTAGGCAAGCTAACTGTCAGGCCTATGCAGCCCAGCACCAGAAGGCTCTCTGGCAGTCTGTCCTGGACATGGCTGAGAAAGCACCTTCTCCTCTTTCGGCAGACCTAGCTGAAGCTGCTAGGTTTGGCCTGAAAGCTGCCAAATACCAGTTCCAGATGGCAGCAGACAGTAATGAGATTGCTGCAAGGTGGATGGAAAATACCATTGCACAGAGAAGCTTTGCTCGGTTAACAGCCACAAACCTCACACAGGATACCCAGAATAAGACTCTGGAATTTCCTATGGGGGGGCACTTCCCTATCTGGCAGCCATACAAAGGCCTATATGAAGAAGGTGGATGAGTATAAAACCACCTTCCATAGCAATTCTGCAAAAGAAAGACCCTCCACCTCCTCTAGACCTTTCAGTAGGGGAGGCAGGGGCAGACAATTCCATTCCAGGCCTTTTTTATCAGGCCATGATGCTTCCTCAGGCACCCCAATACCCGCAGCAAGGGTATTTCAGGGGTAGGGGCAGAAAAGGTGCCAGGTGTGGTGCCCAGTCTCAGCCCCAGTCCAAGCAGGACTCCTGACTTCATCGATCAGGCTTCTTCTCCTTTGCCAGTAGGGGGCAGGCTGACCCATTTTTTCCAGAATTGGAAAACCATCACCACAGACAAGTGGGTTCTGGAAATAGTGGGCCGGGGCCTATCTTTAAGTTTCAAGTCCTCCCCTGTTTAAAAAATCAGAGGTTTCAAAACAGTTTCCCTCCTGGAAAGCAAAAGGTTGGAAAAAGAGGCGAAACACCTTCTTTTACTAAAAGCAGTGGGACCAATGCCTCTGCATCAAATGGGAAAAGGACTTTATTCAAAGTATTTTCTCACACCAAAGAAAAATGGAGAGCTGCGGTCTGTCTTGGATCTCAGGGTCCTCAACAGGTTCCTAGCAAAATCAAAGTTCAAAATGGTAACTTTGTCTCTGATTCTACCAGCACTCCAAAAAGGAGATTAGCTGGCATCATTAGACCTAAAAGATGCCTATTTCCACGTCCCCATAAGGGAGTCTCACAGAAAGCATCTCAGGTTCAGACTCTTGTCAGGTCATTATCAGTTTTCAGCTCTACCTTTTGTTCTCACTTCAGCATCAAGGGTATTCACAAAGTGTCTGGCTGTGGTAGTGGCTCACCTGCACAGACAAGGTGTCACAGAATTCCTCTGTCTAGACGACTGGCTGGTGGTGGGAAATTCACCACAACAGTTAGCAGAACACCTACAGCACACTCAGCAGCTTTTGCAATCTCTAGGTTTTCTTTTAAATCTAGAAAAATCTTTTTTTCTTCCTTCTCAAATTCTGTAGTTCATAGGAGCAGAATTGAATACCATAGTGGGCAGAGCATTTTTACCCAGAGACAGACTAAAAAGCATCCTGCAGTTAGCAGGTTCTTTCAGGCTCAATGTCCTAAGGCCTGCAAGGCATTTTCTTCAACTTCTGGGCCACATGGCAGCTGCAACTGGCACAGTGCTAGGCTCCAGATTTCAGATGAGGGACATCCAATTTCACTTAAGAGCTCATTGGTGCCAAAGAAAGGATTCCCTGTCAAAGCTCGTTCCTGTAACAAAAACATTTATCCAAGCTCTTCAGTGGTGAAAAGAGGAAACCAACCTCAGAGAAGGGGTTCCATTCCAAAAAGAATGTCCATCAATAATTCTAACAACAGATGCATCCCTCTTGGGCTGGGGGGCTCATCTAGCTGAGCACACTACCCAGGGCACTTGGTCAAGTGCAGAGACTCTTTTACACATAAACTTGTTAGAGCTTAGGGCAGTGTGTCTGGCAATGCAAGCTTTCAAGCCACTGATACAGGGAAAGATAGTGCAAGTCAGGACAGACAACACTACCACCATGTACTACATCAACAAGCAAGGGAGAATAAGGTCAAGCCTCTTTTGCACGGAGGCCATGAGAATTTGGACCCTAGCTTACTCACTGGGCTCCTCACTACAGGCCATTCATCTGCCAGGCAAAGACAGTGTTCTGGCTGATGCCCTGAGCTGAATCAAACAGGACCATCATGAATTGTCCCTGAACAGGCAAATGGTACAGACCTTACTCAGGAGGTGGGACACTCCAGAAATAGACCTCTTTGCCTCTCATCAGAGTCACCACTTGCCACAGTTCTGTTGCAGGCCTCCAGTAGTGGGCATGGTTCCTCTGGATGCCCTTATTCTGGATTGGTCAGGGAAATTCCTGTATGCATTCCTTCCATTTCCTCTGGTGTACAGGGTGCTATTGAAACTCAGGTCTCAGCCAACATCAATGAGTCTGATAGCCCCAGACTGTGTCAGGTAGCCATGGTACTCGCTATTGCTGTCCATGTCAGTGGACAAACCAATACACCTTCCCCAGAGGCACAATCTTCTTACCTCCAACCAGGCTCCTGTATCTGAACCTCAAGTCAGTCAGGCTCAAAGCTTGGCTCTTGAGGACCTAGAGTATGCTAGTTTACATCTTTCTGAGCCAGTTATGGATGTCCTGTGAGGATACAGGAAATCCTCTACTAGGAAAACCTGTGCTGCAAAATGGAAGAGGTTTTCTGTTTGGTGCTCTAATAGGAGTATCGTGCCAACCTAGGCAGGAGTGCCGTTGGTACTGGACTACCTAGTCTTACATTCCACAGGCTTACATCCTTCTACACTAAAGATTCATTTGGCTTCAGTCTCTGCCTATGCATCTGCAGGCAAGTCTGTTTCTTTGGCATCAAACCCCATATTTAAAAGGTTCTTCAAGGGCCTTTCTCATATGTATCCACCAATGAGAGAACCGGTGCCAGATTGGGACCTTAATATCTGCAT
The DNA here is from genome assembly GCA_016271365.2 of Neoceratodus forsteri. Lineage (NCBI taxonomy): Eukaryota > Metazoa > Chordata > Ceratodontiformes > Ceratodontidae > Neoceratodus > Neoceratodus forsteri. Next base: position 571,179,193 of record CM057453.1, read on the forward strand.
TGCTCAACTCATGGTCCCTCCCTTTGAGCCTGTTTTCACCACCTTTGAAGTATGTCACATGGAAAATGGTGTTTCTAGTGGCCATTACTTCATCTAGAAGGACTAGTGAACTCCAAGCTTTATGCACTGAAAAAGACTACATTTACTTCCACAGGGATAAGGTAGTTCTACAGACAAATAGGAAATTCCTTTCCAAAGTGGTTTCAGAATTTCACTTGAACCAATCTATCATTTTGCCAGTGTTCTTCACTGACTGTTCTTCTTCTGGTGAATGTAGGCTGCATAGCCTGGATGTAAAAAGAGCTTTGAGCTACTACATGACAGCCACTAAGCCCCATAGGCAGGACAGAATACAACTTTTCCTCACTTATGAGGATGTGGGAAAGGGAAATCCAGCATCTAAAAGGAGCATTTTGCATTGGATTGTCCAGTGCATCCAATTTTGCTGTTCAAAGGTGGGCAAGGAAGCTCCAGCAGGGCTTAGAGCCCACTCCACAAGGGGTACAGCTCCAACACTGGCAGCTGCAATGGATGTACCCTTGGTGGATATCTGTAAGGCAGCAACCTGGTGAACAGTACACACATTTGTCAAGCATTGCTGCTTGTATATGCAGGCTAGAGCTGATGCCAGGTTTGGTACAGCTGTCCTGCAGATCCTGTTTCCAAAGTATGTTCTTCTCGCCTCATAAGGTACTGTTTTTTTAGTCTGCAGAAGAGTTAAGAATATTGGAGTATTCCTGGGGAGTGAAAAAAAAGTTACTTACCATAGTAACCTTGTTTCTCCCAGGGGATACTCCAATATTCATAAGTCTCCCACCCTGCCTCCCCATTTAAGAACCAGTGGCCTCTGTATTCCGTGCTGTACCTTAGTGTTTGCATGCCACATTCTACTTTTATTGGAACTTGTTCTTTGGTTTTCTCCTTTTCAGGTGATACTGACCTAGGAGCTGGTGGGAATGTTTATGATAAGTTTATTTTACCTCCAGTTGTAGGTTTGGGTGGGGAATTTTGAAGTTAAATTTTATGTATTTTAAATGTTGGGCCCTGCCTTTCAAGGTATCTATGAAATCTGAGGGTTAGAATGTAGGCAGTTGATAGGTGGCAGCATTTGAAAAGTGGCTCATGCCAATGATTCCATCATTAGCATAGCATTCTATCTCTGGGCAGATCTGACCTTAAAGGTATACTGCAGAAGAGTTATGAATATTGGAGTATCCCCTGGGAAAAACAAGGTTACTATGGTAAATAACCTTTTCTTTCACCCACATGGGGGAATCAATGAGCTGCAACAATTTCCAGATGTCAAACACCATAGCCAAGGGAGGTGGTCTTCAACTGTATACAACTTTGACTAGAGGGCTCCAGGAGTACAGCATCCAGTGATGGTCACCACAGTACAGAAAATACACTGAAAACATTGAGAGGGTCTGGCACAGGGCAACCAAGCTGAAAGATGACTTTGGAGGTTTGAGCTATGAAGAGGTATTGGACATCCTCAATTTATTTAGCTTAAAAAAGAGAGAGCTGAGAGGGGGACATAATCATATATTCTGAATACTAAAGGAGAAAGACAGGGTGAAGTATTAACAGATGTTTTAGCTGATAGAGGTTAATAGAGCTAGAGGACATACAGTACATTCAAACTGAGGGTGGGCTGGTTAGGGGAAACATTAGAAATCATTGCTACACACAGAGGGCTGTTAACTATGGACTAGTCTACCCAGTGAGGTTTAACTTGGTTTAACTTGGTGTACAAAGACAAAGTAGGCAGAGTGCCCTTTGAATTGTCTCCCACTCTTAGTGGATCTATCCATTGTGGTATTTATTGATTAAATAATCGTCGAGGTTGTGGAAGCTGGTAAGGATATGCAAGTACCTTTTTCTCCAGTACTTAGTAAGTATCCATACTCAGCAGTCACCCACATATATACAGTATTCAGTTGTTATTTGGCTAAAGAATTGAAAGAAAGACAAGTTAAAAAAACACGCTAGCCCTTTGTAAGTGGCCAGTGCTGGTGTCACAGCCACCCTCCCCCCACACAGTCACTTCCCTGCTCCTCCCCTTCCTCCATCCCATGATTCTTTAAAAAGAATATCTAGGCTCCTAGCTCAGTGGCTGCAGGAGCCTATAGTGAGTTTGTATCCAAATTCCCTCTCTCTGTAATCCAACCCCCTCCCCAAAGGGCAATCTCTAACAAATGGGCTCCGCTCCTAATCCCTGGTCCAACATTTGAGGGTGGGACGCAATAATAGTGAAATCTCAGCTATCCCATTGGTGCCCCTCCCTAATCCACAGTGTGTCTTTCACACTGTCAACTGACAGGCTAAGAGCATGTATGGCTGGGAGGGGAGGAACAGTCCTGTGCTATCAATGATGCTAGACAAGGAGACATGTTAGTTGGGGTGTAGTCAGGTGCTACAGGGGCTTAATGGGTGTGCATGGGGGGCAAGTGCAAACAAATCCTATACCTTTATAAGTGAAAGAGGTGCAGGGGTGCTATAGCATTTTAGGAAAGGGGAAGTGCTTTTTTGTTCGGGCACAACTTGTTGTAAGAAAAGGGACTTTGGGACTTATGTCAAGAGTCAGAGCAGAGAAAACAGGGGATGCAGAACCCAGTTAACTGATTCTGCATTTGGAGTTGCTGTACTGTTGATTGTGCTTTTTCTCCACAGAGGGTAAAATTTCTTGATCTTCTGGGTGTGTGAGGATTCAGAAGTGGGAGCGGGTATTGTGGGAGAGAGGGGGTGGGAGGTAGTCATGAGTGGGGCCATTGTGTGGGGCAACCACATGACTGTAAGCTTCCAATAGGGTGGTTTTAGTCCTGTATGTAGCTCCCATAGGTCAAGCAACCCTTTAGTATTGGGCACCCCAGAGCATTAGGGGCAAAGAGCAAGAGAGTGGGATCTGCAGAGGTATCTGCAGGTACTGTAGTTCACCATTCCACAGGAGAGTCCGGCCAAGATAAATCAAGGCCATTGGTAAGATGCAAGGTCCTCCAGTCTAAGGAGTAGTACTATAAATAAGAGTTAAACCTGAGGGAACGTATGTAGTGCTCTGTGTCAGTAGCAGCAGATAAGGGAACAGAGGGGCATAGCAAGACTAAGGGCAGGTAAAGAGATACATTAGAGTAGTGGTCCAGGAGGACAGGTAGGGGGAGTGAGATACCAGGTGTTAAAAAGGGCTCCTAGAGAAGTTCTAGCTGGCATACCTGGACACAAGGGTCCCTGCCAAGAAGCAAGCATGGGAACTAGCAGAGTACTAGGGACATACTATAGGCATTACTTCAGTAGGGTAATTGGAGGTATAAGGGAGTAATTGAAAGTGGATGTAGAGAACTGAGGAGGGACAGAACAGCAGGGGGTTAGAGAGGCTGCAACAACAGTGGTGCAGTCCTCTTTAGGGAAGTACTGTGGAGATAGTGATGTGCCAGTTGTGTAGCAGGCTTACAGAACTCACTGCAGATCTTGTTTTCAGTGGAGCAGGACTAAGCCATGTCTGTAATTGGTCCTAGAGGTTACTGGTGCATGAAGCCACTACATCTCTTTCCCAACAGACCCCTAGGGTCCCAACTTGGGAGTGGACGGTAGTCTGCATGTGGGGAGGAGTATGAAAGGTCCATGTGGGTGGACACTCTGAGGTGGCAACAGTAGACAGATTTGCCCTTTTGTGTGATTTAGTTCGTCTAGTCACCCCAGTAAAGAGATTGGGAACTGTGGTAAGTTCTGCCCCCAAAAGACATCTGACATGTGATTAGAGTGCAAGAAGGGGAGGGCTAGGAAAGTGCTTGTGATAGCGGACTCCTTTGAAAAGGGGACAGAAGGGATGGGGCAGGGGGACATAATAGTTGGATGCCTTGGGGCTTGAGTTAGGAGGGATGCTAATGGGTAGAAAGGACTGTTAAAGAGAGTGGGATGAGAGAACGGACTGGCTGTCATTGTCCACATAGAGACTAATGACCTGGCTAGCAGACCTCTGAAGAAGATTCTGGATAACTTTAGGAAGCTAGAGGGGATGCTCAGGCTGGTAGCTGCCTCTTTGAATGTTTCAGAGGTCCTACCAGCTTGGGACAGGATGGGGAGGATTGTTCTTATTACTTGCTTCAATGCATATCTGAAGGAGTGGTACAGAGTGGAGAGATGGGGTGCCTGGTAGAGTTGGGGTACTGTTGGAGGGATAAAAGGTTATTCAAGCATGATGACCTACACCCCTCTTAGGAGGGTACCATTAGGCTAGGGTGCAAGTTTAAAGAGTGCATTGAGGCCCCTTTAAACTAGCAGAGGAGGGAGGCAAATCAGATGCATATAGGAGCACCTACTCCATTGAGGGTGGCTCGAATGGCCTCTCCCAGTGCTGGCATACATTGATGGAACAATCAGGCATACTGAGAGTAGGGATAGGGGAATGCCGAGACAAGTTGTATCAGAGGGGCTTCGGTGGATCCATAAGGGAGGTGGAAGAAGGAGGGCAGGTTCAAGCCTGGAAATGTGGCTAGGGAGAAAGAGAAATGGGGTGGGACTAAACGGAGGAGGAAGCAGGCATCCTAGAGTATTGTGTACACAGATGTCAGGAGCTTGACGAATAATGATATAGAGGCAGAGGCGGATGAAGCACACTTAGATCTGATGGCGATCACTGAGACACAGACAACCAAGTACAGTAGCAGAACTGGGACATAACCATACCAGGATAACCAGTATTTAGGAGGGATGGAAAAGGAAGGAGATGGTGGCATTGTATGTAAAGGAAAAGCGTAAAAGCTACAGAGGTCAAAGATATAGGGAAAGGCGTGTACCGGCAGACAGGGCAGTATGGGTGCAGGTGGTGATGGAAGGGGGAAGCATCATGATAGGGGTAGTATATTGGCCACCATCTCAAAAACAGAAAATGGACAGGAAGCTAGAGGATGATATTGCAAGGACAAAAAGGCAGGAGGAGGTGCTACTGTTGGGTGACTTCAACATGCTGACATGATCTGGGAGATTCACACAGCAGCAGAAAGTGCGAGGAGTCAGCACCTGGTGGAGGTTTTTCTGAAATCATTCCTGGTGCTGAGGATAGGGAGCCCACAAGACTGGCACTCATCCATGACATAGTCCTTATAAATAGGAACAGTATAGGGGAGGTCACAGTGTTAGACCCACTGGGAGCTAGTGACCACCAGACAGTATGGTTTGATATCACACTGGAAGCAGAAAACGAATCAGTCCCAGGCAAAGAGATTGGATTTTAGGAGGGCGAATTTTGATAGGATGAGGGAGCTGTATATCGGGAATCTGTAAGTGGTAAGAGAGGCAGATGGGGTGCAAGGAAAGTGGGAAATGATACAAAATGGTATATCAGAAGTCAAAAATCTCTGTGCTAGGATAATAGGGAAGAGAAAGAGGGTAAGAAACTACTGTTGTTCACAAAGGGAGGTGGTATATTTTCAAAAATTATAATACCCCAAAAAAAGTTACGGTTTCAAACATAAACACAAATTGAAAGGCAACAAATCCAAGGCATTAAATTTACCTTCACAATGTTTCACTATGCAAGGATGCAGAGTTTTTCTTTTTGTTTGTTTTTTCCTTTTATGTTTTCTCTCTTGTATTTTATTTTTTATATTGATTGAACTGTAGTATCAGTAAAGACAGCTGCTGCCTATTGATTGATATGAAGTAACAATTAAGACAGCTGCCGCTTGCTAGCAGTCAGATTTGTAGTCAGTGGATTGCAAAAGATCACAAGACTAGAGAAGTTGCACATCTGTGGATGTCCTTCACTGCTGACCCATTTGGTGCTGGGGTCGGTATCGCTGTCTCTTCATGGTGGGTTGGAAGACATGACATGTCTATTTTTTTTAATAAAGGGTTCTATACCTCCTGGGCTGGACTGGCTGGCTAGTTCAGTCCTGTCCCAGGGTGCCATTGGCAGGCCTTCTGCCTCTCTCTTATGGGTGTTTCCTTGCAGATTGCCCCCCGTGGCAGGGTCAGAGGGGGGGAGGGCCATCCTTCTCCTCTGGTGACTCTTATCAAGGCTCCCCTACTGATGAGAGAAGTGGCAAGGTAGTCCATGGCACCTCTGGCAGGGCTTCGTGAAACCCAGTCCTCGTTACCTTTTTCTCCCCTATGTGTCCTTGAGCTGCATGAAGATGCACATGTGCTCTGGAACCACAACCTCCTACCACCAAGATGTCTGTCTGGCCCACTGGAGCATTGGCACTACCACCAGGCCTCCACCTAGTGGCAGCCAAGAGCTGGAAAGGCAAACCACCTCTGCCCGGGAGAGCAGATCTGCCGATCGGCTGCTCACTGCATCTCCCAGCTCCCCCCCCAGCTCCTGACAATCCGAGGTCATTCCCAAACTCAGGTCGCTGATGTGGCAGGATGTAAGGCACTCCAGAGTGCCTCAGCCCTCTGCGCCACTGGGTCGTCATGTGATGTGTCTTTTTCAACTGATAATGATTGTGTGTGACACTCATCACCCCAATCACCTTGAGCTTGTTGAAGATGACATTGTAAAAGTTGTACTGTCTTCAGGAGGACTTGAGGTGGAGACGTGTGTGTTATCATCCTTGTGCTGCCGCTGCTGGTAGGTGTGGTGAACCAAACTGCATTGCTGCCAGTGCCAGTGGGAGTCCAGGGAGACTTTCCAGGAGGAGGGGCAGGAATGGGAATGGCAGTAGATGTGACTTACTGGACATGGGACATGGGAATAATCAAATGGATGCCTGAAGATGATCTTTGGTAAGCTGAGTTTTAGACAGACTAAATATTCAATATTCTCAGGAACTAGTTTAGAGCACTGGTGTGGCAATGCCAGCAGTTGTGCTGACACAGCTTTCTGAAGTGATCAGTGTTGGAGGACACATGAGAACATACAAAGCCAGTTTAGCCAGTACAGGCCAAATGACTTTCCTGTCTTGCCAGAATTTGATGGGATCCCTTCTTTGGCTGAAAGTGGCTCTGATAGATAAGTTTCCGTCATGTACTCCGGTTAAATGTCTGTGCCTTCCTCCAGAATGTCTGCAGAGTGACTGCTGCACATATCTCCTGAATGCTTTTTGTTGTCTCTGGATCATCACTATCCAGGTTGTTTTCCATGTCATCTAGCACTAGGAGCATACAGAGTCAACTGAGGATGTGCAGCTGTATGAGTGAGCCGAGGCTAATTATTTATTGCTTCTGCACGTTGTCAGTGCTCCTCCATTTGAAGTGCATGCAACAGTTTCTGCTTGATATAGTCGTGTCCAGTGAGAAGAAACATATTCTTATATCTGGGATCCAGTAGTGTTGCCATGCCAAATTGTATGCCCATATAATGCCTTTAAATCTGTCTACAATTTGTGTCAGAAACATTTCTGCTACTTCCTTAATGAGCATTGCATCCTGCTTTTGCAGCTGCTGAAATGACTCTGCTGAACTAGTAGTGTCACCACGAACTCCTCCATTACCATCTTCATCACTGTCATTATTGCCACAGCTACCTGTGTCACCACCTCGGTGACCACCAACACTAGCCTTGTTTCGTTGGGTTGCTGTAGAAGATCTCAAATAATGGTGCATGTGTCACTCAGGTCGACTCATGAAGAGAAGGACCATGCTAAGGGTTGCTGATTAAGCACTGACTTCTTTGGTGACCTATTCAAAAGGTCTCAGAATTGGAACAAGCTTTTGTATCACATACCACTGCACACGGAACAGATATCTTCTGGCCAAATTGTCAAACTCCATAGCCTGTAATACAGTTTTCTGTTACATAGAAACATAGAATTTGACGGCAGATAAGGACCGCTTGGCCCACCCAGTCTGCCCATTTCCCTACCTACTGGATAAGCTGCAGATCCTAGTTAACCAGCAGCCTACTTCTTCTTACCCCCACCCCCCCAGAATTGCCTTATGACTGTCCCATGCACGCTTGAATTCCCCCACTGATTTTGACTCCACAACCTCCTCCGGAAGGCTGTTCCATGCATCCACAACCCTCTCTGTGAAAAACACTTCCTTAAATTACCTCTGAGCCACCCCCATCTTCAAATTGTGCCTCTTGTTCTTGCACACCTCTTTTTGAAAGATGCTACCTGTTGGACTTTGTTGATTCCCTTGAGGTACTTGAAAGTTTCTATCATGTCCCCCTCTCCCTCCTTTCCTCGAGGCTATACATATTAGCTCCTTAAGTCTCTCTTCATATGTCCTCGGTGCAGACCCTGCACCATTTTAGTGCCCTCCTCTGGACAGCTTCCATCCTGTCTATGTCTTTGCAGAGATTGGGTCTCCAGAACTGCACACAGTACTCCAGATGGGGTCTCACCAGCTGTCTGTACAGAGGGATAATAACTTCCTGTTTTCTACTGGTGATGCCTCTCCCTATGCATCCCAGTATCCCCCCAGCCCTCCTTGCTGCCCTCTCACATTGCTTGCCCACCTTTAGGTCATCTGATATGACTACCCCCAGGTCCCTTTCCATTTTTGTTGTTGTTAGTATCTCACCTCCCATTGTGTACTCTTCCCCTGGGTTTTTGTTTCCCAGGTGCATTACCTTGCACTTCTTAGCATTAAATCTAAGCTGCCATACATTTGATCATTCCTCTAACCTTGCCAAGTCCCTTCTCATCCTTTCCACCCCACCCTGTGCATCAACTCTGTTGCAGATCTTAGTGTCATCTGCAAAGAGACATACTTTTCCTTCCAGTACTTCCACAATGTCGCTTATAAAGACATTGAAGAGGACCGGTTCTAATACTGAACCCTGCGGTACCCCACTAGTAACCCTCCTTTCTTCTGAGTGGACTCCATTTACTATTACTCTCTGTGTCCTGTTCTCCAGCCAATTCTTTACCCAGGCTGTCATCTTGGGACCCTCCCAGGCTGGCTAACTTGTGTATTAATCTTTGTGTGGGACTGTGTCAAATGCCTTGCTAAAGTCTAGGTAGGCCATGTCCACAGCCCTCCCTGATCTACTACTTTGGTCACCCAGTCAAAGAAATCTATCAGATTTGTCTGGCATGACCTTCCCGCTGTGAATCCATGCTGCCTAGGGTCCTGTGCGCCTCTGGCCTCTAAATACTCGACAATTCTTTCCTTCAGAAGTGATTCCATCATTTTCCCTATCACTGAGGTTAAACTAACAGGTCTGTAGTTTCCTGCTTCTGCCTTGCTCCCACTTTTGTGAAGGGGAATCACATCTGCCCTCCTCCAGTCCTCGGGTACCACCCCATCCTCCCATGATTTGTTAAAAAGGGTAGTCAGTGGTGTCACTAGTTCTACCCTTAGCTCTTTTAGAATTCTGGGATGAATCCCATCAGGCCCCATTGCTTTGTCCACCTTCAGTTTTAAGAGTTCTTTCAGAACCCTTTCTTCTGTAAATGGGCTGGTATCAACTTCTGTATCCAGATTGTTACTACTGTTTGTTTTATGTACCTCCCCCTCTTCATTTGTAAGTACTGAGCAAAAATATTTGTTTAGTATCTCTGCCTTTTCACAGTCTCCCTCTGCCCATCCTCCCTCCCCTTTATTAAGCCTCACTATCCCTCCCTTGTTCTTCCTTTGCTCCCTGATGTACCTATAAAAGGTTTTATCCCCCTTCTTAACTGAGTTGGCTATCTTTTCCTCGGTGTGGGCCTTTGCTGTTCTGACTGCCTTCCCAGCCTCCTTTTGCTTTAACTGATACAGTTCTCTGTCCTGCTCCTTCTGTGATTCCTTGTACTTCCTGAATGCTTCCTTTTCTCTTGAACCTTCACTGCCACTTCCTTTGAGAACCATAGTGGTTTCTTACATCGTCTTGTTTTGTTTATTTGCTTCACACAAAGGCTCGTTACCTCTGTGATGGCAGTTTTATTATTCCTCATTGTTCTTCCACCCTCCTTCTTGCCCATTTGCTAATGCATTCCTTAGGCACTCGCCCATTTTAGCAAAGTCAGCCCTCCTAAAGTCCAGTACTTTTGTCTTTGTGTGGCTTGACTCTATTGCTGTGTTTATTGTGAACCATACTGTTCGATGGTCGCTAGTTCCCAGATGGCTACCCACTTCTACATCTGTGATCCTCTCCATCTCCATTTGAGAGAATCAGGTCTAATATTGCTCCCTCTCGGGTGGGCTCCAGTACTAGTTGTCTAAGGCATGCCCCTGTAGGGCATCTAGAATAACTGCACTCTTGAAGTGGCAGCTGCAACTGCACTCCAGTTAACATCTGGCATATTCAGATCACCCATCAGCAATATCTTCTTTTTTGCCATTCTAAGTATACTTTCTATCATCTCCTGTCCATTTCCTCCCCTGAGAAGGAGGGTCTGTCTACCCTAACTGCATATTGTGGTGCCATTGCCTGTCTCCAATTTACCCACAGTGCTTCTTCTCCTCCTGTTTACCCTTTTGTTCTGTTGCTTTTATTCCTTCCCTTATGTGAAGAACTATTCCTCCTCCTCTTTTACCCTCCCTGTCCCTCCTGTAGACAGTGTATCCTGGTATGTTTGTGTCCCAGTCATGGTTTTGTGTGTACCATGTTTCTGTGACTGCCACGATATCCAGATGTTCCTCCTCCATCAAGGCCACTAATTCAGGAAGCTTGTTACCCAGACTATGGGCATTGGTACTCATTGCTCTCCATTTTTTGATGGCTTTACCTTCTGTTGCAGCATCCCCCACTGACTGTTCTACCGTGGTCTTTTTCTCATTTAGTACCCTGTTTTGTAGGGAGAGACTGGGATTTTCCTGCTGCTTGTCAGTGCCTCCCCCTTTGACTAGTTTAAAAGCTTGCAAATGAAGCGTTTAAACCGAGTGCTCAAAAGACTTGTTCCCTTCCTGAACAGATGCAGACCATCCTGCCAGTATAGGCTGGTGTCCCTCCAGGTGGAACCCCAGTCCCCAATGAAGCCAAACCCCTGTGCTCCGCACCATTTTTCAACCATTCATTAAACTGCATGGTGCCAATTACCCTCGCCTCCCCCATGCCTTTGACAGGCAGCACCTCTGAGAAGGATACTGTGTGTGCTACTTGTCTTAGGTCCCTCCCCAACTCTGCAATGTCCTCCTGCACTGCTCTAATCTCATGATGAGCCAAGTCATTTGTCCCTAGGTGGACAATTACGTCCAGCTCAGAATCCCTTGCAGCTGTTCTCGTGATCCTGAGGATGCGCTTCCTGTCCCTCCAAGCCATGGCACCAGGCAGGCACCTTACTTCAGTTTTCCCAGCTCCCCCCAGTTCTATACCCTAATAATTGAGTCCCCCACCAGGAGCTGCTTCCTTTCCCTGTGGTGTCCTCTGCCTCCTTCCTGTGGGCCTCCCTTGTGACAATTGTCATCAGTCTTCTCTGCGGGTGCATCCATAGGGGAGCTATGCTCCCCCAGAATGGTGTATGGATTGTGGAGTGGAACAATTGACTGGGTGTGCCTCTGTTCCACCTTCCTCATCCTCCCTGAGCCCACTGTGGTCCAACTGCTGTGCTTTCTTTGCAATCTCTCAGGTAGTGGTGGTGGCGCTAGTGCTCCCTAGATGGGGGAGGTTCCCTTCCTACTGTCCAGTGTGGCCTGGGGGAAGGTTTCCTTACTACTGTCCAGTGCGGCCTGAAGATGGGCAATTTCCTCCCTCAGGACAGATAGTTGTCTGCAAATAGGGCAGTATCTCAGCCTCCAGAAAACTCCCGGAAGACTGCTGCCCCACAGCCATTACATTGCACTACTCCCCACATGTTTATCTAGTTTTTTTTTTTTGTATTTGTGTGTGTGTGCGTGTGTGATTTGTTATACAGAAATATATATATTATACAATGTGTATGCTTATGTTGTCAGTGCAGTGTGCTAGAGAGGATATGACAGTGAAATGCACCTTGCACTCGAGGAAATGATGTCAGAACCTCAGGTATAAAGGAACTATTTCAGGGGTGGGGTGGTGGGGTGAGGGTTGGGAAGGTTGGGCCTAAACTGTGGCCTCATAAAACAATCAGCTAAAAGCTCTCACCCACTGCTGCGATGAGTGCCTTCCTGTCAGCAAGATACCCTACACAACAATTTAACAGAGAAAGTACCCTGCTAATCAAACAGAGAAAAACCCAGACATCCAAGTCAGACACAGGTAAACCTCTCCAGCCCCAAAACAGCCTGGTGGATTGTTAGCCACAAAGGAAAATCAAATATGCATTTATTTCAGCCTTTCTGAGGATGCTGACAAGATAAGCAGTTTTAAAAAACCCTTCCTGAATTAAAAACTAAAACGAACACAAAGCAATACCACTTTAAAAGTGAGGAAAACTTCTCTCAGATGTAAGCAAGAGAGAGAGAGAGAGAGAGATTATTTACAGATTACAGATATTTAGTCCAAAATAGTATATCTCCACGCAGCTTCTCAGTTGTTTCCAAGCACACCCTGTACACAACTTGGAAGAAGATGGACTTCCACCAAACTGTTCCACCAGTCTCTCCACCGTAGAAAAGACAAGAGTTCCACCTTGTCACCATGTCTTTAATTAATCAATGCTATTGTAATTGTGCTTCTGCTGGTAGTGGCAAAAGAGCTCAGTGCATTTGGAGGCAGCATGGAAATGTCTTGAGATAAAAATACTACTTTAAGGCTGGCCCAGAGGCATGGCTGCCATCGGGAAAGGATCTGGGAGTCAGAGGGCCGGCTTGGGGGGAGTAGAATGAAGCATCTGGTGGACTGCTGTCCTACTCTGGGGGGAAGGGGGATCGAGTGTCTGATGCACTGCGGACCCCTGGCAGAGGCCAGGAATACCGCCTCAGTCGGTGCCATGATGTACTGGGGGCTGGGTGGACGCAGGTCATCATTGCACGTCCCCCCTTCCCCCAAGGGACTTACAGCAAAATGATATGCTGGCACCTGTTAATGAGCTGGCTCTGGTGCTGTCCCCTCTGGCCCCTACAGTCCATTTCGGCGGCCCCACTCGGGGGGGGGGGTAAGCCTGAGTATGAGGGGGCAGCTGCTGGAGCCTGGTGAGCCTGTTAGCAGGGCTAGGGGAGCCCAACAACAAAAAGAATATTAAAAAAAAATACTGCTTTAAGCTGTGCATGGCTTTCAAGCACATAACTCACCACAGATTCAGTGCATGATCAAAACGAGGTGCATGGCAGAATGTTCATCACACATGGTCTTCAGCATGTTACTCCCACAGTCCATCAGAAACATTCCTACCTACAGATCATGAGAGTATAGCCAGGTCCATCAGTGACTGGATGAACCACAGAATGTTTTCCCTACTAGCTTCCCCTCCATGACTGACACATTAAGGAATGCAGTTACTTGATTGGTGTGCTTCTGTTAGGTTGTTAGCTCAATATAACTTCTGCAAGGCTAGTGGTGGCAGAGGTATGGCAAGAATGGTGGTGGTTCTGCTTGATGGAAAGACAGCGAGACTTAGGAAGCTTTGGATTGCACTGGTGCTCCAGATTTCACTCGTGAAATGCACATACCCCCTCTGCTTCCTTCAAAAGTGTCAACATCTGCATGTGCACTGACTCATACATACTAGGAAGAACATACCTGTAAAATGTGAAGCAGGATGGAATGGTGTATTTTGTTTCAGTTCATGCAATAGTCTTTGAAAAGCAGTGTCCTGTACAACAGAGAATGGCTGAAGATCAAGGGCTGTCATCTTTGGACTCATCTGTGTGATTCAGACAGAGGTTGTAGGACTTGGGGGCAGTTTAGTACAGGAATGTGTATTTTGCTTTGTTGGTGGTGGTTGGACAGGTGTTTTTGAAGCAATACTTGCACAAAATGACTCTCCCTATATTTGATTACGGCGACGTGGTCTACAGCGCATCCCACTCATCCACCCTGGCCAGCTTGGACTCCCTCTTTCATTCTGTCTGTCAGTTCATCCTGGAATGTCCCCCCACCACCCATTATTGTGACCTATACAGTGCCCTAGCTGTTCCCTCAATGGAGCCTCGACGTCAGCTATATTGCGCTAATCTCATAGCTAAATACTGGACCAATCCCCCCCCCCATCTCAGCTCTGTTCTGTCAACACAACCCCCCGGCATGCTCCCTCAGAAGCTCAGACTCAAAGCTGCTCCAAGTTCCTTTCATGCATACATTGAAGGGCCAGTCTGCCTTCAAATATCATCTGCCCAAACTCTGGAATGACCTCTCTGTAGATATTAGGCTCTCCCCCACCCCAAGGCTCCTTAAACCGTTCCTACATGCCCACTTCTCAGACTTATGCAACTGCAACCTACAACCCAGACCTGCTACCAAGAGGCATTTAAACGTGCCTTGAATTGTATAAATGCCCAGAAACCTACTGAATTTACTGTATATCTACTGCCTCTGCCTGTTTTTACCCTGCGGTCATAGGCCTAACTATGGCATAGCAAACTATGCACTCTGTGGTCTTAGGACTGAACTTTGTATGTCACTAACTAATGTATAGTCCAGCCTGTACCTATTCTGGACCTATTGTAATCACCCTGTATGTATCTACTCTGAACCTGTTGTCGCACCATTGTATTGTATTTGAACCTGTTGGATTCTATGTAACTCCCCCCCGGTCGCATCTGGAAAGAAGCGGTCCCCGCTTACTATGCTTATCTGGTAAATCTCTTAAATAAATAAATAAGATGCATCAGTTGACTGCTGTAGCTGTTGTGGTGGCTACATTACTTGAACAAACCATCAATATCGCACCACTGGTTTGACTGTCCCTCCTGTTGCTGGTCTGAGTGACCTGAATGAGGATTGGGAATTAATGTGACTGTTAGAAAGGTGCCATGTTCAAGGTTCGGATGACCAGCCAGAACACTAGTTCCCAATGTCCAAATAGATTGACCTCTGCTGATCTTTCCATCACACAGACTGCAGTGTGCCCTCAGTGTATTTGTGGGGCCATCTGTGAAATTCTCCCACACTGCAGATCTCTTTGGCTTTTTAGCTACTTGACTGGACCCCTGAGGTCTTTGGGAGGAATAGAGCGGTGACTGTAAGATGATTTAATTTGTTTCCGTCAGTGTGGAATGACATGGCCAGGCTGGCTGCCTTGGCAGCAGCAGCACAGTGTTGCAGTATGGCTGATTATCTGGGGCTGAGGAGGGCCTGGTCTTTAGACTGCCCTGCCTGACCAAATTGTTTTCCTGTTTTGCATTATTGTTTTTTTTTGATTTAGCTATCTCCTCACATGATGGCCTCCATTCCTGTGTATCACAGTCAACATTAGCACATGTTGGTGTAACTGACAGCACACTTCAGCCTCCGCTGCTTCATCCTTATCCTCTCCTGCATGTGCTTCCTCTTCTCCTGCTTCTGCATCTTTCCCCTTCCCCATGCCCCTCCATCATGCATGATCCTTCAGCTCTCTCCTGCCCTACTGCTGCCTTCACCTCATGTTCATTGTCTCTCCCCAACCCCGTACCACCTCACTGTCATGCCCCCTGCTGTAATGGCTCAACTTCCATATCTTCCTCTCTGGCATGCTCCTACACTGTGCTGAATTGGTGGTGCTGCTGTCTGGATTTTTTAAACTTGTAGGATTGATATGCTGCTCCCTAACTCAAACAATGCCACTTTTTTCTTCAGGTGAAAAGACAATAGTAGTATCAGTGCCAGACCCAGACTTCAGTCACTTTCCTCATGCAATGACTGAGCAGCAGAACTGGTCTTGGTGATGCTACCACTGCTGATACCTGATTTGTGGGTTGGAGGCAGAGGGGGGCATCATGGTGCCTCAAGGCAATCAAGCAGTCATCCATACCCACAGCACAGAGGTGGCAGTGGTGGTGCTGGTACTACTGGCACTGGCAGCTGTTGTGTTGTTCATACAAGAGGGTGAGGGCTTGCTTTTAGAGACTGGGATGGCTTTCTTATATCCTCATGGGTAGGGGACCTCAGAGCACGAGGACGAACAGTGTGAGACCTGAGTGCTTCTGGTTTGCTTAAAACTAATTTTACGCCTAATGGCAATTCCCCCAACCACTTCCACTGCCCCCCTCTCCTTACTGCCGCTCTACCCATATCCAAATTCTCTGGACGTAAGGGTGGCAACAATTTTGTTTTTTATATTAGCTGTTTTTGTATTTTAAGCTGATTTCTGCTTATACTTTCTACTCTAGTGTGCCTTGTCTACTGTAGTCACCTTACCATGTTCCTGCTGCAACCAGCAAAAACATAAATAATGATGGACTTCTGTGTCCTCTACACCACCAGCAGTAAGTAAAAAGAATAGTTTTCAAATAAATCTTTCACAACTCCCCCTGCACCTTTCCCAGTCTGCTAAATTCACTCCTTCTGCTCCTCCTGCAGGGTCTGCCGCTCACATTGTGCATTTCTCCTGTCCTCTACAGCACGATTCTACTAGTCTGCCTGCCTGAAACTACAGTTGAATGTAGTGAAATAACTAACTGTAATAATAATGCACGATTCTCTAATTATTTCTAATATTTTCTGTTTAAAAGTCACTTTTTTTACCTAAAATGTGCTCCTTTCGAGAGCCACATTGTTCCCTTTTGAGAGAGCTAGAAATGGCACTGAGGTGTGAGCAGCATTAGGACTTCTCGATTTTCAAGACTGCTGATTGTCTGCTGCAAGTCTTGTGGCCTGCAAACAAATTAGACATGCTCAGTGTATGCTTCCTGTAAAAAGTGCTGTGGCATGATGTCGAAGTGCTGAACTGCTGAAGAGAAACTGAGTTTCTTTGTGACTGCTTTGCTCCTGGCCAAATCACTGGACTTTAGCACATCCACAATGCTAATCAGATCACCCTTAGTGGAGTGGAGAGGAGAGGAGGTCAAAAGTATGGCAATTAACATTTTACACAGTCGGCCCAGTGGCATAAAGGGCTGAGGTGCTACACATCTTACCTTTTGCCATATCAGCGACCCATGTCCTGGAATGAGCTTGGGTCACTGGGGGTCGGCTGGAGGGGGAGAGGTTTGAGCATTGATGGACAGTGCTCCTCTCCTAGGGTGGGAGACTTGCCGACTCAGCCCTTGGCTGTCCCAGCATGGAGGCCCAGGGGTAGCACTGGCAGCTCAAGTGGCCGCACTTCCATAGTGTCTATATGCATCCATGTGCACATGTTTACGTGCTGCCATGGCAAGGGGGACCAAGGAAGAAAAGTGGAAAATGGTTTGGTGCAGGCTATATGAAGCCCTGCCTGCCTGCCCTCTTCAACCCCACACCATTGCCGGTTCACCCAGTCTAGTCTGGATGTGTGTCACCAGGTGAGGGGAAGGTGTCCCTCCTCTTCCTGGCCCTGCCACTGGGGTCAGTCTGTGACCCATGAGATGCATGCCGGGTGAGAGGGGGCTGGGACAGAGCTGGGAACCTGCCTTTGGAAATCCACAAGGGAAAAAGCTATATGGAAAAAAATTCACATTTTACACCAAGAAGCACAAAGTAATGCACAGTGAGGTAAGACAGCGAGAAGTGCAAGGCAATACACAGTGAGATAAGATGGCAAGAAGTGCAAGGTAATGCACAGTGGGGTAAGACAGCAAGAAGTGCAAGGTAATGCACAATGAGGTAAGACAGCAATAAGTGCAAGGTGATGCACAGTGGGGTAAGACAGCAAGAAGTGCAAGGTAATGCACAGTGAGGTAAGACAGCAAGAAGTGCAAGGTAATGCACAGTGAGGTAAGACAGCAAGAAGTGCAAGGCAATGCACAGTGGGGTAAGACAGCAAGAAGTGCAAGGTAATGCACAATGAGGTAAGACAGCAAGAAGTGCAAGGTAATGCACAGTGAGGTAAGACAGCAAGAAGTGCAAGGTAATGCACAGTGAGGTAAGACAGCAAGAAGCGCAAGGTAATGCACGGTGAGGTAAGACAGCAAGAAGCGCAAGGTAATGCACAGTGAGGTAAGACAGCAAGAAGTGCAAGGTAATGCACAGTGAGGTAAGACAGCAAGAAGTGCAAGGTGATACACAGTGAGGTAAGACAGCAAGAAGTGCAAGGTGATGCACAGTGAGGTAAGACAGCAAGAAGTGCAAGATAGTGCACAGTAAGGTAAGACAGCAAGAAGTGCAAGGTAATGCACAGTAGGGTAAGACAGCAAGAAGTGCAAGGCGATGCGCAGTGCTGTAAAACATCCGAAACCTGAGTACAAAATGGGGCGGTGGGGGTAGCTGAAAGACAGACAGAGGAGAGGGGCTTGAGGATTATCATTTCAGACAATCTAAAGGCAACGGCACAGTGCAATAAACAAGTGGGAAAGGCAAACTGGATGTTTTGGTGTATAGGCAGGGGGATCAGCAGCCAGAAAAGGCAGGTGCTTCTGCCACTGTATATATTATTGGTTCATGCCCATGAGGAATACTGTGTGCAGTTCAGAAGACCCCACATAAAGAATGACAGGGACAGAGTGGAGGCAGTGCAGTCCAGGGTAACCATAATGATCCCAGGAAAACAGGGAAGGACTTGTGAGGAGAGAATAAAAGACCTAAACATATACATGCTAGAGGCAAAAAGGGAGAGAAAGGGGACATGATCAAGATATACAAATATCTCCACAGGGTAAACCAGCTGGATAGTAGGGGATTGTTTGAACTGAGTGGCAACACAAAGACAAGGGATAACTCAATGAAGTTAGCAGGGGGGTATATTTAAGAGGGATACTAGAAAGTATTTTTTCACAGAAAGGGTGGTGGAGAAATGGAACAGGCTACTGAAAGAAGTGGTCTGTGCAAAAACACTGGGAGATTCAAAAATGGATGGAGTAGATACACAGGTTCTATAAGTACTATATCAAAGGGGAAGGGTGAGGAGGTGTGAAGAGCCACTAGGATGTTTCACCTTCCATATTAGATAGCTAGGACTTGGCAGACACGATCAGCAAAGTGACCTTTTTCTGCCCACAAATTCTCTGTTCTAGGGACATGGATATGTTGTTCTATCCACACTTACTGGCAGGTTTCTTGCCGCTTTAAATCTTGCCGGAAGGTCTTCAAGCTGGCTCCTCCCACCCACCCGGGTGATAAAACTCTCGGCTCCGCCCCATGACGCCAGATCTTCCTTACTGCTTGGAAGCTCAGGTTCCCTCCTTAGCGCTCTGCATTTTAGGCCTGGATCCAAACTTGTCGGTTAAACCGAAACTTATTCTTAAATTTTCTAGACTTCGGTCTGTTTCTTCCTTCGCGGCTGCGATGGATAAGTCGACTCCCGGATTTCGGCGGTGCCCATGCAGGCAGAAAATGTCTCGGACCAATCCGCACTCCATGTGCATCTATTGCCTTGGGCTCGATCACGATCTGCAGGCCTGCGAATTGTGCAAGTCCTTCTCGGTCAACGCCTTGAAGACCGTGCTGCCAGACTCCAACTTGGGCGCCCTGAGAGACGTGTTCCTCCGGTGAAGTCAAAGGAGGCCCGTTGGGCGGTGTCCGCTGCGGTGGGCTCGGCTGAGCAACTTGAGCAGATGATCGCCCTGAAGGAGGAGGCGGCCCAGGCCGCATCTTCGTCTTCCTCGGCCGCGGCATTTATCCCGCTCTCCTTGGGCTCCTCCTACACGGCTTCTTTTAAGGAGCTTTGTCAATCCCTCTCTACAAAAGGTGAGGGTCCATCGGGACATTCCTCTCAATCCAAGAAGAAGGACTCGAAGGGTAAGTCCCACCGTCGGCGTTCGTGGGAGTGGGAGAGGTCCCCTTCCCCGGGCAGTCAACACTTGACTTCGGTCGAGGTTGCAGTAAAGGCCACTGGCTTCACGGTGTCCCCGTCAGGTCAGCCGGCCGAGACACCCGTCGATGCAGTCAAGATTTTTCTCGACCCGTCAGACGGGCTGTCTACTGGAGAAGCAGACAACCCTTCTTCACCAGTTCCCCCGGTGGAAACCGAGGACTTGCCTGCGCCTCCTGTGCCAGAGTCCCCGGTTAAGGTTCCCGAACTGAGGGAGGAACGGGTTTCCCCTGCTCCCTCCCAGACCCACCCTCGGAAACACCGACGGTCTCAGTCTCGGACGTCTTCTCGGTCCAGCCGATCCTGCCAATACTGGTGGTCTCGGCAATGAGGAAAGTGGCGGCGCCGCTCGTCCTCGTCTTCTTCCTCCTCGGAGGAAAGGCTTCCAGCACAAAGTACGTCGGCTTCAGAGACTTGATGTGGCAGCAGCTCTTTCTGACTGGGAACAAGCCGACCCGTCGCTTCCCGACCATTAAGTGGCTGTCACCTGAGCGGCCGAAACAACCCCTCGTGGTCATCGAGGAGCCGAAGCCGGTGCCGGTTGTTCGACTGAAACCAGCTGCGCCACCCATTGTGGTGGAACCCACGCCTCTACAACAAAAAACTGGGGCCCCGACCAAGGATTCTCGGTCGGGTCATGGGTTGCCCCATCAGTTGTTGGTCACCCTCACTCCTGATTGTCCTCAGCAGGTGGAGGGTGGCTCAGGCCCTCGGCAGCTGTTTGCAGACTTCTCGGAGTCTGATGATGACTCTTTCCTGTTCTCCAGGCCTCTCAACCTGGAGTCCTCTGGGGGACAGTCGGTGGACGAGAGCCCATCCTCATTCATGGGATTACTTTGGCCCATCTCAGAATCTACTGGGATGAAGCTCGAACCTCTGTCAGAGCGGGCCAAGTACCCCCTCACGGAGATACTGGACTGAGGGAATTCTCCTACGGAGGCCTTTCCTGTGGCCAAAGCCATTGTTGGCCCAGCCCTGGAGTTATGGCAGCGGCTGGCTTCTTGTCCAGCTTCCTTGGCCAGGAAGTATGCCGTTCCCACCGGCTCACTCTCCGGATTCTCAGAGCACCCCTCTGCAGAGGGGTTGGTGACCGACACTGTTTTCTGGCACTCCAGAAACGCTCGGGACGTGGACAAGCCACCGGATGAAGAGTCCAAGAAACTGGACTACTCCGGGCATAAAGTTTACGCTGCATCCTCCTTAGGCCTTCGTCAGGCCAGTTCGGCCATACTGATGGCACACTTTTCCCACGCCCTTTTGGGTTCCCTGGATGAGGTGATTCCTCATCTCCCGGCTGACCTCCAGACTATGGTCAAGCAGGTGCGGCATCAGGGAAGGGCGGTGGCAAAGCAACAGCTCCAAACTGCTCTCGACATTGGAGACTCTTGTGCCCGGTCAGTAGCGGCCGCAGTGGCCATGCACCGCAGAGCTTGGCTGCGGATCTCCACCTTCACGGTGGATATCCAGCACAAGCTGGCAGACGTTCCCTTCCTGGGTACCGACTTGTTCGGGCCGGGGGTGGAAGGCCATCTCCAGAGGATCGAGAAGTCCAATGCCACCTTGGACTCATTCACATCTGCCCAGAAGGACAAAGGCCGCCAGCAGCAGCATAAGCCCTTTCGGCCTTCAGCCCCTGCGGCACGTCTGGCCCAGCAACACCAGCATCAGGGCCAGCAGGCTTGCACTTGGCACCCCAAAGCCAAGCCTGCTGCTTCCTCCAGCAGGAAGCCAGGAGGAAAAGACCAGGAGGTCCCTTAGCCGGTCCTTCCTCCAAGCCTGCCAGGTGACGGGTTGAGGGGTGTCACCCCCAGCCTTGTCACTCCCCCCTGGGTTCCCCCCCGTGGGGGGAATGGCTCCGCCACTTCCTTTCCACCTGGTCTGCTATCACCGCGGACCGCTGGGTGTTGGAAGTGGTAGGGAAGGGTCTGCCTCTGGAATTCGAGCAGGCCCCACCCTATCGAGCCGTTGCCCCACTTGGGGCTATGGGATCCGCAGCCTCTCTGTCGGCTCGTCGAGCCAACATTGCTCTGCTCCTCCAGAAGGAGGTGATCAGGGAGGTAGCGGATCCTCCACCAGACCCAGGGTTTGTGTCCAGGTATTTCTTGGTCCCAAAACAGATGGGGGGGCTGGCACCCCATTCTAGACCTACACAAGTTCCTAAGGTCTCGAACCTTCAGGATGGTCACTCTGGCTCAGATCATTCCATCCTTGGAACGAAGTGTGTGGTTCTGTTCTCTGGACCTCCAGGATGTGTTCTTTCACATCCCAGTCCGTCCGTGCCACCAGCAATTCCTTCGCTTCGGAGCAGAGGGATCCCTTTATGAGTTCTGGGCCATGCCCTTCAGCCTTTCTCCAGCTCCCAGGGTCTTCACCAAATGCATGGCAGTGGTGACAGTATTCCTGCGGTGCCGAAGGGTCTGGGTGTACCCTTACCTGGACGACTGGCTGATTGCAGCCTCCTCCAGGCTGGAGGTGGAGCGGTCAGGGATCTGGCCCTCAGATCTGCTCTCAGATTGGCCTCCTCATCAATGAGGCCAAATCGGAACTCATGCCAACGCAGGTGATTCAATTCATCAGGGCAGAGCTTGACTCTCTTCGAGCCAGAGCACGGCTCCCGGCGGACAGGGCCGAGGTTCTCTCCTCCTTTGCCCAATCATTTCTGGTTGGGCAATTGTGCCCTGCCCGGGACTTCCTGGGCCTCATGGCGGCCTGCAACAGCGTGGTCCATTGGGCCCGGTGGCACATGCATCCCCTTCAATGGGGGCTGGCCCACCAATGGTCATAGCGCTCCGGTCCTCTGGACCAGCCAGTGGCAGTGACCCAAGAGATGTGGAATGCTCTCCAGTGGTGGATTGTTCCAGTTCATCTGCAGGAGGGCATCCCGTTTGTCTGCCCCGAGCCGACAGTCATTCTAACGACCGATGCCTCTCTGATGGGTTGGGGTGCCCATCTGGGGGAGCACAGAGTGCATGGCCTCTGGTCCCCTCAGGGATCTCGATGCCACATCAACCTGCTGGAGCTTTGAGCGGTCCAAATAGCCCTCACTGCCTTCGCTCCGTTTGTACGGGGTCAAGTGGTCCAGGTCCAGATGGACAATACCACAACCATGTACTACCTAAATCGCCAGGGCAGGACGCACTCCTTGCCCCTTTGCAAGGAAGCTGTCTGCACTTGGTCCCTCGTGAGCAGACTGGAGGTGGATCTTCTAGCCATACATGTGGCGGGAGCCTCCAACACTCTGGCCGATGCCCTAAGCTGGATAGGTGCTGCATCTCATGAGTGGTCTCTCCTGCCAGAAGTAGTACTCGATCTGTTCTCCCACTGGGGCACACCTCAGGTGGACCCGTTTGCCTCCAGGGAGAATGCGAAGCTGAGGCTGTTTCATGCCCGCCCCCTCAGCAGGGCTTACTGCAGGGAGATGCCTTCTCGAGGCCGTGGACCCAGGGCCTCTTCTACGCCTTTCCCCCATTTTCCTTGATCCAAAAGGTGCTTCTCAAAGTGAGGAGGGACAAGGCACAGGTGATTCTAGTAGCCCCAGACTGGCCCCACGAGTTCTGGTATCCAGATCTCCTCAGCCTCAGCTCCAGGCTCCCAAGGCGGCTTCCAGCCCACCTGGACCTGATCTCAGTCAACCAGGGGAAGGTACTCCACCAGGACCTTCAATCCCTGCACCTGACGGCCTGGTTCCTGAGCGGCTAGAGTTCCAGGCCTTGGGTCTTTCTTGGGTTGTTGAAACATCCCGTAAGGAGTCGACCAGAAAATTCTTTGCCTTCAAATGGAAGAGATTCTCCATTTGGTGTCAGGATAAGGGGTTGAACCCTTCCTCCTGCTCCTTGGCCAGCACTCTGGACTACCTATGGTCCCTTTCTCAGCAAGGGCTTCGGTCGACGACCCTTAAGGTGCACCTGGCAGCCATCTCTGCTTACCGGGCGTGGGCCGGAAAGGAGTCGGTGGCGCAGGAGAAGGTGGTCGGGCGCTTTTTCCAAGGGCTTGATCACATATCCCCTCCGGTGCAAGAACCTCCGTGGGATCTACTGCTGGTATTGGCTAAGCTCATGGGCAAGCCATTCGAACTGATGCACAGGTGTGACATATCTCACCTGTCATGGAAGACCACCTTCTTGGTGGCTGTCACATCAGCCAGAAGGATGGGAGAACTCCAGGAGCTTTCCATCGAGTCTCCTTATCTGGTCTTCCACAGGGACAAGGTTGTCCTGCGCCCTCACCTGAAATTCCTTCCGAAGGTGGTGTTGGAGTTTCACCTTAACCAGGTGTTGACCCTGTCGGTGTTCTACCTCAATCACACCGTGGAGGCCGAATATAAGCTCCATACTTTGGACTCTAGAAGAGCACTCTCTTATTATAAGGAGTGGACAGCTGAAGTTCGGGGAGAGGTTTACCAGTTGTTTGTCACCTACGCTGAAGCCACACCTGGCAGACCTGCAGCCAAGTGGACGATAGGCAGGTGGGTCACCTCCTGCATAGATCTCTGCTATCAGTTGGTGGGCAGGGAGCCTCCCAGAGGGGATAAGAGCTCATTCTACCCGCCATACCGCTGCTTCAGTGGCTGCTTCCAGGGACGTCTCTATCCAGGAAATCTGCAGGGCTGCTACCTGGAAGTCAGCACACACCTTCATTACCCACTACCACATCGACCTTGAGTCACGCTGGGATGCTGGTTTTGGGACCTCGGTTCTCCAGTCCTTATTTCCTAAGTAGGGGGTGTGCGCCATCCCTCCCTCCTCCCAGAGAACTGCTAGGAGTCTACCAGTAAGTGTGGATAGAACAACATATCCATGTCCCTAGAAATACATGTTACTCATCTGTAACAGGAGTTCTAGGAATGGTATATGTTGTTCATCCACACAACCCACCCGACCTCCCTGGCTTCGACGCACAACCTGGCTTCCAGTGGGCTAGATCTGGTGTCATGGGGCGGAGCCGAGAGTTTTACCACCCGGGTTGGTGGAAGGAGCCAGCTTGAAGACCTTCAGCAAGATTTAAAGCGGCAAGGAACCTGCCAGTAAGTGTGGATGAACAACATATACCATTCCTAGAACTCCTGTTACAGGTGAGTAACCTGTATTTTATGTTTCAACAATATGTTAGGTGGTCATTGCAACCACTTATCTATTATAGATGGACTATTATGTTTTCCATTTGGGGCAGGGGCAACCAAATATATTTACTATACAGAGAAGGAGGCCTTCTCATTTTTTTTACCTAAAAATAGTTTGTACATGTTTAAAAATGACTGCAATAAAGTAGATTTTTTTTTCATTGATCTATTTATCTTCTTCAACCAGACATGTCCCCCATCCTGGTCTGACGCCCCCCGCCCCCGGCCTGTCACCTGACTTCTCAGGGACTTACCTTTCATCCCCCATCTTTCCCTATGTTTTATGCAGGTGGTGGGACTGGTAGGACTCCCTCTACTGCCACGCAGTGGATCTGTTTTGCAGGAGAAGGCCATGTCATGGGTGCGGAGCCTGAAAGGGGTCAGACCTCTCAAACTGCTCTGCACAGCTTTTTCCTCCTTTTTCCCTTCCCTGTGGGACACTGACACTTGGGTGTGTTCAGGCTCAATGCACGCAAGCATGCAGATTTTCACCATCCCCTTGCCCAGTAAGCTGCTGCAAGCAAACTGCCACCTGTGGTCACCAAGGTGGCAGTATTTCACTGGAGCCAGCTTCCTTCCCTCCCTGGAGAAGGAGAACATTCTCTGGGATGTTCACCCCTCCATCACCTGGCCAACCCCCAATGACCCAGGCTCACTTCCAAACCAGGCCTGCTAGCACTGTGAGCAGTGACACCAACAGGCCTGATAATCAGATGAGTATTATTGACAGAACTGAAGAGGTGCACTCTGATGGTTAAAACAGTCTCTTCTCCTGCATTATTAGGGAGCAAGAACCACTCATCTTCTATCTGCAGTTCTTTAATCCTACGAATGTGTGAGGCAGAAGACACTCATAATTATAAAGGAGCTCCATAGCATTAATATAAACATATATGAGATCTTCATGAATGAAGCAAGCGGAGACTGACTGACTCAGCCCTCATAATTTATAATGGGTTGTTATTGACATTTCTGTTGTATTCTTATATTTTTCTTTATTTATAGACACCCTTTTGTCTCTTTCTAGTGTTGAAACAGAATTAATATATATACTTCCTGTGAGAGAGGAAGGAGGTGACAATGTCAAAGAATTTTTATTTTACTTTTCTCACAGCAAGCAGTCTTGTATTGTCAGAAATGTCACAGGTTAATGGCACAACTGAGCTACATTTATCTTATTCTGACAGCTCAGTCAACCTAACCCAATCTTACAACCCCATCCCATCTACTGTATGCCGGGTGACACTCCTAGGTTTTAGTCTCCCCATACTGTCTGTAGCAAACTACTGTAGCATAATTTGAGAAACTGTTGCATGTGAGAATAGTGTGTACCTTGTAATGTGTGTTTACAGAGGGACTCCTAAATTCTTTCCAATTTCTGTGTCATGAGACTAACTGGTAGTGATGTGTACTTAGTATTTGTAGGCTTCTGCTAATCTTTGTTGGATAATAGAGACTTAAGCAGAAATGGAACTCTGTTACATTATGTAATGCTGCTAGAAATCATTTCATATGCTGCTGCTTAATGGATCTGAAATGCTTATTGTCTTAATAGATTTTGTCTTAGAAAATGGTTTTAAAGCTTCAGGTGAGCGGTGGTGGTGGGGGGATTTGCTTTTACTCTGTTGAATTTTGGAACCCAAATCTGATGATCTTTATCTTGGACTGGAGGGGTAGTTGGCCAGCAAGAGAAGGGGCACCAGTCGAAAACCATAAAATCACTGCATCAGCAGAAGTCTGCTACTTGACATTCCAAAACAATCTGAAGGTCATACAGTTCTATTCTTTAATACAGATGGCAGTGATTGGAAAATATGATGGTTATGCCCTAGCATTGGTCACTCCCCTGACACCCCTTACACTCACCCACTTGTGACATCATAATCATGCCATTCTATTCTCTTTTATAAATCACTAATTTAATTTCAGCGAATCAGCATACAGAGCCACTGTACCTCTTATCTTGAGTGCTGTATGCTCTCATGCAGGTGTGTTAGGAAGGAGGGTGTCCCGCCATAACTGCAACAGGAGAAACGGTGACAGCAAAAAGGGTGAAGGCAGAAGGGCGATGGCACGCTGTCCTCCTGATGCCCTGCCTATGGT
This sequence comes from Neoceratodus forsteri, assembly GCA_016271365.2. Taxonomy (NCBI): domain Eukaryota; kingdom Metazoa; phylum Chordata; order Ceratodontiformes; family Ceratodontidae; genus Neoceratodus; species Neoceratodus forsteri. The sequence continues at coordinate 571,206,007 of CM057453.1, forward strand.
GGTTACTGAGGCCCCGAGGATGGTTATATTCGGGGGGGGGGTGAATACTCCTGCGCTTTTCGCCTGTCTGCTGTTTGCCCTTCTGGCATTCACCCTAATTGCTGTTGCCCTTATTCCTTCACTCTTTCAACATAGTACCAAGAAGGAACTCCGCACTTCAGCTTCAGGGAGGACAGCATAATAAAATAAAAAAATTAAAAGACTCTACACTTATTATAAACCAAATTTATAATAAAATGGTAGGGACTCCGAGGGGTGTCTCTTATGGTATAAGAGACTCCTCTCGTGAGGCTTGGACAGACAGAGCCACTCAGTTTTGCTTCATAGTCCTCTCTCCCAAACCTCATGCTTGGAGTCTTTCAGGCCATAAGTGATGCCCCTCGGAGGCCCTTAACTTATATGCAAGGTGTTGGTATGAAAATGTGACCTTTTTTCCCTTACATTGTGATCCACTCCTGATAATTATTCCCTAGCTGCAGTCAACACCCCCACAACACACATATATGTGACTTCATAATAATTTCCACAGCAGGAGATTGTGATTTCATAAACCAAGGTTTCTGACCTCAGAAAGGGATTAAGCACTGGAAACACCCAGTAACAAAGAATGAATTTACTTGGAATCTTATTTTTTAATGTGAAACTGAGTTCTACTGATTCCGGCTGTTATTTTCTGCTGGTGGTCAGTGATTTTTTGCTGATGGCCAGGCCCTCCCTTTAAATTCTTGTATGTTACTAACTAGTACTTCCTGATTGTTGCTTGAGTTAAACTTTGGCAGTCATATTGTAGAAATTGGAGCTGAAATGTAATAGTCTTTGTTTTCTCATGCAATGTTGCTGGAAATGCTTGGAGGCAGTATGATCTAGTGGTTAAAGCACTGGTTTGGGAACCAGAAGATATCTGGTTCAGCCACCCCTAGAGCCAAATACTCACAGTGTGACCTTGCGCAAGTCACTTAACCTCCCAGTGCTTCAGGTTGCCCAGCTGTGGAATTGGGAAGAAGTAGGACCCCACTGGAAACAAGATGTTGCATCTTGCTGGACAATCCTGGGTAAATAAATTGTAGAAATAAAACCTATGCAATCGGTTCAGTTTATAGATGTTACCATCAGGCGGCCTTAATTAAACATTTAAAGTCATCTGTTTTCATTTAATCAGTTTCTATTGGTATTCCCAGTCAAGCTCTTAAAGAAAATATACAGTACATTATGAAGGTCTTTAAGATTGAGCGCTACCAAATTAAATTATTTTCTTGGATGAACTGTTATAGGACTCACTGTCTCCAGCCCCATGAAAAGAACATGCAGTAGGAGAAAGGCTAAAGTCTCACATGCATGCAGTCGTTTTATGGCAAGCCTTTTGTTTTAGATTTTTTAAAATAATTTATGCTGATTTCTAAAAATTGCACTACGTCCTCTGGACCTAGTTGGGGCTAATGGAATTCGAACATAATGGAATTTTTATGACAATGGCTTAAGTAGCTGCAGGTATAATCTTGCAGCAGATTGACAAGTAGTAATAATACAATTATTTTATTTCGGCTTTGATAGCTGCACTATAAGATTAATAAATCAACTGTAATAAAATTAATCTTTCAGAGAAATGGACGCATTGGCTTGCACACTTCCGACAAAGAAAGGCATTTTTAATGTAATACTGCAGAGCTGCCATTTCACATTACATTGTTCAGCAGAATTCCGATTTATATTGTTTCAGTACAAACTAGAACACTGTCATCTTCTTCATGTGGTAATAACTTGAACTGCTTTCCTTGCTGCAATGATTTTATCTCACAGAAAACAAACTCTGTTAGTTAAAGGTTTGCACCGCAGACCAATATAGCAATTACCATAGTCATAAATATGACTAACAGTACTGTATCTTGAGTCCAATTCATATTTCTCAGTGTCTTTGGTGCTAAGCCTATTAGGGACAGAATAGTAAATCATAATTAAAATGAGAAAGGGCACCTTGGCTGGAGGTTTGTGACCTGCCATTTCCCCTTTCAGACCATTTAAAGACTACTTACTTCATAAGTGACTAGTGGAACTCCATACTGATAAAGAGGTTTTGGGGGACTGAATTCTGCTGTGGATATGTAAGACTGTGCTGTAGATATAGAATAAATAAGGGGTAGGTGCAGTATACAAGGAAATATACCCATCAAGGGTGGCTAATTATACAATAAGGCCGCAAGCCCAAAGGGCAAATGGCTTTATTATCTGAGTAGCCCCTGAGACTGGCATAATTTCAAGTATACAAACACACGGTGGTAGTGTGGTCCACCACGCACCTTTAATATAACAAACCACTGGGAGGGATCTATTCCTTACACCCTATGTAATACAAACCAACTCAGTACAGAAATTACCCACTCACTGGTTCATGTATGTAGTAGTTATTTAGCGATCTCTATGCAAGCACTGCTTTGTGCCAACATATTGACTGGTGAACCACCATAAATCAAAGTTTTGTGGTGGTATCCCACCACTTCATCAGAACATCAATATGTCTTTCACCTGGTGCAGCTCCCCATGTAGAAATCTTATGTTCACTTTAGTGCCATATACCTTAATACAGCTAGTTATCTTTTTCTGTTTTGTTTTTATATTTTTTAGCTTTTTATTTGAAGACCCTGGCATCTTCTTTGGCCTTCACTACGTGCCTCTTAGCATCCACTCAGATTAGTGGGTCATTTCTTTTATACAGTACATAATGATGGACAGTTTTTTACCTGTAGTGTCTGATTCCGATCATGTCCAGGTTTACCTGTGTGTTATTTCATCTCCCTGAGTGTTTGCAGTGTAGAGGCGCTGTGTTAGCCCTAGTCGGTTTTCATGGTGCAGAGACCCCCTATATAAGAGTCCATGTCACTAGCTGCCAGCCCTTTCGTTTGTTGGTAATGTCATGTCTGTGGCTGTGTTTGGCCATCTAGAATGGCATGTTTGGTTGGGATCGGTGTCTGTGGTCTGGAACAGCATGTGCCTTCAGAAGTTCCTGTAATTTGCAGTAGGGAACGATGTGTGTTCTCAGAGCTGCTGCATTCTGCATTCATTAGCAGCAGTCATCAGTGTACAGAAGTGGCATTGATGGAGATGGTAGCTGTAGTGTGGTATGGCATCTTAGGAGACAGCTGGAGTGCCGAGGGATGTGTCAGCAGAAGCATGAAGGGCTTGTCATCTGAAGAGTGTGCTTCAGCATTAAGGGACATGGTTTGGTGAGAGAAGGAGTGAGGTTTGGTCTGTGTGGCTGCAGTAAATTTTTTTATGACTGGGCTGTTGGTAGGGTGTGATTGGTGTGGAGAATTTGTTTCCACTGGTTTGGTAAGATCATTACTTGATGTGTTAATTGGTCATTGCATTTGTTAATTAGATTTATTGGTTGGTAATTCTTTAATTGGCTGTTTGTTTACATATTTTCCTGTGTTTTCTGTTTTTGTATGCACATTTGTTTCCATAGCATACAGCTTTAATTGTGGAAACATACAGCATTAATTGGGATATTTACAGCTTTTTTAAATTAAATTTTATCCAGTTTCACAAGGAGACTTACAAAATAAAATTAGATACATGAAAGGATAGCAAATGATATAGTAGTACATACACATTCTCTTACCAAGAATGTATCAGACAGCTCTCCTTCTTAGCTACAGAGGAAGCAAGGTGAAAAAAGATCTCAGTATAAAATTATTTAGCATACAACCCAAAAAAGTCTAAGGAGCTAGAAAATAAGCATAAATGATTACCATGCATCAATTTATCATTAAGACCCTTATGGTCATAATAGCTCTCCTGGAAAAGTACAATAACCCACTGTAATTACGAGACCCAAGAAGAATCCCACAAGAGACACAATGCCATCCTCAGCAGTGAAGCACAATACATAAATGTTAATAATAGCATTTGGTGCCACGGATGTAGATATTATAAAATTAATATAGACTTCCTGAAATGCAGATTAAAAGAAAAAGATTATCATGGCTGCCAGCCGAATCTGTTAACAGGCAGATCCAACCCTAAACTCCAGATATGAGCAATGGGAATTTTACTTAAATACTGTTGGACAATATACAGTACATATTAATAAGGTATTATGAAGGCATTCAGTTTGAACACTAAACCTGCAATAGAGACATAAGGCATGCAATCACTGAGCCCAGATGAAACAAAATATGTCTGTACATTTGATGTAAGGAGCCATAAAAAAGTGAGACACTGTATCCCAGAAAAATTGATAGCACCAAAAAAAGCATTCTCAAGGCTCAGCAGTGCAGTCACTAGCAGCAGTCCGTCATATTGTCCCTATGGCTCAACACATAAAAGGAAAACATAAGGCACCAACACACATGTACCTATACCTGGGATAAAGTGATTAATGAAGGTTCCCCAAATGCCTTTTTCACATAGTATGCCATTGCCAGCCATTCTTCAGATGTTGAAGCTGCAGTCTGTTTTGCAAAAATCAAAATCTGTTAAATTAATTTTTTTGTGTGTTTTATCAGTGCTTTGTTTCAGGCTGACCTCCAGTTTCTCTGTGTAGCCACACCCCCAGAATGATGTCTTACAAGGGAGCTGTCAATGTTTTACATACAGCAACAAGGAATTCAGGGTAATTTATAACGTTGGCTTAAATGTTCCTTACTCAGAAGTGCAGTCTCTTATGTTGGTAGTGGTGAATGCAGTATAGCACCTAATATGTAGATGTCCATAACAAGGCATTGTGGGTACAAGAAGCTGTTTTCCAATTTCGTTACTGTGAGATGCAGTCTCCTAGTTCAGTAGTGGCTTCAACAATATAAGCTCTTGTATGCTTATTTTCAGAACAAGGCATTGTACATACATTATCTAACTACATGACTTCTTTACTGAGAGATGTAGTCTCCTATTTCTGTAGTGAGCACAGAAATATAATAGCCTGTATACTAATTTACATAGTGAGGCATTGTGGGTACAGTATATAGCTGATTTTTCTATCTCCCTAATCAAAGTGCAGTCTCCTATTTTGGTAGTGTTTACAGCAGTACAATCTGTAGAAAAGCTTCTAGAAAATTTTTTTGTGATGCAGGTAGGCAAAAAGCTCATTTGCCATTCTGTGCAGATGTTGTTTCACTTTTACTGCCTGATGGTGACGTGACAGGTCTGAAGTGACAGCTCCTGTCAGAATGTGGGAGGGTGATGATACATTTCTATGTTTATGTTATAGGGCTTGAATGGCTGTAAGTAGTTCAGGAATGTAATAATGGGTCATTGATTACACGGCTCTGAGCTGCTTTCAGCCAATCAAATCACTAGACTTTTTCTACATGTGTTATAATGCTAGATACAGCTACTTGCAAACAATGTAAAGAGTCAGCTAAAAACTGAGAGTGTCCCTTTAAAACTTTGATCTTACTTTGAGAGGGCTGTTGCAGTAGGTAATAACTAGTAGGTAATAACTTATAGGACTGTGCCCCCTGGAGTCAGGACCACACAGAAATGTTTGCTAGCAGTGTCTGACGGGGGACCGCCTACCCGACATCATGTGACCAACATCAGCGTGACACTATATAGTGGGCGGTCCCCACGTCCGCCCTCCAGTTCTTTCCCGCAGTCGACCTGTGCATGTCGGACTGACTGAAGCTCGTCATAGTAGTTTGAACACCTTACTCAGATGAGTATCCGTTTTTTCTCTTACCTGAAAATTGTTCTAAAAGTTTTGTATGTCGTCCTCCTCTTCTATGGAATCGCATAAAAACAAGTGCGGTTCTTGCGGTGTCCAGCTACCGCAAAAGGACCAGCATATCCTCTGCCTCTTCTGCCTGGGACCAGACCACAACGTCGAGGAGTGTAAGACCTGCGCTCAATTCAACCAGGCCACATGGAAAAGGTGCCAACAGTCACTCGAGGCCCATCTCCTGAAACAAAAAATGGCTTAGATGGAGAACGAGCTGAAGAAGCTGAAAAACACCTCCTCCTCCCCATAAGAAGAAAAAGAGGGACAAGGAAGAGCATCAGAACCGGGAGCAGTCCCCCCCTCCACCGAAGCTGCCCACAGACCTTTGGGTGGAGGATTGGTCCACTTCCTCTGAGAAGATGAGTGCTGTGATCAAGCCTGCACTCCCGCTTACAGAGCAGACTTTGGCCCCCCTCCGCCTCCACTGGTCACGGTGATGGCGGGTGCCTTGGATTCATCTGAGGCCGCTGCCGCACTTAGGCCCATCACTACCCTGGGCTCTAAGTCAGTAGGCACGGTCAATAAGCCGCCTGTTGGACCCTCCGATGAGCACCCAGCTGGGGTCAGTAAGTCGGGAGTTGGGGCCTCCAACTCCTGCATGACCGTGGTCAATCAGCCGATCGTTGGGCCCTCCAACGATCGCACAACTCTTTCGCATCCATGAGGCTCTGACGATGCACAGCCAGACTCTGTCCCAGCTGGAGGGCAAGGTTCACTCCAGGTCTCCAGCCATGGAGAGCCCCCATCTCCTCCATCAGAGATTCCTCTGTTGTCACCAAACCCGCAGGTCCTGATGGAAGGAGACCCTCCATCAGGTTTACCTGACGTTGGGATTACTAAATGCCTTACGGTGGCTCTGCTGCCACCAATAGTAGTACCAGACCCTGCTCCTCTTCTATGCCTGCAGGTCCCCTTGCTTCTTGTCAGGACCCAACTGGCTTTCCCCCATTGGGGCTTCCTACAGGTATTTCACCTTCCGGGCCCCCGTTGGGTCTTCTGCCTTCGGGCCCTTCGCTGGGGTTTCCGTCCACAGGTCCTCCAGCAGGATCCCCTTCAGGCTATCCGCCTTCAGGGCCAACAGGCTATCCTCCATCAAGGCCACTCTCAGGCTACCCTGTATCAGGGCCACAGTCAGGTTACCCTCTGTCAGGGCTGCCATCAGGCTACCCTCCATCAGGAATGCTGCCTGGCTATATGACAAAGGGGTAACGTCGGGATATCTGCTGTCAGGATATCCTGTGTCAGCCCTGACACCGGATCCCTTTTCAATGACCTTTTATACTCTGGTTATCCTGGTTATTACCCTTCACCAAGTTATCTTAACCATTATCTTTCCTCTGGCTTCTTGGGACATGGACATCCACCTCTTCCCACTCCACCTCCTCTTGGTCAACCCCAGGTGGATTTTAGGGAGATTCTGAAATCTTGGTGGTCTGAGACCAAATCACAATTGGTTTCAGAATTGGACAGCAGGCATCCATAACCTCCGGACACAGGCCACCCAGATTCTATCCCTAGGGTGCCCTCTCCGGTCATTCCTCACACTTTTGATGTCAGGCCAGTCTTCAGCATGACCCCAACCCCTGATGTCCGAAAGGATCTCCAGGGAGCCAGAACCTCCAATTACTGATAAAATTCCAGAGGATTCAAATATTTCTGAAGCGGGCTCCGATTCCTCATCCGCCAGTTCAGGTTGTGAGATGCTTCCCAATGAGAAACCATTGCCGTGGGAGTCTCCCAAATCCCCACCTGAAGATCTCACATTTGTGGGCCTCCTCAAACAGATGGCAGAGGCCCAAGGCTGGAAGTCAGAAGCTCTGGACCCAAAATGACAGAGTTTGGCAGAGCATCTGGATTTCCTGGAGATGAGTCCGGTACTCACGCCCCCATGACTAGAACCTCACGAGGATTTATCCTCGACCATCTGGCAGAGACCATCCTCCATCCCGACCATGGCCAAGAAAGCTGACCGGGTTTACAGGACCTCTGAAGACAAGAACCATCTCAGCGTGCATCCCAGGGCTGATTTGGTGGTCATTACTGCAGCCCATGATTGGTCTGTGAAGCCAAAGCACCTTAGTACTTCCCCTCCCGACAAGGAATCCAGACAAATGGACCAGTTTGGGAGAAAGTTTTCTTCTTCTTCTACTCTAGTTATATGTGCTCTAAACTACATGCTGCACATGCTAGAGTACCAGAAGTCTTTGTTCCGCCAGCTTGAGCCCGTTGTCGAGGCCCTACCGGACTCAAACAAAGTCCACCTTGGCAAACACCTTACAAATGGCCAAGATGGCAGGACATCATTCTTTGCGGACCACCTACGATGTGATGTATTCCTCTACTAGAGGTATGGCCACAGCTGTGAGCCTTCGCCGGTACCCCTGGCTGCGAGTTTCTGGCCTAGTCCCTGATGTTCAGTTGGCTATTCAGGATACCCCTTTCAGAGGCTTTGTCCTGTTTGGCAGAGATGCCCAGAACATTATCACAAGCCTGCAGGATACAGGTACAGCTCTTCGGTCGGTTCACACCATGTACTGTCCAAAACAACAACAATAAAAACATCCTTTTCATCAGCAGAACAGACGCCAGACAAAAAATCAGCAAGCGCTCAAACACCAGTTTAAATGTAGGGCTCCCAATACAGCCGCCGCCCCTCCAGCCAAATCTCAAAGGGCTTCAGGAATGGTCCTCCCCAAACCCCCCCATTCCTGACTTGCTGACCACCCTCCCTCCTCCTCCTCGTCTGTTGGAGAAACAGGTGGGCAGAAGATTAGCAAGGTTTCTGGGAGACTGGGAGTCCGTCACAACAGTTGCCTGGGTGCTTCAGTTAATAAAGCTTGGTCACATTCTCGAATTTCGAGAAAAACCTCCAAACAATCCTCCGAGGTTTTCTCATTACCCAAGGGTGCATATTCCCCACTTAAGGGAAGAAATCAAGGCTCTTCTTTGAAAAGAAGCAATAGAGCCAGTGCCGGCAAACCAGATCGGGAAGGGATTATACTCCCCCTCTTTCTGGTACCCAAAAAGGGATCTATGCCCGATTCTGGACCTCAGTACGCTAAACCTCTTCATAGAGTACAAGATGTTTCGAATGCTGACACTGCAAAGCTTACTACCTCTCCTTTCCAAAAGGCAATGACTTTGTGCCCTGGACATGCAGGATGCATATCTACACATCCCAATATTCCATCCACATTGCAAATTCCTCAGGTTTTCTTTCCAAGGGGAGCATTACCAGTTCAAAGCCCTCCCTTTCGGGCTGTCCTCCGCACCGCATGTTTTTACCAAATGCCTAGCGGTAGTGGCAGGTACCTTGAGGAGTCAGGAGCATTATGTCTTTCCTTACTGCGACTATTGGCTCCTCGCAGCTCCATTGAGGGAGGGGTTGGAAGCTTTCTTATCAGCTACCCTGCACCTTTTTGAGCACCTGGGTATTGCTGTCAGTTACCCCAGTTCCCAGCTTGCTCCTTCTCAGCGCCTTCAATTTATTGGGGTGGTTGTGGACACAGTATAGGGAATGGCCTTTCTCCCCCTGGACAGGGTGGACACCCTGGAGAGGCAGGCCAAGCTGGTATCTTCCAACCAACACATTTCGGCCAGGGCGGTTCTCCGTCTTCTTGGTCTCATGGCAGTAGCTATCCCTACTGTCCCATTAACCAAACTCCACATTCGAATCTCGCAGTGGACTCTGAGGTGCCAGTGGGATCAGAGGGAGGACAACTTGAACAGGCAGGTCCTCATCTCCAGCCCAGTGCAACAGGATCTGTTATGGTGGCAGGACTTTAGCAACCTGATTCAAACAGTCCCTTTCCAGACCCCTCCTCACTCCCAAATACTGACTACAGATGCATCGGGAATGGGATGGGGTGCCCATCTGGGACGTCACAGGACCCAGGGCCTGTGGTCGCCTGTAGAACTGCACTTGCACATAAATGTGCTAGAAATGAGAGCAGTGCTTTATGCTCTTCAGGCTTTTCAGCACATTCTTCAGCAAAAGACCTTGTTGATCCAATCAGACTACATGTGCGTGGTGTGGTACATCAACAAACGAGGGAGTACCCGCTCGCATCCTCTTTGCAGGGAAGTGATGCGGGTCTAGAATTGGGCGGTTCTGCTCAAGGTCCGTCTTCTGGCAGTCCACGTCCCAGGTGTGCAGAACGTTCTCACAGACAGTCTCAGCTGCCCAAGGGTACGGGCACACTAGTGGGAGCTAAAACAATAAGTACTAGATTGCATCTTTGACCTTTGGGGTCATCCAGAAGTGGATCTCTTCGCAGCCCCATCAAACACAAAACTTCAGAAGTTTTGCTCACTCAATCCTGGGCCTGGTGTTTTGTCGCTTTCTTGGACAGGGAGATTTCTGTATGCATTTTCACCCTTCCCAGTCTTGCAGAGAGTGTTGATTAAGCTGCAAACAGAAGGAGCACAAATGATATTGATAGCTCCATTTTGGCCTTGACAAATTTGATTCCCATTGCTCCAGCAAATGTCGGCGGAACTTCTGTTTCCTTAACCTCTTTCCTATGACCTTCCAACTCAGGAGGGGGACACACTAGTACATCTGGGACTGAAATCCCTCCATCTTCACACGTGGTTCCTCAAGACATAGTCACTTAGAGCTGGCCCACTGGCGCAGTGTTTGGATTTCCGCTTGCAATGCCAGTGACCTGGGTTTGGGAACGAGTCTGGGAGTTGGAGAGCCGGCTGAGGGGAGAAGGCTTGAACATCCTAAGGACTGCTCATCTTCTCTGGGGGAAGGGGGGAGCCAGAACTCGGCTGTTGTCTGGCACCGGGTGGAGTCCCAAGGTACAACAAGCCTGATGCTTAACAGGGTGGGGGGACGATGTGCTGGACGTTGGTGCTCAAGTGCCTTGACACTAGGGGACAAGGCATGTCAAGAGAACACTGGAAAAACATGCTCCCGGTACATGGAGCACTAGGACCCGATCCTCAATGCCCTTACTGCACTGGCAGCAGCATCCTGATGAAAGATAGATGCATCAGGGTGTAAGGGCCCCCAACCCATACCCACCTGGGTGGTACAGCCTATGGGGATGGACTGCACCAGTCACCAGGTAGGAGAGCGAGGACTGAAAAGGCTGTAGGTGTCTCCCAAAGAGTGGGAGCATTGTGAGGAGGGGAGCATACAAAGAAGAAAAAAAGACATAGTCGCTTCATGGTACAGGGTTTCTCCTTGGGTAGCTCAGATTTTGGTGAAGGCAAGAAAGCCATCTACTAGAGCTACTTATGCCATGAAGTGGAAATGCTTTTCCATTTGGGCCACTTCGAAGTCTTGGGATACTTTGTTGTGCCCCACTCCTCAGCTTATGGAGTATCTTCTCCATCTGTCGGACCTGGGCTTGAGCTGTTTGTCCCTGAAGGTGCATCTAGCAGCCATCTCTGCCAAACATGATTTAGTAGGCGGCAAGACTCTGGCTCAGTTAGAAGTCTCAAAAACCTTCTTAAAGGGTATCTTGCATTTAAAACCCCCAGTTCGTAACCCTGCTCCACCATGGGACCTTAATTTTCTTTTAGAAAAATTGACCTTACCTGCCTTTGAACTGGCAAGTACATGTGACATGCGCTTTTTGTCCTGTAAAGTGCTCTTTTTAGTTGTGGTCACTTCTGATCGAAGAATTTCTGAGCTTCAGGCCCTGATGTGTAAGATGCCTTATTTGATTTTTCACAGATACTGGTTGGCTCTGCACACGAATCCTAGTTTCTTCCAAAAGTTGTTTCGAAGACTACCCTGAATCAGTCTCTTGAATTGCCAGTGTATTACCCCGAGCATTCTAATCTGGGGGAAGCCATCCTGCACACATTAAACGTTTACAGGATTTTACGTTATTACACACACAGGACTAAATCTGTCCACAAATGGGATCAGCTTTTTGTTTCTTTCGCACCGAAGAGAGAAGGTGCAGTGATTTCCAGACAGTGCCTTTCCAAATGGTTGGCCAACTGTATTACTTTCTGTTACCAGAAGTATGGTAAAGTCCTCCGGGGGCAGGTGAAAGGACATTCTACCAGAGGAATGGCTGCCTCTGCAGCCTGTTTCAGAAATGTATCTGCTGCAGACGTCTGCCCAGCTGCTACTTGGAGTTCAGTCCACACTTTCACGAAACACTACAGTTTGGACATTGCCTGTAGGCGCAGGGCTGGTTTTGGAGTAGCAGTCCTCCAGGGACTTCTGTCCTAACTCTCTGGCTTTCTACCCGATCTCTGCTCCAACCTCCCATATTTTTTGTCCTTTGGACTCTGATTGCTTGGGACTCAGTCCTAAAAGTTATTACCTACTGCAAGAACCCTCTCAAAGTAAGATAGTACAGTTACGTAAGAACTTACTGTAACAGTAGATCTTGCTGCAGGTAACCATTTTCCCACCCACCTTCCCCCACTCAACTCACAGCTCTTTTTCCAAAGTCTTTTCTTGGGTTCAGGAGCCTCTTCCCATTCTCCTGTCATGACTCTTGGAGGTCTCCGGTGGGAGAACTGGAGGTCAAATGTCGGGACCCCCCACTATATAGTATCACGCTGACATCGGTCACTTGACGTCGGGTGGGCGGTTCCCCATTAGACACTGCTAGCAAAATCTTCCATGTGGTCCTGATGCCAGGGGGTGCAGTCCTATAAGTTAGTACCTACTAGTTATTAACCATTGCAAGAGCCTCTCTCGAAGATCTACTGATACAGTAAGTTCTTACATAACTGTACTTTTCCCTTGTATGATGTCACGGTTGGGGGTTGCAGCAATAAGAAAATAAGGGGCAGGGTTATGCAAATGAAGCCCGACAAAGAAAAAAAAGGATTTTTTTCATGGAAAAGAGCACTAGTTGGCAGTTTGAATGGTAGGAGACCGATTCACAACTCCTACAGGTTACTACTCCAATTTGCTATGGCAAACTTGCATAAACCACTGTAAGTTTGCCATAGCTTTTATTTCTGTGCTCGGCTTCATTAGTAAAATGCTGACCCTTGTTTTCTCAGTGCTGCAACCCCCAACCATGACATCATAGAAGCAAAACAACGTTTTTAAAGGGACACTGTCAGTTGTTAGCTGTCTCTTTACATTGTTTGCAAGTAGCTGTATTACATGTATAGAAAAAGTCTGGTGATTGGATGGGCTCAAAGCAGCTCAGAGCCGTGTAATCACTGACCCATTATTAAACTCCTGAACTACTTACAGTCATTCAAGCCCTATAACGTAAACATAGGAAAATATCATCCCACTCCCACATTCTGACAGGGGCTGTCACTTCAGACCTGTTACTTCACTAGCAGGCAGTAAAAATGAAACAACAGCTACACAGAATGGCAAATGAGCTTTTTGGCCTACCTGCATCACAAAAACATTTCTCCAGAAGCTTTCCTACAGATTGTACTGCTGTAAACACTACCAAAATAGGAGACTGCACGTTGTTTAGGAAGATAAGAAAAGCAGCTATTTACTGTACCCACAATGCCTTACTATGCAAATTAGTATACAGCCTATTATTATTTCTGTGCTCACTACAGAAATAGGAGACTACATCTCTCAGTAAAGAAGTCTTTTAGCAAGATACTGTATGCACAATGCCTTGTTTTGAAAGTAAATATACAAGAGCTTATATTGTTGAAGCCACTACTGCAATAGGAGACTGCACCTCACAGTAAGGAACTTGGAAAATAGCTTCTCATTGTACCCACAATGCCTTGCTGTGGACATCTACATATTAGGTGCTATACTGCAGTCACCACAACCAACATAAGATACTGCACTTCTGAGTAAGGAACATTTAAGTCAATGATATAAATTACGCAGAATTCCTTGTTGCTGTATGTAAGACAATGATAGCTCCCTTGTTTGACATCATTCTGGGGATGTGGCCACACAGAGAAACTGGAGGGCAGCCAGAAACAAAGCACTGATAAAACATATTGCAGCTTCATGGCAATGGCATACTATGTGAAAAAGGCATTTGGGGAATCTTCGTAAATCACTTTAAGCACACTGTGAACTAGGACAGGGCAACTGCATTTCAATTGTAAAAGCCTGTAACTCAAAAGGATATATATTACCAGTCCAAATGGTGGGCAGCAGCCTGAACATGCCCAAAAACGAAATAGTCAAGCCCAAGGTAATTACAACTGCCACTTCATCCATATGATGCAGCACCTAAAAGGAAAAACAATGCAGGTTTTACAGTCTGGATCAGAGAGCAACACATGCCCTTATAGCCCAAAAAACTAAGCAATTCCCCACCTGCCCAAAGGACTTCCTGACAGACAGCATAAGAGGGAAAACTTTCTAGTTCTTGCTGTCTGAGGCTTCGGATTCACTTTCCTTTGCAGGTCTTCTAACTTCCTCCTTACCAATTTTTTTGTATCCCGTAGTTCAATGAACAAGTAGATCTTAGATCTGCTTCTTCCAGGTGACCTTAAGCTTCCAAGGCAATAGTAGCTGATGCTGTGTTTTCACATGTTAGAGGGCTGTCCGCATCCCATGATTGCAGGATCATCTGTCTGTATCAGATGGATGTGTTGGCGCAGTCCTGCCTAGTGTTCTTTGCTCACTGTAAGGTGCTAAATTCTTAATTTTGGGAGACTCATTTCTTCTCTCTGAGGGTCAGCTAGAAACATTCAGAGAATCTACCAGCTCCTGGACCTCAGGAGCCCCACCAGGCCCTGATCATCCCTTAGTCGATCCTGACCAAGAGGAACGCACCTAAGGTGTTCCACTACATTCTGAGATCTGAGGTTCTTTGAGCCTTGAGTGAGCAGGCTCCTCCCTTGTGTAGAACAGATGGTTATTCTGACCAAGAGTGTGACTCTATGGATAAGACTGATTCTTGGAAGAGAAGTTACTCAGTGTAACAGTTGATGTTCCAGAATATCTTCTTTACAGAGTACTACTCACCCACTCACCATTCCTGTTTTAATGAGCCAGAGCTACTGCTACTGGCTCATCCCAAAAGAGAGATGGCTATGCTGACAGCTATTTTTCCCCTTTTTTCTTTTGCCCCATCTTGGGCTGTTTGCCCTTTGGCCTTCATATAAAAAAAAAGTAGCTGGGTGGTACAGCCTAAGAAACATACTTTTAACATACCTGTTACTCTCTTTTCTCTACTTTTAATACTCTTCCTGTCCAGGGTACAACCCCTTTTTTCCATGGGGTATGTTTCTATTAATTGCTACAACCACATTACCCTGTGTGAGTTTGTTTCCGGGCATGCCAACATAATTCCACCTGATAGTAGCCCTATCAGTGTTGACAAGTCTTCAGAATTTCAATGTCCTGAGTAGCAAGTTGGTGTTGCTATTGTCATGGTGGTCTATCTTTTCTGGATCAGGGTAAACCCCTGTTCTTAACAGTCTGAATCTGTATGCAAAGGAGACGTATATAGCTGAGCTCTCCAGAGCTCTAGTATTACACATGTTGCTTGTAACATGGTTTTCTGGCTGCACCTTGGCAGCATTCCTATGTATTGTATGCCCTCGTCTTCTGGGCTACTAGCTCCACCTTTTGCCATGTGTACACTGAAATTGTTTCTCTTTTGGGGGAAGAACAGCTGTAGTAGTTATGTCTAATGACGGTGTCTATCTTTCCTCAGTAGTTTAGCTTCTCAAAGTAGGCAATCTGTCGTCTTTTCTCTTATTTATGAGAGGACTGTGAAAATAATTCATACTGGCCCCATGCACAAAAAAAAGCGCAAGTGGCACATTGGTGAGTGCGCAGCTCTGCACCCATGGGGGTTCTGCGTGCGGACCATATGCACCAACGCTGGCCTCTGCACAGCCCCCTTATGCAGCTTCACCCCCCCCCAAGTTGCACAGGATCCCTGGGGGTGGCCGGGTGTGGAGCAGAGGACCCAGGCATGCGGCCAATCCGCTGGCCACTCAGGTCCCCACAGTCGATCAGTTGCACCCACGGGGAACTATGTTTGCAGCTGGTGCACAGTGCCCCGACTGCACCAGATGGGGCCTGTGCACTGTTTGCTGCCCTCCCTGCCCACAGAGGTGTGCCCTGACATCAGGGGCATCCATACCGGGGGTCCGCGGTTCCCGCTGTCACTGCTGTGCCCAGCAGCTGCATTTTGAGGAACGCATACTGGGGCTATGCCTGTCCAAAGTTGGCATAGCTGCAGGCCCCCACGCATGGCACTGCACACTGTTGTGCATCGCGTGGAGTGCTGACACACCTCCCACACCACCCCGGGCCCGCCCAAGCGCAGAGCTCCACAATTGGCCCATGGGATCGGGTGCATGGGGGCGGTATATGTGTGTAGTGATGCTGTGGAGGGGGTGCAGTGGGCATGGTGGATGTGGAGTGGGCTTTGTGCTGGTGATACACAATGTATACTCACTCCGCACATTTGTGCATAGGGGCCAATGTCGCTACAGACTAGTTTTTTCTCCACTTGAGAAGGCTCCCTGTGCTACAGATTCCTTACCATGGTAGGCACATGTAGGCTTTTTCACTCTAAGGCTGAGTCCTAGACCCAGCATGTGACATGTGGTAATGCTGCCCTGAGTTTTCTTTTCTGATAGTTGCCAGCAAGGTGGCCTCCTTACAGTGGAAGTTTTAGACTTAGTAGCTCTGGCTCAAATTTTTCTATATGTTGACTATCAACTGCCACCTCTGGAGGGCACCCTTGAGTGAGAAACATATCTCTTGTTTGTTAGGTTGGCAGTCATTTTATATTTTGTTGTTCATTTTCACTTCATATACTTTCCCCCTCCCTCCTTCCCTCCTTTCCTTCCTTCCTTCCTTTCTTCCTTCCTTCTTTCCTTCCTTCCCCCCTCCCTCTTGTGTTCATGGCTCTTCCGCTCCATGCTACAGAACTGAAGTAGGTTAGGGCATCAGCAATGGTAATTGGTAAGTATGCACCACCTCGTACTGCCATGCATGTCCTGCCACCAAATCTGATGTTGGCACCCTGATTAAAACAATTTGCTCCGGTGTGGTCATGGTGCCTCCAGCTCTAAGTCCAAGGACTGGTATTCTGTGGAGAAGAAGATATTCTGGAAAATCTACTGCAACAGTAAGTAACTTTTTTTTAAGTGTCATGTGGTGAGTGTATTAATTGGCATGGCAATTTTTCGTAACTGGTTTGGTAGGTTTTTTAATTGATGTGGTAACTGACAGTTTTATTTGTTATGGTCCTTGTAATGTACAGTAAGTCTACTGGTGTTTTTTCCTGGTGGTATACAAATGTAATTGTGGCGACATACAGCTTTAATTAGAAACATAAAAAGATAGAAATTTACCAGCAGAAAAAGGCCTTGAGGTCTATAAGGTGCCTAATGTGGAGTCATATCACATTTAGTGTTACATGCTGCTCTACAGTACCTCCCAGCCCCTGGTCACCTGTACCATCCCTTTGAACCTATCCTACCTCTCTTGAAGTTACCTACAAATTTTGTACTACAAACTGTTTTGGAAGCTGTTTCCATCTTTCCACTACCATCCCCATGATGAAGTATCTCTTGGCATTTCTCCTGAAAACATAAACTGAACTTACAAGCTCAAATGGGCAGACTGGGTGGGTCATAGGCCCTTATCTGCCGACACTGTCTATGTCTGTATCTATGTATTTGCTTCCTTCCAGTCTGCAGCTATTTGTGCTCATACATTTGTTGTTGCTAGATCAAAAACATTTACTGGAATCTAACTTGTTGATACCTTTCAGGTATTTAAGGGCCTCTATCATGTCCACCCTCCATCACCTGTTCTTCAGTGAGTTCATATTTAGGTTTTCCACCTCTGTTCATATGAGTACCCCTTTTGTCCCTGAATCATTTTGGGTGGCCCTTCTTTGCACTGCCTACAACTGACTTATGCCCCTTTCTGTGGCAGGGGTTCCAGAAGTGAACACTCTATTCCAGGTGCGGTTGCACCAGGGACCTGTACAGAGGGGGAGTGACCCGTTTCCTTCTGCTTGTGACCCTCCTGTTTATGCAACCCTGTTTCCTGTTTGCCTTACCCACTGCTTTACTGCATTGTGTAGAAGGCTTCAGGATATTTGTAACTGTGGCTGCTAGGTGGCATACAGTCTTAAATGGTTTGATTGTGGAGGTATACAGCTTTAATGGGTGAGGTATACAAGGTATTGCACATAAAATGCTTGAACAAAGGAACAGCCTGATTGGCAATGAGAAGTTCTAAATGCTGTAAAACATTTGGTTGAAGCCTTCTTACAATATTATTTTGAAAATGGGAAGAAACAGATTTGCCCATAAGTCCATATATTCTAGAAAAGACTTTCAGCCTTCCATTTAAATTTTGCTGTGGAATCCATGCTTTAAAAAGATCAGAACTTGATAACTTGTTTTAAGCAGTTCTGTGTTGTTTGAAAAATTTCCTCAGCCTATTTTTGAATTTACCCCCCCCCCCCTTCCTGCCCTCTCCTCATTGGAAGAGATTTTAACCTTTCACTAGTTCCATCTTTGGATGGGAATGATGGAAGCAAAGAGACACACATTAGCTGTATAAATGCTCTCCATCAAATGATTTTGGATCAAGGGCTATCAGATATTTGGAGACTTTCTCACCCCAGAACTAGAGATTATACTTTCCGCTCAGAGCCCAACGCCTCCTACAGCAGATTGGACTTTTGGTTGGGATCCTCGGCAGTTATAGCTAAATCTCTAGATGCTACCATTCTCCCTAGAATAATTTCAGATCACACCCCAGTTCAACTTTTAATTCAATGGGACACTAACCCTTCCCCATCCTGCCACTGGAGGATGGACCTTCTATTAATTAGGGACCCCAATTGTATCCCATGGGCTCAGAATGAAGCTGCCCTTTTCCTAGCCCACAACCCTATAACTAACACATCTGCTGGTAACACATGGGAAGCCTTTAAGGCCACCATGCATGGCAATATAATGGGATTTGCAGCAGCAAAAAGAAGGGAGTGGGAACTACATCTGGCATCTCTAGAACAGAAATTGAAAGAGGCTGAAAGCCTTTTCAAGGCCACACCCTCCCCCACTCCGAATTCCCCAATAGGTAAAGTTGTTCTAGATCTGCGGTTTGAGATCAATCAGCTCCTTAATAGAAAGGCTGAAATAGCCATTCTACGTCTACAACACTCTTTTTGGGAAGGTGGAGATAAAGCCAACAAGATACTCGCTTATCAGCTTCGTAAACAACAAGCTAGTACATATATTGCTGGCCTTACGGACGTATGTGGAACTCTGGCCACTGCCCCCAAGGCAATAAATGATATAATGGCCGCCTATTATAAGAATTTATACACTTCCACTCGTGCCCATCTGAACAAGGAGATACAGCCCTTCCTCCAATCTTGTTGGCTCCCCAAACTTACTGATCAACAAGCTCAGCTACTCGAGTCCCCAATATCCACAGAGGAGGTTAGTACTGCGATTAAGTCCCTCAAGCTGTGCAAGTCCCCCGGAAACGATGGATATAATGCAGATTTTTACCAGGCTCTAGCACCCACTCTTACTCCCCTGTTAACGGCAGTATTTCAATATATCGAGCTCAGAGGCACTCTTCCCCCCTTGCTAAGAAAGGCAACTATTGCACTCATCCCTATAAAAGGTAAGGACCCCACCAAGCCAAGCAATTATTGACCGATATCCCTGATTAATATTGATAGTAAGCTTTATGCCAAAATCTTAGCAACCAGGTTAAATCCCCTCCTGCCAAGTCTCATATATCCATCCCAAGCAGGTTTTATCCCCGGGCAACACAGCTCTGATCATTTAAGGACATTAATGAATCTCATGCATATAGCAAAATATCTTTCTACCCCTGCTGCAGCAGTTGCAATGGATTTTGAAAAAGCTTTCGACTCCGTTGAGTGGGACTATTTATATTTGGCTTTGGCATCATTTGGAGTTGGTCCAAAATTCCTGTCATGAATTCAAGCTATTTGCACATTTTCTTCAGCTAGAGTTCACACAAATGCCATACTCTCTGGTCTTTTTCACCTTGAATGGGGAACAAGGCAAGGCTGCCCATTGACCCACTTCTTTTTGTTTTGGCAGTGGAGCCCCTAGCTCTGGCACTCCATAGTCACCCAGGTATTAATGGTATCAAAGTGGGTAATACAGAATACACTTCCCTTATGTACGCTGATGATTTGCTTCTCCCCTTGGTAGACCTGCAAAGATCCGCTCCTCCGTTACTGGAGTTGTTGGATTTATTTTACCAATACTCAGGACTGAAACTGAATCAGGCCAAGATGGAGGTACTCCCCCTGAACAGGAAGTGTTCCCAAAAGATAGCTCAGACTGTAGGCCTACTGTGGGCACCAAAGGGGATCACATATCTGGGTATTAAGCTCACATCCTCTTTAGATACTCTCTGGCAGACAAACATTCAACCCCTTCTTAGCTCTCTAAAAACAGAGTTTGATAGATGGAAACCTCTCCAAATGATGCTTGCAGGCAAAATTGCCGCAATTAAAATGGTTTCTGCACCCAAGATTTTTTACCTGCTAATGCATATGCCTATCCCCCTTCCTAAACAATGGTATCTGGCTTTGGATAGGCTTATTGGAGATTTCCTATGGGAAGGCAACAAACCCTGATTTAGCCGTGCCTAACTGAGAGCTCATTGGAGCAAGGGAGGGTGGAGCCTTCCATGGGTAGAAGGATACCGGCAGGCATTCCTCTTGGCACAAACGGTTAAAGGGCTGCACCCCCTAACATCACTGCCCCCACAATGGGTACGTATAGAGCTTGCTATTACTGAGTCAGTACACTTCTCATCCCTTCTTATGCACCACAGGGCTCATAGATCTAGCCCTTCTGACAGAGGTATGTCCCCTTTCATGTCTCCATCTGTTGAGGCAGCCAGGTCCAACTGGCTGGATGTCCACAAAAGATTGAACCAGACTCCTCTTCACCTGTCCTTTACCTCTCTATGGCTTAATCCAGATATTACTATTGATGCACAATGGGTATATTGGAAATCCTGGGCAGACAAGGGTATTCTCGTACTAAAAGACCTGCTAGACCCCACTCTTAAGACCCTCTATACATTTCAATCCCTTCAACGTATCTGGAACCTTTCTCGTACAGACTTTTGGAAATATCTTCAGCTCAGGGCAGCACTCAGGTATATATTGCACCCTTTGATGCCCCAAATACACAGCTCAGAGCTACATATCTGCATACAACAACCGATAGGTCTAGCAGGGCGCATCTATGCTAAATTAAGAGATACCCTTCCCCAATATTCTGAGAGGGCAAGACTCAAGTGGGAAAAGATGCTCTGGACTCCTATCTTCTCTATATCCTGGGAACAGTCCTGGATAGATACCCATAAATGGTTGACGGATGGTAGGTCTAGATTAATACAGAACAAAATAGCCCACTCTTGGTATAAATTGCCAGCTATGCTTTATACGGCTAAGATTCTGGAGTCCAACTCCTGCTGGAGATGTCAGGGCTCAGGTGCGGATATTCTGCATATACTGTGGTCTTGTCCGCAATTGAAATCCCTGTGGCAAGGCATCCATTTTACGGCATGCAAAGTGTTAGAGAAGAAGCTCCCTTTTAGTCCACTTTTTTACATTTTGGGTATCCGTATGGAGCCCTCTTGAGATTAGATGGTTGGCATTGATCTCGCTCCAAACTAAGAGAGCTCTATTATGCAAATGGAGGTCCCCTTTGACGCCTACAGTGACTGAGGTGTTAGTATCTCTCTCCTCTGTAGCCAAATTGGACAGAATTTCACACCTGCAGAAGTACCAAATGTCCAAATTCAATCAATGTTGGACCCTCTACCTTAATTTCCTGAAGCTCCAGAACTCGAACATCCCTCAGGAGGGTATTGGTTGACTTTTCTTTCCACCGGCTGATATAGCTATATTTATCCCATGATATCATACAGGCTGGGTAGGTTGTTTCCCCATAGGAAATCTCTGCTGGGTCATATGGCCTTGTGAAGAAACAGATTAGGTTCTAGTACTATATCAAGGCCTCTAGCCATCATCTCCTTAAATGCTGCAGGGTTTCTCTCCCCTCACTGTGTTTGTGCTTCTACTTTACTGCATTGAGAAGAGTACCTGTTAGTGTCTGATTTGGTTCCATTCTACCATTTGGGATGAAGTAATGGCCCTAATCTTCACTGGAACCTATATTGGGCACTTGGGGGTATCTCTGTCTGCACTTGTTGGGATTGTAAATCAACCACTTAATGTAACAAGTAACAAGTAGCTGTTTAAGGTGCCTAATTTCCTCCTCTGAGGCCCCGGAGGGAGCTTGGTGGGTTATCACAGCTTTCTAATTGGTCTCATCTCAGTGATACACTTTATGAGGTCAACACCTTTGGGTAGGAATGACAATCTGTTAGATATGAAGTTACTACTGCTATAGTTAATTATATTACCTTATCTTACAATAATTAATTTATCCTAGGAGATTGCTAGTTATGAACCTTGTATTAATTAGCTTTGCTATCCCCACCAGTCATTTCACCCCATGCTCTCTATCCCTTCCCTCCTTCCCTTCCCTTCCTTATTTTTCTCCCCCACCCTTTTTTCCTCCCCTCTCTTCCCCATTTTGTTTCCCTGGGGTGTTTAAGTACAGTAACACTGCATTGCCAATGAGTTTTCGATCTGCTGTTTCCTCCATTTTGTATCTCTGTATTTGTTGGAAAACAATAAAAAATGTTGTAACAGCTTAAGATATTGTCAGTCAAACAACAGAAAGAGTAGATAGTACTCAGGTTGGGTGGAAGCTTATCTGATAGCTGATATAATTTACAATGAACAGTACAGTATTATAACGTTCCTTGTAAGCAAATCTACATATACTATGAATAGTTGTTGTTAGATAATGCGTGTTTGGATAAGGCAGTAAATAAAAAAGGCATTATAATTAATATTAAACAGCAAAAGTCTTTGGGATATTGCAATTCTAGCCTGAAAAGTTAATGAGTGCTGAAATTTAAAGAGCACTCATCATTTTTGATTTACCTTTCATGTCAGATTTCCTATATGAGGTCCATATGTGAGATTGGTATCTAAATAAACACCTAAATATTTGAATTGATCAACTTGTTCTAGCCTCATTTCCTTTTCTTCTAACACTTCTAAATTACTAGCCTTTTGTAGTCTATGTTTTGAGCCAAATAGCATATTCTTCATTTTGGTACTATTTAATAACAATTTTGATCTCTTTAAAAGTTTTTCTAATTCTTGGAAATCCTTATTTAAATTTTGAGTGATTACATCCATTGAATTTGAGGAAGTAAATAAAATAATATCTGCATAAAAAAACTACAGTATGAATGCCAATTGTTCATGTTAATTTGTTATATTTTGTATTTTGCATGTGTTTATTATTATATGTTTTGGTTAATTGTTTTATGTCAGGCATGCCTGAAAATGGGCTGTGCCCAGTTCACTTCCTGGTTAAAAATAAATAAAATGAATAAAGTGTTATTGTTGGTTGGAGGGGGGGATTGTATATCTATTAGTTCTAATCTGGAACAAAGTCTTTTTTTTTTTTCAAACACCAACCCACTCACCACCCTCCCCCCAACCACATACACATACACACACACTGACATAAAAAGAATATTTTTTCTTATTGCTCTTCACCTATTTTCCTTCCCTAACCCTCCTGTGAATAACCACCAAGCCACCTCCCCCTCACCCGCTGTGCACCCACCACCCTCCACTCCCCTATGTGTGCCAGGTACCATAAATGAAACATTAAGGAATTATAAGAATAATGTTTTCAGTGACAAGCACAGACCCTCCTCACGTCACCGCAGCCATTTGATGACTGACTGAATGCGAGCAGTCATGTGTATCAAAAACATCTTTTTTTTTTAAAGAGCAACTCTGCACTTCAGCATGTGCTTTCATAAATAAGAGGCAATGACAGAGGCTAAACTGGACATAGTAGCAATTAGCGAGATGTGGTTTACCAGTAACCACACTTGGGAGACTTCAGTACCTGGCTATGTACTGTTCAGAAGAGAGACAAAGTGTAAAATGGGGGGTGGAATGGCCCTATATGTCAATGAAAATATCAAAGCTACAGAAATTCAGAATACACATAAGGAGCCAGAAGAACTGTGGGTCACCCTGGAAACAGGAAATGGGACAGCCATACGAACTGGGGTTGTCTACAGGCCCCCAGACCAGGGGGAGGACATAGACACATTACTGTTAGAAGATATACAAAACATGACAGTCAAAGGGGAGGTTCTAATAATGGGAGACTTCAACATGCCGGATACAGATTGGTCAATACCAGCAGGAACATCTGCCAGAACTAGACACTTGGTGGATTCCCTGCAGGGGGAAGACCTCAAACAACTGGTACAACAACCCACAAGAGACAGGACTATCCTAGATCTTGTACTGACTAACAGGGAAAGGATCACAGATCTCCAGGTAGAAGGTCACCTGGGGGCCAGTGACCATCACATGGTATGGTTCAATTTGGCCACTAGAACTAAATCATCCCATTCCAAGGCAAAGATATGGGACTTCAGAGGAGCTGACTTTGATAAGATGGCCAACAGAGTTAAGCTAGCCCTGGCAAAAAGAAATACAGGTGAGGGGGTACAGGCAAAATGGGCAAGCATTAAGAATGCAATACTTGAAGCAACATCCCATTGTGTTAGAGAGAAAAGGAAGTGCAAAAGAAGAAGGAAACCACTTTGGTTCTCAAAAACGGTAGCAGAAAAGGTCAGAGCCAAAAAGCTGGTCTTCAGGAAATATTAGGGAACGCAGCGGGATGAAGATAGGGAGGCATACCAAACTTCCCTACGAGAAGCAGGGAAGGCAGTAAGGCAGGCAAAGGCCCAAACTGAGAAACACTAGCACAAACAGTAAAGAAGGTGACAAGACTTTCTATAGATACATTAGTGAAAGGAGAAAGTCCAGAGGGTATTGCTAAGATCAAAGGAGATAAGGGGGCGTGTGAGGAGGAGGACCATGTAAAAGCATCTATCCTAAATAGATACTTCTGCTCAGTATTTACTGAAGAGAAGGTAGGGCAGGGCCCACATCTCAGCACCATGAACACAGGGGGGAGGAAGGGAGGTGTGCACTAGTCCCTTCACATAAGAAAGGGTCCTACATGAGTTCGATAAGCTCAGGGTGGACAAGGCAATGGGACCTGATGGCATACATCCCAGGGTACTGAAGGAGATAAGGGTGGAACTAGCAGAGCTATTATCAGAACTGTTTATTGAGTCTCTGAGCACAGGAGAGGTCCCAGAAGACTGGAGAAAGGCTCATGTGATCCTACTCCACAAGAGTGGTAGCAGGGAGGAGGCAGGGAACTACAAACCTGTCAGTCTTGCCTCAGTAGTGGGCAAGATTATGGAGGCACTCCTTAAGAAAAGGATAGTGCAACACCTGGAACCCATAGGAGCACAGGATCCAAGACAGCATGGGTTTACTAAAGGAAGGTTCTGTCCAACAAATCTCATAGATTTCTTTGACTGGGTAACCAGAGTGGTGGACCAAGGGGGAGCAGTTGATGTCACCTACCTTGACTTCAGCAAAGCTTTTGATACTGTTCCACATAGAAGATTGATTAATAAGCTGGATAGGCTCGGGGTGGGTCAGAAGTTGGTCAACTGGGTGGCAAACTGGTTGACAGGCAGAAAACAGAGAGTGGTGGTAAACAGTATACAGTCAGAAGAGATGCAAGTCACAAGTGGGGTACCTCAGGGATCAGTCCTGGGGCCAGTCCTCTTCAATATCTTCATCAGTGATGTTGCAGATGGACTGGAGGGTAAGGTTTGTCTGTTTACAGATGACACCAAGATCTGCAATAGAGTTGATGATCCAGATGGGGTGGGCAAAATGAGAAGAGATCTGGATAAACTGGCAAAATGGTCGGAAGAGTGGCAACTGGGGTTTAATGCAAAGAAGTGCAAGATCATGCACATAGAGAAGAGAAACCCTGAAGCCACCTATAGGCTGGGAGGGGAGTCGCTGGCAGTCACAAGGGAAGAACGAGACTTGGGCATCATTATCACCGATGACCTGAAATCATCCAAACAGACCACTAAAGCAGTAGGTAAGGCTAGGGGATGTTGGGGTATATTGGTTAGGGGTATCACAAGTTGGAAGAGGAGGTAATAATCCCTCTTACAAGACACTAGTTAGGCCCTTCTGGAGAACTGTGTGCAGTACTGGAGGCCACACCTTCACAAGGACATTAACCAAATTGAGGCAGTCCAGAGAAGGGCCACCAAAATGGTGCAGGGACTGCATCAGAAAACTTATGAGAACAGATTAACGGAGCTCAATATGTATACCCTAGAGCAAAGGAGGGAGAGAGGTGTTATGATCGAAACATTCAAACACCTTAGGGGCATTAAGAAGGTGAAAGAGTCTAACATGTTTCAATATAAAAAAAAATAGCAGGACAAGAGGACACAGCATGAGATTAGAGGGAGGCCGATTAAGGGGTAATGTGAGGAAGTTCTTTTTCACAGAAAGGGTGGTGGATGCATGGAACGGCCTATCTCATGAAGTGGTTGATATGAATACAGTGCAGGGCTTCAAACAGGCATGGGATAGGCATAAGGGAGAAATACAGATGAGTATGAATAGATAGGCCATTGACAGAGCAAAGGCTGATGGCACATTTATAAGGTAGGAAAGAAATGGGCAGACTGGATGGGCCTTGCAGTCCTTATCTGCCATCAACTTCTATGTTTCTATGTTTCTCCTTCACAATTTACTAGAGAATACTTTTTTTTTTTAATTTTTAATGTTTCTTTCCCACATTTACAGCACATTGTGGTAGTCCATCTAAAAAGTCTATATAGAAAACACTTGAAAACATTTACCTCTCCCCTGTTACATAGAAACATAGACTTTGACGGCAGATAAGGACCACTTGGCCCACCCAGTGTGCCCATTTCCCTACCTATTGGATAAGCTGCAGATCCTTGTTAACCAACAACCTACTTCCTCCTACCCCACCACTAGAATTGCCTTATGTCTGTCCCATACATTCTCGACTTCCCCCACTGTTTTTGACTCCACGACCTCCTCAGGAAGGCCATTCCATGTGTCCACCACCCTCTCCATGAAAAAATACTTCCTCACATTGCCCCCCGTCTATCTTCAAATTGTGCCCCCTTGTTCTTGCACACCTCTTTTTCTGAAAGATGCTACCCTCTTGGACTTTGTTGATTCCCTTGAGGTACTTGAAAGTTTCTATCAAGTTCCCCCTCTCCCTGTTAACCTCACAGTACCTTTGTTTAGGAAATCATAGTGCTCACAATGACAACAAACTGTGATGTCACAAACGACAATTGTGTGGTTAACAGGGGAGAGTCAAATACGGTATTACGTCATAAGAGTGACCCAAAATGAGCGACTAGAAATACAGCAACTCATTTTGGGTGCTTTTATTGTGGGCTACCCTGCAGAATAGCGAGGGTATGGGATAGTGACCAGGTGGAAGGGCAAATGGAAGGGAGGAATAACGAGGGAAAGGGGAGGGACAGGGAAGGGGTTTGGGCTTGAGACCGGAGGCGGGTTACATTTTGCCACAGCTGCGAGCTGCGGCACTTAATTTTTGCAAGATCCAGATTTTGACCCTCCCGACATGCACCCCTAGAGTTGAGAATCCTATTTCAGGGGTGTGTGGGGGCACAGCCCCCCCCCAAAAAAACACTTTTTTTTACATCCAGAAGTTGGGTTGCCTTAAAGTGTATATCACCAATTTGCTTTTTGGCAATATACACTTGCCATAATAGCGATCAATGTTTTGCGATCACTGTTATGACATGGAACCATCAAATAATTTTGAAAGATTTAGTAAAGTAAGTGCTGCATTATCTACAATATTTAGTAGATCAATGGTAGGGGAAAGAAAATAAAAACAACTAGAAAACAATAAAGTTTTACATAATTGGTCTAAATCTAGAGTTTTTATGTTTTTTATTATAATAGCGAGTTGCTCTTTAAGTGAGCACTCTCATTAATTCAGTTGGTGGCCAGCTGCTGTGGTATGAGGATGGTCTGTGCAGTCACTGAAATAAGTCTTCTTGTAATTCCTTGATGTTTTGTTTAGGGTACCTGGCACACATGGGGGAGTGGAAGATGCTGGGTACACAGTGGGTGATGGAGTAACGGGGTCCTTCTATTGTTTGAAAGAGAGAACAGAGGGTGGGGTTGTCGTTGTTTATGGGTGGACTGCTGGGGGGGGGCAGGCATTTGGCTTTACTTTGAGGGAATTTTTTTTTAAATGTGTCTTTTTGTGCCAGAGTGTTTGCCAGAGTGGAGAGGGTTCTCAGTTGGTAGGGTAAGGTAGGGAGGGGGCTGTCTTTTTTGTAAAGGTGGGGGAGGTGGGTGCCCAGCATATCTATATACCCCCTGCTTGCCCTTGTGCCTGAACTGACGTCCTGAAAAGGTATCCTGAAAGGTAACCAGAAATGTCTGCAGGAGAGAGAGGGACTATTTAGGGTGTCAGCGTGGCTCAGTTGGTAGCACACCTGCCTCTGGGCCAGAGGCCATGGGTTCAAGTCACGCTTGAATTGGGCTCATACCTAAAACACTGGTACCCAAGTGCAGTATTTGGGGGCTGCTGTACTGTTGGGATGTGCCATCCTTCAGATAAGACATTAAACTTAGGTCCCTTCTACCCATTCTGGTGCTGTCCTGGTGGGTGTCCAAGTGGAAGTAAAAGAACCCAAGGCACTTTTCGAAAAAGGAGTCAAGAACTTTCCCTGGTGTCTTGTCTAATATTCTCCTTCCCATAAAACTGGTTCATGCAATTGTCCAAGGCAGTGTGTGGGTGTTAATGTGTGAAATGGCTGCCACTACACATTCAGACACTTCACTACCAGCCTAGCGTTGCTTGTAAAGTACTTTGGGATACAGTATGTATGAAAAGCACTATACAAATGCTGAATCTTCTTCTATTTAATATTTTTAAGCAAAATTGAAATAGTAAAATCATTAATTATCAAATTAAGAACTTTGTAAATAAATGTTAGTATGTATGTAGGCAATCAGGACATGGTACATAAAGCAAATCAATGAGCCAGGGATTAGAATTGTCATAACTAAATAGCCAACATTTTTCCATCATAAACATACAAGCTAAAGCAGAGTGCAATGAAATGTGGCAAAAAAATTGACTCTTTCCCTTTTTTTTTTTACACTGTAAAACTTTCCATGCATCCAACAGTTTTATTTGGTGGTAACATGTTCTAGTTACACCAAAATCTGAGTATTTTATAAATGTTTTAATTGACTTTTTCCTAAGGAAAAAAATATGGCAGCCACATTTGGGTAAGAAATAACATTGTAGACCTGGCAAGGGTTAGGAAAAATAATAATAATGGCGCTCACCATAGGAGTCACCTAGAAAAGTAGATTTGGCAGGTATGTTAATATGTGTATTAAGTTTAGCTAAAACAAGGTTTTTGGAAAAAAAATGTTGTTACACTGGTGCTTTAAGAAACAAAATCCAACCCACCAGTATTGCTTTTCACCCTGAAAACTGGCTTCACGTGTTCACCTTTTATTTTATAATGACATCAGCAAGTGCCTCTGCTCTTGCATACTCGCTGGATAACCTCGGTCACTCCGCTGTCTCCCGCCTGCATGGTCAATTACTGTCTCACTCACATTTGTCTAAGTGCTGACTGTTCCCTTTCAAGTCACTGGCCACCAACATAAACAACAACAGGCAACAGAGATAAATAATATTTAAAACCTGGTTGTGCTGCACATGGTTGCCTACCTAACGCTTACACAAGTCTCAGCCCCACCCTAAGCTGACAACACAGATCAGCAAACATAACAATACACACTGAAATAAATATAATGGAAGCATTTTGTGTTCTTCCGACAATATATATTTTTAAAGTGACTACCAACAAGACAAGCATTGTTAGGAGACACACTGAACCAGAGCCACCCTACATTGCATACTGTGCCCCTGGTAGCAACCCACCAATGGAGTGACTACTTTACACAAAATTGACCACTTATTTTTAAAATATTAAGTTTTTTTTATTTCATTAAAATAGTGATACAAAACATTTTATAAGTACAAAAAGACACTCCAGTGTGTTGATAGTACTGAAATTACTGTACTTGGAGGGGGCTGTGGTCTCATGCCTCAGTACACTGCTTGCATGCAATAATATTTGTCCTGCCAACACCCTGTCATCTTTAATTGCTTACATGTACTACACCTCCGTTGGCCACTTTATACTTGGTATTATACTTGGTAAGGAGACAGAAGGAGGCTGTTAGCCCATCAAATCGGCCTCCTGCACTAGTGGGTCCACTGTGCCCTGTTTTCAAGGACATATCTTTTTTATTTTATTTTAGTCTTTGGTAACCGGGTAAGGTTATATCTGACTAGCATAGTCTTACTGTTATCAGTTTTGTTGCCCTATGTTGGACACCTCAATATTGTTGATATCCCTTCTAAGTGGGGGCTCCACATTTGGGAACAATAGTCCAGATGTGGTCTGATGTATGCTCTGTATAGGGGGATGATATATTTTGCCGGATTTTCAAAAGTTCTCGAATGGCGCAAGCCCCAGGTGCACCAAACGAATGGCGCATATGGCTTACAGCATTCTCCCAGCTGGCAATCAGGATTTTCCATCCTGTGCACCAGTTGCCGTAAGTTAGGCCAACTTTTTCTGGTCTAGCTTGTAGCAATGCCTGGTCCCCTTTTTACGGGGCTTTTACCAAATATTTGGCACAAGCTGCCATAAATCGGGCAAAGTGTCACAACTGCACCCGATGTACTAAAACCAGGCCTAGGTTCAGCCAGGATGTTTGGGGTGGCTGCACCAAAAAATGGCTTTGATACAGGGCTTGACACAAGCCCTGCAGCTCCCTTTGAAAATCCAGCCCCTTGTTCAGTTTTGCTTATAAATGTTTTCTTAATGCAGCCTAAGATTCCATTTGCTGATAGGGCTAGTTTGTTGCAATGCTTGCTAAATTTCAGATAATAATTGATCAGTATCCCAAGATGTTTCTCTGATTCTACTTTTCTTTTTTCCTGATTTCTTTCTGCTCCTCGTGGACTGGCCCCCTTCCTCCGGCCCCCCCAGCCCTGTCACCCCGGCATCCACTGGTACTCACCTTTGACTTGAGGTGCTAGCTGGCCCGGTGCAGCGCCTGTGGAGGGCCAGGATCATCCTGCCAGTCCACAGTGTTTTCTGTCTCCAGTTTCTCCCATTTCTCCGAGTGTGGGACTTGGCATGCAGTGACACCAATGGCCAAGCCATGTGCGCTTCCGCATGTGGCATGCCAGACGTCTGCTTTGTCACCGCCCCCTGTCCTGTGGGATTGGTGTGCTAGCCTCCAGCTACCGCTAGGGGCCAGGCATGCACTGATTGCCAGTCCCAACCCTCCCCGGGAGAGGAGAGCTGTCCTCTGGACGCTCAGTCTTCTCCCACCTCGGCCGACCCTCGGCGACACGCTCATACTGCGAACATGGGTCACCGGTGTGGCAGGAGGTAAGGCATGATGCCTCAGCCCTCCATGCCACTGAGTCGGCCTATGATTCTACCTTTATAAGAATTTTATCATGTATACTGTAGTTATGTAGCTGATTATTTTGTCATGTGTAGAGTAAAACGTTTGTCAATGTTAAAGGACATTTTGTCATTTTTCTCCATTGTTCAGTTAAGCAATAATGCATGACATGGTGTGTGTTGTGCTGGGATAACGTTACACTTTGTGTGGTTGGACACAAGGCCACAGGCCAAGTGCATGCGACACCAAGGCATGATGTTATCCTAGCACAACACACCCTGGAGTGCATTATTGCAATTATAAAATGGCTCATTTGTTTAAAAAAATAAAAATATTAAAAAGTTTATCAAAACTACATTTTTCTGCCATTTTTTCAATGGGAAGGGATACAGTAAAAAAAAGTGCAGAATATTTGTTTTGCCCAGTAGGTGAAGCTGCAGTGGTGTTAATGTGACCGTGCGCCCCCTTAACCTTCTCTCCATTATTCACACATGTTGTTGTTTGCTTTAGCCTCTGTGCCCCCCTCCACATTTCTCAGTATTTCTTTCTTTCTTTCTTTTTCTTTCTTTCTTTCTTTCTTTCTTTCTTTCTTTCTTTCTTTCTTTCTTTCTTCCTTTCTTTCTTGCTGTGAAGCCGCCACCCCCCCATCTGTGAAGATCACTGTGATGTTCGAGTCTGCCTGTGGTTCTCCTGGTACGGCTGGCATGTGCTTTGTACCAGGAGAAGAAAAGAAAGCTGAGAGTCCATTTTGGTTACTGTGAAGCTGGAAAGCCATCCTTCCCCCCATCATGTAAAGATCATGGTAACATTTGATTTCTGTGAAGCAGAAAGTAGTCTGTCCACAGACACACCCTTCCCGTTTGAATTTGGTGATGACTGTCTGCCCGTGGTTCTCCAGGTACAGTTGCCACGTGCTTTGTACGGGGGAAAAGAAAAACCAAAAGGACATTGAAATGAAAAAAAAAAATAAAACAAAATAAAGAAAACGGTGAGTAACTGAAGTGCAGTGTGCTTTTGAACACACATGCTCAGTTTTCTCAGGGTGGGCGGGGAGAGCTGAAGCCAATCGCACTTGTGGCTTCATGAAAACAGATCAATTGGTTTTAAAAAAATGAAGAAATGGCAGTTGAAATATATTGTTCTGTCAGGTACACATATTATAATTATTTACAGTGTGTTATGGCTTGTTTTCTGAGACTCGCAGGCAGGGATTTTCATTAACAAAAGTGACTGAAGTACTGGCAGAAGCCACAGCAGTCATGCCAGGTGTTTTTATTTATTTTCTTTATTTTTAAGAATCAGTTTACAACCTTTGAGCCAGAGGCTCGTTTCCAAAGGTACTTCGTCACATAAAGACATACATTGTGTTTTTGGTTACATAGCATAGATTTGCAAAACAATAGGCGTTCAACAGAGGCGCCATGTCACACTGTGGTCAGACAAATACAGTTAGGTTACAGGGTACATGTAATTGATAACAGGTGTTACACAAGTTGATATCAAGTGAGCAATCTAGTTGGTAAACACTGAAACAGCTGGCACTGGCCAGGTTAAACATAGGCACGGTGTACAGGGAAGTGGTGGTGGGGATGGCTAGGTGGAGAGCTGCCCGGGGGGCGTTGTCAAGAGTAGCAGAGGTGGAGGCTATGTTCAGAGACAGGAGCAGTTACGAGTGCTGATGATGTGGTTCAAGGGTGGTTTTGAACTTGGAGATGGTGGTGGCATTGGTGATGGGGGCAGGAGAGAGTTAAACCAGGTTGGGGCTCTATAGCAGAAGGACCTCTGGCAGCGGCTGGTTCTTGATCTAGGGACCATTAGAGTGGTCTTGTAGGAAGACCGTGTTGCAATAGTGGGAGGCTCTGGTGGATGGATGCCGTTACCCGGGGGAGAGCCAGTGGGTTTGTGAGGACGGGTTTGTGTATCAGACGTTCATCCAGGGTAAAGCAGGTTAGCCTCGACATACAGCTGACAGGTGTGTGTGAGCCTGGGGCACCAGTAATCAATCTGCAGGCTTTATTCAGGGTTAAGTGAATTTTGTTGAGTGCAGTGGTGTCGGCAGCACCATATACTGGTAGACCATAGTCTACAAGGGACAGAGCGGATGATGTAACAGCGAGCCGGAGAGCATTTGGGGAAGGCAGGTTCTATGGCGGAAGAGGATGCCAAGCCGTGTGTTAGTGGCGGATGTTAGGCGTCAATGTGGTTGTGAAATGTGAGGGCTGAGTCGAAGGTAACCCCAAGGTATTTGTAGGAGCAGACTTGTTCCAGTGGCTGATTGGTACTTGGAAGGATATAGAGTGGGTGGTTACTAGCTTTGTTTTGGGGGTGGGAAAAGAGCATAGCTTTGGTTTTATTAAGATTGATGACGAGTCTGCGCTCCTTAAACCAAGCCTTGGCACTGTTGAAAGACTGCTGTAGGGAGTCCTGTAGGGAGATGGGATTGCGGTGGGTGGCAAAAAGGACAGCGTCGTCTGCATACAGTAGAATTTTGCCTGGGCATGCACTGGGCAGGGTGTTCAGATACAGCGAGAAGAGAAGGGGGCCCAGGATGGAGCCTTGGGGGACCCCAGAGAGAATGGGATGGGTATTGGAGAGTGTGCTACTAATTTTTACACACTGAGATCAGTGTCAAGATAGCTAGTGCACCATGCTGGGGGCCAGCTGAGGAGACCAGTGTGGCAGAGTGCATTCAGCAGAAGTGGATGGGAGGCGGTGTCAAAAGCCTTTGAGAGGTCGATGAACACTGCACCAGATAGGAGCTGGTATCCAAGGAGGAGTGTAGAAAGTTGGAGAATTCAATAAGGGCAGTGCTGGTACTGTGACAGCACAGAGACCATGTTGCCCTGGGCATAAAATGTTATGCTTAGCCAGATAATCAGTGATTTGAATGGCCACCACTTTCTCCAGGGCTTTGGGGGGGGGAGGATGGAGATTGGCCGGTAGTTGTTGGCCAATGACCTGTCACCACCTTTATGAATAGGTGTGATAATGGCTGTTTTCCAAGCTGTGGGAAATTGTCCCAGGCAGAGTGACTGGTTAATTAGGCTGGTGAGTGGGGCAAGGACTTCATCTAGCACCAGCCTGAGGATGCTGGGGTCCAGTGAGTCACTGCCGGGATTGTTGCCATTGAGAGCTTTGATTAGGATGGGTCTAGCTTCCCGGGTGGAAATCTTGCGCAGGTGGAAGCTGGGGTGCTGGAGGACAGGGGGAGGTTGGTTGGGAGGGTCAAAGAAATTACTAGTGAGGACTGAGCTAAGGTCAGTGAAAGTGGTGTTGAACCAGTTAGCTATGGTGGCAGGCTCGGTGGAGGTAGTGCCATTTCTAGTGAGCTGGGATGGGGCAGGGGAGCAAGCTTTACCGTTAAGTTGCTTAATATTATCCCAGAAAGTCCGGGCTGAGCCCCAGGAGGAGGTAAGGGAGGCCTGGTAATGGTCTGCCTTGGCTTTCCTGATGGCCCATGAGCACTTATTCCAGGCTGCATTGTAGGCTTGCCTATCAGACAGATGACCTGTTTCAGTGGCAAGGTGCCAGAGATTATCCCGGTTTCTAAGTAATTGTAGGAGGGCCGGGCTAACCCAGGGTGCGTTCTGTTTTTGGACCGGGTTTTGGTGAAGGGTGCAAAGAGATCACAGGCCATGTTGAAGGTTTGAGTGAAGAAGGCGAGGGCAGTGTCAATGTTGGTTGCATGCTGAATGGGGGACCAGTTAATCTGGGTGAGGAGTACTTTACTTTATGGTGTGGACAATTTATGTGGTTTAGTGTGTGCTTTAACTAAATCCGTGATGTTGTGCAGGGATAATATCACAGGTCTTGCTCCAGACTTACCAGTCAGAGCTCAAGGATTTTTCTTGCTATTTTATAATTAAGCAATAAGCCACAAGGGGGTGTGGGTTATCCGGGGATTTACTACGGCTGGCGTGGTTTGCCCACGAGGTGCAGCCGAGTGGGTAAATACTCGCCAGCCATGGTAAATCCCCCAATAACCCACACCTCCCTTATTGCGATTATACAATGTTTCTGTTCATTTTTTGTATTAAAAAAATAAAGAAAAATACAGTGTTTTAATAATTTAAATAAGTTTTATTTAATGTATTTTGCCCCCAAAAATAGTTCCCTGGTGGTAAGTGAAACATTGGGTAGATGAGTGGCTGACATTCTTGATAATCCCCGAACAGACAGACACAGATGTATTTGTTTTTTAAATTTGAAGCCTTTTTCATTTCTGGTTGTAACGTGAGAGAGAGAATGAAAGGGCTGTAATAATGGAGAGGAAGCAAGCGATCAACAGAGTGCAGCTCACAGAGTGAGAGACTGCGAGTTTTTTTTTTTTTTTTTTTTAAAGCGTCTATTCCGCGAGGGAGCTAGCCAGTGTGGACATTTTCTGTTGTGTGTTGCTTGTGACCAACAGAGAGACAGAGAGAATGCAAGGCTTGTTCTTTTTTTTTAAATTTGTTTTCTCAAGCCTTGGGAATGGGTTCCAAGCAGTTGTCGGGCTGTAGAGAGTGGGATGTTTTTAGCGCTGTGAGTGGGCTAGCTAGCAGGGCACCGGAGATCGTGGTTCTGTTTACAACTTCCGGGTATGGGGCCATAATGGTGTTCGAGGGAATTTGTTGTAATTTTTTTTTCTCTGATTACATTAGTGGTTTTTGGGCCGTTGATGGTGGTGGATTCGTGCTCACTGACAGCAGGAGTCCTCGATTCCAAGCAACCATGAGAAGCAGGTAGCAATTTTCTTTTCTTTTTTTGTCGGCTGGTAAAGGACAGTGATTTTGTTTTTTGGTGGAACAGTTGTTGTGCTTTCAACGTTGCTGCATTATGACTCTGTTTTGAAGCACAGATAGACACACTGGACTGGTGTTCTCACCCACATCACTGCCCCTCGGTCAAGATGCCACACTCCCGCTCTTGCCACTCTTTCTGTGAGTCCGTGAACCACTAGAAGAATTTGTCTCTGCAGGACAACAATCCCTCGTGTGTATCAGTCCCCTTCTGTGGTGGCTACAGGAGGACGAGTTTAAAGAGACTTTTTTTTTTTTTTTTAAGTGCTGACGGGTTGCAGGTGCAATCACCGTTTTGAGTTCACAGCACAAGTGAGGTTCACAACAGTGTAGTGGGTATTAAACATGGTGGTTTGTGGCTATGGAGTTTGGGGGTTGGATGAATTTGAGAGCTGCGGCTGACTGGCACCTTTGCCGTGGGTATATCGTAGGATTTACCATGGCAGAAAGGTGCCAGCCAGCCAGCCAATTAAAACTCAGGATTGTGTCTTTTGTTTTGAGTCCATGGTATAATCTTCCTTAAGTCACTTGCTAACATGTTCTTGTTTTCAAGTGTGTCTACTGGACCTCCCACCTTCATATTGTCAGCAAACTGTACTAGCCAACTATCAATGTCCCTATGTAGATTACTTAGAAAGACTGAAAAAAGTGCAGGACCCAGCACCAATCCGTGTGGCACACCACTTGTTGCAGAACCAGTTCCTGATAAGACTCCCTTTATGCTCACTCTCTGTGTGCTATTATGTAATTAGTTTTGTACCTAGTTTGAGAGTCATATATCCAGGTTGAATTTTTTTATTTTATTCAATAGAAGTTTGTGGGGGACCTTATCTGAGGCTTTTTGGAACTCTAAATATAGTTGTCCACTGGTACTGATACTTTCCAATGTGACTTTGTTGTGAGATTGTCCCTCATTTCTGTGAATGCTACAGTATCAAAAAAAAGCTTTTTATGAGGCAAAGCTTAATTTACAAATACAGGGGCAGGATTGTTTCTAAGTTTTGTATCATGACTTTAGGGCAATTTCACCCACCTGCCCCAAATGTAAAGTCGCAGCTAGGGCACATACTGTATAAGGTGGTTTAACTTTTGGCACAGTTGCACAATATTATATCACAGCAGGTGGTGCTCGCATCATTTTATTGACTGAAGTGGTTGTAAATTGTGAAGGTGCCTTTGAAAACAGGGTGCTCGAGTCTGGTGCAGCCTGGAGGGGGCACTGGGTCAGAACATAGCCAACCACAATGCCGTTGGCATTAATAGTGTGGCAAAAATGCCGGCGATTTTATTTTTCATGGGGGGGCTCCACGGAAGCTGTGCTCCCTGAACCCCCCGGACTTAGGGATTCCCACTCCATGGCCCCTTGGGAAAAAAAATCCCTATTTGTTCAAAATGGTCAGAGACCTGGATTAGATCCCTGGCCTCCACTGTGTCCCAGTCGAGCTCCCCCCCCGTGTCCTGTGGCAGCACCACAGACAGCGACCAGGGAAGCGCATATCAGTAGTGCTCTACATCCCTGCTCCCTGTCCGTGGTAGCACTATCCAGACTAGCACTCAGTTGACTGGTGCTATTCTGGTAGCACTAATCTAACTGGGTACCGTCTGGGCGATGCTGCCAGATGTGAAATGTGTCAGCATCTTCCACTTCAGAACATCCTACACAGCTTGTAAAGGGCAAGCATTTCCACAAGAGCTGTACTTTCTGGGCTATTTATCTAAGAGAAAGTCAGTCAAACTCATTCTCTAACCAGTTGGAGTGAATGTTTTATATTCTTTTGAGCTAATTATCTGCTTCTATCGGCAAATCAGTGCCACACTGGTGTGCTGCTGTTCTCTCCACTATTACTGCTGCTGATTATGGTTTAAAAACAGTAACTATCCCTCTGTAATCTGCTGCAGTATCTAAGTGACAGAGAACAGTCTAAGAAATGTAGAGTTACAGGAAATCAACACAAGGTATTGCCACGGCACAACTGCCCTGAATGAGCAACCGGAGAACAAAATCCCAGAAAAGTGTGCCAGCTCAGCTTGCTACGGTACGTCAAACAACACAAATCCAAACTCAAACGTCTGATTTGTGGGAGCACTCTGGTAAAGAAAGCTGTCAAAGCAGTGAAGAACAAGAGGTGGATTTTGTACCACCATGCTGTGCTATGTTGAACTGAGTGTGTAGTTGTAGTGTCATTTAAGTAGACGTTACTAGTGGATTACATAGTATGAAATGCAAACAAAAGAGTTGAGAGCTGTAAGTAACTAGTAACATAAAAAATGTGTCCTGGGAAAGCAGTCGAGTTGTAATAAATGTAAGGATGGGGCATTTGGAGGCAGTTTTTATTTAATAAGAAATTATTCTTGGCATCCATGTGTGGCTGCATCCACCGGTGCAGAGCTCTGCTTCTCGATGCATACACTTCATGTGCATCCCATCCATTTCTGTGGATCAGGCCTATAGCAAGTTAGTGTGCTAGTACACAGCCTGACATTAATGTTGATCTCTCACAGTAGTCAACTGTATTTTTTTTTTACATCAGAAATACTTTTTCCCATTTTTGCTAATTAGAAGATTTTTTACCTACCTCTACAAGGTGTGATGTGTTGAATAGCACTTCACCAGGAGGCTGACATAGCTGCTGTAGTTCTGGTCCCAATGTCATCTTCACTGTGATTTCACTGACTGCGACATCACAACTAGCCATGAAGGACCACTTATGAGTTGCTAGATTAGTCAGTTTTGAGATTGCAGTCAGTTTAGACACAGTGCTAACAAGGTATTGATGCGAATAGAATTAAATATGTCAGTCTCCAAGTAAGCTACTACTGCTCTTCACATCACACCCAGTAATGTCAGAATTCTTTTTTACTTTCTATTTGTGCTCTGTTCATACACATCTGGCACTTTAACCCCCTTCTCCAGCTCCTTTTGTACCCCAACACCATCACTTCACCTTCTCCTGGGACATATTTGTAGTTCCCCACATTACCCCCCCTTGGCTTGTCTCCCATGGCGAGACCCTCATGCAGGGCCAGGTCCCTCAGGAGTATTTTATCTCGTCATTCGGGGAGAGTGCTTAGGTTGGCAAGTGTGAGGTCTGTGGGAGGAGAGAAGGGCTGTCATGCTGCACAGTTGGGGAATTTTCCATCCTGGTTGTCTCATGAGGATGCCTCATGCTGGGACATCAAGTCCCTGAATTCACATGTGCATGAGGACATCAGAAGCATCCTCTCCTCCCTTTCAGTCCCCACTGCACCTCCCCCAGTGGTCACTCAGAGAGCGGTATAGCAGTGGGGATCAGTCACCCTCTGTCCTCGAGGAAAAGCGCATCTGCTGAGACACATGACTTTCCAGCCATTGGACGGCCTCCAACGACCTGGGCTCATTTCTGACCCCAAGTCACTGGCGTTGCATGTTGTTGTGCTACCGATATGCCAGTTGACTGGCTGAGAGAAAATATTAAATAAGTAAATTGAAAAAAAAGAACAATACTTTAGACGCAGGGTCCCTGGACATCCTCTCCACAAGGACCGTGGGGAAATATGGTGGGGAATTGACAGGTGGTGAAGAGTAGGGACAAGGGACAAAAGGATTCAGGGCAGGGAGGGTGGAGAAGGGAACAAGGAGGGAAGTCAGAAGTTAGTCCTGACAAGGGGGGGAGGGGCTTCCTTTAACAGGTTTGCAGTATTGGCAAGTTTAGAGGAACGGGGGAGATCAAAGATCAGGAAAAGTGCAGAGGACAGAAGTGGAGCCAAGGGGGAAAGTGAGGCAGGAGGGGGTGAGGAAAGGAGGAACAAGGGCAGAGGTGAAAGGAAGGGGGGATATATATGGGAAGAGAGGGCTAGTCTGGGTTGGAGACCAGAGGGAGGAAAGCAGTAGGGCCAATTGGGGAAGCAATGCTGGGGTTAAGCAGGGGGGAAGGGGAAGCTGGATTTAGGGGAGTAAAAGGCGCCCTGTGAGGTGTACAAAAGAGTAGGCAAAATGAGAAGGATGGGCAGGGGAAGGGAGAGAGAGAGGATCATTATCCTGGGAGACTCAATACTGAAGGGTGTGAGATGGGGAGGTAAGAGTGCAAGGAATAGCTGCAGGTGGGTGGAGTGTATGCCAGGCATGATGGTAGCGAGGGTGGAATCTCTTATA
Source organism: Neoceratodus forsteri (assembly GCA_016271365.2). NCBI lineage: Eukaryota > Metazoa > Chordata > Ceratodontiformes > Ceratodontidae > Neoceratodus > Neoceratodus forsteri. The sequence goes on from CM057453.1 coordinate 571,246,090, forward strand.
TCTAAGTGTGTGGGGTGGTACTGGGAGAAACCTCACATTTTGATGCATCTGGGGACCAATGACCTTGCAAGGTGTGAGGTAGAGGTGGTGCAGAAGAGGTTTAAGGATGTAGGAAGATCAGTTCCATTCTCTGAGGTACAGTACTTCCAATCTCTAGGGCGAATACTGTTAGGAAGCAAAGGATTGGGGAGCTCAGCACATGGTTAGGAGGGTGGTGCGAGACTAATGGGTATGGGCCAGTGGGAGTGTGGGGTGGGACGTGGGAGAATAAGGACCTATATGCACAGGACTGGCTGCATCTGAGTAAAGAATGCACTAGGGTCCTGAAAGATAAATTGGAGGGATATCTATCAACTAAACTAAATTTAAACTGAAGTTGGGGGGGGAGGGCATAGAGTATACTTCACTCATAGCCACCAGGAGAGGGGGACCATCAGGCTTCCCCACGGTAGGTCAACAGATGGAAGGGAGATGAAACAGGAGTGGGAAGGGAGAAGGAACACAAGAAGGAGAGGGAAGCAGAGGGATGACAGGGAGCAAAAGGCTACAGGAGTCATGCTGGAAGGTGGTGTCCCTTAATGCAAGGAGTCTGGCAAACAAGACGGCAGATCTTCAGGTACTGATGGTGGAGGGAGAAGTGGGCATAGCGGCCATCATGGAGACATGGGCAAACCAGTACCATGGCTGGGAAGTGATCCCTGGGTACATTTTGTACCATAAGGACAGAGAGAAGGGGAAAGGGGTGGTGTGGCTTTATTCATAAAGGAGAAGATAATATGCACCAGGGATGAGGAAGAGGGCAGGACAGAGGCCTTATGGGTACAGCTCCAGAACACCAAAGAGAAAAGAGTTTGATTCAGAGCGGTGTACAGACCACCCTCACAGGACATGGAGTTGGACAGGGAGCTGGGGACCAGATCAGAAAGCTAAGTAGTAGAGGAAACATTGTCATGACAGGTGACTTCAACCTGCTTGAAGTCGAATGGAGTACCCCAGCTACCTCTTGTTCCAAGGAACAGGTCCTTCTGGAGGCTTTCCAGGAGTGTTTCCTGGTGCAGAGGTTCACAAAGCCAACCAGGAATGGTGCCATACTGGACCTGGTGCTGTCAGATGCTGAGCATGTCCAGGAAATAGCAGTGGAGGACCCCCTTGTGGGCATCGACCACAGCATGGTGTAGTTTTACCTCTGTATGGGCAAGAAAACAGCCAAGACCAAGACAAGAGTGGTGGACTTCAAGAAGGTAGACTTTGGAGGGATGAATGACATCTTAGTAGGGCACCTTGCGAAAATCAGGCCAGAGATGGATGCGGATCAGAAATGGTCTGCCATTAAGTTGGGTCTGATTGAGGCCACAAACACATGCACAAAGACCAGGGGTAAGAATTCCAGGACCAAGCAACCAAGCTGGTTCATCAAGAATGTGGCAGTGAAGGTGAGGGAGAAGAGAGCAGCCTTTCAGAAGTACAAACATACTATGAGAGAGGAGAACAGAGAGGTTTACTCTGTGAAAGCCCAAGAGGCAGGGCAAGTTGTCTGGGCAGCTAAACCTGCAAGAGAACTAAGGCTAGTGCAAGGGATCAGGGAAGAGGAAAAGGACTTATTCACACACACACACACACACACACATATATATATATATATATATATATATATATAAAGGACAGAAGAAGCAGTAAGGATGGGATTGTCAGATTTAAGAGGAAAGGTGGATGGGTGGAAAATAGGACCAGGCAAAGGCATGGAATGAGTACTTCAGCTCTGTCTTCACTAGCGAAAATGATGGACCTATCCTGCAGGGGAAAATCGAGGTAAGAATGGGGGGGGGAATGCAACAGATGGGGAAATCAAGGAAGACAGGTTCTTGAAGGGTCTTGGGGCCCTTCGGGTGGCCAAGGCACCTGGCCCAGATAGCATGCACCCGAGAGTCCTGAGGGAACTGGCAGAGGTCCTGGCTGCCCCATTGGTGGATCTGTTTAACACCTGACTGGGGACGGGGTGCATGCCTCAGGATTGGAGAATGGTACATGCGGTGCCACTCCACAGGAGTAGTCCCAGAGATGAACCTGGTAAATACAGGCTGGTCAGCCTGACCTCCATTGTGGGCAGGTTAATGGAGATCATTCTAAAACAAAGACTGGTGACCTTTCTGGTGGTAAATAGTCTACAGGATGATAGGCAGCATGGGTTTGTCATGGGGAGACCCTGCCAGACCAACATGATAGACTTTTTCGACTGGGTCGTGAGGTTGTTGGACAAGGGCCAGGCAGTGGATATCCTGTACCTGGACTTCGGTAAGGCCTTTGACTCCATGCCATATGGAAGGTTGCTTAGCAAACTGAGTAACCTGGGAGTCAGGGACAAGCTGCTGGGGTGAGTCAAGATCTGGCTGCAAGACAGAAACCAGAGGGTGAGGGTAGTGGGGGAACTATCCAGGCCTAGACCTATAACCAGCGAGGTCCCACACTCAGTACTCAGACCAGAGTTGTTTGACATCTTTATTGGCGACAAAGCGGATAGGGTCAAAAGTAAAATCTGCCTATTCGCAGATGATACTAAGCTCTGTGGGAGAGTGGACTCAGAGGAGGGGAGACAGGAGCTCAGGATGGATCTGGCTAGGCTCGAGAATTGGTCTGACATCTGGTAGTTGGAATTCAATACCAAGAAGTACAAAGTCATGCACATGGGAGCTAGGAACCCTGGGGCCAGCTACTGGTAGTGTTGTGCAGAATTGAGAAATTTCGTTACACAAAATATTTCTCGAAATTTGTGCATTTCGTGGAATATTTCGTGGGTGCAAAATGGCCCCCAACTTGCGAAATTGTGCCCAAAAATCACGACATTTCACCCAGAAATTGTTATATTTCACCTGAAAATGATGAAATTACACCGCAAAATGTGACATTTTACAATTTTTGGGTGAAATTTTGTGTTTTTTTTCAGGCAGAATTTTGAAATTTTTGGGTGCAATTTATCATTTCACACCCATGAAATATTTCGCAAAGTCTGCAAAATATTTCATGCTGCAAAATAGCTGATTTTGCTGCAGTTTCACTGGTGAAATTTTATTTCACAACATCTCTAGCTACTGGCTGGGGGGGGGTGTACAGGTGTCCAGCTCAGAGGAGGAAAAGGGTCTGGAGTGCCAGTCAGGGGTGACATGAAACAAAGACAAAGCCAGTAAAATGCTGGGATACATCACAAGGGGAATCACCTCTATAAAGGAAGAAGTTATTCTGCCATTGTACAGGGCAGTGGTGAGACCACACTTGGAGTACTGTGTGCAGTTCTGGTGCCCTTATTTGAAGAGACATCAAACTCCTGGAAGGGTTACAGTGTAGGGCAACCAAGATGATCCAGGTCACGAGGGACAAACCATATGAAGAGAGGTTGAGGGAGCTCAATATGTACTCCCTGTAGGACAGAAGGGAAAGGGGGGATAAGATAGAAAGCTTCAAGTACCTAAAGGGTATAAACAAGGTTGAAACGGAGAGCATTTTCAATTTAAAAAGGGAGTGGACCACAAGGGGGCATAGTCTGAAACTGGAGGGGGGTATATTTTAAAAGGAAATGAAGAGGAACATCTTCACAGAAAGGGTGGTGTCTAAGTGGAGTGCACTGCCGGAGGAGGTGATATCACTGAAAATGGTGGAAGTATTAAAGGGAGTTGGGACAGGGTTAAAATGAGAGTTGTAACTGGAGGGAGGATGGAGAGGGGGGAAATGAGGGTGGAGAGATAACTCCAGGGGGAAAGGGGAGGGGGGCAGCTCCAGTAAAACAGACTGAGCTGCAAACTCAAGCAGACTTGATAGACCGCTATGGCCTGTTTCTGCTGGCAATTTCGTATGTTCATAGAAATGAGATGTATCATCTGGATAAAAAAAAATTAATAACATATTCTGGCTGCTATTTTTGGTGCTACTAGCTGGATTTGATAAAATATGTTAGCTGGGGCTTAACCAGACCTTCTGCCCAGCTCCTGCAAGAGAGTAGATCCCATGTAATGACCTCTCCAACAGCATTAGGTGAGAGCTGTTTAATTCCTGGGGACTTCTTCATATGAGCTGATATTCTGGTTGTGAAATTGCTTGTTTTATATCAAGTTATCTTGATGCTGTTAAATTTCTTTCTTGAGAATTGTTGGTATTATGGTCAATGCCTGTGTTATTAAAGCTGTCCTGTTGTGTAACGTAAGTCAGACTGAAGAAGGAAAATTTAAAAGTAATATCTGTGACTGAATGCTTTAAAGTATGCAGAAAGATGAGCCTAGCTGGCTTGAGATGCACAAAGAGCTAAAAATCCGATTGACAAAATTCTAGTAACAAATTTGTTACTAAACCATTTATATTTATGATCAATGAACACTTTAAAGAGCCTTAAAAGTCTCTGGGAAAACACTGAAAAATATACATATTTTAAGTTCTATTTCCTATATTTTCCGTTTATATCCCCCTTATTCTTTATTAATAAAGAAATTTATATGAAAACAGCATCTTTATTCTTCAGATCTTTATCTGCTCTTGTTGCTTGTATACATGTGATGCCATATTCCCCTGCTTGAGACATCATAATAATTCTCCCTACAACCAATTGGTAATTCATAAACCGATGACTATGACATCACATGCTGCAGCTGAAAAACAGGGGGCAGGCTTTTCGAAAGGATCTACTCAGGATGGGTCTACTTCTACTTTTAAAGCAGAAATGCATCAAACCTATCAAACCATCTCTTACATAGCTTAACAGCATCCTATGTTTGTATACAAAAACAGATTCAAGGGAGTCCAAATGGGTGGCAACTCACAACTGTGTCTGTTTTCTGCTGCAAAACATGATTTTTGTTGAAAACAGATGCAACTTCTGAAAACAGCAGCAGGTCTGCCCGGATGCAAGGGGAGAATGTACAGCAGATGCAAGTGCAGCATGAATTTCCGCCCGCATCTAGGCCTTTTAAAATTTCTGAGCAGAATTTCTGTGCAAATATTATGCTTTTTCCAAAATTTTCCAGATATCTCACATGTTCTTTAAGGACCTAGTGGTAGAAGCTATACCTGTACACTAAGTCTCTGCTTAAAAATATTTCTCCATTATTAGCCAACTATTGTCATATGAAGCAGTTTGGGTTTCTGTGGCACATGCCATCAGAGCAGTATTGCAATGTGTTTTTTCTGTTATTCCACGTTGTTGTTCCACATTGTCACTGGGCTATTCGTTTCCTGCTGATCTGTCATTCATCCCTAATAGGGACTGGCATCCCCCCAAAAATGTGACATCATCGTGGAACCCTGATTCCTTCCTATTCATAGTACCAGTTATCTTGGCAATTTCAGTTGTTAGGTGTGTCAAAGGAACAAGCAGCAAAGCCAGAAGGTTCTCCTCTTTGAAGTATACTGTATACGTAACTCTTTTTGTTTCTTCCACTGTGGTAACTCAATGCAGATAATCTTGCTTATTTTTAGCAAGCACAATTTTAAATTTAAAATGTGCCTTTTTTTTGTTTATTTTTCACTGAAATGGCTCCTGCTTTTAACCCCAACTCTTGTTGGACATCTGGGTGTTCTGCCATTCTACCTTCAAAAGCATAAGGGTGTCAGATAAGTACCTTATCTTTGCTATTCTTGGTCTGCCTCTTAGTTTGAGGTCTCTGGTGAGTTTTTAAAACACAATGTCATCTGCTTGTTTTTGTCTCCTTCCATTGGTGGCAGAATGGTTTCAAAAATGGTAGGGGCAAGGATGTAAGGGAAACATTCCACCCCCTTCCCATTGAATGGGTTCATATACAGAATAATTTTTTTCTCATCCAAATTTGTAATATGGAGTAACTCTACCCCCCCCAAAAGACTGACAGCAGCTTACAGTGCTTTGTTCATTGATACCCACTTGAGGGCCTGGCCCTTCCTTTTCATTTTTGTGTTTGCTGTGCGTGCATGCGAAAGCGAACACGGTATGAGAGTGCCCTTTGAGGGGTGTGACACTGTCCACCCAATGCAGAGCAGTGTTGCAGGCGTGTGACAGTGCCAGGCCAATCAGCACCCAGGCTGACAGTGACGGAGTTTCTGGCTTGCTGGGCAGGGACAGCACCAACTTCAAAAGAAGCTGCCATCCCTTTGATCTGTGCCACCCAGCAAGCCAGGGTGATCTGTCATGGTCAGCCTGAAATGTGTGCCTGCAACAAAGAAAACTGTCCATCGATGTCTGTTGCTGGTGGTCCTAATTGTCTCCCAACCCGACCCTCCCTGTCAGCACTCCTTCCCCCCATACACACACAGTAGTGACACACTGGGGTGCTCATCCCCCAGTGTCTAAAACTGTCCCTCGTCTTTTTTCCCCCTGAAAAGAAGAAAACCATCCATTGACATCTATTGCACCCCCCAAACATAAATCAGTGACACTGGGAGTGCCCAATCCCCCAGTGTCCTCAACTGTTGCAATACTGTCCCCTAGTGACACTGGGGGTGCCCAATCCTCCAGTGTCTTGTCCTTGAAATAAAGAAAACTGTCCCTCGCCATTTTCTTTACCTGAAAAAAAGAAAAATGTCCATTGTTGTCTGCTGCCATTACCCACCCCCACCCGACCCTCCCACTCAGAACCCACCACCCCACACAACCCATACTTACCCACCGGAGATCCATCCCTGTAATCTTCCTTGGACCACAGACACATCTTCACTTTTCAAAGCCCAACCATGTACTGAGGTAAACGCTTCAATGTATTTCAGTGGGGTTTTTAGCTTCAATGTATTTCAATGGGGTTTTCAACTTAGTGGTGCAACTTGGCCATTTTTTAATATTTTTGCCCCAGATTTTCAACATACCTTTTTTGGGACCCTACCTCATGAACAATGCAGTGATGGTAGGTAAATCTGTTCCAAAAGGTGGTTTCATGTTCACTGTGCGAAATCACCTTTTGGGTGGGAGTTGAAAGTTTTCTCCACCATTGTTCATGAGGTGGGGTCGTAAGAAGGCTATGTTGAAAAGTTGGCATAGAATATTAAAAAAACAATTAAGTTATGAGACTGCTTTGAAATTTGGTGTAAAAAAACAATGAAGTTATGAATTTAGGCTTATAACTTTGGCAATTTTCAATATTTTATTTTTTTTTTTTTTATTTTAGGATCACATTACAGCCAATGCAAATTGAACTCGAGTGCCTCAGTGGTACATTGAGATACCTCAAACTTTTAGATAACCACCACTATATGTGAGATGCCTAGGTACTGGAGATTATTTCACAGTTTTATGCAACTGAGTTCTTGGTGCCCTCAAGGGGGCCTAATTTTCCATTCTCTGGTTTTGCACAGTTCTACAAAACATCAAGCAGTAGACCAGAACTTGGCTCACCTGTATCCCAAAGAAGCAATAGTCCTCTTTCCCAAACAGGAAAGGGAACTGAGGTTCTATCCCGTTTAATTCATAGTTTGAAGGCAGGGGCATGCCAACAGATTCTGGATCTAAAAACTCTGAACCAGTTCATGAGACCAGTTAGATTTAAAATGAAGTCTCTGTGTTTGGTGTTAGCAGCAGTACAACTGGTGGATTTATTGGCATCTGTGAACTCTCAGACACATATATACAGGCTTCCATTGGAAGTGGTGAGGGTCAAAATGATAGTGGGGTTCAAGAATGCATGGGCCAGGCACAAGGGAATCATAGTGGAAAGGAAGGGAGGGGGAGGAAGAACTGTAGATCGAGTAGGGTCTGCGGTGAGAGTATAGGTAGGAAAAATGGGCAAACTGGATTGGCCACACGGCCCGTATATGCCGTCAGATTCTGTGTTTCTGTACATGTACCAATTCATCAGTTGCACTAGAGATTTGTGAGATGTGCAACTTAAAAGCAGCATTTTCAATACCAGGCTGTTCCCTATGGGCTAGCATTGTCTCCACAAGTGTTCACAAAGATTTTAATAGTCCAAGTAGCCCTCCTGTGGTGGGATGGATACCATGTGTATCCGTATCTGGATGACCTCTTCATCAGAGCACCATTAGAGAAGTTGACTCATTGGTCAATTCAAAGAACTTTGCAGGTTCTTCAGGAACATGGCTAGATAGTGAACATAGGAAAGAGTTTCATTTCAGCCCTCTCAATCTCTAGATCACTTGGAGGTGAGTTTCCATATAGAACTAATTTGCATGTTCTTATCCCACGCGAGGATGCAGGATCCACTGGATCAGGACCCAGAAGGTAGTCTCAACCCTTACAGATGTCTTCAGATTTAGGGTTTGATGAGATCTATGACAGAGGTGGCTCCCTGGGCCAAGATTCACATGAGACCTTGTGGAGAAATACAGCATGACCCTTTTTGTTCTGGAAAAGATTAAACAAAACCAAGGAGTCCTGTTCCAATTAAAACCATCAAAATACCATGCAGTAATTGGAATTTAGGCTCCGCTACCCAAATGCCTTTTGAAAAGCAATTTTATTTAGATATTAAGTACGTCAGATAGTTGCCCTATTTTGCCAAAGTTTTGCCCATGGACTTCATCCGGGAAAAAGGCCCAAAGCTACATGAAAAATATATACAGCATTCAGTTAAAAACATATACAAATAATGCTCTTATTATCAATAATATGAAAAAGGTCACAGCATTTGACCTCTTAATATAGTTAGGAAAATTATCATTTCATATCCTCTGTTATTGGATTAAAGACAGGTTAATATTAAACCCACTTAGTTTGTAAGAGAAAATGGCACTGAATCCATTTTTTATAAAAAGAAAATCCAAACAGAGACCTAATAGTGCATATTGTGCAGAAGTTATTCCATGCATGATTTAGAAATCCCATATACTCGTATTTAAATGTCAGAGTTGAAAACACTCTAATTACTATATCTCCTAAGAAATTCAATGGCTCCTTGGAGCCACCCATTGGCTGGTCAAAAAAATAAATTTGATTTACATGCACTATTTACAGATCCAGGGAAAGGAACTCATGCATTTATGAGCTTAAAATTTATCTGCAGCTTATGTTTGGCATACTCCGGTTCTCTTTGATTCTGTTCCCTTTTTTCCAGATTTACAGCAATGATGCAGAGCACAGGGCACTATACATGAGGCAGAATTTTGCTGGGAAAAAACACCAACATTTATTTACATGGCACTGTGCCCAACATCAGTAAAGTGTCAGGAAATTACTCAGCCATAGGTCTGACCACAACATGGACCGGGACCTATATAAGTCAGTATATACATGTCCTGATTTGATAAGCAGCAGAAACAACTGTAGAAGTTCACTTATTTTCTTTTCAACATATTTACATTTCATACTTGTCCCCTTGCAGCTGTGAGAGAACCAAGATTACCACATAGTTTGCCCCTACAGCAAATTTATTCCCTAGGACTTAAACCATGACAGGAATGGGGTGAGGGGTATACCCTCTTAGCAAGCACAGACAGCACACAGGCATGGGTACTATGATAATGAGGTAGCACCAGAGGCTCGCTGTATCTTATTGTTTTCTCGGAAACTGATGTCACAATGCCAAGCGGTTACAGCTACATGGTTTAACATAACTCATTGCATCCTATCCCCTTTCTTGGATCTTGATGTCACAGCACTACTTCTGATCTTCCGCAAATTCACAGGTTTCTTTGATTCAGAATATTATCCTCCACGTAGCAGCCAGGGTGGCAGGAAAACTGCAGGTTATCTTTAAATACTCAGAACATGTAGGTGCAAATAACAGATCAGCCAGCCATTCTTGAGGGTGGACTGCTAACAGGATCTCACTATCTCTCATCTCGGAAACCCAACTGGAGAGTGACAGTGCCACACCAAATCTGCAACCCCGCAACCACCCCAAGCCCTCTGAACCCCTCTAATCTATTACAGCATAAGGGTGACATCCATGGATGCCTGAGCCCCTTGGACCCTGGGGCTACTAGTGAAATTAGTGAGTTCTAAATCTGCTTATGCTTGGACCACATCCCATTTATATGCCACAGGCGGGCAAAAAGAAAATTACAGGAAACTGCTGAACTAATGAGTACAGGTGTACTCAGCACAAGAATGTGAGCCTGTTGCTGGTGCAGAAGATTGTAATAACAGTAAACAATGTTTTCATTTCAGACCAGGCTAAACAGCTAACCCTTTGGTGCAAATGATTATAGAATCAAGAATTACCTACAGTACTAAATCTTATTTTAACAGAGATGTAAAATTACACATATTCCCATAATATAAAGCATTATGAGAGGTATATGTAAATCACCGTGAAAACGTTTAGACCAGTTCCACTTTAAGCAGGAGCATATGGCTTCTCACACACACACTCTGCAAACAGAAGACACAGACGTGTGATTCATCCTACACAGGACTCATCAGTGAGCCTCATCTGTAACAGCCCAGGCCAAAGATGAACCAGTCATAGTTTGTGGTTACTGGTTTGGGTCATGGGGAAGTCCAAAACAGGAAAGTAATTTAAAAGTCAAAGAACCTCAGCACAAAAGCACTGAGTCAAGGGTTACCTGAAAAGGCAGTGGCAATAAAGCCAGGTTTTAAAGAAATGTAAAATTACATATTTCCCCATAATGCAAAGCATTGCGGCAGTATGTGCAAATCACCACAAAACAGTTTAGACGGGTGCTAAATGGCCTCTTATACACTCTACAAAGGCTGAAAATGAGGCACACAGATGTGTTTTGTTCTGCACAAGACTCATCAGTGTGTCTCATCTGTAACAGCCTAGGGGACAGATGAGCTAGTCATAATTTGGTCTTTCTGGTTTGGGTCATGGTGGAGCCCAAAATAGGAAAGTAAGAAGTCAAAGAACCTCACCACAAAAGCCCTTAGGCAAGGGTACCAAGAAAGGGCATTGGTGATAAAGCCAAGTTTCAAAGAAATGCTAAATTACATGAATTCTCATAATGCAAAGCATCATGAGAAGCATATACAAATCACCATGAAAGAGGTTAGCCTAGTTCCACTTTAAAGTGATTTATGGAAGTTCCCCAAATGCCTTTTTCACATAGTATGCCACTGCCAGCCGTGCCTCAGCTGTTGAAGCTGCAATTTATTTTGTAGAAAAAAACTGTCATAGTCATTTTTTTATGTTTTATCAATGCTTTGTTTATGCCAGCCCTCCAGTTTTCTGTGTGCAGCCACACTCCCAGAATGATGTCATTCAGGGGAACTGTCAATGTTTTACATACAGCAACAAGGAAATCTTATCTGTGTCAATCTTCACCATTCATCACAGATGGGTATCTGCTGGAGGTCAGGACGCAGAGCTTTTTTTAAAGGTAGCAGAGCCGATTTACCATCGGCGCGCCCTCGGGGACTCGCGACGCACCTCTTGTGGCGCTCGTGGGTTGGCCGTTAGCTTGTCGACTCCACCTGCCTGCCAGTTCTTTGTCTCCGCCGAGGGTCACCTCGTGTGGAAGCTGAAGAAAGTTTGAGGCCTGCTTCGCAATTTCTCTCCCTACCATTTACTTGTGCCAAAGTCCGTCGGTTCCACCTGCCGGTTCTGTGTTGCCATACTCGACGTCGCCCGGTAAGATCTTTCCATTATTATATTTTTCTGTGACATTGAGTCTGTTTTTGGTGTTTTTTTTCCCGTAGGTCATGTCTCGGTCGGAGGGCAAGAAATCTTCCAAGACGGGTCGGCCTCCCATGCGACGGTGCCCATGCGGCCGAAAGTTTTCTGTCACTGACCAGCACAACCGGTGTCTTTCGTGTCTTGGCCCGCTTCACGACATGGAACTGTGCGATGCCTGTTTCTCCATGGACCGCCGGGTCATCGAGCAACGCCCGTGGAAAGTGGGGCGAGCTCCGCCGACTTTCGGGGGTCGGGTGTGCACTCGTCAGGCCAAGCCACGCTCTCTCGGCCTTTCCTCCTTGTCCCCTCCTGGTTCTATACGGACCGAGGAGGAGGGAGCCTCAGCTTCTTGTAGCCTAGCCATTGCTGAAGCTTCTTCTGCAGCGCAGGAGACCCGTCCCGCTCCTTCTGGGGGGCGGGCGGGAGGAGCCGCCATGGCAATCGCCCCTTTGGGGGTGAAGGCTCCCCTGGTGATGGTCCCGCGGTCGCAAGGCCTTGGTCGGCACTGTCCTACTGCGTCAGCCAGCACCGTTGGGGGCCTTGGCGCTGTTCTGGCGCCGTGGGCCCAGCAGACGTCGTCAGCGCCAACTGGTTGCACAGTGCCGTGACCTCTGTCGGAGCCGTTTGCGGTGCCGGCACTGCTAGTGGTGCCGTGAGAGCTGCTATGGTGCCGTTCTTTTCCATGTCTCACCTCAGCGCTGAGGTTGAGCACAGCACCGTGTCCTGGAGGCTCGGCACTGTGGGGCCTTCAGATTCCTCTGTTGGCACCGTCCTCAGTGCCGCCCCTGCGCTCGATGCCGTGTCTGCCTTTGGCACCGCCCTCAGAGCCGCCGCTGCCCACAGTGCTGTTCACGGCACCGGGAAGCCAGGCGATGCTGTCTGCAGCTCCAATGGTGCCACCAGGGCTGTCGTCTGTGCCGTCTCCGCCCTCAGCACTGCTCATGGTGCTGTGGGACCAGATGGCACCATGACTGGTCCTGGCTCTGGATCTCTTGTTTGGGCTAGGGCCGTGCCTCCTGTGGATTCCGCTCACGGGGCTGCGGGAGGCACTGGCACTGGCACCGGCTCGGACACAGCTTTGGTCTCTGGGCCTGTTGGCAAGGATGGCACTGCCCGCCCTCCCATGGTTTGGCACAGGGCCTCTGACTCTACCTCCTTGGAGATGGAGTCGAGCTCTGAGACAGATGTGCAGTCTGACCCTTTGGGGTTGGCTGTTGAGGTGGGTAGCACAGTAGTCTTCTTGACAAGTCGGAGTCAGCCACCTTCTGAGGTGAGGTCGGTGACTACCGAGACTAGGGTCAGGGGTGCTGACCAGCAGGCAGTGGTGCAGGCCACCATAGCTCTGCAGCCTGGTCGTGGTGGTTTCACTGACCCCTCAGTTGTGGTACCCCCACCAGTGGTGTGCCTAGATCGCCCAACTTTGGGGCCGATCAGAGCACCTACAGGAGGGGAAGGTACTGCACCCTGGATAACCCCTTCGGGGGCTGTCCAGAGATGCCAGCTACCTAGGCTGGCCCTCTCGAGGAGGCAGGCTCTTTCAGATTCCGAGGGGTCGACGGGTGTGGGGTCGACACGGCAGCCTTTTTCTTAGGTCTACCCGGGCCCTGGGAGAAGCCATAGTGCTGATCTCCGCTCTTCCTCCTCGGTCTCTTTGAGAGAGTCCCATTCTTTTGAGGTAGGGGACCGTCCTTCTGGACCTATACAACCCCGGTCGCCTCATGGGGGGATTCTTCTGGGTGCAGCCAAGACAGTACCAATTTGGTTGTTCAGCTGTTAGCTGTGGGATCTTCCGAGGCACCTTCTTCCATGGGTGCCCACGGTCTGCTCCTTAGCCCAGGCGGAGGTCAGCTGACATCTTTTCTCATCTCTGTCCCCATCCCTCTGCCACACTGTCCTGTGCTCCCAGGCATCCTTGGTCCTAGCGGGCCTCTCACCTGGGAGCAGTTCAGAGCGGTGGCTGCTCGGTTCCCTGCTTACGTTAGGGCGATGGACAGCCAGGTTTTTCAACCTCCCCCCGTGCAGCCACCCACTGAACAGCCGGTGACCTCCAGCTCCTCATCCCCCTCTTCTGGGGGAGAGGAAACCTCTGTCCACATCTCTTTGGCTGCTGATCTCTCTGAGTATCAGCGATTCCTCGTGAGGATGTTGGAAGACTTGCACCTTACTCCTTCCACTACCTGCAATCCTGAGCACTCGGCGCACTCCTTTCTAGGTGATTTTGGCGAGGCCACCCTTGTGGTGCCGCCCTGGCTGGCTCCCTTTCGGGAGGCATCGTTGTGTTCCTGGCAGAGGCCCTTCTCCAGCATTCCTGCCCCAAGGGATTTCAGCCAGAGGTATTGCGCACCCCTGGAGTCTCCAGGTTCCATGCCTCATCCACAGTCTGGATTGACGCAGTTGGATACTCCTGATGGGCTTCGCGCCCTTCACCGTGACCGGGCCCCAGATCAAGACTCCTTGGATTTTGACTTCTGGGGTAGGAGGACTTTCTACTCGGCATGGTTACTTCTTTCTATCTCTGCACATCAGGCCCACTATGCAGCCTATGACAGGTTCTTGTGGTCCAGGCTAGGTCAGCTCCTAGCCTCATTGCCTGACATGGAGCAAACCAGACAAGCCATTGCACTCTCTGCACGTGGCCTGGAGCTAGCAAAGCACCAAGTGAGGGCATCCTATGATGCCAACGAGGTAGCTACCAGGGTCGTAGGGACAGCGATCTGCACTAGGCGGATGGCATGGCTGCATCTTTCCCGGTTGTCACCCTTGGCCCGGCGTAGGGTGATTAACTCCACTCACCAGGGAACCTATCTCTTCTCCCGCAGAGTGAGACGGCGCTTGTCAGGGCAACTTTCTTCCCCCTCCAGGGGGACTCCGTCTCTCTCCTCTCACTCTCAGGCCTCTCCAGGCCCTGAAGGTCCCCCCCTTAGTGTGTCACCCACTGAGGGCTAAGGGATTTTATCCCTTAGGGTGTAAAAGAAAACTCCCTTCGGGGGGGCTCGGTACTCACCCATCTGTGATGAATGGTGAAGATTGACACAGATAAGATATGAACATTACGTACCTACCATAATTATGATCTTTCTGTGTATCTTCACCATTCATCACAACCCCACCCTCCATCCCCCTGGGGCCTCAGTCTCTGGGTCCCCCTCCTTCTCTGTGCCCTCCCCCTCTTCTCCTTAGGAGTGGGGTAAAACAGGTACGCACAGGGGAGTGATGTTCCAGGGAGAGTGGACAGCTCGAGCGGCCCTCCTTCTTGAGTGCCTTGGCTCCACCCCTGTGGGGTGGGAGTTGGCAGTTGCCCTCCTTCTCTCCTCCTCCCTGTTTCTGTCCAACCTATTTCTCCTTAAAATAAAAAAAATAAAAAAAATTCTCTTTTTTTCACCAAAAACTTTCCTTGAGAGGGTGTTGAATCTCTGTACCCTGTCCTTTTTCCAGAATAGCTGACTCTGCTTATCTGGAGTGTTTGCCAGCTATTCCGTGCCTTGAATTCTGGCAGAAAGCATTGCTACTCCTTGCAGTTCCTATACAATCTGGAGATGGACCAGGGTCTGGGATGTGTTATCCTTCTCCCGTCTCTTCCTAAATTCTTTACCCACCCTACCTCCCATCCTCTTCCTTTTCCAGATATTGGGGCCCCTCCCAATCTCCTTTAGTTTCCAACTTCTCTCTTTCTGTCCTCTCAGTCGTTATTTCTCCTTTTAGTTCATACATCTTTTCCTTTTTCTGTCCCTTGGACTTCCTTGTCCCACCCTCCACTCCCTTCCTCTTACCTCTCCAGCAACTCAGAACTGGCAGGCAGGCGGAGTCGACACAACCTAATGGCCAACACGTGAGAGCCACAGCTGTCGCCGTGGCCCGAGGAATGGCACCGATGTTGTATCGGCTCTGCCTACCTTTTTAAAAACAAAAAAAAGCTCCCGCGGGGTTCTGACCTCTGGCAGATACCCATCTGTGATGAATGGTGAAGATACACAGAAAGATCATAATTACGGTAGGTATGTAATTTTCATTTCTGGGTGATTTATAAAGTTGACTTAAATATTCCTTACTCAGAGATGCAGTCTCTTATTTTGGTAGTGGTGACTGCAGTATAGCACCTATAGTAATATGTAGATGTACATAGCAAGGCATTGTTGGTACAATAAAAAGCTGTTTTCCAATGTCCTTACTGTGAGGTGTAGTCTCCTATTTCTGTAGTGGCTTCAACAATATAAGCTCTGATATATTTATTTTCAAAACAAGGCATTGTGAATACAATATCTAGCTGACAAGATTTCTTTACTGAGAGATGTAGTCTCCTATTTCTGTAGTGAGCATAGAAATATAATAGCCTGTATACAAATTTACATAGTGAGGCACTGTGGGTACAGTAAATAGCTCAGTTTTCTGTCTCCCTAATCAAAGTACAGTCTCCTATTTTGGTAGTGTTTACAGCAGTACAATGTGTACAGAAGGTTCTGGAAAATGTTTTTGTGATGCAGGTAGGCCAAAAAGATCATTTGCCATTCTGTGTAGATGTTGTTTCACTTTTACTGCCTGCTGGTGAAGTGACAGGTCTGAAGTGACAGCTCCTGTCAGATTGTGGGAGTGTGATGATACTTTTCTATGTTTATGTTATAAGGCCTGAACTGCTGTAAGTAGTTCAGGGGTGTAATTATGGGTCAGTGATTACATGGCTCTGAGCTACTTTCAGCCAATCAAATCATATAATTTTTCTACATATTACAATGCTAGATACAGCTACTTGCAAACAATGTAAAGAGTCAGCCAAAAACTGACAGTTTCCCTTTAAAATTGTTGTTTCCCTTGCATGATGTCATGGTTGAGGGTTGCAGCACTGAGGGGGAAAAAGGGGCAGAGTTATGCAAATGAAGCAGAGCACAGAAATAAAATGATTTTTTTTCATGGAAAACAACATTTTTGGCAGTTTGAATGGTTGGAGACTGATTCACAAATCCTACAGGTTACTACTCCTATTTGCTATGGCAACCTTCCATATAGCACTTTAAGCAAGAGTGTATTGTGCCAAATAGCCTCTTACACACTCTGCATAGGCTGAAAACAGAAGACACAGACATTTGTTTCATCCTACACAAGACTCATCAGTGAGCCCCATCTGTAAAAGCTCAAGGGAAAAATTAACCAGCCATTGCTTGGTCTGGTTTGCATCATGGTGGAGCCCACAGTAGGAAAGTAATCTAAAAATCAAAGAACCTCTGAAAAACTATTTCAAAGTGATTTAATAATAATAATAATAATTTTATTTATAAAGCACCTTTCAGGATGTCAAGGTGCTGAACAATTACAAACAATCAAAACTCTAAATAAAAATCATAAAACATCCATAGAAATCAGCGTATCATCCAGATATCATATAAATAGTAAAATCGAAAGATTAATACAATAACTTAATTATCTAAAAAGGCCATACTCCATAAATATGTTTTTAAGTCTTTCTTAAATAACTCCACGGAGGTGCACTTCCGTAACCGGCATGGTAGAGAGTTCCGAAGAGTGGGAGCAGCATGCGAAAACTCTCTGCTGCCAGAAAATTTTAAACTCACTCTTGGAATCTCTAACAACCCCATGTCGGCCGAGCGGAGTGATCGGTCAGGGCAGTATTTGCATATACTTCCCATTATGCTTTGCATTATGGGAATGTGTAATTTTACATTTCTTTGAAACCTGACTTTATTGCCAGTGCTCTTTCTGGGTAACCCTTGCCTCGGTGCTTTTGTGCTGAGGTTTTTTGACTTTTATATAATTTCCCCATTTTAATAGGCAGGTAACAATAGGATCCAGTCAACATTTGCATATTCGCTAAATGTTCTTGGATCTGTCCAAGAAAGGTTTCAGTGGCCCAAGTCTTTTAATTTTTCCAAGCCAGTGTAGACAAAGGATTATTGCTAACTACCCTTCAAGTATAACCTCAGTTTATGAAACAGCACTGACATCTTGTAAAGGTGCCTCCTTGGGTTTGTACTCAGATGTCAGTCTGTTCTTTAGAGCAAATAGCAGAACCAAGCCAGGCTGTAGGTCTCCAGTTCCCCATTGGGATCACAATGCTATCTGCAATGCGTTTTGTGTACCACCATTTGAGCCTTTGTCATGGGTTCCTGAGGATGTTTTATTTCTCAAGACCTATTTTCTAGTCACATCTGCTCAGCTAGATAAATTGGAGAGCTGCAAGCACTCTCATGCACAAAACCATACCTGTGTTCCATCAGGATAAGGTGGTGCTTTGCCAGGCTCTTCCTTCCTTCCAAAAGTTTGAACAGCATTCAACATAAACCAGGAGGTTAATCTTCCTTCCTTATGTCTGAAGCCAATAAGTGATAAGGAAAAGCAATTGCACAAGTTAGATGTGGACAGAGTAGTCAAAACATACCTCATGCAAATGCAGTCCTTTCAGTTATCAGATTATTTTTTCATGTTGTTTGGTTCTGCAAGAAGAGGATAACAAACTTCCAAGACAACTATAGCTAGATGGGTAAGATCATGCATAGTAAAGGTGGTAAACTACAGGGAATGACACTGATGAAGGCAATTTCAGTCAGGGCTATGGCAGCATATTGAGCAGAAGCCTCAGTGCAGGGCAGGTACTTGGTCTTCCTTGTAGACTTTTACTAGCATTACAGATTGGACACACAGAGTTCCCTAGATGCAGCCATCAGCTTAAAGGTTCTGGGGGCGGTGAAGAGATAAGCCGATAATTATAAAATTGGCTGGAAATGTCCTGCTTGCTGATTCCCTAAATAAGTTCCAATTACCCAGAAATGCACAGATTAGAACAAGTTCAGGCAATGAGATTTGGAATTTGGGCCAATCACACACTGAATTCATGAGCTAGTTCACACATCCCTGACTGCCATTACAAATACGGCTACAACCTTTACTCACTGAAAACCTTGAACAAGGCCCTAAAAAGTAAAACTCCTTACCAGCTTGCAAGGGCAATAACTGATGCTTACACTGCTAGAGATAAAACTGAGATCTCCATTATAAGACCTTCTGTTGTTTGGGGGACCATGTTCAGAGAATTCTGCATCAGTTTGAATTTCTGTGTTCCATGACAAACACACATTTCATTATTGAATGTGCAGAAAGACAAATGAATTACAGCTGGGGAAGACTACTTTTTACTAGTCACATTTAACAAAAGAAAACAGCTGTTTTCAATTTAAAAAAGTTTACCTATTTTATAAGCACAATAAGACACTCTGGGTTGTTGGCTATCTGGAGTTAATGCAATTCCAGGTGCTAAAGGCACTCGATACAAGAACCTTGTGTTTCATTATACACCTGGGCATGCATTAATCTCTGACAGCCTATGCAAAATCATGCAACTAGGGCATAGGAACCCAGGAACTGAGAATGGAATGGGGGGAAGGTACTGGCAGTCACTAAGCAGGAAAGGGACCTTGGGATTATCATAGCTGATGACCTCAAAGTGGTAGGGCAGTGTGGCAAAGCAGGGAGATGAGCCAGTGGGATGCTGGGATGTGTAGGAGGAGGTATCTCCAGCAGGAGAAGGGTGGTGGTGGTGTTGTCATTGTATCACTTGCTTGTAAGATCCCACCTGGGGAATTGTGTCCAGTTCTGGAGACTGCACATCAGTAAGGACATAAATATAGTGGAGGCAGTCCAGAGGAGGACAACTAAAATGGTGCATGGATTGCACCAAAAGCCCTACAATGACAAACTGAGGGATCTCAACATGTGCACATTGGAAGACAGAAGAGAGTGTGGGGACATAATAAAGACCTAAACATACCTTTACGGGGCTGGAGAGGTTACAGGAGGGAGGCCTCTTTCAAATGAAAAAGTGCACCAAGACTAAAGGGCATGTGATGAAGCTGGAGGGGGGAGTTTAGGAGCGATGTGAGGAAGTAAAGGAGTGATGGCTGCCTGGACTAGACTCCCTGTGGAAGTGGTGGGGATGAGCTGAAAACAGTAGGGGGCTTCAAGCATGCATGGGATAGATATAGGGTATTATTAATAAATACTGTAGGTAGGGAGGTGGAGGTTCACCGGAGACCAGTTAGGGTTTGCGTAGACAGACTAAGCAGGGATAATCTGGGCAGACAGGGTGGACCAAGTGGTCCTTTTCTGCCAACAAATTGTATGTTTCTATGACAACCAACACCCTGCTGTGTCTTTTCGCTCACAATCTGTAGAATATTCACGCAACAAAAGTTAACTAGTGATGACATGCAATCTGCATCGTTGTTGCCCTGGAGATGGAATGCAGAATGTCTAACTTCAAATTTTGCACACTGGTTATGCATCTCCTAAGGTTCTAATGGCAGATTTATGTTTCTGCAGAGGATTTCAGATTCCCTGGAGTCCTATATCAGTTCTTATGGCCATGTTTGAATAAAAATGATATTTACTTTATTATTTTGCAATATGTATTAGTAGTTGCCTTGGAGGGAGGACGATTCAGAGGAAACATGAGGAAGAATTTCTTCACAGAACGGGTGGTGGACAAGTGGAACACCCTGCCAGAGGAAGTGGTGGGGGCTGAAACAATCACGGGATTTAAGAATGCATGGGATAGACATAAAGGAATTCTGGAGGTCAGGGGTAAGGGGCAACAGACTTCTAGGAAAACATAAACTGAACTTACAAGCTCAAATGAGCAGACTGGGTGGGCCATGGGCCCTTATCTGCCGACTCTGTCTATGTATCTATGTATTTATGTAGTTTGATACTCCACATTAGTTTGCTTAGTTTTTATTGCTTTTTACGTTTGCTTACACACATACAGAGTTACATACAGAGGTATATCCCTGAGAGATGAGCTGTCGGCCATCAGAAAAAACAACACAGAAAAAAAAAGAGGCAGCGTGTGTCAACTCTCTAATCTCTTGCTCAAAGGCTGGCCAAGTTATAAGCTGCCAAAGAATCCAAAATAACATCAGTTATTAATGTTGAAGTTAGTGAGCTTTTATAAAATTGTGGAATGTTGTGATACTTTTGTTGAAGCTATGGCCATGCATTTTGACCAGCCATGTATTTGAGTTGCCATTGTAGAGGAAGGTAAAAGTTGGGTAACAGTGGCAATAAGGTAGCGTTCAGGCTCTACGTCTAGTGGTGTCAAATGGCAGGTCACTCTCTTGAGTGATGAACCATGAAGAATGGTAATTGACATCACTGTATACTAGCCTGAATTTGTGTAATATGCCAGATAACCACTAGAGCTCAGTGACTTAATGACTTGTGGAAGTACATGCACATGCAGCGTTTGTTTCTGTATAATGCCACTTGCTGACTATTTATTTATTTTATGTGTTAGCTTTTGGTAACTGGATACGTGCATTAGGCAATTAGACCTGCAAATGTTCAAGTACGACCCAGGAGAGTACAGAATACAGAGATACAAAGATAAACAGTAGAAATTAACAACCCTGTAGATAACAATGTATATTTTTATTATTTAAAAACAGTGGCATCAAGTGACGCCAACCCTAACAACTAGTTGCAACTTAGGACACTATGACAGAAGTATCTGGACGTCTTTAGTCATGATGAAGCACGAAGCTGGGCATCACTGTCCCAGGAGTGTCGGAGGGGTATTGCAGGGCCATGATGCTAGTGCAGTTAAGGTGATTCAGTGGCGATGAGTACTTTGTGAAAGTTAAATTCCACAAGTGGAATTCTAATGGTATTACCTATCATGCATCCATGAATTTTTGAGAAAATGTTGCTAATTTATAAGTTCTAAAGTAGCCTCAATACATTTTAACCTACTGTTTATTTATTTATTTTAAAATTGGTAGTTGGGAAAGGCGCACTGAGCCAATACTCATTTCCAGGTGTGACCCAGGGGAGGGGGAATGAAGTAGTTACAGATTAGCAACATTTCAAAACATCTGGAAATGCAAAATTCAATAAACAAGTCAACACCAAGAGTATAGGAAGTTGAGTTCACAATTATGTACCAACTGTGCAAGAATTCTCCAGGTGTAAAGTGTAAGATGGATATAGAGAAGAGGCCAAGGTGGGAGCACCGTTAGCTCTGATTTAGGGAGGCTGTGGTGGGAGGTCAGCAGAGGTAGGAGAAAGAGATCAGGAGGGGTCAAGAGGGAGAGTGACAGGTGCAGGGGGAGCAGGAATAAGCCTATGCAGGCATCTAAAGGCAGGGAGTGAGGGGAAGAGTCAGAGGGAGAAAGGCAACAAATTCCAAAGGAGAAGGATGCTTGCCCAATACTGGAATGAGAGTGGGGAATGGAGGAGGTACAAAAGTCCCTGGAGTGCAGTGAGTAAGATCAGGATAGGACAGAGGAGAGGAGTGAGGAAAGTAGAAGGGAAGGAACCCAAACCAGTATTTGGCAGGTAAAGGAGGCAAACTGGGACTGGCGACATGAAGGTACAGGGAGTATTGAAAGGGAGGGAGAAGTAGTGAGAGCAGTGATGAGTATAGAGCGGACAGTTGGTAGTGAGGCAACAGAAGGCATTACAAAGGGTGATCAGTCTTGTGAGGGAAGAGGAGGGGGTGGTGTCATAGACAACATCTGCATAGTCAAAAAGCAGGAGAGACATTTTGGTAAGCAGGTCCCAGCAGACTTGAGGGGAGAGGTGGTCCTTGTTGTGGTACAAGGCACCAAGTGTGGGATGAAGTATGGCATGGATGGCCATTGTTGTCGATAGAGACATCAAGCATGCTATCGAGGCACACACCAAGATACTTGAAGACAGGGACAACCTCCAGGTGAGTGCCATCCAGTGTAGAAAAAACAGGAGGGAGGTGAGAACCTAGACAATTTCTGGCTGGTGTTGAAGGTCATAGATATAGTTTTATTGATGTTGACCCTGAGCTGGTTGACATGAAACCAGCATAGCACATTGTGGAAGTCTTTTTGGAATGGAATTTCCACTGCTGAAACTGATAGGCCAGAGGTGTCAATGACTGTGTCATCTGCATACATGTGGATATGCAAAGAGGAACAGGCAGAGAGGATGTTGTTTAGAAAAAAGGACAAGGCTCAGGATGGAACCCTTAGGGACCCCTGCTAGGATGGAGGGGATTGGATGCCACCAATCCGAACAGTCTGTTGATGGCTGTAAGTTAAGAACAGAACCAGTCCACAGTGGATGCTGAAAGACCAGCAGAGCTCAGCTTATCCAGGAGGAGCAAGTGGGACACCGAGTCAAAAGCTTTGGCCAGATCAATGAATATGGCTGCAGTAATGTGTCTATGATCCATCCCAGTGCGGACAGAGTCAGTTACACACAGTAGGGTGGAGACAGTAGAGTGTTTCTCCTAAAGCCAGACTAGAAAGGGGAGAGGTAATTAGAGGAGTAGAGAAAGTGAGCATGCCTGGAATATACTACTGTCTCCTGGAGCTTTGCGAGAGGGGAGGAGTGAGATTGGCTGAAAGTTGCCAGGGGAGGTGGGGTCACTGCATTTGTGCAGAGGCAGAACTGTGGCAACTTTTCCAGGCCTGAGGGGACAGCACTGAGGGAGAAGGAAAGGTTCAGAAGATGAGTGAGTGGAGAGGCAATGGCAGGTGCAGAGATGCATAGGAGTTTAGGGTCCAGCCTGTTGCAAGACATGAGGGTGAAGGAGGCTTTCTGGGGTGAAACAGGGCAGAAATGGAAACCTTCAGGAGAGTGGGGTGAGGGAGAGACTGTGGGGGACAAGAGGGGAATCAATCAGGAGAAGAAGGAACATTATTGCATATTTTGGGGGACTGTGCTCCTATTTGTAAAGTGTGATGAGAAATTAAAGCAAGAATGGACCAATTGCTGGGCCTCCAAGATTACTTTATTCCAGAAATCTGCGTTGTTGGTAACCTTAAGTTGGTCCCTGTCATAGAACAAAAATATTATACATCAATGATATCTATGGCAATGAAAAGATTAATTTTAAGGTTTTGGAGAGATTAGCATTGTTTCACTTACAGTGGTTCTTATACAGAAGTTGCTCTGTACCGCACTGTATCACTTGGTAACACTCGCTACTGAGCTGTGCATTAGTAAGGCGGTACCGCCTTACCATGGTGTGGATTGCCCTGTTATAGCAACTGTTTAAAGTAATTAAAATGTGCTTCCTCACTTGGCCACAAGATGGCTACCTGAGCCATGACATCAATAATATGTGTCTTTGGAGTACATTGATTTTTCTGGCTCCAGTCAA
This sequence comes from Neoceratodus forsteri, assembly GCA_016271365.2. Lineage (NCBI taxonomy): Eukaryota > Metazoa > Chordata > Ceratodontiformes > Ceratodontidae > Neoceratodus > Neoceratodus forsteri. Next base: position 571,269,769 of record CM057453.1, read on the forward strand.
CCAGCAGATGCCATCTGGTTTCGATGCAGGGACACTGTCAGAAGCCCTGGTAGTCTAGTGTTTCCCTCTCCCTGACACAATCCTCTTTATACTTTCGAAAACAAGCCCTGGTAGTCTAGCACCCCCATCTTGATCCCCTTTATACTTTGTAGTCTAGCAGTCTCTACTCACTGACCCGATCCCCCTTATTTTGTAGCTTAAGAAAGAAAGTGAACTTGCACTGTTAGTGCCATGTAATTGCAGTAAGTAATCTAAAAACATGGTTTTCCTTTTCCTCTTTGGCAAAATGTTTTCCAGTAACTTTTTCACCTCTCTCTCAATAAAACTGAATGTTATGTATTTCCACTGATTTTGTTGCTTTCCTGCTCTGTGCTGCCGTTATTACGCTTGACTTTCAACTACTACACCGTCTGCCTCAATGGATATAGAAACACACATTCGCGGTTTTTTTTTATTTATTTCAAATATCCTCCAAAGACACAAACTGTCAGATTTATTTTTCAAAGTATCAAGGGGTTCGGGTTCAGGGTTGACAGTGTTGTAACTGAGAAAAAGCCAAGCACAATAATGGCACACACAGCACGAAATCAATTAAATAAATGGAAATACTGTCCATACAATTCAGTTTTAATGAGAGTGAGTATGACACAGAACCCAGCACTTGCACTTGTGCATAACAATAGTATAGGAGTGTAAAACAGCAGCTGTACCCCAGTTATTAATAAAAAAAATGCATTCACTATGTAAAGCGCATTGAACTGATACAGAATACCGTACATCATTTCTAAACTACAGTAGAAACAAAGACAAAAGTGCAAACACATTTTTCAATATCTGTAACCTGTAATTGCTATCATAACATATCTATAAAAGAACACCACATTAAAACAAAGTTACAATTGTAAAGCTGATATACTATAATGTAATGATAATATAGCAAAGCACTGCTACTACCTATGGAACTCTATATACTGTACAGTAAATACTACTGCCTTCCAAGTTTAAAAATTAAAATAGCATCTTTGGCAAACTCTGGAACACATGAAAAGGTTATTTGCTGTTAAAGTGGAGTTTACAATAAGAGAGACCTATCAAGTTTGTACAAGACGCATTGTTAACTATTTGTTACATATTTTTAAACTGCTGTATATCAAGCCAGAACTGTTACATGCATAATGCAAAAGAAGAAATGCTGCAACAATACGTATGCCAGCAATAGTTAGCTCATCAAGTTTCTTTTACTGTATGTTATTTCTTATTTTATAATCAAAGTTTTCTGAATTTGACTATAACATTTGCTTGCTCTATGCAATATAACGATTAAAGTAGCAAGACAAACAATAACATGTAGGAGGGTGGAACCGATGGCGAGAACTTCAACAGTGGCCAGTCACGGAGCTACAGATAACTTTTTCAAAACAATGTTAAAAATCACCCTCAAAACATTCAGAACCAGATTTTAACACAGTGATTTCCAAGTGGTGCCACACTAGCGGCATGAGCCTTGTAGAATTTCCCCAACCCTTTGGATGCCCACTGGCTGCCGGCTTACTCCCATGCCCCCTGCCTGAAAGCAACAGGTGATAAAGATTTTAAAGTCTGTAAAGTTTGTATGCAATGCTCATAAAATGTACCCGAGAAAGGCTTCCATCTCAGAGTACCATGAGTGCCAGACCTGCCTGTGTGGTGTCCTTTGCACACTCTGCAGTGATCCCAGAGCAACTCTATGACCGGATCAGGAGCAGGGAGGTACAAAACTGAGGCTTATGCAAAACAATGTGAAATATGATTTTAAAGCCTGCAGTCAGCAACCATTACCAACTGCAGACAGAAGCAGATCGCTTACATGAGCACCACGCTAATGTCAGTAGCAGACCACCACCACAGAAGTACTGTACCACAAACTTGTATTAGGTATTGAATTGTTCTAGATGGCCTGGTGTGATTTACAGCATATTATGAGCTGCAATTGTCTGACAGTTCAAAAGGGGATCCAGCTGCCCTTCCCCCCCAACAGATCACCCACCCTTTTCATGTTTTATTGGGGGAAAGGTAGACTATTTTTATTTCTGTTTAACTATTTACAACCATAGCACAACATTTTAAGAAGTCACTGTTACCCCCTTCCCCCACAAAACAAACACTCACAGTGTCCATTGTTACCCACAATTATGTAAACTTTCAATTAATTTCTCTTTTTTTTTCTTGCAAACCAGTTTTAAAACAGTCCACTGCCGGTTCGCACGGCACCATCCCCCAAACCAGACCTCTAACTTGCGTAAATTACACTGCACCAACCTTGATCCTGTCACCCACAACAGCTACTCTGAGCTGAAATAGTACCACTGAGATTATACACCTTTTTAGCCAAAATGTACAGCAAAAAGGCGCAAAAAGAAAAGTTTGTTTTCATTCTCACAGCTTTGCTTGAATTAACATAGATGATTTATAGGCTTTTTCCCAAAGTTGTTGTGTGAGTTTTATTTTTTATGCTCTACCACAGTCTCAAGAGGTCATGGATAATAGCACTGGAAGCACCTCTGAGCTTAAATATATTTTGTTTTGTAAATAGGCAGTAGTTATTATTTTATTTATTCCCTCAGAGCAAAATAGTTTTCCTATCATGAACTATGTTAACAGGCCATTTTCTTGTTATGCTAGTCTGTTTCATCCACTCCATGTAAAGGTGTTGCTTATATCTCTTCAACTTCTGCTCTTAATAATAAAATAATGACTGCTGTTCATTTAAAAAAACAAAATATATTTTAGCTGCTAAAATACAGTATATAGTTCATTTTCACTCTTCTGCTCTTGATGTGTTCATTGTGGTCTGAGTGAACTCACAGCTTTGCTTGAATTAACATAAATGAGTTCCAGGCATTTTCCCAAAGTTGCGTGTCAGATGGTCATATTTTGCATTGGCAATGGTCATATTTTTTATTTCCCAAAATTGCTGTGTCAAATGGCCAGATTTGTTTCTGCTCTACCACAGCCTCAAGAGGTCATGAATAATAGCAATGGAAGCGCCTCTGGCACTGGTGCACAAATTGTAAATCCCTGAGAAATGCAAACATTCATTTAATAATAAAATCAGTTGCTTAACTGGGAAAGGCTAAATATAAAGGAAAATAAACTGTACATAGTAGACACGTTTTAGGTTATGCTACTAGCACCTCTTGCTACAACACCCCCAGCAAATATTCCACTACCTGAGTATAAATAATTCACTATGTCCATAGGCAATGGATCACCGTTTACCACAAGTCCCAGAATCAGAATCAGAATGTCCACCACTCTGTACATACTCTTTTTTTTTTGTCCGACATTTCATTTATCAAAGAAAAAGAAACCACAATGGACAAATTATGATGGTGAGATTTAAACAGCTGTTTTACATGGAGTAAGTGAGACAGATTATACTGTAGCGTAACAAAAAAATGACCTGTCATCATGGCTCTTATTAGGAAAACTAGTTTGCTCTGTGGGAAAAATAAATAAAATAATGACTGCTGCCTATTTAAAAAACAAAATATATGTTAGCTGCTAAAATATAGAGTTCATTTTCACTCGAGGACTGAAAAGACTAAGGACAATTTAGCCTAAAACCAAATTCTATATAAAATAATTTTCTGTAGCACATCAGGGAAAGTGAGCGTTTGCAATGAATGACACAAAATAGGCAATGTTATCATCTTTACCACACAAAAGTGAACAGACCAACAATTGCAAACCTGCTAGACAAATCCATGAATTTAAGTGCCAACTAGCTTTTACTGTACTAAGGCTTCAGTATTTTGAAAATTACAGTTTAATTAGCAGCATGTTTAGTTATTTTATTTAATAAAAACAATAATAAAAAAATTGGGGTGGGGAAGTGGGGTGGGACACTATTTGCCAGGTTGGGGGTGGGAGGGTTTGCCACTAGAGCACCAGTGAATAATGAATGAAAAGCTTGCTAAAAATAAAGCTTGTTACCAGGTGCCACCGAGGCGCACAAGGAGGTTAATTGATTTGCTCAAGTCGCTTAGCAACAAGTGGGGGCTGTGCGATTCAAACATTCAAACAAGGCATTTTAGTAAAAAAAAAAAAAAGGCAATAACCCTGGTGGCTAGCAATCCCCCTTACTGTAAAAAAGATGTTTCCCGGTGGGGCAGTCACTATGATTTTACACAATTAGTATAACCAGCAAAATATCTAAACAGGGTTTTAAACTTGTTTATGTGGAGTACTTTTAAAACCCACTGCTCCAATGAAAGAAAAATGTGAGTATATATAGTTATATGCACAGTATATAGTATACCGAATATTACATTTAACTCAAGAAAGCAGCTATCACTATTTAGGAGCAGAATTATATTAAGTTACGAGAGGTTCACCCAACTTGGGTGGTGTTATGCAATGCTAGGTCCATTAAAACAAGACTGCAATTATTGCAGATCTCGTTAAATCAGTGGACCTGGCTTGCATCACGAACCTGGCTGGATGAAAACTCTGGCCCTGTTTTAGAAGTTGCAATTCCGGTTGGGTACTCAGTGATACGCTGCCCAGGATTCGATTGCCGGTAGTGGTCTGTTTTAAGACTGAACTTAACCTCACAAATGTACCAGTTGGGGAGCCTGAGTCACTTGAGTGTCCTGTAGTAGCATGTGTAGGTAGGGCTTCTACCTGTCCTGATTTTTGCAGGACAGCCCTGATTTGGGCAGCTGTGTCTTGCAAAAAAATATGAAAAATACTAAATGTCCTGATTTTATAGTGGAAAAAATAATTTCTAACTTTCCACTAAATGTTCTAGAAAACTACAGTACCTTAACTAAAATACTTTAAAATGATAAGAAACAATAGAAGCAACTAAGAAACTACCTCACTTAGCCTTAATTCTGATTATATAGAGAAAACAAGTCTGTTGCATTGGTCGAGGTTACATACTGTCCTGTGAAAAATCATGTTTCAGTAAGAAATGTCCCACTTTGGGCTTCTTAAAAGGTGGTAACCCTAGGTGTTGGTGGTAGCAGGGTTCGACAAATCCCATAGCCCAATGTCCCGGGCTACCAGTTCTTATCCAGGGACAAGCACTTTTAGCTGAGCTACTCGTCTGTGGGCTAGTACTGCTTTTAAAGTGTAAAACAATTTTCCTGTGCAGTGCCAGCTTCCTCCTGTAGGGTGCACACTGCTCCAGCCATTCCTGTTGTCATCGAACCCACCGCAGTGGCACTCACATGATCAGTGGGCTTACAGCTAGCAAACACCAGGCGGGAGCAAGCGGCGGCCACAAAGATACAGAGGAGCAAGTCACCAGACTGGCAGGCGTGGCACTAAATCAGTGAGCAGGCTCCTTTCTGTAAGTCCCATTGGCCGTGGTGGTGATTTGGTTGATGAGGCAGATCGGAGACATGCTCAATCACTTCTTGTAATTCTGTAAGGAGAAAGAGTTGCACACTCATGCAGTGATTGTATTTTTCGATGTTTGTCATCGATGAGTGGACTGTTGAATTTTAGTCCCAATAGACAGAGACCACTGGCTGTCTCAATTTTTTTGTTTTCTGTGTGGAGCATATGAAAATATATATTTTTTGAATTGAACAGCTGTAAAAAAATTAGAGTGTGGAGTAAGGAATGAAAACTAAGGAGGTAGTATGCGAGTGTAGAGCTCCGGCAGGGGGAGGAGAAGGGCGGGAGCCATTGCATGGAGGCAACGGTTTAATTCATTGATGTAAATGCCTTCAGCCTTACCAGACTAAATCATCTTCATGCCAAATGGTGCCCCCCCCCACACACACACAAAAAGAGTGACAAATATGGAGGGGAAGGGTAAATTTTCACGAGAGAACGACTGCTTTTTGTGTTCCCTAACAGAATAGGCATAAGCCATTATTTTTACAAATAATTTGAGATTTAATGAATAAAAATCTGCCTAAAAAATAAATACATACTAAAAAGGCCTAACTGGAGGTAGAGAAACAAAACAGAGACTGGGAGGGCCTTACGGTTGTGTCTGCTCTTCTGACTGCAGTACACATTTGATTAAAAAAAAATAGCATAGTAAAGAGAGGAGATGGACCAGGGACCACTGAGAATGAGCAAGCAGCAGCAAACGTTATAGAGGCAAAGCAGAGAGCAAGAGTTGGACTTTTTGTTGCCTAAAAATAAAAGGCACTGGGCAGAAGACAAGTGTAGGTAAGTGAAAGACAATTAATCACAGAAACAAAGGCAGTAAAGGAGGAAGAGAGCAAGGGGCTATGAGGCTTTGTGTTGTTGCCCACAAGTAAAGGCAAGTCTAACTGCTAGGGCCTAAGGAAAATAAATAAATGCAGTGGACTACCTCTCGATACTCAGGGACTACCATTTTTGGCAAGGCTAGTTGTCCTGGACTAGCATGCCATTTTGAAATTTGTAGATCCCTGAATTGTAGGATCACTCTCATCTACCATCCACTAGGAGATGAGAAGCGATTCCTTGGAAGTCACGGACTTCGTCGTTGACGTGGCGTTTGAGTCGCCCAGGCTGATGGTCCTGGGCGACTTCAATGCCTGGGTCGATGACAAATTCTCGCAATTTGGGTCAGCACTTCCTCCAGTTGATGACATCTCTGGGCCTTACACAGATGGTTACCACTGCTACTCATGGTCACGGACACTCTCTTGACTTAGTCTTCCTCCTGGGGATTGAGGCCTCCAACTTGGGGGTGGAACCAGTTGGATGATCTGATCACTACACCATGGGGTTTAGTTTCAGCACCCCCCCTACATAGGCCTACTCCTGTAGAGATGACTAGGTACCGTCCTTTGTGAGATATAAGTTCTCAAGGCCTAGCGGCAGTGCTAGATCTCTCATCCCTCTCAGAGACAAACAGTGATGCGGAGGCCCTCGTGATGGCTTATAATTTGGCCACTGTGGTAGCCCTGGATATTATTGCTCATGTCTGTGTTTGTCCTCTCTCCCTTTGCCCTCGATCCCCATGGTTTGATGGGACTCTGAGGGAGATGTAGCAACTAGGGCGAAGGTTAGTGTTGCTGGCGGAAATCCGCCCTTGATGCTGACCACCTTAGATTGATGGACCATTATCAAGTCTATCAATCTGCAATCACTCATAAGAAGGCAGAGTTCCTGTCCGAGGAGATTGCAGTTACTTAAAACCGACCAGCTCAGCTGTTCTGAACTGTGGACAGACTATGCAACCCAGCCTGTCTTCAAGTCTGGAAAGCTTTTTTGCGAGAAGAGTGCGATGAGCTTGCTCGATTTTTTGCGACTAGTGTGGCTGACATCAGGGCGGCACTCCATCCAGCACACTCTATGGGTGTTGCTGTGGATCAGCGTGGGGCCACTGTCCCTTGGTTTTCTTGGAGTACCTTTGACCGGCCGACTTTCATGGATGTCATGCAGATTGTCCAGAGTGTGGGCCCTACATGCTGTAGTTTGGATCCAAGATCTACCTCCCTGATTTTGGGTTGTATGGATTCTATTGGTCTGGTCCTAGCTCGGATAGTCTGGTGCTCCTTGGAGACAGGTGAGTTTCCAAGCTCACTGAAAGAGGCGGTGGTGACACCACTCTTGAAGAAAGCTTCTTTGGACCCAGACTGCCTTGCAAACTACAGACCAATTTCTAACCTCCCCTTTTTAGGGAAGGTTATTGAGAAAGTAGTGGCCTCTCAGCTGGAGGACCATTTGACCATCCATGATATCTATGAACCTCTCCAGTCCGGATTTCAAAGGAGGCTTAGTACCGAGACAGTGCTGGTTCAGGTGCTCAATGATCTCCTGATGGCTAAAGATCAGAGGAACTGTTCTATTCTAGTTCTCCTAGATCTCTCATCAGTGTTCGACACTGTGGACCATGGGGTCCTGCTTGATCGTCTGAGGTGCATCTGTGGACTGTCTGGTACAGTCCTCAGGTGGTTTACATCTTTCCTCACTGGAAGATCTCAGAGAGTGGTGTCTGGGGTTTATTTCTTAGATCCAGTTTCTCTGACATGTGGGGTTCCTCAGGGCTCAATGTTGTCCCCATGTTGTTTGCAGTGTATATGCTGCCCCTCGGAGACACTGTAAGAAGGTATGTGCTGAGGTTTCACTGCTATGCTGATGATACCCAGCTCTACCTTTCTTTCGCACCCAACCAGGATGGAGCTCTCCTGGTCTTTAATGGCTGCCTCACTGAAATCCAGGAGTGGATGGATGCCAGTTGGTTGAAGTTGAACTCTGATAAGACTGAGGTATTGGTTGTGGATCCGGATCGCCAGATAGGGAGGTTGGGCGTGGGTTCGCCCTCTGGACTTTTTCTTGGGGGCGTGTCACTCCTGACCTCTGAATGGGTGGGAATACCTGGGGGTAATTTCCTGCATTCACAGGTGTCAGCCGTCGTCAAATCCTCATTTTACCATCTGAGGATTAAGCATCTTGTTCCGTCCGGTGACCTTCCCACTCTGATCCACGCCTTTGTGACCTTGCATTTAGATTATTGACACTCCCTGTACCTAGGGGCTACCAGGAGTAGAAATCCATCGTTTGCAGCTAGTGCAGAACACAGCGGCCCGGCTTTTGACAGGATCATCTTGGTCCTGCCATATTTTTCCGGTGCTGCATGGACTGCACTGGCTGCCAGTTCAGTGGTGGATCACTTTTAAAGTTGGTCTTCTGACTTTTAAAGCCCTATGCAGACTTAGCCCGGACTACCTGAAAGAGCTTTTGGTCCCTTACTGCCCTGGGCGATTGCTCCACTCAGCTGATGAAGGGTTGCTAGAGATCCCAAGGGTGTGTCTGAAATCTTCTGGGGCTAGGGCTAGAGCATTCATGTATGCCTCCCCTACCCTTTGGAACTCTCTACCCCATCGGCTACATGAATGCATGACCATGGAAGGATTTACAGTAAGCAGGCATTAAAAACTTTCCTATGGTACCAAGCTCTTGGTGACTAACCATTGGGTGAGTCCAGTTTGATATTTGTACTGCTGTGATGTTTGTTTTGTTTTTGTGATTTTAATATTGTTAAGGCAACTTGGTTTTTGAAAGATGCCATACAAATAATGTTTTATTATTTATTATTATTATTATTATTACATGAATGGGTAAAGCAGAAGTCTCTCTGGCAAGGTAGTACTGTGCAGTGCTGCAAATGGTTCTCTGATTTTCGAAACAATAAAACATTTTAGAAACAACATTGCAAATCATATATACATTGTTATACATTGTTTACTTCTCAAAAGAGAGTTTGCTGCAATGTACACTATTACCCTTCTGTGCCTCACACTGTATGCTGTATACCCTAAGCCTGTTTCAGCCCTTGTTCTGCCCTTACCACCATACCGCTCAACCTTTTATCACTGAAATGAGGGACACAGACACTCAAAATGAGGGACAACGAGGGACACATCTTCAAACATGGACATACTGTACAAGCTTAGAACACTAGAACCCATTATATTTAGTTGCACACAATTTATTTTTACTTTATCATCTTAAAATATGAATTTTTGCTATAAATTCTGAATTTGCAGCACATTCTCTCTATGGACATCACCTCCATGAGGGAGAGATGAGGAACAGTGTAATTTTTATGGGGTAAATGAGAAGTCCCTCATAATCAGGGACAGTAAAGAGGTATGTTTGCCACAACCCCACACACACATAGAACCCCAAGAAGGCAATCCCATTCTGGACTGACATGGTCCTGCAGTGGAGCAGCCTGCTCTTATTTGGTCCTCCCCAACTGATCCATAGACAGGACTGGAGGACCCCACTGATAACAAAACCCAAAAAACTCCCTCCTATCTCAGTAGCTGCATCCATACTGATGCATTAACAGGGCCCAACTGGAAGTTATAATCAAAATATCCTCCACTAGTATAACAAAACAAAAATATAGAGCATATCACAAAGTGCAATTGAGCAAAAAAAGTACTGAAATAAAAAACATATATAAATACATTATATATAGAGAGATGAACTGAAGAGAAAAAGGTTAAATAAATGGTAGTAAAGGCATACAGTATATTGAGGGCATTACAGTGATGCACACAGTGAAAGGATAACTGAAGAAGAGAAAATATAGTGGAAGTGAAACTTAGTGGTAGTACATGCTGTACTGTATGAGAGGGAACCCTAAATAACTCATACTGGTTTATGTGAATGTGTGTGCATGATCCATACAGGAGTGTATATGAGGAATGCATGATCAGTTCTAATTAAGCAAGCAATAATACCCGACAGGGTGGGTGGTATTAGGCAATACCGGACCGCCCTACAGGCGTTAGCCCTGGAAGATCGGTATTGCCTACACGATCACCCTGGAGTAATATAGACTTAAAAATGGGCACTGTAAAAAAAAAATAGTTTAATTCAAAAAATAATAAATACTTAGTTTACAGTAAGTTTTGTAATAAAATAGTTCCTCCGCCTGTATATGTGTTCTTCCTTGAAGTTGGTTGTCATGGTTACACACACACACACACACACACACACACAGAGCTATGATCCATTTTATTGCTGCATCTATCTATCTGTCTCCCCCCCCCCCACCTTGAATCGCCATCAAGCGAACACCATGTCTGGATCTCCAGCTTGTTGTTACCAGTACACCCAGAACAAAACAGCTGGAAAGAGCAAGCTGGTAGTGGCGACACATTTGCCAGGATATGTAAATGCAGAATTACAAGGCGAAACATGAGCACTCTAAATTATTTATTTTGTTATGTTTAAATCGGCATAGGATGGATAGGGGGTGCTCACCAAGAAACAAAACGGATGGGTGCCCAGAGAAGCGGGCATGAGATTGCGATCGGGAGACTGCAGAGTGTGGCTGGGATAAATTATTATTTGTGTCTCTCCCCAACCCCAGAAATAAAAACTGCTGTGTATGAAGCGAGAGGTGATGATTTAACAGGACTTGTTAAATGTTGTGTCCTCAACTGCATAACACCCCCCCCCCCCCGCAGTTTCAATGTCTCCTTTGCTTCGGTCTGTAACCTCCATGACCTTTCTCGCTGAGAATATCTGTTGCTGTTTAATTTTGAATTTTTTTCTTTGCCTGGTCATACCTGAAGTAGGATTACTACTTCACACTGAATTGGGAATGCAGCCAGCATTCATGTGTACCTAGCGCTGTTCATTGCTCTATTGAACAAGGCAGTGTCAGAGCGGGTGAACGGGAAGAGGTTCCATTATTTGTTCTTTTTCTTTTTTGTTAAACATGCCTGCTAGCGCTCAGAAGAAATGCGAGTGCACCAACAGTAGAAAGGGAGCGGCACATCAGAAATATACCAGCGATCACCTGACACACTGCTACATTACAGAACTGAGGTGCAAGTTGCATTTTTATATTCATTTTTTTTTTATGTGAACATTGGGTTGTTGTTGGTATTTAAAACTAAAAAGACTGCGGGGACAACGGGAAGTAGCAAATTTGAAAACAAGCATCGGAGGGCTGTACAGCTATGGCCGATTTAACTTTTTTTTTACTTTCCGACTCTGATGTGGTGACTGTTTGTTCTTGTGACAGTTTAAGTCAGATGGGGGGAGGGCTCTCGCTTACTAAGCGACAAATAAATATGTCTGTATTTGACTTTACAAACTTCTAATGGCCCAGCATACCTCTCAACTGTCCCTGATTTTCAGGGACGTCCCTGATTTTGACTCAAAATTTTACTCTGTCCCTCCTAAAAATTGTGTTTCCATGACCAAACAGTGGGGGTTATAAGCACAAACTAATGTCAAGCATTAAAGTTACAGACTTGTTCGTCTTTAGAAAATGCATTTTACACTGAGCCCTTTATTCTACCAGCTTTCTAAGTGGATATCTCCAATTTTGAAGAAGTGTCCCTGATTTTGGTCCTTTGTCCCTGATTTTTTTAAGCCTTGTCCCTGATTTGTAAGGTAGGAGGTTGAGAGGTATGTGGCCCAGTACTGTTTAGAACAATATGGGGCAACAGAGACCGGGGCTAGTTATTTCCTGGTCTCTGTTGTCTCATACCAGACCGACTGATTTGTGCTTTTTGCCAATCAGGAACAAGATTACACTTTCCCCATTTTCTAATGTAATTTAGAAAACTGTGGATATCCTGCTACTGAAGGGGAGCAACCTACATTTTTACTTCAGATGAACACAGATTCCTGTTATATCATTTTCTAATTATTTCAAAATGCTTCCCAGTGCAGGCATTCAAGTCTATGAGCACATTGCATGTATTAAGGCAACAAATGCAAAGGTTGGAAAATGGGAGTATGTTCCCCAGTGTCAGCTGTGTATGTGCATAAATGTGAAACACAAAATAAAACAAATCACACAACACAAATAGTTTCAAAATTCGATTTTTATAGAGAAGTGCATTATTACATAAAACCATAACTGCAATATTGGCTTGTTGTATATATAGTGCATACTGGCATCATCTGGATCATTCACGTAAACATGTAGATAAATGGAAAATTAACTTAGTCCAATAGCAGCACTATAACAAAACTTTGCATTTTCCTCCCTCCTTCCTTCTGTGATCCGTGTCTTGGCTCCCGGCTGTCATTCACAGTCCATTTCATAACTACTGGGGAGGGGTTGAAATCTTGTTTCGCCCACTGTAGGTCATTTACGCTTACTTTTTTCCTTTTCTTTTCCCTTCTCACCCCCTCACCTTCCTTGTTTTGTACCTTCTTTCTTTCACCACAGTAATGTACTGTAGCTACTTATGCAGAGATTTAAAAAAAAAACTTTATACCAGTGACTCAGTTTCCCTTGTATTAACGAGAAAAACATATGTGAGTGATGGATACCTAGTGCCTACCATTGGAAAGTTTTATATTGGGGGGGGGGCTATTGTGAGGCCCAAAGGAGGCTACCTAGGCAAAATGAGCAGACTAGGTGGCCCTGGTGGCCCTTTTCTGCCATCATATTCCTATACAAACATACGAAATTTGCCAGCAGATAAAGGCCTAGAGGTCTATCAAGTCTGCTCGAATGTGCAGCTAGCACCCCTTATTCTGCAGCTGCCCCTCCCTTCCACCCTTCCCCTTCATTGACCCTCCCCCTTGTCCTGTCCCATCCTCGTTTGAAGCAGTCCACTGTTCTACTGCATACCACTTCTGCAGGTAACGCATTCCACCCAGCCACCACCCTTTCTGTAAAAAAGTGTCTCCTCATCTCCCTCCAGAACCTTCCTTCCTCCAGTCTCATATCATGTCCCCTGGTGTCCCTCCAATCCCTTACTTTGAACAGCCCCTCTGTACCTGTCTTGTTTATTCCTTTCATGTACGTAAAGGTTTCAGTCATGTCCCCCTGTCCTTCCTCTCCTCCAGCGAGTACATGTTCACCTCCCTCAGCCTCCTCTCGTATGATGAGTCCCCCAGCCCCTTGATCATCTTTGTCACCCTTCGCTGCAAACCCTCCAGTAACTTAATGTCCCTCTTCAGATACGGGCACCAGTACTGCATACAGTACTCCAGGTGTGGTCTAACTAATGACCTATACAGTGGCAGAATCACCTTCTCCCTCCTCAAGGATATACCCCTTGCAATACAACCCAGCATTTTGTTGGCCTTTGGAGCTGCCTTCCTACATTGTGCCGAGTTGTTCATTGACCCTATAATGAGCACCCCCAGATCCTTCTCCTCCTCCTCCTCCTCTGTCTGGGCTAGCTGCACTCCCCCCAGCTGGTAACTCCTCCTTGGGTTCTTCATCCAAGAATGCAGCACCTTGCACTTTTTGGCATTAAACCCCAGTTGCCAGGTGTCTGACCAGGTTTCAAGCTTTGCCAGATCATCCTGCGACCCCTGCCATCCCCCTAGGTCATCTACCAATGCTCCTACCTTGGTATCATCAGCAAACAGACTGATCTTGTTCTTGATGTCAAATGATATGTCTGCAATGAATATCCCAAACAACACTGGTCCCAACACCGAGCTCTGTGGAACACCGGTCGTCACTATCCTTGGGTGTGAGAGCTCCCCACCCACCACCACCCTCTGTTGCCTTCCCTGCAGCCAGCTCCATACCCATCTCACCAGCTTTGCACCCACCCCTGTGCCTTCTAACTTACTTCAAGCCTTCCATGCGGCACCGAGTCAAATGCCTTACTGAAGTCCAGATACAGGACATCCACTGCATGGCCCCTGTCCATTTGCCTAGTTACCCAGTCATAGAACTCCACCAGGTTGGTTTGGCAGGATCTGCCATGTATGAAACCATGCTGTCTGCTGTCCTGTAGTCCTTTGGCCTCTAGGAGGGCCACCAGCCTCTCCTTCAGGATAGTCTCCATTAGCTTACCCATGATGGATGTGAGGCTCACTGGTCTGTAGTTTCCCGGTTCATCCTTGGGGCCACTGTTGTGGAGGGACACCACATGAGCCATCCTCCAGTCCTGAGGTACACACCCCGAATGTAGTGAGGCATTAAATAGGTCTGCCAAAGGTCCACAAGGACCTCTGCCAGCTCCTTCAGTACCCTGGGGTGGATGCCATCTGGGCCTGGCGCCTTGTCCACCCTCAGTGCCTTCAAACCCTCCCGAACTCTGCCCTCCATGATTTCCCCATCTGTCACCCCCCCCCTGTTTCTGCCATTCTTCCCCCCTTGGGTGTCACCCCTCTTCTCCTTAGTAAATACCAGAGCAGAAGTAATCATTTAGTGCTTCTGCCTTATCGCACCCTGCTTCCACCCAACCACCCTCCTTCCTAATCCTTACTATGTGGTCCTTACAGCTCCTTTTCTCCCTGATGTACCTAAAGAAGTCCTTCTCCCCCTTTTTAATGCCTTGTGCCAGCCTGAGTTCCGTAGATGCCTTGGCTCCCCTTACTGCCCTTGTCGTCTCCTTCAATTCCATCAAGTACTCCTCCCTGTCCGCCCCTCTCCCTGTTTTCTTGTACCTCCTAAAGGTAGCTCTTTTCCTCCTTACCTTTTCCATGACCTCCTTGCTCAACCAGCTCAGTTTCCTAGCCCTAGCCTTCTTGCTCTGGGCCTTGCAGCAGGTTTGGTTGCCTCCACTATCCCCAGCTTTATGAGCTCCCACCTCTGGTTAGTGTCAATACTAGACTGAATTCTGGCCAGGTACCCTTTTACCACTTCCCCCATCCTCCCAAAGTCAGCCTTCCTGAAGTCCAGCACTCTTGTGCCAGATTCCACTCCTTCCTTGCCCATATCCAATGTGAGCCATACTGAGTGGTGGTCACTCCCTGACAGCGGTTCCTCCACTGTAAGTTCTCTCACAAAGTCCCCATTTGCCAGCACAAGGTCAAGGGTATTCCCTAACCTGGTTGGATCACTGACCATTTTCAGCAGGAAGCTGTCCTGGAAGGCATCCAGCAGTACCTGCTCCCTTCTGTTCCTGGTTGTTGGGGTACTCCAGTCCACTCCTGGCATGTTGAAGTCTCCCACAATCACCACACTACCCTTCTCGCAGGTCTTCCTGATCTGTCCCACTAGTTCCCTGTCTAATTCCTCCATCTGAGATGGCGGCCTGTACACCACTCCCATTCTGGGAATCCTATTCTTGGAATCCTGAATTTGCATCCAAAGTGACTCCATACTATCCGCCTCCTCCCCTTCCTCCCTTACACACTTAGTCCTTCCTTCACATATGGTGCCAAACCCCCTCCTTTTCCAATCACCCTGTCCCTACGAAATAACCTGTACCCTGGTACAGACAGTTCCCAGTCATTGTATTGGGTGGCCCATGTTTCTGTGATGGCTGCAATGTCTACCTCTCCCTCTGCCATGAGCACCTGTAACTCTGCAGTTTTTCTTCCAAGGCTCCCAGCATTAAGGATAACCACCTTCCACCCTTCTCCCCTTCCCTCCAATCTTGCCCTCCTTTCACTTTAGTTTTTTTTTGTATATTGTATTTTGTGATTTTGTTTCACATTTGTACATGAAGCAAGAACTAGAGAGAAGAGGGGGTAGGCCTGATGAGATTGCTGAAGACATTGTCATACAAATCAGATTTTTATCCCTTAGTGTTCATTTGCCCCAACAGTGTATTCCCCTTGCCAGAGGCAGAGAATTCTGATCTCACGTGCACAGCAAATGCATGTCCTTTTAAAACCTAGGCAGAAAAACACAGATAAAGTTAAGTGTAACACATATAGTATCTTAATGTTCCCAAAAGGAAGGGTGTTTTAAAATGATATGAGTGTATGTGTTGCTCTTTAAGTACTGGTACAGAATATAGGACTGCTGTGCTGTTTGCCCCACTATTAAGAGTTTTTAGGTTACTTTTCCAGTAATATCACTGCATGGGAAAATACAGTATGTCATTGATAAGATGTATTGTTCATGACTGCACATTTAATATATACTGTGCAGGACAGAGTGGTTTTACATGCTACTGGTCTCCTGTCTTCAGGGCTATTATGAGGACTTTTGCACATTTTGAGGCATAGAGTTGCTGTTCTTTTTTTAAGACTTTTTTGTTTGTTTGTGTTACTACATTATTTTACAGAGTATAATTTTCCAGTGACACCATATATTCTTGGTTCATCCAGGGTCTGGGCAAAACAGTTTGTATTCTTCAGCACACATGGTCCGTGGGAATCACTTACAGTAGATTGACTCATGGTCCAAAGCAGTAGTACATTAGGTAGAAGTCCATACAATATGGTTGGAGAATTAGGGTAATATAAGGAGATAAGACAAGCAGCACTGGCAGAATTAAGGCTTCATAACCATGTTATCTATACAGTAGTAAAAAAAACAGCAAATTAGTGACACTAAATATACAGAAGTTGTTTTAAACATCATAATAGCCTCAAAGAGAGGGGGCCACTAGCATGTAAAACCTTACTGTGCCATACACTACGTAATAAATGTGTAGTCATTAACAATATGGCATCTTATCAATTACATGCGTTTCCCATGCATGTTATTTCACAAAAAACATGCGGTGTTATTATTTTACAGATAACTGATTAAGGAGCTTTAAATTTCGCAGTGGGGGCTGTCTTATTTTCTTACAAACCACATTTTAAAATATGTTTCTCCTTATCTACAAACACTTTAGACCAATGTATTTGGAGTATTTAAGCATTCCCTTTGTAATTCTTGTTCTTTGGTAGTCTTTGATTTTCTTTTTTTTTTGATATTTCAAATACAATGTCCCCCCTCTCCCACCAGATTTTTCTAAAATAGAAATCCTGCAAGACCCTAGCCTTCAGAGTCTTCTGAAGGAATTGGTCACATACATTAATAAATTACCAACCTCATACCATCCCCCATCAAGTTTCTTTTTGTAGTGCAATAGATCAACCAGCTGCTTTGAATGGAAGTGTTAATTGTTTATTTAGCATAGGAATGCTCTCCCCTAGTGTGAGCTAGCCTTCATTCCTTGCCAAGAGCAATCCGAGAGTGGGGATGGGGGCCGGGGGAGTAGAACAGAATGCAGTTAATAAGTTAGTGTGCAGTTGATGTGACACTGTTGACTGCAGTGCCATGCCACATATGGTCTGAGATTGACAAAAATAAAAAAAAACTAATAAGAAAACAGCTCTGAATCTTATAGACCCATTTAGATTTTGACCGCCATTTACTGCTAATGTGCATGAGTAAAAGTCAAAGTGAGACATGTTAATTCTTGCAAGTTTCACTGGAATGCATCAGCGGTGTGAGCAGCATGCATTACATTCACACACAGAAAATGACAAACAAACTAATATTAAGATAATAAATAACGGAAATGATACACCTAAGTAGTCTACTTCTTAAGGTTTATGCTGTTATATTTTTTTTTAAATCTAATTAGTAGTTTGTGGTGTAAAGGTATTGCATCCCTAACTGCAGACTCTGTGATGATTGATGACTACAGTACATAAGAACACAATCCTGGCCATAAAGATTAGCAGCCCCAAATGCCTTGCCATATAACTTGACAACCCCACACCAACGACCCTTCCTATCACCCACCATCAGTGTGTGTCAGCCTAGTTGTTGAAAGGTGTGACATGTTCCATTATTTCTTGCATTTATTATGTTGTAGGGAAAGCACAACTGGCTGCTGGACTGCTTATATGGCACAGTTATTTATTTTGACTCTTTTATGTAGAGATAATTATTATTATACAATGGCAAGAAAGAATCTTGGACTGTGATTGGTCAGTTTGGGTCTGGACCCATGGCGTTACCCAGCATAACACTACAGGTCTAGTCTCAGCACCGTAAATTAATTGATGATTGTTTGGATGAGGAGCCTATGGACCTCTTTTTTTGCATCTCCTCTTAAGAAACAAAAATATTTTTTCCACACTAATAAAAACATTTTTTTCATTATTATTTTATTTTATATATAACAACAAGCCATGGTATAATAGGAATAGTGCACTCCAGGGAGTATGTCATGCTGGGATAATGCCACACCTGGGGCATTCAAACAAACAGACAAGCAGATAAGCAGACAAGCAGAAAATAAAAAATAATAATGAACTTTCCCTTGAAAACGAGAGCGTGTAATCTACCTCCTCTCTGTTTATTCAACCAGATCTCATAGTAGAATGAACTCTCTGGGGTAATAATAACTCTAGTGCTTCCGGCAGGTGATTTCCGAATCCACCTTCCACCTAAAACTTGAGTCCCTCCGTATGCCAACGCGCTACACAGTGCTTTTCTTCACCGCCTTACTCCAGGCGGGCTGCGCTGTCCACCACACTCTGGCCTGCAGATAAGACAGAAAGACAGCAACAGAGAGATTGCAAGAAAACTGAGCCACACAAGGCGGTCTGGAAAATCCTGAGTATTCTTGAACAGGTATGGATTTTAACATAGACAGCATACCTTTTCTAAACATAAATATCGCCTTACTCAGGACCTGCTGGATCAACTCCTCCACAATCGAACAGCGTGCAGCGGCTCACCCAGAAGTCGTCCATGTGTATTACTCAAGAAAAGGGGAAGGTACCTATTAAAGTGTTTGATAAACAGTCACATCCAATTGATGATTGTTTTAAGAAACAAAAATATTTTTCCACACTAATAAAAACGTTGTTTAAAATTATATTTTTTATTTTATATATAACAACAAGACATTGTATAATAGGAATAATGCACTCCAGGGTGTGTGTCGTGCTGGGATAACACCATGACTGAGGCATTAGACACACTCGGCCTGTGGCCTCATGCCCAACCCCCCAGGCGTGGCGTTATCCCAACATGACACACACCCTGTCATGCATTATTCCTTTAATAACCAACACCTGTTCTAGGTACAAACACACACACACACACACACACTGTATTACTCACTAGTTAGATTTTTTTTTTAAATCATAACACCATAAACCTTAACAAGTAGAATACTTATATTGAATTCTGTTATTTATTATCTTATCTTAACTGACATTAGTTTGTTTTGCATTTTCTGTGTGTGGATGTAATGCGTGCTGCTCACACCGCTGATGTGTTTGAGTGAAACTTGCAAGAATTAATATTCCTCACTTTCACTCGTATACAATTGGCAGTCAAACTGTAAATGGGTTCAGATCTTTTTTCTTGCATTATCATTACTATTTTTGCCTTGTTTCCTTTCTAAAAGTATATTTCCTAGCAAATAATCAGCCTTGGCCATAAAGAGTGTACACCACTACAGAGACACGTTTCCATGGAAACTGAACCAGTGGTCTGAACTTGCCCCTCAGTGGAGTGCATTGATGCAAATGAAGCTGTTCTCTTTTCGTAATTGAGGCCAATTTGGGTAGAAACCATGCACAAATCATGCGAATTAGTTATTTCCTGCCAGGCACCTATTTTCCTTCTTTTTTGGGGGATTGTGTCTGTATATGTTCTGTTCCCCATCTGGATGGTGGCACTGCTACAGTAGGTCTCCAATACCCTTTTTGGCAATCCCTACTCACTGGCTACATTATGAAATTTATACATTTTGTCTATCATCTTAACAGGGCTGAGGAGTGCGAGTGAAATTTATAAGTAATCACAACTCTCCCTGTAACTTTCACTTGCATGCCTCATTATCGGTAATTTGCTACAATCTGAAAAAGATTCATTCAAATGAGTTTGAAGATTTCTTTCTTTCTTTTTTTTGTACAATGCACATTTTTATTTGTGAGTGTAGCGAGTGATACAGAACCCTAGAGGGTGAACAACTAAGCATTAATATAACCTATGGGAATGATTCTTAATTAAATGGCTAATTTCGTTATACCAGACTTGGGCCATGCAGTGAATAATGATACAGCATTGATTGTGAAAGTCTCATTTTTGAAATGCTGCAAGTTTGCTAATTTTAAATAGGAATAATGTCAGTGTCCTAGCAAAATGAAATGTACTGTAGCAGTTGATTTTTGCAAAGCATTTGTCAACCAGGCTGCAGTTAAAAATGAACACAGTAGGTGCCAATAGTATTCTTGACTAACTAAGGTTCTTTGTCATTTATTACTGATATAAACTACTTAAAAAATCACTCTGATGTGGGTGTATTCAATGAAAACACATTGCCGGGTAGCACAAGTGAAATTTAAACGTACTGACAACTCTCCCTGTCACTTGCACTCCTAATTATCGGTAATCTGGCTGACTATGGAAAATTGTTTTTTCATGTATTATCAATGTACTGTTTTTTTAATAATACATTTCACAGTAAAAAATTAGCCTAGATTATAGCAACTTATGCTGTCAGTGAATCCTCTCTTATGCATGCTGTCACACATTGTTTCCCCTTTTCTACACGTTATGGTAAAGGCATTGTATGCACATCCCCATTTACAATAGCTTCAAGCAGATGTGGACTGTGGGGATACCCAAAGGAAAATTGCAGTTCAACAAGATAAATTGTACTGTTAACAGCACCACCTGGCACATTTAAGCAGCTGATTACAGGGGTAAATTAATTCTGAACTCAGTACACTTCAGCAGGTGCTTAACGCATCATTGACACTTTGATAGGTACCGCCTGGTACTCCGCTTGGTATGCGGCAGACACCAAGGTATACCAGGGTACTGATCAACTGCTCTATAACAACCACTGTATGTGTAATGGCTTAATGAATTATTGAGTAACCTCGGCCTGGAAAAACCTCTTGCCGGTACCCATAACAGGTTGTCAGCATAAGAGAAAAGATGGTCTAAACTATATACATGTCTTGCCTTATCGACACAGACATAGCTTTACTGTTGCTCCTTTCAAGCTTTTTTTATGTGTTTGACTTTGTATAATTTACTGATGTACAGTAGCAGACACAGACAATGCCAGCTATTTCCTGAAATTTCTGTGATATTTCCAGAAATATCTCATGCTTTCTCCATTTTCACAGTAGGGGCAGCAGAGAGAAACTCTTTAGAAATTTTGTGAAATATCTGGAAATATCTGGCAATGTCTGTGGCTACTATTGTACTTTTATGGACTTTCATTTTTCAGTTGTCTCATTGTGCCCTTCTCCTTTCTGGTCTTAGTAGACCACTGTTTGCTAATGGATGTTTATTTAACAGTGCACTCACCTTTTTGTACCTAGTTTGTAATTGCGATTGTAAAAGGTGGGGGGGGGGGCATTTCTTTTCACCGTATTTATATTTTATTTGGTTGTTTTTGGCATGTTTGAAATGATAAAATAAACTTAATTCAAAAAAATCAGGAGAAGGGGGAGTGGGTAGTGCACAGATGGTGAAGAAGCTGCTAAAATGAACAACAACTGAGGGGGGTCAGAGACAAGTGAGCCATCTACGTGGAGGATGGGGCGGGGTGGACAGGGGGATTGAATAGGAAGTGGATAACCTTCCAAAAGTTTGATGGGAAGTTTAGTTTGAACTAAAGGTTTGATTTGAAATAGTGGGCGTTCGCAGTGCAGACCGCCTTTGTACAAGAATGTCTGATTGATCTTTAGGAGGTCAGACATAGACTGGGAGGACTTGTATCATGCCCAGGCTTTGTCCTGTGATTTGCATACATTAATCAGGTTCAGAGTAATCCAATGGTGGTGGGAGTATTGGACTCTGGACTTTCTAAGGAGAAAGTGAATATTCCAGGTAAGGGCAAGTATGGAAATAAAGAGGGAAAGGACCATGTTAATATCTGGGGCTGAGTAAATGGGGGGCCAGTCAGAGGCCATCAGGTCATTTAGGAGAGTATCAGCGTCAAGTGACATGAAAGGCCTATATGAAAGGTATCTATTATTAAAAAGGATTGTAATTCCTATGACTGACTAAATAAATAAATTTGGGAGCAGAATGGCTTGGATGTACTTTCCTGACACAGTAGGTTAGACAGTGGTCACTGAAGGGATCTGAAAGAATGCCTGCTACAATTATGCGGTGGGCGTGGGAGGAGAGCACCCAGTCCAGGTGGGAATGGTTGGGGGAGTGAGGATTGAGTTGAGTGGGTTTGGTGATTAGCTGTGTAAGATTTAGGGACTTAGTCCTGTGGATAGTGGCCCTGGAAGCAGGGGAAAGCCAAATTATGTTGAAGTCCACAAGGAGGATGAGCTCATAGGAGGTAGCATGGGAAAAGAGAGATGAGAGGAAGTCAAGCAGGGATGAGGGACAGATTTTATGAAAGGCACAGAAGACACTGACAAAGATGGAGATACAAAACCACATTTATCTAACTTAATAAGATTCCAGGACATATTTACTTTGGTATGCATGCCAAATCTTGAGAGTACACCTGCAACAGCAGTGGAGCAATAAACATATATATAGTTTGAACATTTTCATACAATTTAACAAAGAATTAAAATGTGAAAATTTGAACTCCTGTAACTTACAATTTACACAACCAATTACCTCTCTGTTTAGCATTTTCTATGACTCTTCCAAGAAAGTATGCATATAAGTTTTCAATTATCTAGATCCAAAGATGGCTAAGTTGTAAGCATAGAAATGTTTTCAGAAATGTTCACATTACTAATAAATTGGCAGACTCTGAGCCACTAGAACTTCTCTGCCTCTCATTCAAATGTCATGAAACTTGACATCCTTCTTGGGCCTCTTCCAACAATAAACATGCCCAAACTTCCTATTTCTAACTATAATTCTGACCAAGTCAAGACTAACTGAAAAATTTTGGAAAATGTGACAAAATTTCACAAAATTCTTTAAAATTTTATGGAATTTCATGGAGCATTGTGAATATTCCACATAATCAGAATTTGCTAATTTTGCCCAGCCATAATGGCAACCCAGGTTTCTGAACAGGCCCCTGAAAAAGGAAAGGTTCTGAACGGTAACACTGCAGGCTGTTATTCCAGTTATTATTAAAAAGGAAATAACTACCAAAATAAAAACTGACCCGAATCAATTTTGGAAATGAATAAAAAATTACAAGGTACCCAGAAATCAGTTTTTCCTGATTCCTTTGTTATTGAAGGACAGACATTCCATATAAGTAATCTAGCTGCTGATAAATTTAATTAATATTTTGTATCTGGACTTCCGGTTTCGGTATGACCTGAGCAACTGCGTGCTTAGAGGGCTCTCCGTCTCTTCAAACTAAAAAAAAGCATTAAATTTACTAAGCCAGATGAATTAACTAATAAACAAGATAAATAAACTGGTGTGCTACATCTTTGGATGTTGTCGGCTCTCCGCAATCACTACCAGGCTCTAGCAGACATGAGAGAGGTTGAGGACCCAGGACTGGATGATACAGAACATCCTACAAGGCCTAGCACTGGAACCCCTAGGAAAAAAATCCACTTCGACCTCGACCTCCATTGCTTCTAACTCCCCCAAAAAATCTGTATAGGAGACCTCTGTGGAAGCAATTTTACAGACAATCGACGATTTTCACAGAGAGGTCCGTGAAACAATGCAGGACTTAACAATGGAGCTGGAGATCTTGCAGACTCAAATGATAGAAGCCAATCACCACATAACAAAAAATGCAGACAAGATCGATGAATTGGAAACATCTATAAAAATATTGGCTACTGAACAATTAGTAACGGCATCCTGACAAGAGGATGCAGAAAACAGTGGCAGATGTTGAAATATTCGTATCTTTGGCATACCTGAAAATGAAGAAGGGAATGAAATGGTTGCATATGCAGATTATTTGCTCTGAATGGTGTTAGAGCTAGATCCAAACCAGCAGCTGGACATTGAAAAGGCACATAGAGCCCTTGGGCCCAGACTGACATGCCCTGAGTCGAGGCCTCGCTCATTCGTGGTACGTCTACTCAGTTATCAAACAAAAGAACTTTTGCTTAAAAAGTCCTGGCAGAATGAAAAGGTGATGCTGGACCAACAAAGATTGTTATTCAATAATGATTATGCTCCCTGTACACAGCGCCTATGTAGGGAATGCAGCTCGCTGTTCCCGGTATTGAGATCCCAAAAGATTCATTTCAGGACACCATACCCTGCTAAACTAACAGTAATGTTACCAGTGGGCCAGCAGACCTATTATTCAGCACTTGAAGCGGCCGAAGATTTACTGTCTAAGGGATTCATTAACCAAAAAATTAAGGACTTAGTAAAATCTAAATCTCAACAGGCGACCCAGCTTTCTACAGACAGGTAGCAAGGAGACCAGACACTGGCAGACATCTTACGACACCTTAACCAATATCGAAACCCCACATTGGATACTTGAGGTATTTCTAGTGACTGCTAGGTGGTTTCACACTCCTCTCCTCTCCTCTAACTGGCTAGATTGGGGAAGACTGGGGGTGGTGTGGATGGCGACCGGAAAGTTGGAGGGAAGGATACCTCTATGGGACCCAGGCGATTGAAATTTAAATGGTTTAATAAATATACATTATAATTGGAAACAAGTTTGTCTTAGGGGTCCACTTACATTCCCAGATGGCGGGGCATGTCTCAGGCTCGGGGATGTGACTTAGAGGTCAGTCCTTCATACCCACGGACTGATCTGATTTCTGTCTCCCGCCCTAGCGGTTTCTCTCAGTCGTTACCTACATGCGTTGTGGGTGGTTTATGCCGATCGGGGAGGGAGGGGGAACTGGCCTGTACAAAATAATAGTACAGAACTAAAGATGGAGACCTCTACCCAGAAGTGTGATGCCCTGTATGGACATTTTGAAACAACAAGAAAATTATTTTGCAGGTATATTTGGGAATGACTAGCCACAGTTGAGATGCTGATGAATAATAATCTGACCACC
Source organism: Neoceratodus forsteri (assembly GCA_016271365.2). Taxonomy (NCBI): domain Eukaryota; kingdom Metazoa; phylum Chordata; order Ceratodontiformes; family Ceratodontidae; genus Neoceratodus; species Neoceratodus forsteri. Next base: position 571,294,798 of record CM057453.1, read on the forward strand.
TCCTTCACTTTACTGGGGACGAACTGAAAGTCTAGAAAATAGGGACGTTCACATAAATAAATCTCTATATATATTATTTTGGGAATATTGTTTAATCACTTAATCTTTTTACAAGGGACTCTACTTGGAATTGATGCCCTTTCATAAGCATGGTCCAGGATTTATATGGAGGTTATGCCAATATCGGAGGGGGTCCCCACGTTCTGTTTAAGAACAAAAGGCGAATCCCAATATTATCAGGACCTAAATGGTTAAAACAACTATTATAAAACAGGACTATTTTAATGATTCTATTTTGGGACTGAGGTAGGATGTTTTGGATGGTGGGGTTGAGATTAAGATATGGGAGTGTATTTTTTTTGAAATCTCGATGTTTCACATGATACTAGATGGAAACTGTAAACTGATTATGTATGGGATGGATAATTTCATTCTTTGGGTCCTGCATTTCCTATCAATAACAATGCGTTTATAGTATGCATTTGGTACCTGAATCATTCCTGAGTCTCTAAGATGATGCTTAAGGGTGACTATTTACAGCTAAACATGGAAAAGGAGGGGGGGATTTATAACTTAAATTTAAATGTTCTACTATAATTAGATGGTGATTTCCCAGATGGAGACGCTCATATACTCCTGTCCACACAATTAATAAAAAGGAAACCATGAAAAGGAGCAGAAGGTGAACCGAATTGATTTTCCACCTCTACTCCCCCTCAAATATATAAACTGTTATACTGGCATAAGAAAACAATCAATCCCAAGATTAATTAGACTCTACGGGGAAATCATAGATGAAGGAGTCTTACTCTATCTCAGAGAGGACTTTTAAATTATACCCACCTATCAAACGATCTGGTCCATATAAAATAGAGAAATGGAGAACCCCTCAGTTGGGACTAAAAGCTTTTGGTAATGCCGAGACCAAATCAGGGTGATCTTCCTGGACTAAGTCTCCATCACTCATTCACAGTAGTGGGATAGCGGCAGAGGTGCTAGGACCAAGCAGGAGCCAAAGATTTTCTGAAGGGTCGGCGCTGAGGTAGGACCACGCATGCGCGGCACCGCGAGACTGACTCACGCCTGTGTAGGCTATCTTGGTGTCAACCCTCCAACCACCTCAGTTCCTTTTCTCCCGTCATCGAGTGCGCTTGGATGTCGACGTTGCTCGTCTGCCAGAGTCAAAGTTTTCGTCTATACGACAGCAGCTTTTAGTGTTTAATTTAACTATTTAGTAGTAATTTCTTATATTATGAACAAGAAAAGAAAATTATGAAGAAAAAGAAATTCTTTCCTGCCATCAACAAAGTCATCCTTAGACAGTAGCGGTGATGGTAGTAAGACTTTGTTTGAAAGCTTTTATGGCAGAGGGGCTCTGCCCAGTCCGCTGCCCTTAAATAATGGGGGAGGGTCTGACTACAGACAATCCTGTGCTTGGGGGGGAGGACAGTCCACCAAAGCACGTATCTAGTGGTTCCGGGGATCCAGCTCCACTTAGCCTTGAGCTCTTCTTCCTTGTTTGGGGGAAGAAGAATCGGTGCCGCTTGAGGTTGCCCTTTGGTATGTCTGCATGAGGATTGTTCGTCGGAAAGGGCGATAGGCCTGAACCAACTTTCATAGGTTCCCCTTGGCCCCACTCCTAACGGCCGCATTCTCAACTCTGGACTCCATCTCTGTCCTCGTTGGAGTTCCGGTGAGCAGTTTCACCTCTGGGCCACTCCTGTGGAGCAGGGGGTTTGACTTTCCTTTTTTCCTGGCTGTGTTCCTGTTTTCAAACAACATGAAGTCTTGCTATATTATGACAGTAGCAGCAGTTTGATCCAGCTCTAGAACTGCTCCGGAGGTGAAATGGTTAAAACCATTCCAAAATAGAATTTTGGCCATGAGCTCTAAGAAGCAGCTCTATCTGTGTTATTTCAAACCTGAACTGTCAGATTCTTTACTCCGCCTCAGTGAACAGTCGCTCTAGAGATTTCTCCTACTGCTCGGTTCATTTCTCGGTTTAAAAAGTGTTTTCTCGGTTGGATTCAACCGAGAATAGTTTTATTTTAACCGCAAAACCGTTCGGTTCAAGCTCTATCTGTGGTAACCGTAAGTAAATTGAAGGTTTTGTCTGTGTGGAACTTGTAAGTTATCAGTTCGGTTTTGAACCGATCAGTTAGTTTAAAACTCATTTAAAACTAAAATTTAATATTTTAGAGTGCGGTTCCGGTTCTTATCGATTCTAAAAAAGCAGTTTATTACGGTTTTTTCCAATACCAATGACACGGTTAGGAACCGATAAGGGTGTCTTGCCTGGCACTGCCGTTAAAAGGGCAGTTTCTGGTTAGGCTGGCATTATGTCTGAGAAAACCCAAAAGAAAAACGGGCCCACTGGGTTTCAACACTGTGATGTTTGTGGGGAAGTCTTTGCCAAGGCTGACCCACACCCACATGTGTTTATTGTCTGGGTTTGACCACCTCCAGTCAGACTGCCAGATATGTAAGAATTTCCCTGCAGCCACCCTGGAAAAAGATTGGGCAGGCTCAGGGAGCGAGAGAACCAAAGATCCGCTGACCCGGATGGCCAGCCGGTTCGGTGCCAACCGAACGGAGAATTCCCTCTGACCAGGCGAGACTTCCTCGGGCAAAGAAAAGCTGGTTCTGAGGAACCAATTCCAGTAAAGAAAACAAGAAAATCAGCAGGTCTGGAGTCCAAAACCCTTCTCCAACTGCTGCAGAGATAGCAAAAGCCATACAAATTGTCCAGTCACTGTCTCGGGTCCGTCCGAACCGCCACTATCTGGCAAAGTCGGTTCATCCGGTCCCAGTGGTTCAGGAATATGATATTGAGGAATTTTATGAACCAGAGGAGGGGGAGGATGATTATGAACAGTATGAATGTGGCTGGGAAGGTCTGGGTGTGCCCATTGAACCGGACATCTCCCCAGACAGACCTTTAGAATCTCCCCCTATGATGTCTGAGTCCCCATCTCATTTCATGTTTTACAAAAAAGTTGCTGAAACCCTCCATCTTCCCTTAGAAGAAGCTGTGGATGAGCAAGAGGAGCCTGATTTTGTAGAAATGATGGATATTCCAGAGTCTAGGAGATTGTCTATTCCTTTACATAAGTCTTTTAGGAAGCAAACAATAAAAATTTTAAAAACTCCTAATTCTGTGCCTCCTGTAGATAAAAAGATGGACAGAAGGTACACATTGTCAGGTCCTGATAAAGAATTCCTTTCTCAGCAATGCAGTCATGTTGGGGTAGTTCAGGCTGCTGCCTGTGATAAAGCTAATATTCCCCTGGCTTCACATCCTCCTGACAAGGATTCCAGGAAGATTGATGCCATGGCAAAAAAACAGTATATGGCAGCCTGTCTGGGACTCAGGCAAGCAAATTATATGGCTTATGTAGCTAGGTATCAGAAATCTAGATGGGATACTTGATGCAATTAGCCAAGCAAGCCATATGCCAGCTGGCTAGTGAACTAGAACAGGTGTCTGCTGATGGCATTGAGGCTTCTAAGGTTCAGTTTCATGCTGCTGTGGATGTTAATGATGTTTCCTCTAGGGTCATGGCCACATCTGTAGCTTTTCGTAGGTTGGCCTGGTTCAGGTGTACTAGTTTGTCACAGGATACCCAGACTAAGGCTATGGATTTTCCTGTGGTGGGGAATTCTCTGTTTGGGGAGCAGACAGAGAACTACATGAAAAAGATGGATGAATATAGGACTACTTACAAGGTGCCCAGGCTAAGGGCGGCAAGCCACTCCTCAAAGGCATACCCCAGGGGTGGGGTGAGGCCTTTCACGAGCCTTTGACCAGACTCAGGCCTCCTCTGCCTATGCTCAGAGGGGCTTCTTCAGAGGCAGAGGCAGACGAGGGTGGGCAGACCTGCTCCCACCCCCAGCCTAAAGCTCCTGCTAAGCAGGCACCCTGATGGGGTGCCCAGGGCCATTCTCCTGTACCGGTGGGGGCAGACTGGCACTTCAGCCAGGGGTGGGCTTCTTAACCTCAGACAAGTGGGTTCTGAAGTAGTAGGCCAGGGTCTGGTTCTCAGCTTCAAAAAGTTTCCCAAGTTGAGAAGCAGACTTTTTCTACCTGCAAGTGCTTCAGAGACCCTTGCTCTAGAAGCAGAGGTCTCGTCCCTGTTAGCTCTCAGAGCAGTAGAAAGGGTTCCTCCCCTGCACCAGGGCAGGGGTCTGTATTCCAGATACTTCCTTACCCCAAAAAAGACAGGAGAATGGCAGCCCATATTAGATCTCAGATATCTGAACAAGCATCTTTTGAAACCAAAGTTCAAAATGGTAACTCTGGCAATGATTTTACCCTCCCTAAGGCCAGGGACTGGCTAGCCTCCCTGGACCTCAAGGATGCCTATTTCCATGTCTAATCAGAAGCTCCCATCAGAAAGTACCTCAGATTGAACTGCCCTCGGTCATTACCAGTTCAGAGCAATGCCCTTCGGCCTTACCTCTGCCCCAAGGGTATTCACAAAGTGTCTAGCAGTGGCTCACTTAAGGAGGCAAAGGATTGCTGTTTTTCCCTATCTAGATGACTGGCTCATTGTAGGCCAGTCCCCAGAACAGTAAAATCTCACTGCAGGTCACCCAGCAGCTTCTCCACCTCCTGGGCTTTCTGCTAAATCTACCAAAGTCGGTTCTGGAACCAGTCCAGGTACTCACCTTTATAGGGGCAGAATTGGACACAAAGCTAGCCAGAGCCTTTCTTCCCTTAGAAAGGGCAAGGAATTTAGTGGCTCTGGCCTCCTCCTTCACTCTACAGGTCTCTCGACCAGCAAGACACTTTCTGCAGCTCCTGGGGCACATGGCTGCATCCACAGCTGTTGTGCAGGGAGCAAGATTTCAGATGAGAGACATTCAGTTTCACTTGAGAACCTATTGGTTTCAGAGAAGAGACCCCCTTTCCAAGTTGGTCCCAGTGACTCAAACCTTGATCCTAGCCCTCCAGTGGTGGCAGGATCAGAGCAATTTAAGATTGGGGGTCCCCTTCATTCCCCCTACTCATGACTTGACTCTCACTACAGATGCTTCCCTTCTGGGTTGGGGAGCCCACATGGGCGACCTTTCCACTCAGGGAGTGTGGTCCCCCCAGGAATATCTGCTCCACATCAATTTGCTGGAACTCAGAGCTGTCTTTTTAGCTCTTCAAGCATTTTCTGCATCTGTCCACGACAAGGTGATACAAGTCAGAACAGACAACACCACAACAATGTGGTACATCAACAAACAGGGGGCACTCGGTCTTGACCTTGTGCACCGAGGCAATGAAGTTGTGGTCTCTGGCCTATTCCCTGAACACTTCCCTCATAGCAGTTCATCTTCCAGGGAAGGACAATGTCCTAGCGGATGCTCTCAGCAGGATTTCCCAGGGCCATCACGAATGGTCCCTGGATCCTCAAGTGCTGGGGATAGTCTTTGCCAGATGGGGCACCCCTCAGATAGATCTTTTTGCAGCCCCAGACAATCACAAACTTCCTCTGTTCTGTTGCAGGCCTCCAGTGCTGGGCTCAGTTCCATTGGATGCCCTTCTTCTGGATTGGGAGGGGAAGTTTCTCTATGCTTTTCCCCCCTTCCCTCTCCTATTCAAAGTACTAGTCAAAATCAGATCTCAGCCTTGCAGGGTGATTCTGATTGCCCCGGATTGGGCCAGGCAGCCCTGGTACCCACTCCTTCTGTCACTGACAATCCATCTTCCCCTTTGCCTCCCCAGGAATCACAACCTGTTGACTTGTGCCCAGGGAAGGGTTTGGTATCCGGACCTCAAATCCCTCAACCTCAAGGCCTGGCTCTTGAGGAGTCACTAGAGCTACTTATAGTTCTAAATGGAAAAGGTTTTCCATTTGGTGTGCTGGGAAAATATTTCCCCAGAATCTGCTGATTTGCCCATTGTGTTAGATTACATGGTACATCTTAATTCCTTGGGTCTCAGACCAGCTACCCTGAGAGTTCATTTGGCAGCTGTATCTGCTTTTGTGTCAGCAGGAAAATCATCCCTCTTTCCTCTCATCCTCGTTTTCCAAGTTTTTTAAGGATTACTCCATACTAATCCACCCTTTGGAAACCGGCCCCTGCTTGGGACCTTAATGTTTGCATTGCCCAGTTAATGCAACCCCTTACCGAACCTCTGTCTTCTGCAGAGCTTAAGTACCCTAACTTGGAAAACTGTTTTTTCTAGTGGCTATCACTTCTGCCAGGCGCTATAAGTGAGTTTAAAAGCCTTGTCAGTGGAAACTGACTTTATTTCTTTCCACAGGGATAAGGTAGTCCTTAGGACTAATAGGAAGTTTTGCCTAAGGTGGTTTCAGATTTCCATCTTAATCAATCTATCTCCCTTCCAGTATTTTTCACTGATCACTCCTCTTCTGGTGAGAGGAGGTTGCACAGCCTGGATGTTAAGAGAGCTCTTAGTTACTATATAAGCGTACCAAAGGTCACAGAGTTGAATCCCTCCAACTTTTCCTTACCTATGGTGAAGTTGGGAAAGGCAAACCTGCCACTAAGAGATCAATTGCCAGGTGGATTGTCTCTTGTATCCAATTTGTTATCAGAAACTGGGCAGACCACCCCCCCCCGGTTTGAGGGCTTATTCTACCAGGGGTACAGCTGCGTCTCTAGCTGCTGCCAGAGACATCCCTATATTAGAGATTTGCCAGGCTGCTACTTGGAAAACGGTACACACTTTTACCAAGCATTACTCCCTGGATGTCCAGGCCAGGAGAGATGCTTGGTTTGGCACAGCTGTTCTTCAGAGCCTATTCCCTAAGTAGGTTCTGCCCCTCCTCCATGGAGGTACTGCTGTGTATTCTGCTACTGTCATAATATAGCAAGACTTCATGTTGTTTGAAGATAAAATTACTCACCTTAGTAATGTTGTTTCTTCTAATGGAGTCTTGCTATATGTAACCTCCCCAACCTGCCCCTCTCAGAACCTCTACTTGGGTGGGGTGTGGGCAACTTGGTGTGGGCACCTTTTATGCCCTGTTAGCATTTTTGTCCCCTTTTGGGGCTTTGGGGGTGTGTGTGTGTGTGTGTGTGTTTTATTATACTTATGTTTTATTCTCATATGATTAGAATTGTGTTAGTATTTCTGGTCCCCTGACTTGAGTCTTGGGTGTTGGGACCAGCAATGGTTGTTATTATTTAGGTAGCCATTTGGCTAGTGTAGGTTACAGCTTCCACACAGACCTTAGTGAGTTTGGCTCATAAAGATCTGACAGTTCACGTTTGAAATAACACAGATAGAGCTGCTTCTTAGAGCTCGTGGCCAAAATTCTATTTTGGAATGGTTTTAACCATTTCAACTCCGGAGCAGTTCTAGAGCTGGATCAAACTGCTGCTACTGTCATAATATAGCAAGACTCCATTAGAAGAAACAACATTAATAAGGTGAGTAATTTTTTCTTTGGGGCCTATGTGCCTCAGAGCCGTTGGATCAGAGCCGGGTCAATTGGATCAGGATGAGCGCGGTGCCCACTTGGTGCCTTCACCATCATGTTGACCCCTCGTGCCTACCCCCCTCTTCCTTTTCCATGCTGGGGCCGGCACGGGCACCACCCTTTTCCTTCTCCCCATCTTCTCCATTGGCTTTTCCAAGATGTTTTTCCTGGCGCTGGGCCCGATGTCTTGGCGACGCCACAGGTTCGGCGCCGTGGCCACTGGTTTGGCATCAGTGCCGTAGGCAGTGCCGCTGGTGTTTGGGTCGGCGCCAGGAGTCGGTGCCATGGATCGGCACCATGGCTTAGCACTACGCTTGGCGCCACACTCGGTGCCATGCTCGGTGCTGTGGGCTCTGTGCAGCACTGTGGGTGCTGTCATTGTGGCCGGTGCTGCTGGCGGTGCTGTGGGTGTCTCACAGTGCCGCGGATGCCCACGGGTGCTCGTGGGTGGTGTGGGTACCCGTGGGTGGTGCTGTGCACTTATGAGTGGCACCAGGTACCCGCAGGTGCTGTGGGCAGCACCAGGCACCCACGAGTGGTGCCTGGCACCCACGGGTGCCATGGGTATCTTTGGTGCCAGGAGTCAATGGATGTCATGGATGCCATGGGTCCATGGGTGTCATGGGTACCATGAGTCCAAGGGTGTCGTGGGTACCTTGGTACCTTGGGTGCCATTGCTGCCATGGGTGCCCTCAGGTGCCATGCTGCCATGGGTTTCTTGGGTGCCTTGGTACCATGGGGTGCCATGGGCATCGGGGTGCCCTTGCGTGCCATTGCTGCCATGGGTGCTGAGGATACCTGCGGGTTCCACCGTGGGTGCCCTCGGGTGTCTCCTAGGTTGGCATAGGTACTGCTTGGTGTCCTCCTGTGCCACAAGTGACACTGATGCCACAAGGGTGCCAGTTGGTGCTGTCCAACAGAACTAGGGACAGATCTCCATTTGCAGATGTCTTCTTCCGCAGGACTTGTGACAGGATGTTTCTGCAGAATGAAGTCCTGTTCTGCAGATTATTTTTTCCATACATCTTAGTGGGTGGCGGTCTGCATCGGGTCTTGTGTCATCCAGCGGTTTTCCGCTGATGGGACTCTTCTGTTCTGTTCTGCCAGCGGAATCTCTCATTCCGCTCAGCACTTTCTCAGCTCCCTACATGGTGCCAAGCTCCTTAACACCCTTCCTGGTGGTGGAGTCTCTAGTGGCTGTGACCTAGACCTCTCTTTGGGGTCCTTCTGTGGTAGAAGGGCATCTAGCTGAGTCTCTCTCTGTCCTTTTGGTCAGTGATACAGTGGATGACTCGTTTTATATACTGAAGGACACGCCCTCTCTGTCATCAGAGTCCGTGATGGAAGCTCTTTTCAGTAGTTCCTCAGTAATGGGGTCCACCATAGTGTTTAGACTGCATCCGTGGACCATACACATCTGCGTCTAGACTCTTTCATTTGTCAAGACAATTACACTCTGTGGAACATTCTAATTCAATGGTTGGGAGATGCGCAGACTCTTCCACTCCTTTGATAGGGGTATACAGCCCCCTTCTGATGCTGCCTCTCTGGTGGCTGCTTCGGCACAGGTGGTTAACATCTGTCTAGCTATTATTATTAGTCCAGTCGAGAGTTCAGTTATGGATCCTCAGGCTCCTCCTGCTCCTCAGAGGGGTGACATCCTTGTTATTTCTATATCAGGCAATCCTTGCGAAATAGCAGCCTGCAACCTTGTCAGGCTCGGACTAATGATAAAAAAAAAAGGATTAGAATTTTCACAGCATAGGGCCTAGTCAGAATTTCCTGATACCACACTTTGGATCTGGTCAAGTTCCGCCTCAACCCTGAGGTGGTCATCTCTAAACTTCGGTAAAGAGTACCTGACTTCTTCTACCCCTTGGGGCAGTCCGATCCAGCGGTGGTATGGCTTACCTCTTTTCTCTAGAGAGATTTCTCTTATTCTGAGATATTTCCAAAACCTAGGCGGCTAACCAGTCTGTTAGTCCCTCTTTTTTTATCAGGCTTTCTACATAGAAACATAGAAACATAGAATTTGACGGCAGATAAGGACCGCTTGGCCCACCCAGTCTGCCCATTTCCCTACCTACTGGATAAGCTGCAGATCCTAGTTAACCAGCAGCCTACTTCTTCCTACCCCCACCCCCCAGAATTGCCTTATGACTATCCCATGCATACTTGAATTCCCCCACTGATTTTGACTCCACAACCTCCTCCGGAAGGCCATTCCATGCATCCACAACCCTCTCTGTGAAAAAATACTTCCTTAAATTACCTCTGAGCCGCCCCTCTATCTTCAAATTGTGCCCTCTTGTTCTTGCACACCTCTTTTTTTGAAAGATGCTACCCTCTTGGACTTTGTTGATTCCCTTGAGGTACTTGAAAGTTTCTATCATGTCCCCCCTCTCCCTCCTTTCCTCGAGGCTATACATATTAAGCTCCTCAAGTCTCTCTTCATATGACTTCCGGTGCAGACCCTGCACCATTTTAGTTGCCCTCCTCTGGACAGCTTCCATCCTGTCTATGTCTTTGCAGAGATTGGGTCTCCAGAACTGCACACAGTACTCCAGATGGGGTCTCACCAGCTGTCTGTACAGAGGATAATAACTTCCTGTTTTCTACTGGTGATGCCTCTCCCTATGCATCCCAGTATCCCCCAGCCCTCCTTGCTGCCCTCTCACATTGCTTGCCCACCTTTAGGTCATCTGATATGACTACCCCAGGTCCCTTTCCATTTTTGTTGTTGTTAGTATCTCACCCCCCATTTTGTACTCTTCCCCTGGGTTTTTGTTTCCCAGGTGCATTACCTTGCACTTCTTAGCATTGAATCTAAGCTGCCATACATTTGACCATTCCTCTAACCTTGCCAAGTCCCTTCTCATCCTTTTCACCCCACCCTGTGCATCAACTCTGTTGCAGATCTTAGTGTCATCTGCAAAGAGACATACCTTTCCTTCCAGTCCTTCTGCAATGTCGCTTATAAAGACATTGAAGAGGACCGGTCCTAATACTGAACCCTGCGGTACCCCACTAGTAACCCTCCTTTCTTCTGAGTGGACTCCATTTACTATAACTCTCTGTGTCCTATTCTCCAGCCAATTCTTTACCCAGGCTGTCATCTTGGGACCCACTCCCAGGCTGGCTAACTTGTATATTAATCTTTTGTGTGGGACTGTGTCAAATGCCTTGCTAAAGTCTAGGTAGGCCATGTCCACAGCCCCTCCCTGATCTACTACTTTGGTCACCCAGTCAAAGAAATTTATCAGATTCATCTGGCATGACCTTCCCACTGTGAATCCATGCTGCCTAGGGTCCTGTGCCCCTCTGGCCTCTAGATACTCGACAATTCTTTCCTTTAGAAGTGATTGCATCATTTTCCCTATCACTGAGGTTAAACTAACAGGTCTATAGTTTCCTGCTTCTGCCTTGCTCCCACTTTTGTGAAGGGGAATCACATCTGCCCTCCTCCAGTCCTCGGGTACCACCCCATCCTCCCATGATTTGTTAAAAAGGGTAGTCAGTGGTGTCACTAGTTCTACCCTTAGTTCTTTTAGAATTCTGGGATGAATCCCATCTCTTCTTCTCTTGATCAGAGCCTCGCAGCAACAGAAGTGACTCTTCAGTGAGTCAGAACTTAGATTCCTACTTCCATGCTTGCTTCAACTTAACAGACGACATGCTCCCTTCTTGATCATAGGTCAAGTAGGTCTTTTTCTGAGATAGCTTCTCAAATATTCACGCCTTCAGTTCCCTGCGCGACTGTTCAGTGCGCTGCCCATTACTAAGCTGTTCCTCCCACTGCGTGATGAGCTGTGATGTTTGTTTTTTTCAACAAAGCAAACTAGAGTCCTTCCTACTCCCTTCAGGGAGGACAGAGTAAGTAGTGCCTCACCGCACTGAGCCACTTCTGCAGCTATTTGGTCACTTCAATGAATGGGTTAGCCCTAGCTTGGTCCTGTGTGTCCCTCCTCGATGCACATCTGCCTCTATTTGCCTTACAAATCCAGACCCTGTTTTTTTCTGTTGGAATGTTTTTTTTCCGCAGTGGACATGTCCTCCTGTACACTTTTTTGTTTCTTCCCTGAGTTCAGAGACTGCTACTACAGTTATACACACAGGGGCAGGATGATTCCTTTTTGGAATATTCAGTGACTAGGATCTGATTCTACTAGACCACCATAAGAGGCTTCTAAGTTGTGCTTCACCTTCCATCAGGAAGGTTTCAGTGACTAAGTGAAAACCATTCTCCTTTATGGGCTAACCCCACCTGGACCTTCTTTTGCTCACCAGTTAAGGGGTTCAAGTGCTCCTGGACCTGTTGTTTGCAGGTCAGCCATACTTGGTAGTGGGGATTCTGTCTGCACTTTTTGGTCTACCCTGAACCAGTAGACTTTACCTCCAGCTCTTGCAGTTCCTGAGGTACTTTTACATTAGCTAGTACATGTCTTTGACACTATTAATTTTGGTCCTATACCAAATTGTGAGTCCGGGTTCTCGCCGCTCTCTCAGAGTGGTTGCAGCTTCCTGGCAGAGTTTCATTTTGTGCCGATTGCAGTCGTCTGCAAAGTGGTGAGTTACAACTCGAGCACTTATCTTGAAGCATTATATCCTTGATGCTTTTTACAAGACAGCTCTTTTTATTAGCAGGACAGTCCTTGGCCGTCCTTTCTGGGTGAACCCTATCTCCTGCCACTCTACTCAGGGTTGTTGGTTTTAGCTTGGTACTCTTCCACTAGTGTGAATGAGTGATGGAAACTTAGTCCAGGAAGATATGGAAATTACGTACTTACCGTAATTATTGATCTTCTTGGACAGTCTCTATCACTCATTCACACACCCACCCACCATCCCCTGGGTTCACTCATTTTTCTTTCCTTGTCTTCATGGCCCTATGGTTCGGACTGTGAAGACATTGTTCTTTGACCTTTATTACAAAGGCCATCTGGGCCCTCTCAGGCCCAGAAACTCAGAATGAGTTATTCTCATTAGTTATACTGCACCTCCTCAGTCTAAAAGGTACTGAGGCAGTTGAAGGGTCAATGCTGAGATAGCCTACACAGGCGCGAGTCAGTCTCGCTGTGCCACACATGCGCGGTCCTACCTCGGTGCCGACCCTTCAGAAAATTTTTGGCTCCCACTAGGTCCTAGTGCCTCCAGCACTATCCCACTAATGTGAATGAGTGATGGAGACTGTCCAAGAAGATCAATAATTATGGTAAGTACGTAATTTCCATATCTCAGCTCTCCATGCACCCTATTTGAGGTGATGTCACTGCTTCTGTGGATTATGTACCAGAGAGGCAGGCTGATATCCCCAAACTCCTTTCTTATCCCTCCGGGGTCCTGGGAGGGGAGCCCATTGAGAGTGCTTTGTGAAAGCACTTCCTTTTTGTGGGTCAATATGTATATAGGTTATATGACTCTGGAAATTGACAGCTACGAGAAATTTGTAGACTGTCTCTCTAGGGACATATTTAGATTTTCTGTTAAGTTTACTGTTCGGGGAAATAGGAGGGGGGGTTAATGTACCCACATGCAGAATATATCCTTATGGGGGGTACTTTGGGGAGAGTTCAAATTTCTTAATGTTTATAAAAAGTTATGGTTAACTCAGCTCTCTGATTTTAAGAGAGAAAAGTTGGGAAGGGGGGAACAACTACACACACTCTGAGATATAAAATATTTTTATTGAAATTGCAACAGTATAGATACAAGAGGAACCAGTTCCATGGTCCCTTCCTTCTCTTGTTTGGGTAGGGAGTGATCGGGATGAACCCAGACTTCTGGCACTTACAGTAGTAGCCACAGACATTGCCAGCTATTTCCAGATATTTCACAAAATTTCTAAAGAGTTTCTCTCTGCTGCCCCTACTGTGGAAATGCAGAAAGCAAGATATTTCTCTAGAAATATCACAGATATTTTGGGAAATAGCTGGCAATGTCTGTGGCTACTACTGTAGGGACAAAACAAAGTAATATAACTTATTACATAAATAAACATGGCCACTGATCCAATACAAATTTACTCGTACAATATAAATGGTCTCCACCATCCTATAAAAAGATATTGAGTAATGCAGCAACTAAAAAAACAAAAAGCAAGCCTTTATCTTCTCCAAGAAACACATCTGTCTGACTCTGAACACCAGAAACTTAATTGGGGGAAAAGATATAATATATAAGCTTCCTCTTATCATGGGGGGGGGGAAGAGATGTTGCGATTCTGATCACCGCTGATACACCCTTAGAAATTAATAATTAATAGACTGATACACAGGGCAAATATATAATATTACAAGGTTTATTATATGGCCAGCAGGTCACTATAGCCAATGTCTATTTTCCCTCTTAAACCCAGCTCTAGGTATTGCACAGGTTCATTTCCCTTCTCCTTAACCATTTATTATGGGAGGGGACTTTAATATGACTTTCTCACCAAAGTCAGACTGTTCCCACCCACATAAATATAGAACAAATAAGGCCATCACCAATTTCAGAAACATATTTGACCATTTAGGAATATTTGATATCTGGCAACATATTTTTCCATCTGTTCCAGGCTACACTTCTTATTCCCCTCGCTTTCATTCTTACTCCCTCATTGACTACTTTTTTACAACCTGTGAACACGTCTCAAGAATACAAGATATATCTGTTGGCCCTAAACTGATCTCTGACCATCACCCCCTAATCTTAAAGTTAGATGTGGGGAAAGCCCCAAGAAGCACTCTCTGGAGAATGAACCCTTTATTAATACAAGACAAGGAATTTCAAGATTATATGAAAGCATGTATCCCCCAATTCCTGACTGAAAACTCCCATACTGCAACAACACAATCAATCTTATGGGATACTTTAAAGGCCACAATCTGAGGTGAAATAATAGCTTATACAATTAAAAAAACATAGGCAATGGGAAATAAAATACCAGCAACTTACCAAAGAGCTCCTAAACTACCAGTTACTGTATAGGGAGGGAGACCAGGAGATATTTAACAAAATTAGGGAAACTAAGGTGGCATTACAAAAGCATCTAGACAATAAAATACAACAGGCACTGACTTATTTATGCCATTCTACCCATGAAGGGGGCCCACAGGGAACAAAGAAACTAGCCTATGAACTGTGCTCTAGGCAAAGAACTTCCACTATCCTAAAGATTAGGAATCCAGTAACAAAGAAAATGGGTCACACTGAATCCCATATAGACCAGACATTCACCAAATTCTTTGGAAAACTATATTCTGAAGAACAGAAATCTGACGACATAGATCAAATAAATTTTCTTTCCCATCTAAATATCCCTTTGGCTAGATGATACCCAGAGGAAATCCTTGGAAGCTCAGATCTCTTGTACCAAGGTTTTAGAAGCCATACAAAAACTTAAACCAGGACGATGTCCAGGCCCAGACGGCTTTATCACAGAATGGTATAAAAAATGTTCAACCATTCTTCTCCCTAGCTTACATTCATTATATAATGAAGTAGCCAAGGGAGACTCACCCCCTTCCCCTTCATTGAACTTTGCCACACTATCCCCAATCCTAAAACCAAATAAAGATCCACCAAACCCTATGGCATATCGCCCTATTTCCATTTTAAATAATGATTATAAATTATTCACTAGTATATGGGCCAATAGAATAGCAAACATTCTCCCAAATATTATTAACCCGGATCAATCGGGATTTATTCTGGGTAGAACCACATCAGACAACATACGTAAAACATTAATCCTTCAAGAATATATTGTAAAATGACAAATCCCTACTGCTTTTATTAGTTTAGATGCCGAAAAGGACAGGATAACTTGGCCCTTCCTTTGGCATACCCTACAAGTATTTAATTTTCCCTCTCCATTTATATCTTGTTTACAAACTTTATATACATCACCCAAGGCCTATTTAAGAATTAATGGCAATATGTTACCCCCAATTCAGATAAACCGTGGCACTCGCAAGGGCTGCCCCCTTTCACCATGTTTATTCGCTTTCTATATGGAAACACTAGCACAGGCATTGAGAGAGAGTAAAGAAATAGAGGGCATACCAATAGCACAACAAAATTATAAAATTAGTGTATTCGAGGATGACGTACTCTTGTCATTAACCTCTCCAGATACTTCGATACCCTCTGCTTGGACAGTTTGAGAATACAGCTGGATTTAAATTAAACTACTCTAAAACAAAAGTTCTTATTTATAATTTTACCCCACCCCAACATTTCAAAAGATTGTATTCATTTAAATGGCTAACAACTAAAATAAAATTCATTGGCATTAATATCCCACTTAACCCAGAGGTTCTGGAAATTATTAATTATGAACCACTGACACTCAATATTCAATCTGACATCGCCAGATAGTCACCTTTACTTTTTACATTCCACCAAAAAATAACAACAATCAAGATGAACATACAGTACTCCCTAGACTTCTTTATCTTATCCAAAATATACCAAACTTCCCTTCACTATTTTATTTCAAATCCTGAGACAAAATAATATCAACCTTTATTTGGGGTACCAAACGTCCATGCATAAGGTCATCTGTTTTAAAGCTGTTTCAGACACAGGGTGGAGTGTGACTCCCAGATTTCACACTCTATGCGAAAGCAACTTTCCTTCCCATTATCCTTATGTGGTTGGTGGGAGGCTTTCAAGCCCCCTGTAAAACTCTGGAAAGTGAAATAAATGACCTATATGACATAAACAAAATACTTTTTTCCTCAGAGGGATGCTTTCTATGTCCTAGGGCTTTTTCCACAATAATGGCCAATACATACCAATTATGGAAAAAATTGAGACAGACCAAACCCATCTGCTTAACTTATGAAAACTGTAAATTGATTTTGGAGGAAGAATCTTTTCTTCCAGTACTATCCGACCATTCCTTTAAAAAATGGAGATGAATGGGATTATCCCATTTTTCCAATTTTTATCACCTCAGGGTATTTATCCCTTTAACACACTGAAATTACAATTTAGTTTACGTACTTTGGATCAATTTCGATATTTCCAAATCCAAAATCATATTTTAAGAAATGCTTACATACAACTGATTTTACCAACCCCAGCTCCAGGGATATTGCAATGTTTTATAATGGCAATAGGGGAAAAGATGGAGAGTCACCTAATAGGGAATATATATAAAACCCTCAGAGAAGGAGCCCTAGACACCACAAAATCTATTTTGAACGAATGGAATAAAGATCTTAATTTAGAAATCCCATGGGAATCCTGGAAAGAAACCAATATATCAGCTTTTAAAATCACTTCCTCACCTCTTTGGTGAGAATTTGCATGGAAGTGCCGTATGAGATACTTCTGCTCTCCTGAAATTCTTAGTCATTATTTACCGGAGAGATATAGCGAGTGTTGGCACAAATGTGGCTGTCAACGCACGGCACTTGGCCATGTCCTTTGGTTATGTCCACACCTAATGCCATTTTAGCTATCCCTCCAAATGGAACTATCACAATGTTTATCAGAGAACATAGCGTTAACAGCAGAACAGGTGCTACTGGTGATTTATCCCAATCACTCCCCTCCCTGGAGGAATACCCTCCTCCCAGTGTTTCTTTTAGCGGCTAAAAAGACTCTAACATGACGATGGATGACAACTATTATTCCTACAATCAATGATTGGAGAATGATTATGAAACAGATATATCATACTGAAAACCTTAATTCCAGAATCCAAGATAAAGGCCCTAACTACTTGGGGAAATGGCAGGTGTGGTCACTCTATCAAGCCTCGGGTAGACCCTGATTTCTCTTCTAATTTATGCAGACCAGCTGGAAAATGATAAAATACCTGGAATTTTTCAGACCCCCTTATATAGAAAAAGAAAGGGTTGGGAGTGGGAGAGATGATTTTACATAGAGACGCAACGAGGAAGTTGGATTCCTGGAATTTAGGAAACTTGTCTTTTCCATCAGTGTGGACCATAAAATAATCATTTCAGTGACCATGATGCTATCCAAAAATGGAATTTCCTTGGTAAAACTTATTGATCAATGTCATTTACTCAACTGTACAATGTCTATATTATCAATGAAATGTTGCAGATTCAATGTTATGCAAAATTGACTCCATGAAAAGTGTGTATCAAAATATATGAATAAAAATTAAATTAAAAAAAAAAGAATATTTTGTATCTATGGGGAAAAAAACCTTAGAACAAATTCCTGACCATCCAAACTCTGAAATATTAATAGAATGATCCTTGCCAACACTGGTTTTGGAGTGAGCATTCATGTACTACTAACCTGATCACTTTTTACAACAATGTGGGGGTTAGTCTTGACAATTCCAAACCTGTGGATGTGATCCTACTTGACTTTTGCAATGCTTTCAATAAGGTCCCGCATGGTGAATTAATCAACAAACTACTCAGAATTGGCCTATCAATGCCATTGATCAGCTGGATAACTGGCTTGATAGCAAGAAGCAATAGGTCAGATTTGGGAATGCACTCTCAATCATTGGAGAAGTCAGTAATGGGGTCCCACAGGGTTTGGTCCTTGGACCGACCCTGTTTAACCTCTTCATAAGTAACATTAATAGCAGCATCAAAAACAATATAGAAAAATTTGCTGACGATACTAAATTGGGAGGGGAAGTGGACACCATTGATAAGCAACTGTCACTTATAAGTGACCTAAAACAAATAGAGGAATCAGCTATCACTAACAAAATGTCACTGAATCTGGATAAATGTGTTGTTCTCCATGTGGGCATCAATAATCCTCTCACTACCTATACACTTCACCAAACACCAATAAAAAAAGGTTACTAAAGAAAGGGGTTTAGGTATAATAATCAACAACTCCCTTTCTAGTAGTAATCACTGCAAAAAATAGCTCAAACCTCCAACATGATTCTTAGCTGCATCAAAGGCACATTTGTAAACAGGAGTAAACAATTTATCATTCCACTATGCACAACATATATTAGGCCTCACTTAGATTTTTGTTCTCCTTTCTGGAGTCCATACCTCCAAAAAGGTATTAACCTTATAGAACAAGTATAGCAGTGGGTCACAAAACTAATCCCAATGCTTAAAAATAAGTCCTACAAAGACAGGCTATCACAAACTGGATTAGTAACACTGGAGGAAAGAAGATACTGGGGTGAGCTCCTGCAACTATACAAAATTCTTAATTACCAGATGTTAAGAGCACAATGTGGTCTAAACTTTGCAAACCATACCAGAACTCTGAGAAACCACAAGCAACAGTTGGTTGTCCCCAGAGCCAACACCCATAAAATGGATCACTTTTTCACAATTAGGGCTGTGAAGAAGTGGAATATTCTACCACAGTACATTGTTGAAGCAAATAATGTTAACATCTTTAAAGAGAGAGATTAGACAAGCACTTGAACTGGGTCAGAGCCTAATACTAATACACCCACTATATAGTGGGAGACATCCTCAATGGTCCTTGGCCTTCTCATGTCTACAAACAACCTAGTAACCTAGAACAACCTCAAAATAATAGTTTTTCCTTTTAAATGATTTCTGCCAAAAAGATACAGGATAAACTTTTAAAACTTGATCCTAGGAAATCGGGCAGTTTATATGATATACCAGGCATTTTGCTAAAATATGCCGCAACACTTCTATCTTATCCTTTAGCCAAATTGTTTAATCTGTCACTTCCTCTGCGAAATGCTCACAGGCATGGAAGACCGCGAAGGTGGTGCCAATTTTCAAATTGGTCCAAAAAGATACTATAGAGAATTATCAACCAATTTCTCTTCTATCTATGGTTTCAAATGTTTTTGAGAAATTGGTAGGTGATCAATTAAAGGATTTTTTAGAACAAGAAAAAATGTGTAGACATCAATCTGGGTACAAACCATTACATGGCACTACCTCTGCATTATTGAAAGTCATGGGTGGCATTCATGAAATGCTGGACAGGGGGGATGTCAGTGGGGGCTATTTTCGTGGACTTACCTAAAGCCGTTGGTATGCTCGATCATGACATCCTCCTGTCCAGACTAAAATTACGTGAAATGTTGAGTAAAGTAGTGAGTTGGTTTAGATCCTACTTG
This sequence comes from Neoceratodus forsteri, assembly GCA_016271365.2. Lineage (NCBI taxonomy): Eukaryota > Metazoa > Chordata > Ceratodontiformes > Ceratodontidae > Neoceratodus > Neoceratodus forsteri. The sequence continues at coordinate 571,314,298 of CM057453.1, forward strand.
ACAGGTGGGCAACAACTAGTGTCACTAAATGGCATAAACTCTGACCTGGCTACCATAATTTATGGAGTGCCACAAGGATCAATTTTAGGTCCAATTCTCTCTCTAATATTTATTTGAATAATCTTGTCTTGGTTAATACTTCTATTAATTATCATCTATATGCCGATGACACTATTATGTATGTAGTAGGCTCATCCATAACATTCACTGAACATACGTTACAAGTAGCTTTTTATGAATTACAAAATTATTTCTTGCAATCAAAACGTGTTCTTAATTCTAAAATGTCTAAGGTGTTCATTTATTTATTTGAATTTTGATTACCAGGTAAGCCTACTGAGACAAAAATTGTCCCTTTTTCAGGGGCAACCCCAGGAACATAAGCATTCCATGATTAATACATTGTAATAACATAATTAATAATGACAGATTAAAGTTCCTATTTACAGAGATATAGCTGGAGAATATAAACATTAAGACAGGTAAGAGCCTGGTTTACAGGACCTATGATAATACACACAACTCTGCGATTATTCATTTTGGACAGTAATAATGCATCAATAGGTTAATGAAACATACGTCGAATAAACTTCAAGTGTTAGAAGAGCAGTGATAATTGTCGCTATGCAAACACTTTCAGCATAGTTTTTTGAGAACAGACAGGATATTATTAAGGTACACTGAGTAGTCATGTATATACATATTTACAAGTCAATTTGTATGTCGATTTCATAAGAGGTGAGAAATTAGGAATGTCCTGGACAGTTAGCTTGTTAGGTCACGAGGACAGGTGTTGTTAGAAGACCAGTGATGAAAGTAGATGTTAATTACATTGGCAGATGGGAGAGGGAAAGAATATTTCCTTGAAATGCTCTTTGAAGATGCAACCTAAAGTTGTCTGTCTGACTTGTCTGAGGGTGACTGAGATAAATAATAGGTGCTCTGTTGAGGGATTAATACTCCCTTGGTAGGTAGATGCTGTGACGCTTGGCCAGCTGGTTATGATTGTTCTATGCTATTTGTAATATAAAAATATAGCCTGTGCTTATGGGTGCCCCTCCCCAGGTCAGAGAATCTACAGGATATATTAACCCGAAACCAGGAGGTAATTAAAGGACCAGAGAGACTTAATTAGAACTGACCCAGGTACCAGAATATAGGGCTCATAAACTTTTATGATGTCTTAGAGGAAAAAACATGTAATACACCATGGTGCTAAAAGTCATAAAATCCTTTGATGTGCCCTGGGGATATGAGCTGCTCGAGATCAAAGAGGGGATGTTAATTAAGGAGTCAGACTGGGAAATGAGTTTTTGCTGATGTCACCTTATTTGAAATACCTCATGATAGGACATCCTGTTTGTATATTTTTTATATTCTAAAAGGAGGAGGAGGAGCTAGATGACATCATAGAAGGGGTGTGGAGACACAGGGCCAGATATTCAAAGCTTTGCACTGGGCAAAAACTGTTTGCACAGATTTAGCGCGGGTCTGCTATATTCAAAAGGCCAAATAGCGCGGGCAAACTGCATTAGCGCCAGGCAAAATTATAATGTATGCAAGGGGCAAACTGACATGAATACAAGCGCAATGCTATATTCAATGGCTAGCGCCTGGCTAAGTGGTTTAGCGCGACCCAGCGCACCTTAGCGTACATTACCGCCCCAGGAAAAAGCTCTGCCTTAATCCTGGGCAAGCAGCCTTTGCACGACACTGTGGCTTTGCGCGGTGTTTGCGCGGGTTTAGCGCGACCCTAACAAATAAATATGACACATAGATAAAGCCAAACATAGAGGAAGCATTCTGCTAACTGATGGCATCACATTGATGCCATCATCTGCCACCAGTCCCAGTCATGCCAGGCAGTAAGTGGTGACCCTGCCACCAGTGGACAGCATGGCAGTGTGGCCATACAACACACACCTGTGGACCGCACTGCCATGGACACCAACAGATGCCAGCACACACATGCAGCACTGTGGGCATGGAGGATGTTGAGGGGGGCATGTATGGGTGGCGAGGCTATGCTACAGACCAGGTGTGGCCACAAGGCTGGGACACATCATGCAGTGTACATGGGCCAGTATTGGGAATACCCCAACACCTGTGTGCCTTTCGGATAATATATCCCCCCCCGGTCACACACCTCACAGCTGTATAACTGCCATAGCACACAAAGCCAGGAATGTACATGTCACTGTGAGCATCCATGCCACAGGTGCAGCATCTGTGGGTCACACAACAGAGTAACAGTAATGTCCAGTGTCAGGAAACATCCTCAGGTTGGGCCTCTCACTGTGTATAGTGCAGTCATCATCACTGCCCTCCACACCATAGGCATTGCTGTGTCCACACACTACTGGCCCCTTGCTACTAGTGCTGCTGTGCACTGTAGCATGCCCTACAGTGTGACAGTTGCATGCAGCACCACCACCACCTGTGCCTATGCTGTCCTGTCCCCTGGGGTACAATATGCTATGTTATGCTGTACTGTTTACATGTAGCCTGTAGCTATCATCGTGCACTGCCAGACTGACCTACAGGTGGAGCTGCGGTTGGACCTGGTCTGCCCCTGTACTTCCAGACTGACCTACAGGTGGCTCTATGGGACCCTGCAGTAACGCTGGGCAAACTGCATGCAAATCAGGGTATAATGAGATGCTAATCCGGTTGTTTGCCCAGAGACTACCTAAGTAGGCTAATTTGCATGGCACTTTTGAATATGGCACATTTTAGCTCCGGGCAAACGTGTTTGCTCGGGCTAACTGCTTAGCTCGGCAATGTGTTAGCGCCGCGCTAACTGCACGGGAATATTATACAGTTTTGATCACTGTTCTTTCTCATCTGCTGCTTCCTGCAACTGTACTGAGTCCATGCATTTGCTGGCACACACATTGGCCACGAGTTCATCTGTACCTGCCCTCACGTTGCTGTGTACTGTGTTGTTGTTGTGGGTTGCACTTCCTGGTTGCTTTATTCAGTGCTGTCTTATTCCAGGGCAATGTTTGCCCTGCACTCCCAGCCCAGTTTGCATGGCCTCATTACCATGCTATATTCGGAAGCTGTTTGCCCTAGGCTATTCCGTTTGAATATAGCTTGCTCTGTGCTTCGGGCTAAGTTTGCCTGCCGGGCAGTGCTAATTTTGCCCCGGGGCAAAGTTTTGAATATCTGGCCCACAGAGTTTTAAACTGTATACTGTGTTTGAACTTGTTGACATATTATTTTGGGACTCAAGAAAGACATCTCTCTGATAAGCACTTAGAGGTAATATATTAGATAGAAAAAGTCTAATTGTATTGTGGTAGAAGTTTTTGTTTTGTAATCTTGTTTTTATCATCTTTTAGTAAAGTACCTTTTATTTTGAAAGACTGCCTGGGTCTGCCAGTTCATTTTTTGCATGTGACATATAGAGGGTTAAGACTGACAAAAACTGTTCAAAAGCTTGATGGTGTTACTAAACTGGGAAAAGGAAGAATATATCTAAGGTCTTTTATAGAGTTTTAAGGGTTCATTCTGGAAGCCTGGCTTGGTGCCCCTGGCAAAAGATTGTACCACAATCCCCAAAGAGGGTATGTATCTGAGCCTGTACATTGCGTATGCTAGCATAAGGTTCACAGTTTGAATCCCCCCAGAACTTGAGACTAAAGGTGATTCATACCCAAAGGCAGACAGGAGGGTTACCCTGTCTGTTACCTGTTCACAATACTGCGCTTGGAGGTTGGCACTGTGGGAGCAGCGGGCCTGACCTGCTGAGTGCATTTGTGACAGATTTGGTTGGCAGCGGTGCAGATAAATTTGGTAACACAAGCTTTAACTGTTCAGTGTGTCAGCTTAATACTGTACAGCTCACTTGCAAAATAAGGCAGTGGTTTATTTTTAAAAAGGAAACAGAACTATATCATTTTGCTTATAGTCAAGTTCCTACCTGTTTTATTTTTTTTCTAAAGTGCAAGTTAGAGTAGCTCTAGTTAGGGAAGAAGATGGCTTCCAACTACAGCGGGCACACTGTAGATTACTTGAGGCAGTTGTGCCAGGACAAAGGAGTCCTGTATGAGGGGAGAGCCACCAAGCAGAATCTCATTGATGCTCTGATGGCAGTAGATGCCCAAAGCATTGAGTCACTGGCTATGACTGTATGGGACCAAACCTTGAGCGCAGAGGAGCCAGCAGCCAGTGCAGTGTCCAGATCCAGTGAGGATGACAGCAGGGCCAGTGCCAGTGAAGGGCCACAGCAGCAGGGGAAGGTCACCAGCATTCTGGAGCCAGAAGCACTCAGGCTGCAGATTGAGTTGTGCAGAATGGAGCTGGAGTTTCAGAGGGAGGCTGAGCGAGAACGGCGAGAAGTGGAGCGAGAATGGTGAGAAGCAGAGTGAGAACAAAGAGAAGCAGAGTGAAAGAAGCAAGCCACAGAGGAGTAGAGGAGCGAGAACAGCGAGAAGCGGACTGTGAACAGCAAGACCATGAGGAGCGTGAGCACCAGAGGCGACATGAACTGGAGAAGTTATGACTCGAACCACCAGCACCAGAGCAGGTAAGTGGCTTGGGTTTAACTGGAACTACAGGACTGGGTTACAAATTGAATTCCAAATTGATAGCTGAATTTAAAGAGGGGGAGGATATGGATGCCTTTTTAAATTCCTTTGAAAATGTTTTTATTCAGGCTAAAATTCCTAGAGGGCCCTGGAGCTTCCAGCTATCCCCGCTACTTACTGGGAACACTTGGGATGCATTGGGTCAAATGGACAATGGTGACAGTAATGATTGCAGCAAACTTAAAGCTACACTTTTAAAAAAGTTTGATTTAACTGCAGAAGCATACAGAGCTAAATTCCATAAGCTCAGGGGAAGCCCTGACATGAGCTACGAGGAGCTAGCCAAGAAACAACATCAATGTTTGAAACATTGGTGGGAGAGAATTGAAGCAAACTCTGTAGATAAAATTGAAAATGCTATTTTGTTAGAACATTTTTTTTTGGCATGCCCAGCAGAGCTGAAAACCTGGCTGGAGGACCGAGATCCCAAAACAGTGCAAGAGGCTGCTGAACTCTTGGACCGCTATGCCAAGAGCAGACCTGCTCTGAGAGCGAATGGGGCAGGCATGGCAGCACAGAAAGGGAAAAGCACACCTTCAGGGCAGCTAAAACCCTCACTGCCTCCACCGAAATCAGTTAGCCCCAGGTTTCAAAGAAAAGAGTTCTCTGAGAAAAGAAATGAATGTTGGGTTTGTAAAGAAACTGGGCATATTGCCAGACAGTGTCCCAAAAGGACGAGCAATACGCAACTTGGGGCTAGGAAAGAAGTGGGTTGTTTGTGTGTCCTTGCAAGCATGCCTGTGAACATGAGGGAACACATTCACCCACTCACGGTGAATGGTATACAGACACAAGGGTTAAGGGACACAGGGGCATCCCTAACACTGGTAAAAGGGGATCTGGTAGAGCCTGGTCAGCTTATACCCAATGAATTTGTAACTGTACACGACTACACTGGTGAGGAGAAAACATTGCCACTCGTTAGTGTTCTCCTAGACTGGGGTGAAACAGGGGGAACTGTGCAACAGGTGTCTGTAGCAAAAATGTTAGCAGTTGACATCATCCTTGGCAGCAATCTCAAACAAAGGATGGTGTGTGCAGTGACCCATAGCCAAATGGCAAGGGAAAATTGCAGTTCCCTGGACCCCACAGAAGCCATTGTGGAAACCACTGGGAGGCTGGTTACCCAGCCTGTGTCTCCTGATAGGGAGACTAATGAAAAGGGGGTTGAAATTTCCCCTGTAGCAGTTAACCATCAGCTGCGGAGGGTTACTCTGAAGAAGGAGTGGTTAGGGATGACAGTGATCCTAAGTACCCTGACGCTAGTGCTAGGGACCTTAGTTTAGAGACTGAAGGGAACCTGTCCCATGCCTTGGGAATGTGTAAGGAGTTTGCAGCTGCTCAGAAAAGTGACCCTAGTCTAGAGAAGCTGAGGGTTTGGGCAGACTCTGACAGAGCACAGGAAGGTGACGGTAAACATAAGGTTTATTGGGAAAATGGACTGATGTATACTCAGGCTGTGAAGACAGAGGGAGGGGTGATAGGCAGGCAGCTTGTCGTTCCCCAGGGGTACCGTGAGCAGTTGCTCAAGATTGCACATGATATTCCCTTGTCTGGTCATCTGGGAATCATGCACACTATGCAGCGGTTGGCTCAGAATTTCTATTGGCCCAACTTCACCCAGCAGGTGAAGGAGTGTTGCAGGTCTTGTCACCGATACCAAGAAATAGGGAAGGCAGGTAAGAAAACCCAAGCCGCCCTAATTCCATTGCCCATAGTGGAGGAGCCATTCCAGAGGGTGGAAATGGATATTGTGGGGCCTTTAAATACCCCCAGCTCCTCCAGGAAGAGGTTCATCCTGACTGTGGTGGATTATGCCACCCAGTATCCAGAGGCATTCGCCCTATCCTCACTGAGGACAGACAAAGTGGCAGATGCCTTATTTGGGATTTTCTCCCATGTTGGGTTTCCGCAGGAGGTTATCACCGATCGAGGGGGTTCCTTCATGTTGGACCTGATGAAATGTTTGTGGGAGAAGTGTGGGGTGGTGCAGAGACACACTGCACCTTATCACTCATAAGCCAATGGGCTTGTGGAAAGATTTAACAGTACCCTGAAGTCAATGCTCCAAGTGTTTGCTGAACAGCATGGGAGGGACTGGGAGAAATACCTTCCCCACCTATTTGGATACAGGGAGGTGCCCCAAGAGTCAACAGGATTTCCCCCTTCAAGCTCTTATATGGATGCCGGGTACGTAGGCCCATAGACTTGATCTGGGAGGACTGGGAAGGGAAGCATGCCACCCAGGGAACTCCCATAGTCGATTATGTCCTTAGGTATAGGGAAAGGCTGAAAGAGCTTATGGGGACAGCCCAGAGCAACCTGGCAGCTGCCCAACAGAAACAAAAAGTGTGGTATGACCGCAGAGCCAGAGCTCGCTCGTACATGGTGGGTTAGGGTGTCATGGTCCTTATTCCGGTCCAGAAAGACAAGCTGCAGGCTGAGTGGGCAGGACCGTACAAAGTAGTTAGAAAGGTAAATGACATGAACTATATCATAGAGTTACCTTACAGAAGACAGACAGAAAGAATGTACCATGTCAACATGATGAAGCCATATGCTAATAGGGCTGATATGGTGTTTGCAGTATGTTGTCTTCGGGAGGGAACGGATGAAATAGACCCACTTCTGGACCTGCTGGAAGAAAGCAAGTGGGAGTCCTCTGTGGGGGGCAGTTAAATTGTCTCCCCAGCTGGCCCTGGACAAGATCCAGGAAGTAAGGGAGGTTTTAGCAGACTTTGCCCCACTGTTTAGTGCCAAGCCTGGACTAACCCCCTTAGCGACGCACGATGCGGAGACAGGGACAAAGACACCCATACGGCAGACAGCATCTCGGGTGTCAGAGGCTGTTCAAAAGGACATTAAGATTGAGGAGGAGGAAATGCTGGCTTTAGGGGTAATCCAGAGATTCCATAGCCCCTGGGCCTCACTTCTAGTCCTTGTGCCCAAGCCAGATGGCTCTACTTCATTTCTGTGTGGACTGTTGTGGACTGAATGCAGTCACAAAGTCAGATGCCCACCCGATGCCCCGGACAGATGAACTCCTGGACAAATCAGGAGCGGCGACCTACCTTACGACTATTGACCTGACAAAGGGGTATTGGCAGGTAGAGTTAACTGACAGAGCTAGGGAGAAGTCGGTCTTCATCACTCCGATAGGCTTATTTGAATTTAAAGTAATGCCTTTCGGAATGAAGAATGCCCCAGCCACTTTCCAAAGGTTGGTGAACCAGGTGTTAAATGGTGCTGAGGAGTACACTGTGGCATACTGGGATGACATTGCCATTTTTAGTGCCAACTGGGAGGAACTCTTGTCCCACCTTAGGGAAGTGCTGGGCAGGATACAGAGGGTCGGGCTCACTGTCAAAGCTGAGAAGTGCCAGGTGGCCATGGCTGAAGTGGCATACCTCCATCATGTTGTAGGCCGGGGACAGCTCCGTCCTAACTAAGTAAAAATAGAGGTGATCAAGGCATGGCCCAGACCAGAAATGCAGAAGCAGGTCAGGAGTTTTCAAGGGACAGCGGGGTACTATAGGAAATTTGTACCCAATTACAGTGCCCTGGCTGCTCCCCTATCTGACCTAGTAAAGAAAAAGATGCCGAAGAAAATTACCTGGGAACCTGCCTGTGAAAAAGCCTTTACCAGACTGAAGGAGGCCCTGTGCAGTGCTCCTGTGTTGACAAGTCCTGACTATAGCAGACCCTTTATAGTCAAGAATGAAGCCTCAGACGTGGGTATTGGGGTAGTACTGAGTCAGACATCCAACCAAGGGAAAGATCACCCTGTAGTGTACCTGAGTAAAAAATTACTTCCCAGGGAGCAGGCATACTCTACTGTGGAAAAAGAGTGTCTTGCCATAGTGTGGGCCCTAAAGAAGTTAGAGCCATACTTATACAGCAGCATTTTGAGGTACAAACGGACCACAACCCCCTGGTTTGGCTGACCCAAATGGGAAAAACTAATGGTAGACTGTTAAGATGGAGTCTTGCCTTGCGAGGGTATGACATGACAATCTTACATAGGGCTGGAGTGACCAATCAGAATGCCGATGGCCTATCACATCTGTATGAGGAGTGAACTGACTTGTGGAGCTCATTCCATGCAGGGGATGGAGCCCCCAAATTCAATCTAGATGGGGAGGAGTGTGATGCTTGGCCAGCTGGTTATGATTGTTCTATGCTATTTGTAATATAAAAATATAACCTGCGCTTATGGGTGCCCCCCTGCCCGCCCCAGGTCAGAGAAGCTACAAGATATATTAACCCGAAACCAGGAGGTAATTAAAGGATCAGAGAGACTTAACTAGAACTGACCCAGCTACCAGGATATAGGGCTCATAAACTTTTATGATGTCTTAGAGGAAAAAACATGTTATACCACCATGGTGCTAAAAGTCATAAAATCCTTTGATGTGCCCTGGTAATAGGAACTGCTCGAGATCAAAGAGGGGATGTTAATTAAGGAGTCAGACTGGGAAATGAGTTTTTGCTGATGTCACCTTATTTGAAATACCTCTTGATAGGACATCCTGTTTGTATATTTTTTATATTCTTAAAGGAGGAGGAGCTAGATGACATCATAGAAGGGGTATGGAGACACAGAGTTTTAAACTGTGTACTGTGTTTGAACTTGTTGACATATTATTTTGGGACTCAAGAAAGACATCTCTCTGATAAGCACTTAGAGGTAATACATTAGATAGAAAAAGTCTAATTGTATTGTGGTAGGAGTTTTGTTTTGTAATCTTCCCTTGTTCTTTTATATGATTGTGAGCTGTTGATATAATGTTCTGTGTTTACATTTTTCATGTTTTTATCATCTTATAATTAATGGGTTTCGCTTTTTTACATTGACAAAACCATGTATTAAATACCGTAACACCTGAGTAGGTGTTACGGCATTCACGCGCCTGCTTCCAATTGAAATCGAAAGTACAGTGCGGCTCGAGACGTTCAAAAACATTCTGCCTCTCAAAAAATACACTTAACGATAAACACTCACTTCATCAGCCACTATAAAACGAAAGCACATTTTCTTCTTTCCACTGACTTCCTAGGTTTCTCCCAAATCTTTCACCTCTCCCCCTCCCTCTGAAGATCACAAGACTCCACTGCCAGGCAACACGTAGCAACAGCCGTAGCAGTGTAAAAAAAAAAACAGCCAGGCGGAAGATTCAAACGGACGTTTTTTCTTCTTTCTATTTGCAGTTAAAGCAAATGAAATTCCAGTTCTAACAGTTAATTTAATATTGCTACTCATTACAAAGTACTCTGCCTATCAAATAAAGAAAATCTATGACGCAAGGTACGACTGTCTGCATTTTATTTATATTCAGATCTCTTAATGAGAAGAAAAAGAAACCCTTGAATTATATAAAATAAAATATGGGATGCAGTGTGTTTAACTCGATTTAATATACCCTTGTTGTTGATGGCTATCATAAACCCCTCGGGCTTCGCCCTCGGAGTTAATGTGCCATCCAACAACTCGGGTGTGTGTTAAATTCTCGTAACACATTGCACCCCATACTTTATCCTATATTTAGTAAAGTACCCTTTATTTTGAAAGACTGTCTGGGTCTGCCAGTTCTTGTTTTGCATGTGATGTATAGAGGGTTAAGACTGACAAAAACTGTTCAAAAGCTTGATGGTGTTACTAAACTGGGAAAAGGTAAGAATATACCTAAGGTCTTTAGAGTTTTAAGAGTTCATTTTGGAAGCCTGGCTCGGTGCCCTTGGCGAAAGATTGTACCACAATCCCCGAAGAGAGTACGTATCTGAGAGCCTGTACATTGGGTACACTAGCATAAGGTTAACAGTTTGAATCCCCCCAGAACTTGAGACTAAAGGTGATTTGGACCCAAAGGCAGACAGGAGGGTTACCCTGTCTGTTACCTGTTCACATTACTGCGCTTGGAGGTTGGCACTGTGGGAGCAGAGGACCTGACCTGCTGAGCGTGTTTGTGACAGATGCAACCTAAAGTTATCTGTCTGACTTGTCTGAGGGTGACTGAGATAAACAGGTGCTCTGTTGAGGGGTTAATACTCATACCAGGTAGTTCATTGAATGTAAGCTCTGCCTTGGTGTAGATCAGCACCCCACCTCCTCTCTTGGAGAGTCATTCCCTCCTATAGGAGGTGAAACCGGGGAGTGTGATTTCATGGGCAAGGATGGAGGGCTTAAGCCAGGTTTCTGTGATACATAAGACATCAGGTTTGAAGTGCCTGATCCAGGTTTCAATTTCAGCCTATTTACGCTTGATACTTTAAATGTTTATAAGGGCTATGTCAAGTCCCTTAATGTTGGACCACTATGGAGTTGAGAAGAGTGGGTTTTGACTTACCACCATTTTTGGACTAGGGTTCAGCTCAGTGTTACCAGATAATAGCAGAAAGCGGGCGTGTAAGTGGATAGAGTGTGGAGGAAGAAATGGTGATTTCTAGATGGTTTTAGCCCGAGGCAGATTTGTTGTTTTGTTGCACTGAGCTAGTGCTGCGAATCCCAGGGAAACTGAGAGTGTATTTGGAGTGCATGGTATGAGAGAATTGGGATGTGGTGGTATGGGTCCATGGGAGAGAGGGGAAGCACTTATCCACCCTATCTTATGTAAGTCCTACTGAAGGCATAGAAGGGTAAAGCAGAATATCAAGAGGCTCTTGGTACAGTGGATATTCATTATTTGGAGTAGTGTGGATTGTGTGTAGAGTGAGTTAAGAGTCGGGTAATATGTATTTATCAACTTAACAAGCCCTGGATCTGTGCTGAGGAGATGGTTTTATTTGGATATTACAACTAATAGATAGAGGTTAAATGGTGGTTAAGGGACCACAGGAAAAAGCAGGCAATGTACCTAACTATTATGTTGAGAATACAGGTTCAAGTTGTTCTGTGTATGGCATCGCCGACCTCTGGTGGTGGTCTGATGTATTCTGCAAATGGTAAAGTTGGGAGATAAACTTTCCAGCCAAAAAACCCAATATGCATGCATCAGTGTGACCAGTTACTATATATGAAACACTGGCCAAGGTGGGTGGGTGTGGTGGTGGGTGGGTGGGATGAGTAGGCAGCTGCAGAGGGGCTGTAGAGGGCTATGAAGCCCGAGAGAAGTCTCCTTATTTGAGGGGGTGGGGCGACTCCAGGTACCACAGAGTAGGTGAGAGTGCCCTGTTTGAGAGGCGGGGGTCCAGAAAGAAGTAGCTCCTAAGGGGAGAAGAAAGAAGAGAGGGCAGAGGTTAGTAACTTCTGTCTTAAAAAAGCTGGCTGGTCATGCAGATGCATGGGCTCAGTAAATATCGGGTTATCACAAGAATTAGCTAGAGTTGGGATAGTGGGGTAGGAAATCAGAGAGGGGCTAGAACATTCTGTAACAAAGAGAAGGAAAATGGCTAATTCCGCCCAGCTAGGAAGGAGAGGGGCTATAATTCAGTAACAGAGACAAGAAAAATGGCTAATTATAGCCAGCTAGGTAGCAGGGGAAGATCAAGGAAAAGGCATAGATAGCAGGGAGTATGAAAGCAATCATGATGAAATTAACCTCCAAGTAAACCTTACTTTTTTTAAACGATGCTCTAAGCTCTGAGAGGGGCTAGAATTCAGTAACAAGGAGAAAATAAGTGAATATTGCTCTAAGCAGTAGAACAGGCTGAATAATCAAAATATTAGCTCTAAACAACGGTACAGGTTGATACTTTGAATAAAATTTACTCTATATAGTAAATCTTGCCTAATTCAAGAACTAAGAAGTTAAACAGCAACAGACTGGTTAATGCTGTTTTTCAGGGGAAAAGTAATAAACCAACATAAACTAATGTTACACATTGAGAATACTGATCATATAATTCTTGAACATGTGCATAGTTACAGATATTTGGAGCTATGGCTTGATAACCGATTCAAATGGGATACACTTATTGATCTTTTGACCAAAAAGTTTGGAATGCGTTTGGGAGCATTATACCGAGTTAGGCATTGCATGTCAGTAGAAGACAGGTATCAAGTAGTAAATGCACTTGTGTTACCGTTAATAGAACTGTGGTGATTTAATGTTTGCTGGGGCATCAGCACTTGAATTGTCTGAACTTGATGTACTGTAATATATAACAGATTGGCTAGGTTTATATCAGATGTTCCTAAAAGAATTCATAGATGTGTATTATATAAAGCCTTAAATTGGTCCCACCTCAGCAACAGAAGATCTCATCATATTCTAGCTTACATGTTTGAATGTCACAAATCTAATGTACTGCATTACATACTGGATAAAATACAAGTAAGAAGTATAAATAAAGGACTTAGATCCTCAGGTGGGAAGGAATTTAAACTACCTAACTGTAAACTCGAAATTGGTAGATCCCATATTTTTTATTTGGGCCCTCATTTATGGAACTCTGTGCCTCCTACACTGAAACCATTACATTTTAATATTCATCTAAGGGCAATAAAAAAATGGTTCACAACAAGAGCACTATTGAATTTAACTTATTGTACTGATCAGCATATTATATAAAACAGTTAGTCTGTCCAGAATTTATATTGTATTATATTATAGGGGTGTGGTTGTGCCCCTATAGTTAGGGCTGGTAAAGCACTTCAATGTAAAATTCAAACTTTCGCACCTTAATAACTTCAATGAAATAGCCCACAATTTGGCAAGCATGGTCATTCTGTCAGAGTCTCAAGACGCGAAAAGTTTTGTGATGGCATTTGGTGTGGTTTTTGAGATATAAAGTGGTAAAAAAACAGGAAAAACCTTTTTTCCCATTGGTTAAGTTTGGATTTTTTGCCATCGTCTACAGATCAAATGGAATAAAAATTTTCTCGCAAGAGGCATTTTTCTTAAATGAATATTGCCTTTAAGGCAGCGCTGCCTCGGAAGCAGCTGACTTAATCCTGCCGTCTGCTGTGTCTCATTGGTTAATACCTTCTGAAGGACAGTAACTGAGGTTGCCCACCTCTTGCTGCTGATTGGTTACACATGCCACTGCCTTGGAGGCAGGCCACTTAATCCCACCCTCTGCTGTGTCTCATTGGTTAATACCTTCTGAAGGCAGTAAGTGAGTTTGCTGCCTTTTGCTGCTGACTGGTTATTCTTCTGGTCTCTAACTGGATCTCCCACATGTTTTTCTTTCGCTGATTGGGTGGTTCTAGCTGGCCCTGATTGGTTGACGTACAGAATGTCCCCTTTTTAAAGACACTTTTTTAAAATGAAAGTTGTCTCCAAGGTAGACCTGCCTCCGAGGCAGCCCTGCCTTTGAGGTAGGAATCGATAGGGCTGCCTGCCAGGCAGGACTTTAACCTCTACAGCTAAAGACCTGAGCTTCACTGCTGTGCCAGCTTCATTGTGTAGTGGAAAGGTCTACAGCCTGATAAATCAAATCAAAAATCAAATAATCTTTATTTATAAAAGGTGCCTTTCCAAACCAAGACGCCTGTACAGTAAAAACGTATTATATAAATATCCAAATAAAATAAAACTAAAAATACAATAGCAGCTTTAGTAGTTGGGAAATGCCAAACTAAAAAGATAGGTCTTTAAAGCAATCTTAAAACTCTGGACGGTCACAAACAAGAGGTTGAGAGGCTGTATCCACACAAGGTCCCCTCAGTTCTCTTTTGACAGAATTTCATTTGAGTGGTGATTCATGGCAGCATGGTATTAGAATAGGAAGCATTTAAGAAAAGGGATTTACTGTAGCTGTGAGAAAGAATAATTGCAACAATAAAGTTTTGCATTGGAGGCAGATATGCAACATGTTTCTTAAACAAATATTACCTCCGCGGCACAGCTAAGTCCCTTTTCTTACATACTTACTATTCTAACATCATGCTGCCATGGATCACCACTCGAGTGAAATTCTGACAAAAGAGAACTGAGGGGACCCTGTGTGGATTCAGACTCTCAACCTATCATTTATCAGGCTGTACATCTTTCCACTACACCACCAAGCTGGTACAGCAGTGAAGCTCAGATCTTTAGCAATAGAGGGTAAAGCCTTGCCTGGGAAGCAGCCCTATCCATTCCTGCCTCAAATGCAGGGCTGCCTTGGAGGCAGATGTCCCTCAGTGATAACTTTCATTTAAAAAAAGTGTCTTATAAAAGCATTTTTTTAATGTCAACCAATCAGAGGCAGGCTAGAACCACCCAATCAGAGCAAGAAAAAACATGTGGGAGGGCCATTTAGAGACCACATGAATAACCAATCAGCAGCAACCTCAGTTACTGCCTTCAGAAGGTATTAACCAATGAGACACAGTGGAAGGTGGGGATTAAGTGGTCTGCCTCTAAGGCAGCGGCATGTATAACCAATCAGTAACAACAGGCAGCAATCTGAGTTACTGTCCTTCATAAGGTATTAACCAATGAGACACAGCAGAGGGTGGGATTAAATAGTCTGCCTCCAAGGCAGTGGCATGTGTAACCAATCAGCAGCAAGAGGCGGGCAACCTCAGTTACTCTCCTTCAGAAGGTATTAACCAATGAGACACAGTGGAGGGTGGGATTAAGTCATCTGCCTCTGAGGCAGCACTGTCTTTCTCTGAAATTTTCAGGGATGATGGGGTCTGTGCCAAGGGTGTGCCTTTGTATGGTTTGGTGAAAAAATGTTTTACCATGTTTGAATTATAATGATTTTTTTTGATAACTGCAATATAGGCAGGTAAATGAAAACAGTTCAAACTGTAAATTTACTGTTTGAACTGTAAATTTACTGTTCCTGCTCAGAGAAATTCTGTTCATGATGTCAGCCATCTTGTTTTTCTAACAATTTTCAAAACAATGTTTTACACAACTACTGCATGATAAGGACAGCACAGCACCTGTATTTAGGTCTCAGTAATATTCTTAGTTTGATGTTTGTCTTAAAATTAAAATAGCAATATGGCAAATGTGTTTTTTTAACTGATAATCATGTCCGCTGTCACTTGCTAATTACCATTCAAACAACATGAAGTCTTGCTATATTATGACATATGCAGTGAGTCCCAACCTTTGAACTGCTCCGGAGGTGTAAGAGTTAACTTTCCATGCCAGGCATGGAACACTGAGCTCGAGCTCGGTTGAAAACTCTGTCTGTTGTTCTTCAAACTCAAACCGTCAGATTCTTTACTCCGCCTCACTGAACAGTCGCTCTGGAGATTTCTCCTTCTGCTCGGTTCATTTTGTCAGTTAAAGTATTAATTTCTCGTCTTTTTTGACCGTATTTAAACTGCAACCAGTCGGTTCAAGCTCTGTCTGTGGTGTTTGTGAGTACTAGATAGGTTTACATTATTTCTCTTCTGTGTGGAACTTGTAAACTGTTATCGCTTCATCTTGAACCAATCAGGTTGTTTAAAAATTTTTTATTCTGTCATTTAGAGTGTGGTTACCGGTTCTTATCGGTTCTAAAAAAAATGGAATTTCTTACGTTTTTTTCCATGACCCGTGACACCGTTGGGAACCGATAAGAGGGTCTTGCTTGGCAGATTGTCATAAACGGGCAAGTTTGGTTAGGACTGGCACTATGTCTGAGAAACCCAAAAGAAAAACCTGGCCCACTGGGTTTCAACACTGCAGTGTGTGTGGGGAAGCCTTTGCCAAGGCTAACCCTCACACCACCTGTGTTTATTGTCTGGGGTTTGACCACCTCAATGCAGACTGCCAGATTTGTAAAAATTTTCCTGCAGCTACCCTGGATAAGAGAGTTGGTAGGCTCAGGGAAAGGGAGGCCAAGAAGTCCACTGACCTGGATGGCCAGCCCGGTTCGGTTCCAACTGAACCAGAGGGAGTGCCCTCTGACCAGGGTGAGACTTCCTCGGGCAAAAGGAGAACCGACTCTGAGGGGTCGGTTCCAGCAAAAAGGACTAGAAAATCAGCTGGTGTGGAGCCAAAACTTTCCTCTCCAACCGCTGAAGAGATAGTCAAAGCAATTCAGATTGTCCAGTCGCTTTCTCCGGTTCCGACCGAACCGATGCCATCAGGTAAGCGCCCGGTTCGGCCGGTTCCACCGGTTCAAGACTACGATTTAGAGGAATATTATGAACCAGAGGAGGAGGAGGAGGAAGAGTAGTATGAGGAGAGCGAATGTGGATTTGAAAGTCTGGATGTGCCCATCGACCCGGACATCTCCCCAGACAGACCTTCAGGAGTGTCCCCTCCTAGGCTTTCTGAGTCCCCTTCTCATTTTATTTTCTATAAAAAAGTGGCTGAAACCCTCCAGCTCCCTATGGAGGAAGCTGTGGATGATCAAGAGGAGCCTGACTATGTGGAAATGATGGATATCCCAGAGTCTAGGAGACTGTCTATTCCCTTGCATAAATCTTTTGGGAAACAGACTTTTAAAATTCTAAAAACTCCTTACTCTATACCTCCTGTGGATAACAAAATGGACAAGAGGTACACATTGTCAGACTCTAATACAGAGTTCCTTACACAACAATGCAGCCATGTTGGGGTAGTGCAGGCTGCAACCTGTGACAAGGCAAATATCCCCTTGGCCTCACACCCCCCAGACAAGGACTCCAGGAAGGTTGATGCCATGGCAAAGAAACAGTACATGGCAGCATCCTTGGGACTTATACAGGCAAATTATATGGCTTACGTTACTAGATACCAGAAATCCAGATGGGATACTGTTATGGCTCTTGCAAAACAGGTCCCTGGCCAGCTTGCCAAGGAGCTGGAGCAGGTGGCTGCTGATGGTATTGAGGCATCCAAGGTGCAATTCCATGCTGCAGTGGACTCAAATGATGTGTCATCAAGAGTCATGGCTACATCTGTGGCTCTTCGCAGGATGGCTTGGCTCAGATATACTAGCCTGTCACAGGATACTCAGACTAAGGCCATGGGTTTTCCTGTTGTGGGTAATTCTTTGTTTGGGGAGCAGACAGAGAATTACATGAAGAAAATGGATGAGTATAGGACCACCTATAGGAGTGCACAGGCCAAGGAAAGGCAGGCCACTC
The DNA here is from genome assembly GCA_016271365.2 of Neoceratodus forsteri. Classification (NCBI taxonomy): domain Eukaryota; kingdom Metazoa; phylum Chordata; order Ceratodontiformes; family Ceratodontidae; genus Neoceratodus; species Neoceratodus forsteri. Next base: position 571,331,830 of record CM057453.1, read on the forward strand.
CTCAAAGGCAGCTTCCCAGGGGCAGGGGCAGGCCGTTTCATAGGCCTTTTTACCAAGCCCAGGCCTCCTCTTCTGCTTTTGCCCAGAGGGGGTTCTTTAGAGGGAGAGGTAGATGGGGTGCAAGCAGGCCTGCTTCCACCCCTCAGCCCAAAGCCCCTGCCAAGCAGGCACCCTGATGGGGTTGCTTCTCAACTACCTGTAGGGGGCAGGCTGGCTTACTTTGTCCAGGACTGGGAGTCTCTGACATCAGACAAGTGGGTCCTGGAAGTACTAAGCCAGGGACTGGTTCTCAGCTTCAAAAAGTTTCCAAAGATGAGAACCAGATCCTTTCCACCTGCAAATCCTCCAGAGACACTTGCCCTAGAGGCAGAGGTCTCTTTCCTCCTGGCTCTCAGAGCCATGGAAAGGGTTTCACCCCTACACCAGGGCAAAGGGTTGTACTCCAGGTACTTCCTTACCCCAAAAAAGACAGGAGAATGGCAGCCCATCCTGGATCTCAGATACTTAAACAAGCACCTTTTAAAACCAAAATTCAAAACGGTGACTCTGGGAATTATTCTACCCTCTTTAAGGCCAGGGGACTGGCTAGCATCCCTGGACCTCAAGGATGCCTACTTCCATATTCTCATCAGAAGCTCCCTTCGAAAGTACCTCAGGTTCGAGCTGCCCTCAGGCCATTACCAGTTCAGAGCAATGCCCTTTGGCCTCACCTCTGCTCCAAGGGTATTCACAAAATGCCTGGCAGTAGTGTTGCTTCTAAGAAGGCAAAATTGCCATCTTTCCTTACCTGGATGACTGGCTCATAATAGGCCAGTCCCCAGACCAAGTCAAGTTACACCTACAGATAATTCAGCAACTGCTCACCTCTCTAGGTTTCCTTCTGAATCTTTCAAAGTCAGTTCTAGAGCCTGTTCAGCTCCTCACCTTCATAGGCGCAGAGCTGAACACAGAGAAAGCCAGAGCCTTCCTCCCTTTGGACAGGGCAAGGACCCTGGTCTCTCTGGCCTCCTCATTCACCCTGCAGGTGTCTCGACCAGCAAGGCATTTTCTACAGGTCCTGGGGCACATGGCTGCTTCTACAGCAGTGGTGCAAGGAGCAAGATTTCAGATGAGGGACATTCAGTTCCATTTGAGAGCCTTTTCGTCTCAAAGGAAAGACCCTCTAACCAAATTGATCCCAGTGACTTGAACCCTGATCCAGGCCCTACAATGGTGGCAGGATCAGAGGAATCTCAGACAAGGGGTTCCTTTTGTCACCCAATCTCACTCCTTAATCCTTACTACAGATGCATCCCTCTTGGGATGGGGAGCTCACATGGGCGACCTCGCTACCCAGGGGTTGTGGTCCCCTCAGGAATCCCTGCTCCACATCAATCTGTTGGAACTCAGAGCAATTTTTCTAGCACTTCAAGCTTTTTCCAAGTCTGTTCAGAACAAAGTGGTAGTGGTCAGAACAGACAACACCACCACAATGTGGTACATCAACTAGCAAGGGGGCACTCGGTCTACGGCCTTGTGCACCAAAGCAATGAAGTTGTGGTCCCTGGCTTACTCCCTGAACACCTCCCTTATGGCAGTTCATCTCCCAGGCAAGGACAATGTCCTGGCAGATGCTCTCAGCAGGATTTCCCAGGGCCATCACAAATGGTCACTGGACCCCCTGGTCCTGGAGGTGGTATTTGCCAGATGGGGCACCCTACAGATAGATCTTTTTGCAGCCCCTGACAATCACCAACTTCCCCTTTTTTGCTGCAGGCCCCCAGTGTTGGGCTCAGTCCCTCTGGATGCCTTAGTCCTCAATTGGGAAGGGAAGTTTTGTCAATACGAGCAGGAACATCTACCAGAACTAGACTCATAGTGGATTCCCTGTAGGGGGAGGGCCTCAAACAACTGGTACAGCAACCCACAAGAGACAGAGCTATCCTAGATCTAGTACTGACTAACAAAGAAGGGATCACAGATCTCCAGGTAGAAGGTCACCTGGGGCCAGTGACCATCACATGGTATGGTTCTAATTTGGCTACTACATCTAAATCATCCCATTCCAAGGCAAAAATATGGGACTTCAGAGGAGCTGACTTTGATAAGATGGCCAACAGAGTTAAGCTAGCCCTGGCAAAAAGAAACACAGGTGAGGAGGTACAGGCAAAGTGGGCAAGCATTAAGGATGCAATACTTGAAGCAACATCCCATTGTGTTAGACAGAAAAGGAAGTGCAAAAGAAGAAGGAAACCACTTTGGTTCTCAAATACAGTAGCAGAAAAGGTCAGAGCCAAAGGCTGGCCTTTCAGGAAATATAGGAACACAGCGGGATGAAGATAGGGAGGCATACCAAACTGCCCTAAGGGAAGCAGGTAAGGCAGTAAGGCAGGCAAAGTCCCAAACTGAGGAAACACTAGCACGAACAGTAAAAGAAGGTGACAAGACTTTCTATAGATACATTAGTGAAAGGAGAAAGTCCAAGGGGTATTGCTGTTTAATGGAGAAAAGGGCAAGTGAGGAGAGACCCTGTAAAGGCATCTATCCTAAATAGATACTTTTGCTCAGTATTTACTGAAGAGAAGGTAGGGCAGGGCCACAGCTCAGCATCATGGACACAGGGGGAGGGAGGTGAGCACTACTCCCTTCACAAAAGAAAGGGTCCTACAAGAGCTTGCTAAGCTCAGGGTGGATAAGGCAATGGGACCTGATGGCATACATCCCAGGGTACTTAAGGAGCTAAAGGAGGAACTAGCAGAGCCATTAGCAGAATTGTTTAGTGAGTCTCTGAGCACAGGAGAGGTCCCAGAAGACTGAGAAGGTTTATGGATCCCGCTTCCACAAGAGTGGTAGCAGGGAGGAGGCGGGAACTACAGACCGTCAGTCTTACCTCAGTAGTGGGCAAGATTATGGAGGCACTCTTATGAAAGGATAGTGCAACACCTGGAATCCATAGGGGCACAGGATCCAAGACAGCATGGGTTTACAAAGGAAGGTCCTGTCAAACTAATCTCATAGATTTCTTTGACTGGGTAACCAGAGTGGTGGACCAAGGGAGCAGTTGATGTCACCTACCTTGTCTTCAGCAAAGCTTTGACACTGTTCCACATAGAAGATTGATAAATAAGCTAGGTAGGCTCGGGATGGGTCAGAAGTTGGTCAACTGGGTGGCAAATTGGTTGACTGGCAAGAAAACAGAGAGTGGTGGTAAATGGTATACAGTCAGAAGAGATGCAAGTCACAAGTGGGGTACTCAGGGATCAGTCCTAGGGCCAGTCCTATTCAACATCTTCATTAGTGACCTCGCAGATGGACTAGAGGGTAAGGCTTGTCTGTTTGCAGATGACACCAAGATCTGCAACAGAGTAGATGATCCAGATGGGGTGGGCAGAATGAGAAGAGATCTGGATAAACTAGCAGAATGGTCAGAAGAGTGGCAACTGGGATTTAATGCAAAGAAGTGCAAAATAATGCACATAGGGAAGAGAAACCCTGAAGCCACTTATAGGCTGGGAGGGGAGTTGCTAGCAGTCACAAAGGAAGAAAGAGACTTGGGCATCATCATCACTGATGACCTGAAATCATCCAAGCAGACCTCTAAAGCAGGTAAGGCTAGGGGGTGTTGGGGTGTATTAGTAGGGGTATCACAAGTTGTAAGAGGGAGGCTAATCCCTCTGTACAAGACATTGGTTAGGCCCCATCTGGAGTACTGCATACAGTATTGGAGGCCACACCTTCAAAAGGACATTAACCAAAATTGAGGCAGTCCAGAGAAGGGCAATCTCAAAATGGTGCAGGGACTGCATCAGAAGACATATGAGGACAGATTAACGGAGCTCAATATGTATACCCTTGAGCAAGGAGGGAGAGAGGATATGATCGAGGCATTCAAACACACTTAAGGGCATAAACAAGGTGAAAAGAGTCTAACATGTTTAAATATAAGAAAATAGCAGGACAAGAGGACACAGCATGAGATTAGAGGGAGGCCGATTAAGGGGGAATGTGAGGAAATTCTTTTTCACAGAAAGGGTGGTAGATGCATGGAATGGCTTACCACAAGAAGTGGTGGCTATGAATACAGTGCAGGGCTTCAAACAGGCATGGGATAGGCATAAGGGAGCAATACAAATGACTATGAATAGATAGGTCACTGACAGAGCAAAGGCCAATGGCACATTTATAAGGTAGAAAAAGAAATGGGCAGACTGGATGGGTCTTGCAGTCCTTATCTGCCGTCAACTTCTATGTTTCTATGTTAAGTTTCTCTATGCTTTTCCCCCTTCCCTCTGCTGTTCAAAGTGCTAGTCAAAATCAGGTCTCAACCCTGCAAGATGATCCTGATTGCCCCAGATTGGCCCAGACAACCCTGGTATCCACTCCTGCTGTCCTTAGCAGTCTATCTTCCCGCCTGTCTTCCCAGGAATCACAACCTGTTAACCTGTGCTCAGGGGAGGGTTTGGTACCTGAACCTCAAATCTCTCAATCTCAAGGCCTGGCTCTTGAAGAGTTAGAGTTTGCTGATTTACACCTTTCCCAGGGTGTAATGGACATCCTGAAGGCTTCTAGAAAACCTTCTACCAGGGCTACTTATAATTCCAAATGGAAGAGATTTTCAATATGGTGCTCTGGAAAACATGTTTCCCCAGAATCTGCTGATTTGCCCACAGTCCTGGATTACATGGTCCATCTAAATACCTTGGGGCTGAGACCAGCTACCCTAAAAGTGCATCTGGCAGCTGTGTCTTATTTCAGCAGGTAAGCCCTCTTCTCTTTCAGCTCACCCTGTATTCTCCAAGTTTTTCAAGGAATTGCTTCACACCAATCCTCCATTCAGGGACCCTGCCCCTACTTGGGACCTTAATGTTTGCATTGCTCAGCTTATGCAACCCCCTTTTGAGCCTTTGTCTTCAGCAGAGCTTAAGTACTTGACTTGGAAAACTGTATTTCTGGTAGCCATCACTTCTGCCAGACGCATAAGTGAATTACAAGCTTTGTCAGTGGAGCATGATTTTATCTCCTTTCATAGAGATAAGGTGGTCCTCAGGACTAACAGGAAGTTCTTGCCTAAAGGTGGTTTCAGATTTCCACCTTAATCAATCTATGTCTCTTCCTGATACTTCACTGACCATTCCTCCTCTGGCGAGAGGAGGCTGCACAGTTTAGATGTCAAAAAGCCCTTAGCTACTACATAGAGCTACACTAAGGGTCACAGGTTTGACTCTCTCCAACTGTTCCTCACTTATGGCGAGGTTGGTAAGGAAACCTGCCACTAAGAGATCCATTGCCAGGTGGATTGTCTCTTGTATCCAATTTTGTTATGAAAAACTGGGTAAGGCTCCTCCCTCAGGCCTGAGGGCTCACTCTGCCAGAGGTACAGCTGCTTCCTGGCTGCTGCCAGGGATATCCTATTCTAGGATATGTCAAGCAGCTACCTGGAAAACAGTTCATACTTTTACCAAGCATTACTCCCTGGATATCCAGGCTAGGAGTGATGCCGGTTTTGGCCCTGGCTGTGCTCAGAGCCCTATTTCCCAAGTAGGTTCTGTCCCTCCTCCATGGAGGTACTGCTTTGTAGTCTGCATATGTTCATAATATAGCAAGACTTCATGTTGTTTGAAGAAAAAATTACTCACCTTAGTAATGTTGTTTCTTCTATTGGAGTCTTGCTATATTATGACCTCCCCCCTGCCTGCCCCTCTCAGAACCTCTGTTTTTGGGATGTGGGTGGGCAGTGCAGTGTTGGCACTTAGTAGGTGCCCACCTTGTTGTTTTTCACCCCTCCTTTTTTGGGGTGACTTGGTGTTGTTTTTCATTTCTTGGGTCTCCTGACTTGAGTCTTTGTTTTGGGACCAAAAAATGTGTTATTATGTTAGTAGCCAGTTGGCTAGTGTAGGTTTACAGCTTCCACACAGGACCTCAGTGAGTTTAGCTCGTAAAGATCTGACGGTTTGAGTTTGAAGAACAACAGACAGAGTTTTCAACTGAGCTCGAGCTCAGCCTTCCATGCCTGGCATGGAAAGTTAACTCTTTCACCTCCGGAGCAGTTCGAAGGTTGGGACTCACTGCATATGTCATAATATAGCAAGACTCCAATAGAAGAAACAACATTACTAAGGTGAGTAATTTTTTCTTCGGTTTGTTAACTATTGAAACTTTACTGTTCAAACTATAAATAAATATTTGCACTTATGAACAGTTTGAACTTTACTGTTCAAACAGAAAATTCGCTTCAGAGTTCTGGTAGTCCAATGGTCCCTCCCCCCTCCGCTGATGTCAGATTACCATCCCTGTAGCAAGAAAACATTTCCCTGGTTGTCCAGTGGTCCCTACCCCCCCCCCAATTCTCCAATCGCTGTCCTGTATTTGATAAGTTTTCATTGGTAGTCCAGTGGTCCCTGTCCCCTTCCCTAATGTCCAGTCACCATCCCCATACAAAACAAACATTTCCCTGGTAGTCCAGTTGTCTCTCCCCCATTCTGTGATCACCATCCCTGTAGCAAACAAAAATTTCCCTGGTAGTCCAGTAGTCCCTCCCTCCTCCCCCATTGTTCGATTGCCATCCCCATATTTGATACTTTTTCATTCGTAGTCCAGTGGTCCCTCTGCCCTCCACTCCCCTGATGTCCGATTGCCATCCCCATTCCAAACAAATATTGTCCTGGTAGTCCTGTGTTCCCTTCCCCGTTCTCCAATTGCCATCCACATGTTTACACAATCTCTTTCCTGTTTAAACAATTTCCCCTTTCCCTTTCATTGGTAGTGGTCCCTCTCCCCTCCCATGTTGTCTGATCACCACCTCCATGCTGCAGTTTATGTCCCTGGGGTCTAGTGGCACCCCCCCACCATGACTCTCCAAGTCCCTGAAATGAAGAAAACCATCCCTGGATGTCCCCCCAAAAAAGGCAGTCCTCGCTGACCCCTCAAACTCATACCTCCCATTCAGCACCTACCATCCCACACCCCCTAATACACCCTCACTTACCATCACTCACCTGAACAGGTCCCAGGTTCGGGATCCACTTTATGACCAAAGACATCGTCTTGCTGCTGGAACCTGCGACTGCCATATGAGAAACTAAGATAAATGTGGTTAAATGTATTTCAATGGTGTTTTCAACTTTTATGCATAACAACCATTTTTTGACATTTTGACCCCAAATTTTCAACATGGCCTTTTGGGGTCCCACTTCATGAACAATATGACTGTCATTCTGCAACTCCTGCCCAAAGGTGATTTCTAGGGTTGGTTGGTGAATTCATTTTGGGCAGGATTTGACAAATTTTGTTGACCTTGTTCCGGTGGGGGTATAGAAGAGTTATAGTTGAGATTTGGGATCAAAATATGTAAAAATGGCAGAGTTATGACCATTCATTGCAATTTCACTATGCATGCTCCTAACTTCGGAAATTTTAAATATTTTGACCCCAAATTTTAAACAGAGACTTCTTATTAAACATAGACTTCTAACTAGCTGCTCCTTCTGTTTTGTTTTCAGTGGCAGCAGCTCTTGCTCTATCTTTCTCCCCAGTGGCTCAGCAGTTCTTAGATTTGGTGGCAGCACAGGCACTCATGGTTCCTTCCAAGGTGGTCCTGCCTCAGAGAAGCTTAAGCCCAGGGAAGGATAGCAGTATCAAGCAATCAGGGCTCACTTGGAAGGGGACCAATCAGGCGCAAGCAGCTATGCCCCTTTAACCAATTGGGGAGTGAGGCTCTCTAAACCCCTGCAATGCGGCTGCTACAAATAGCAGCTCACCGGCTCTAAACTACGCACACTGCAGGCTGAGAAGCAAGACTTCTGGCACACAGGATAAACTCTTGCACTAGCAGGACAACTTTGTTCTTGTTTCAGCGGCAGTTTCTAAAAGACTGACACTTTGGTGCAGAACAAAACCTCAGACGCTAACCAGATTTTTCTTCTGATGGTAACTAGCTGCTCCTTCTGTTTTGTTTTCGGTGGCAGCAGCTCTTGCTCTACCTCTCCCCAGTGGCTCAGCAGTTCTTAGATTTGGCCACAGCACATGCACTCATGGTTCCTTCCAAGGTAGTCCTGCCCTCGGAGAAGCTTGAGTCCAGGGAAGGATAGCAGTAACAACCAAACAGGGCTCACCTAGAAGGGGATCAGTCAGGTGCAAGCAGTGGCACCCCATCATCCAGTCGGGGAGTGAGGATCTCTAAATCCCTGCAAAGCGGCTGCTACAAATAGCAGCTTTGTGGTTCTAAACTACTGACACAAAAGGCTGAGAAGCAATACTTCTGGCATGCAGGATAAACTCCTACACTAGCAGTGCTCTAAACTATGCACACAGCAGGCTGAGAAGCAAGACTTCTGGCACGCGGGATAAACTCCTGCACTAGTGAGGCAACTTTGGTCTAGTTTTGGTGGCAGTTTCTAAAAGACTGACACTTTGGCACAAAACAAAACCTCAGATGCTAGCTAGATTTTTCTTCTGGAGGTAACTAGCTGCTCCTTCAGTTTTGTTTGAAGCAGCTCTTGCTCTAGCTGTCTCCCAGCAGTACTAGCACCCACCGACCCATCTGTTGGTAGTGTTCTTATATAGACATATCTAAAGGGAGGCAAAGTCCTTCCATCCAAAATCTTCAACCTCAACAGCATCTGATTGGGTACTGCTACAGAACAGTGGAAAAAGTCATACAGTCAATTTAGCTTGCTACAAGATCCTCAAACTAAGCAGCAAAGGGCTCAAGTTAAAATCCTGCGCTTGCAAATCTCTGAGTTTCTGTCCATCTAGTTACATAAAATAAAAAGGATGGACATCGTAGACTGTCAGTACAATGAGTCTTCCTTTAACAAGGCCTTGGTCCAGGAAATCAGGTACTGCTCCTCTTGCTGGGCCATAAATGGCCTCCGAGTCCAGCTCCAGGAAACATGGGCACTGATATCCCAACTACATCAACAATTAAATGATGCATCACAATCTTGGAATCCACCCCGGCACCACTCAACCCCTGTAAGCTTCACTCTACAGCAAAGGAATACTGCGTCTGGAGGATGGCAAGTGGTGCGCAGGGGCAGGGTTCGCCAAGACAGGACTCAACAATCTTAACAGTGGTCAGGAGACTAATGTAAAAATCTAAAACAGGTGTTCTCCACTTACTGAGACAGGCACGGAACCATGTGGTACTATGAGCCAAAACATCGGGGTGTGGCAGCACCAAACATAACGCCAAGCTAAAACAACAAAGGACGAAACATCAAAAAAGGGAAAAAAGAAACTAATCATCATGGGCGAATCCATGATGCATAGAGTTGAACCCCACCTGAATGATAGTACCCAGACTGTGATCATGGTCAGATGTCTCCCTGGCAATACAGCAGAAAGAGACACAGACCTTTTTGAGAGGATTGTGTGCAGGGAGGGAGACATCAAGGGCATTATTATTTACCTGAGGACAAATGACATTGCTGAGCAAATGACTGAGTAAGCCAAAGCTTACATTGCCAAACTACTGGATAAACTAACCTCTCTTTCGTCCACCTTAAGCTTTTCAGAGGTACTTCCAGTTTGGGAGAAAGGAAAAGGCTCAGGAAAAATCAGGGAAAATGAAATCAAAGAATTAAATTCATGTCTTCATAATTGGCACTTGTAAAAGGGGCATGACTACATCGGCAAATGGTGGGATTTTTGGGAAAGGTTTTTTGTTTAAATACAAAGGCCTTCGTCTCAGTAAGGAGGGGGTGATGGCAATTAGATAAAAGTTTGACATCTTCGTGGGACATTTAAACTAGTGGATGGGGAGGCAGCGGCTGAGCCGGACCAAGTAAACAGTATCCCGGTTGACACCCCCCCCCCCCATTTCCAGGTAAGCAGATCTCACATAGGACAAAAAGAATAAGGCATAAACTGTTCATGGGCTATATGGTTTTGATAGGGGATCACAGCGTGGGGAAAAAGTGTAAACGGTTAGTGTGGATATGGAGAGCAGTGGTGGCTAATGCATGCAGTCTGGCTAACAAGTTACCTGACCTTACAGCTACAATATCAGAGGCAGGGCTGGACTGGGTTGCAATAACTGAAACATGGTTTAATGAAAACCATGAATCAGGTATTGCCATCCCAGGATACATCTTCAGGAGAGACAGGAAGGAAAGAAAAGGTAGAGGGGTTGCTTTATACATAAGGGAAGACATAAAAGTGACTGAGGTCCAAAAAATGCAGGCTGGATCTGATGCCCTGTGGGTCACGCTGGAACCTGCCATCTGGCTGGGCGTGATCTACAGACCTCCGTCACAAGGGGTAGAAGTTGACAAAAACCATGATGGAAAACATACTGAAAATGTGCAACAAAGGGGGAGTCGTGTTGATGAGGGATTTCAATTTACCAGACATAGATCGGAATTCCTGCACAGCAGCTGCAGCAAGGAGCAGGGACATCCTGGAAGCCCTGAGGGGAGAAGGTCTAAAACAACTTGTTATGGCCCCCACAAGAAGGGATGCCATCCTAAATTTGGTACTAACAAATAGTAACAAGGTAGTGGAAGTTGATGTTGGGAGCCATCTAGGGTCAAGCGATCATCGAACCATATGGTTCATGGTCAACATGGTTGAAAACTATAGCCACTCGAAAATTAGGATCTTTAACTTAAAAAAATCAGATTTTGCACAAATTAAAATTTATCTTAGAGACATCCTAGAAAAAAAGCCAAAGTGAGGAGTAGAAGAATGTTGGACTAGCATGAAAGAAGTACTCACAGATGTAGCAGCAAAATGCACTAGACAGGTCAGTAAGGCAAAGAGGAGGAGAAACCCGCTGTGGTTCTCTAAGGAAGTTGCAACTGCAGTGAAAGAAAAAAGAGTAGCAGTTGGGAAGTACAGTATAAGGGATCCAAAAGTGACAGGGACAAAGAGGTAAACAAGGAAAAATTAAACGAGGCAGGCAGGGTGATCAGGGTGACAAAGGCACAAATTGAAGAAAGAATAGTGCAGGAAGTGCAAGGAGGCAATGAGACCTTCTTTAGGTATATTGGTGAAAAAAGGAAACATAAGGGAGAAATAGTCATACTTATAAATAGTGAAGGGGAAAGGGTGGAGGGGGAACAAGAAAAGGATGAAGTTCTGAATGAGTACTTCTGCTCAGTGTTTACAGAAGAGGTGGCTGGGGATGGACCCACCCAGAAAGGAAAGGACACCCGGACAAAGGGAATAGACACAAGCCCTTTTACGACAGAGAGGGTAATAGAGGAATTAAAAAGACTACAGGTAGATAAGGCTATGGGCCCAGATGGAATACATCCACAGATGCTGAAGGAACTTACGGAAAAACTGGGATCTCCTCTGGCTGATCTCTTTAAAAGATCTCTACAGGATGGAGTCATTCCAGATGACTAGAGGAGGGCTATGGTGATCCCTCTTCATGTCCATTTTTGTAGGTTCATGGCCTCCCCTCTCCTACGCCAAACTCCTTCTCCACTGGACCTAGTCTATCCCTTTAAGATGTACTCTTACCTTAAATTCTTTTTCATCTGTTCTACACAAAATCAGCTAAGTACATTACCCCCTCTACCACTTCACCTCCAACCTCCATGCTCCCCACCACTACCCTGCATCCCTCTCCTGAATTTTGCCTTGACCCAGACACTCTGAGTCTGCCTTCTCCTTTCCCAATTGTCTATCCCCCCTCAACTGTGCACATCTACAACTTTAGTTGTAACTGCCCACCACAACTACAACTAGATCATTATTTTGACCAACTCTCCTCACCTGCTGCCCTCTGTTCAACCCCCCCCTTACCATCTCTCCCTCTGCCTCTTTTCTTAACAGCTGGAGCATTTTTTTTTTTTATGAACAAGGCCCATGTTTGGGCTGCTCACTAATTTCCTTTTTACCTTAAGTTGTTGCTTAAAAACTACTGTAGTAACTACAGTATATTGTAACCCAGCCCTCTCTGAGGGCAATGAACCTTCTGTTGTGTCTCTGTATACTGGTATTTGTCTTGCTTATATGACGTGGAACCTTTGTAAAAGAGCAGCTTGCTCAAAGGTTGTTTCCAATGATTGCAATAAATAAATAAATAAACAACAGTAATTTTTCAAATCCTGGTCAAAATGTCTTTTCGCACCTGTCGCACGGAATGGCGTTGCAGTTGTACAGAATTATGTTTTGGTGAGGATTAGAAAATTTTCAGTACTGGGTACATGCAGTAGGGTAATAAGATGTCCATGCTGAGAGTTTGGTTGCTGTTATCCTATAAATGGAAGTGCAGGGTCCTTGGGTCCTCCGCTGCCACAATCAAATAAGACTACGGTTACACTATCTCAAAAAATAAGGACATTCATTGCGAAAAACTACATTAATGCATCAGTTAGGGTTGACGATAAAGTGACAAATGTAAGGAAATATGACATTAGGGTTTCCAGCCCCAAAACATCTGCCCCACCCCTGAAGTGAATGAGGGGTGGAGTCTTCCTTGGGGTTGTCAACTCTAACGCTCACCCAATTGTATGCACTCACGAAACATACATATCTGTCTTCATCGCATCTTAGCTTTTCTGTTATTGCAATGGGGTGAGTGTTATGGTTGACAATCCCAAGGAAGACTCCACCAATCATTGGCTTCAGGGGTGGGGCAGGAGTTTTAGGGTTGGAAATCCTAATGTCATATTTCCCTATGTTTGTTGCTTTATCCTCAACCCTAGCTGACATATTAACGTAGTTTTTTGCAGTGAATATATAATATACATTGTTAAATTAGTTGTTCTCCCTGTGCAATGTGAGATGTTAATCCCTCTAGTTGTATTATGTATTTTATTACTATGGGCCGGATATTCAGACTGCACCACCAGGCAGGGGCACAAGCCTGGGTGCAGTGCAACTGGGATGTGCCAGGGCATGGCCTGGGCAATATTCACCGGTGCTGCGCCATGGCTCAGCACCGTTGAATATGGCACCGTGGCCGACCTCATTGCACATGGCGCAGTGGTACTGCGCCAGCGCAAGTGGCAAGTGAGGAGCAGGGGGATGCGCCAACGCAAGTGCGGTTGCGCTTGGCACAGGAACCGCGATATTCAGCGGTGGGTATGCAAATGGGGCCATTATGCATGCAAGACACAATTGGGGCCATTTGCATGTCATTATGGCCCCATTTGCATGCAGGTGCGCCGATCCCCGGCGACTTGCGCTTGGTGCCCTGCCAGGCTGCAGCCGTCTGGGACCGACGCCCCCTGCCCCTCGGCGGCAACGCACCTCAATGCCCAATCGCGGGCTTTGTAAAACTGTAAAATTCCCTGGTGCTCCAGTGGACCTGCTTCCCAGTCTGATCGCGGGCTTTGTAAAAATAAGTGTACCCCTGGCGGTCCAGTGGACCTGCTACCCAGCCTGATTGCAGGCTTATTAAAAATAGATGTATCCCTGGTGGTCCAGTGGACCGAACCCAGCCCGACCGCGAGCTTATTAACAATACATGTATCCCTGGTGGTCCAGTGGACCGAACCCAGCCCGATCGCGGGCTTATTAAAAGTAAATGTCAGCTGGTGGTCCAGTGGACCCACCTAGCAAGCTCAGGAGGCTTTGTAAATGAAAATATCCTGGTGGTCCAGCGGTACCCCTCTCCACCCGCCCAGTCAGCAGCGGGCGGCAGCCCCACCACACAGCCGCTCGGCTCGCCAAACTGACAGCATGCAGTACGTTGCATGCTCCATTGGTCTGGCGCTGCACAATGGGTGTGCAGATCGTATTATTACACAGTCCCTATGTGTGAATGGAATCTATTCACGTATCGATGATTGGTAGTACAGTACGGTGGGTACGCCCATTGGCCCACGCTATGGACCAATGGGCGACAGCCGCATTGCAAGGTGTGTCAGTGGGTGGGCAGCTGGAGCTGCTTGTGGTGGGGAGCTGCCACCTGCCGCTTGACCGTGTATGGTGGGTCTGAGTGGGCGGTTGGGAGGGGGCACCACTGGACCACCAGGGATATTTTCTTTGACAAACCCGTGATTGGGCTTGGGAGTAGGTCCACTGGACCACCAGGAATACATTTACTGTTAATAAGTCCGCGATCGGGCTGGGTTCGGTCCACTGGACCACCAGGGATACATCTATTTTTAATAAGCCCACGATCGGGTTGGGGAGCAGGTCCACTGGACCACCAGGGAGATTTCTTTTTATTTAAGCCCACAAGTGGGTGGGGGGCACGACGACGACGGACCATGGCTCTGGAGATCGGGTGGCCACCCACATGTGGCGGCTGTCGTGTCGTGCCCTGCAATATGGCAGCTCACCTGTGGGTGGCCAGGCCTTGCTCCTTTTTTTTCCAGCGGATCTTTGGCCCCCCTGTGCGGCGCAAAGCTGGTGTGTGCCTGCATATACGCCGCACATCCCAGGCTGAATATCAGGATGTGCCAAATATGCATGGGCACGCCCCCCCACACTTGCGCCGCATACATTACTGGTGCGCCCCAGCGCATCGGGATTTGTGCAGTGCAGCATCCCCTTTTGAATATCGTGTTGGCGTTGCAGTGGTTGCGCATGGCGCAACCCTTTGAATATCCTGCCCATGTGTATAAATATGTGTGTGTGTGTGTGTGTGTATATATATATATATATATATATATATATATATATATACACAGTGTATATATATATATATATATATAATATGTTTATACTTTATGATTATGTGTTAATTGTTTTTTTTGAAACTTTAATAATTTGTATGAAGGACCTCACTGAAAATGAGCTTTTGACTCAGTTGAGCTTTTCTTATTCATTTGAATAACGGATAAAATTTTACTACTACTACATCGCTGCGGAAAAGGGATTGACTAGGGTCATTGGATGTGTGAGATACATACTTTCATATACTGTACCAAAAAGACCAAGCCACAGAAGTTACTGTAGGTTCAGGGAAGGCTTCACATGGTACCAGCTTACAGCAATGCCTTTCAGCCTGACCTCAGCTCCCAGTGTGTTCACAAAATGCTGTGTAACTAGTGGCAGCAACCTGTGCAGGCAGGGGATAGTGGTGTTCTGTATTTGGATGAACAGTGTGTAGGGGAACATAAGAGGAGGCAGTTCAATCAATCTAAACCGTAAAGAGCACACTACACAAATGGCTTTCCTTCCATAATTTAAAAATATCCCACATAGAAGCTAGTCAAATACTGGAAATCTCAGGTCAGAACTGAACTCAGAGCAAGGGAGGGCATATCTGCCAACTCAGAGAGCAGAAGTCCTCATTCAGGGCACAGACTCAGTTCTAGCAGTCCACAAATTTTGCACAGGAATTCCTACTGTTGATAGGACGCGTGGCCTTGACCACAGTGGTGGTACCTTTGGCAAGACTGAAAATCAGATATGTCAGGTACCAACTAAGAAGTTACTGGCAGCAAAGAAGTGCACCTCTGGAGCAGTCATTACTGGTTACTCAGGATGTGGAACAGGTGCTAGATTGTTGGAAAGAGGTAAGCAACCTCAGAGAGGGTATTACCGTCCTTCAGCCCTTACTAGCAAGGGTCATGACAACAGATGCCTCCCTTCTGTGGTGGGGAGGCCATCTGGAGGACCAAACCTTAAATGGAGTCTGGGACTCGCATCAATTCCAGGAGCACATAAACCTGTTGGACCTCAGGGCAGTGCTGCTCTCCATGAAGTTCTTCTCTTCCCTGTTGCGGACCCAAATAGTTCTGATAAAGACAGAAAATACAACTGCAGTGTATTACATAAACAGTAATTGTATCTTACGGAATTTTGAAATTTGATATTGTATTTTAATGTGTTTTATAAATGGATTCTGTATCATCAAATGTTTTGTATTTCAATTAACCATCGTCCAGTTGTAACTGTGTTTCAAATCCATTCAATTAAATTCAATCAAATAGGAAGGTACTGTACCATATTATCATAACTCTGTACAGGGGTTATGAAGATATAGAACCTAGCATATTCTCTGAATGCAAATATATTTGAAGTACATTTAGCAAGGAAGGGTAATGTACTAGAAGATTCACTGAGCAGGATGTGTCTGGTGACCCATGAAAGGCCTCTGATCCAGCAAGTGCTCAACTCACCGTTGCAGATATGGGGAGTTCTGGAGCGGGACCTGATCGTCTCTTGGGAGAACAGAAAGCTTCCACACTTTTGTTGCCAACCTGTCTGAGTGGAGACAATCCCATGGGATACTCTGTCCCTCTCCTGGAGTGGCAATTTCTGTATGCATTCCCTCTAGTGCCACTGATGCACGTTCGAATTGAAAAGAGAGTAAGCAACAATGATGATAATAGTTCTAGACCAGACCAGGCAGGCCTAATACTGTCTTTTGTTGACAATATCACAGAGAACTCCTCTTGCTCTACCTCTGAGGCAGGATCTCCTTACTCTGTCGCAGGGCACAGTGACATACCCAGATCTTAAAATTCTTCATTGGACAGCATGGTTCTTGAAGAGTTTGAGTGCTCGAACCTTCATTTGTCTAACTGGGTGCTTAAAGTTTTAAAGATTGCTAGGAAGCCGGCAACCAGGAAACCTACAGTACATGTCAAAGTGGAAAGGATTCTCACCAAATCACAATTATGGCTGCAGACTTGTTGATGATTTTGGATTACCAGGCTCACTTTGTAGTCTCAGGGACTGAAGCCTTCTGTGTCAAAGGTGCATTTGCCTTCTGTTTCAGTTTTTAAGTCAGTGGGCAAAGATAAATGTTTTGCTTCACAGCCAGTGTCCAAAATGTTTTTCAAAGGGTTAAACCACTTGTATCCTGTGTGGGAACCAGTTCCCCCGTGAGATTTGAACCTGGTTCTGCCACAGTAAATGTTACCTCCATTTGAGCCCATGTTCATAGCAGAGCCTAGATAACTAACATGGAGGACAATGTTTCTAGTAGTTGTTATGTCTGCCAAAAGCATAAGTGAACTACAGGCAGTCTGTACAGATCCTAATTTTATGGTCTTTGTGGTCTTTGGCAAGGATAAAGTGGTACTTAGGACATTTTGTTACTTACGACATATGAATTTTTTTGTTTGTTTAGTAAAAGTGGTTTCTGAATTTCACATGAATCAGTCTGTGAGTTTGCCTATTTATTTCACAAAACTTCATTCAAATGTAGGTGAGGAGAAACTGCACAACCTAGACATAAAAAGGGTTTTTAGTTTCTACTTGGATAGAAGCAAGGGGTTCAAAACTGGCAGCACCCAGCTGGTTGTAACTTATGATGAGGTAGGTCAAGGCATGACAGCAGCTACTATCTCTCATTGGATAGTCTCTTGCATGCAGTTCAGCTATAGACAGGTTGGCAAGCAACAACCCAAAGGTCTGCAGGCACATTCCACTGAGCTAGATTTGCCACTTTGGCAGCTCTAAGTGGTATACCCTTTCAGGTGGTCTGTAGAGCAACTACCTGGTCCATAAAGTACTAGCTTTACTTTTCGTTATTGCCTGGGCATCCCAACTAGAAGGATGCCAGGTTTGGTATTTCAGTACTTCAGAACCCTTTTCCTAAATAGGCAGTATACCCTGCCTCACAGGGCAGTGACTGGAGTCTCCAGAATATGTGACATCACTTATAAACTCTGATTGCTAGGAAACTAGGAAAAATAAAAATACTTACCGTAGTAATATATTTCTTCTAGAGGCTTCTAGAGGCTGTACTAGTAATTCATAAAACCTTTCACTACCTCCCCTTCTAGCGGATGACGGCACTATTCGAGTTGGGTCTCCCAGGATCTGGCTGAATACGGAGGTTGGATCCCACGTTATCCAGTGTCAAATCCCTGGATCCAGCACTTGATCCCTGGATCCGGCCAATATATAACGTGGGATCCGACCAGGGATCTGACGGCCGGATCCACAGGCAGATAGCGGAAGTATCTGGCAGACCCACTATCCTGCCACAAAAGGGCAGACACCTGTGGATCCGGATTTGGCCAGATCCATCTCAGCAACACTACCATACTATGAAAGGGTTCTGCAGAATAAATAAAAAATTGTATTATTGTTTGACCATTTCATTAGTGCAAACTTTTCAGTTTTAGCAATTTCCAATTGTAGGTTTTGCATTTTTATTTTCAATGTATTATGTAAGAATGTATAGCATAGATTAGATAGGAGGACTGTACTCTGGTCTTCAACTATTAATCTGCTGTTGAAACATTGGTGGGAGCAAGGCCACAGTGCAGAATTTGAACTTAAACATTCTACGTTCTATCTCTGGGGCAACAACAAAGGGATGAGATGATGCAGATTGTATGAATTAATAAACCCTCTAGAAGAAACATCATTACTACTGTGAGTACATTTTTCTTCTTTCCCTCCTAATGAGATCTGGGCACTGCTTGTTAAGCACCGGCAGTAAATGAATAGCTGAGTGACAATGTGGAACAACACAGAAAAGAGAAATTCTGTCAGACTTACCATAATTTCTTTTTCCTGCTAGTTCCAGTGTTGTCACTGGGACCCTCCAGAGAATGAGAATATTGCTAAGCCAGAATTTCAAAGGGGTTCTTTATTTTTTGCCTTGCAGTTTAATGTGTTTTAGCAATGGGTGTGTATTTCTGATATCATACAAATAGAAGGAAGACTCACTTGCTGGGTTGATACGTAGGAGTGTTAGCCTTGTGTTGTGC
Source organism: Neoceratodus forsteri (assembly GCA_016271365.2). Lineage (NCBI taxonomy): Eukaryota > Metazoa > Chordata > Ceratodontiformes > Ceratodontidae > Neoceratodus > Neoceratodus forsteri. Next base: position 571,350,390 of record CM057453.1, read on the forward strand.
CATGCTTTGTTAACAATAATAAAATAAGTATTTATTCACAGTTCTATTGGTGTGTGCCCAGCCTTCTTCCCATTTTGCTGCAATGTTATATTTGACTATAGCAACTTTGGGGGTGCTGATGTACACTTTTGTTTTCTTTCTTTTTTTTGTAAGTTTTTATGGCCCGATTCTTTCCCGTTTTCTCGGCCCCTGTCCGGGTGCACGACATGTGTGGAGTCACGACATGCTGCGATACCGGGATGCTCTCCCGCCACTTGCCACCCTTCACTCACATTGACCATCGGACTTCCACCGATGGCAGCGGAACTATGGGGGTGAAAGCCTCCCGGGAGAGGAGAGCTGCCTTTCAGCTGCTCTGTCCCTTCCCCCCATGCCGGCTTTCCAGTGACCCGAGTCTGTTCCCAAATCTGGGTTGCCAGCGTGACACGAGGCAAGGCGTCCAGTGCCTCAGCCCTCTGTGCCACCGGGCCGGCTGCACTTTTCTTTTCTTCCTCACTATGTACCACTATAGTCTCAACTAGAAAAACAGCCTTATGACTCAAGGAGTGCTATCTTTCTTCAGGCTCAGTTAAGACATACTATTTGCACAGCACTTTGGTTGAGTATTATGTGATCATGCCATCTTTAGTCCTCAGGTAGGCAATCGGCAGGAATGTTGTCATACTTCATACATGATCTTCCAAGAATCAATCTTCAGCATTGATTCCTATTTATGGGTCTGGACTGGAGGCAGTAGGACCCCGTGGGAGCAAAGCTTTTGCTAGTGGGGCAGCAACAGCTACTGGGCATGTGGTGCCACATGCCAGGCAATAACCATTATTGGCTCCTTTACTAACCAGTTCTGTTCTTCCCATCTTTGAGTGAACACCATGGGGGCACAGTGCCTCAGTTTTCTTCATCACTGTTTTTTCTGTCTGCATCACTGTGATTTTCTCTGTGTCTGTTAGTTTACCTGGATACCAGACTCCATTAGAAAAGGGGCCAAGTCATTGAAGAAAGTCCAACAGCTACCCGTTATGTGTTGTTGCCCCTGTGGGCAACCTGTGACTATTCCAGACTGGCATCAGATCTGTGTGTCCTGCCTTGCGCTAGAGCGTGGCATGAATGCATGCAATGCCTGCTTCTCCATGGACTGTTGTACTCTTGAGAACCAGAAACTGAGATGGGTTTTCTCAAGCTCCACCTTCAGAGGCAGGCCTCACATGCATGTGTTCAAGAACAGGTCATTAGGCCTTCTCCTAGCTCTTGTCCTGGTACTTCTGGTTGCATGGAAGTACAGAGTTCTCCTTAACCTTGCCATGCTGAGGCATCACTGTGGATGGGTCTGGTGGATAGTTGACTCCTTCTTGGCGATTGACTGTAAACTCTCCACAGTCTGCCTGCACTGAGCAGCAGAAGTCCCTGGGGGCAAGGCTGCAGCTATATACACATTTACGCTGGTGGACACTTGATGTCATCCTCTGGTGTTGCTTGTGCTGTTGTTACCGTTTGCAGTGACGATGTGGCAGGTGGTGCTGGGTGACATCAGTCCCCCTCCTGACACTGTGAACAGTGTCAGGAGAAGGACTGGCACCAAGGCTGTTGTCTGCACTGTTGCCAGTTCAGATGTTGTCACCATCCATGGTGCCACTAGGGACACTGTGGAGGGTGATGACTCCAGACATGGTGACAGAGGTGGTGACCGCCATGGTGCCAGTCCTGTGTCCAGCTCTGGGTGAGGTGCTAATGACAGTGTCATCCCGGAGGTCATCCCCAACTCTGAGGTTGGGTGATGACATAAGGTATGATGTTGAAGTCGGCACCAAGCAAAATGTCGAGGGCAGTGCTGGCCATGGTGATGGGGATGACCGTCTCCACTCCGAGATTCTCACCAATCCTGAGGCCAGTGCTGAAGGAAGCATCAACTTGGGGTCAGATGGTGGTCTGGAAATGGTGTTTTCTCCTGATCCATTGGATGTCACCACCACCAGTAAGGGCTGGGGCCACCCTGCGTGGCTCTGCTGTCCTCACCTGGGGGCTTTCTGCCATGGGCAGCAATTGAGTCACTCCCCAAAGGTAGGAGGATACCATTTGGGTGACTGTGCTAGGCTTTTTCTCAGGTGAGGCCTCCTATACAGTTCCACGGTCCAAGACAAAATCCCAGAGACCCGAAGTCTCATCCCCTTCTAGAAGGCCCTTGTTGATTCCTTGAAAGGAAGCCCTCATTGACAGGTCACTAGTTCCAACATTGGAACAACACCGGCTGTGAGTCAGGGCCTTTGATGACTGGTATAGGGAGTCAGCCAGGGCCGAGTCCAGGCCTTTTCTCTGGTGCTTACCCTTTCTGGTGGAGATGCCTTATCTCCATTGATGTCCTCCACCTAGGACAATGAATCATCTGCCCACTTCACTTCTGCTGCTGAGTACACCCTGTATAATCGATTCCTAGTGGAGACATCCAACTGCTTGACCTTGAAGCCCATACAGCCTGTGATATGGTAGCTCAGCAATTGGGACTTCTTGGAATTCCCAATATCGACAATGTAGTCATTCGTCCTTGACCTAGAGTCATGGAGATGGCATCTAGGGCAGTGTAGAGGCATCCCCTCTCCAATCCAGCAATCATCAGGGACCTCCTCACATGGTATCATGCACCCACATGGTCTGCAGGTGAGTTACTTCCCCAGACTTCAGGGCTTCAGATTCTACAGACCCATTCAGGACAATGGAGCCTTGCACATGACTGACTCCAGATGTAGATTCTGCCAACATGGATGCTCTTGAGAAGAAGACTTTCACCTTGGCATGCACCCTCATGTGCATCTCTGCACATCAGGCACATGTGATAATCTGTAACCATTGCCTGTGGTTGCAGCTACACAGCCTGTTAGCTGTACTGACACCAAGCGAGACAGTCAGGCAGGCCATTGTCCTTTCTATGCAAAATCTGGGGGTAGCACAACATCAGGCAAAGGCATCTTACAATGCCAACAAGGTGGCCTGCAGAGTGGTAGGAACCACAGTCTACATTAGGTAGATGGCATGACTTTGCCTCTCTCGACTGGCACCTTTGGCCCAGCAGAAGGTGCTTACCTTGCACTTCCTGGAGCCCCATTTCTTCTCCCCTAGGGTCAGGCAGGAACTGTTGGGTAACCTTCCTGCTCCTGTGCCACAAGAGACCCTGCTTGGCCCTAACCAGTCTCGGGTCTCACTAGACCTGTAAGGGAGCCCCTGCCCTCAGGTGTTCTCCCCAATGCAGAGGGCTGAGGGTATCTATTACCCTTGGTGTGAGCCAGCTCCTCCCTCAGACAAGAAGGGAAGCTTGTTACTCGGTCTCATAAGTGTGAATTAATGGTGAAGATTGACTCTTGGAAGATATAAAAGTTACGTACTTACTGTAACTGTTGATGTTCCAGAATAACTTCACCATTGATTACCACATCCACCCAGCATGGTATCCAGTGATATGGGCGTAGCAAATTGAGCGACTCAATTTGTGTGCCCACAGTGTGAGCAAGTATGGAAGGACAGCAAGGTACATGGATAGCGAGGTAGGGGGGGAGGTCAGAATAGTGAGTGTTGCGGGGATTAGTGAGTGTAGAGGGAGGAGGTTAGGTAGTGGTGTGAGCAGGCTGCTGCCAAACTGGCTGCCTGGTGTGGCGGTTATGGTCACCGCCCATGGTGTGCATGGTCCCGGGTTTGTGACTATATGCTGGCATGTACTGATTTTGTTTTTTGGTGTTGCAGGGTACTTTATTTTTTTTTACATAGCTCCTGTTCCCCCTAGGTTGTTCTCCCACCCACAGGTTGTCCCTCCCGCAATGGTTGCCCCCTCCTGTGTTTTCTTCCCTCCCCCAGTATCCGCCCACTCTGGAGTTGAGAAATCTTAGTTTGGGGGTGTGGGGTGTGTGGGGGAGGAGACCCTTGCATAAAATACAGGTCATTTTTTTGTTTGGATTGTCACTGATGCTGTATTCGTCATAGTGCTGATCGCCACTTTTGTTTTCAGCGATTAGCACTCACTCATGTGTAAGTAGCTTTTGAATCTTCGCTGCCATAACATGGAACCACCCACCATCCCCCACTCTATTTATTTGGTGATTGATGTATTTCAGAGAGTTTACCAGAAAAGACATGCTCGGCTGATAATCGCTCATTTCCAGATGCGCCCTGGGGCTGATGAGTAAGGGAGATGGTTTGAGAGGAGAAACAAAAAGTACTAATTAACAGAACTACCAAAATAGTAGTGATACTCTGGAGCAAAGTAAATGAAAAGAGAATAATCATAAACATTGTAAGGTCAATCAGTACAACAGCCGTACTTAGCTCTAGTGGAGCCAGCGTCTCTAAGCAGCTCACCCTGATAGCGCTGGATGGCACCATCTAGTACCATGGCACCTCCTCAAGTCGTACTCCCCATGAAGTAGTTTTTTAAGGGTTTGTAACCCCTTGCTAGGTTCTCACTCCCACTACAACAAAAGAAGAAAAAATCAATACTGGGATGAGGGTTTCTTGTAGGGATCTCATACCAAGCTCCCCCCCCCCAAAAAAAGTGAGATTGTAGTTCTCTTCCTCTTTTTAGTTTCTTGTCCTCATTCCCCCCATCCAGGCTATATATTGCTGTTAATTAAACAAACACTTACATGTCACTTGTATTATGTACAAAAATGTTTCTCCTGAAGTTTGTCTCTGTACCCTCCCAGGTCGTGCCTGGAAATAGTCTTGTTGGCTAGTGCACCTACCCGGTAAACAAAAACTAAATAAATATCCTGTACCTGGGGTATATGCCTATTAGTTGCAAAATGCACTTTGTGCCCCTGAGCACTATCCAGTCTAACTCCATTTGGCAGTTACACTGTCTGTGGAAGAGTGTTGTGCACTGGATTAGATCAAGTACACTAGCTCTTACACAGGGCACATCCATGTTGTTGCAGGAGAAGCAGGTAATTTTCTCCAGTGGTTTTTCCTCTGGCAATGTTAGACTCTCCTTTTGATTGATATGCCCTTCTTCTCTTATGCTAGCTGGGCTGTTAGCCCCCTACCCTAAAGGGTACCTGGGGAGATGAACACCACTCGACTCCTTTGGGGTGTATGGCTTTGCAGTTCCACATGCACCTGAGATTCTGTCCTTTTTCTCTAGGGGGAAAATAGGTGACATATTTTGACTAGGTATTCAGTCAATCCTCCATCAGGAGCCTATGTGATTCATTCCTACTTGGTAAATTGTGCCATCTCAATTGCAAGGCGATTTCAATGTTGGGCATCTCCTCTTGCTTTTTGCCAGATTCACGTGCTTCAGGGCTACTGCCTTTATAATCATTATCCATCTCCTGTCTGGCTAGTGTCATCCAGCTCTTGGTCCATACCCAAGTACCACTTTAGGCCACCTAATGAGCCCTTTTCTTCTTAATCAGAGATTGATAGGTGTTATTTTGTTGTTTAATTATATTTCCTACAATGCTCCCCTATCCCTTTGGGCTATGAAAATTCTTAGCCCTCTCTTATTTCTCTCCTCTTAGTTTCCCTTCTATGTAACAGAACTGAAGTTAGTAAGGGAGCCTGCAATGATCATTGGCTGGTGCATGGCACCATGTGAGTACAGGCAACATGCCCTGTAGCTGTCTCCAGCCCTCTGGCAAAAGCTTTGTTTCCATGGGGTCCTGTTGCCTCTGGCCCAGACCTGTAAATGAGAATCAATGGTGAACATATCGTAGAAGATCAACAGTTGTGCTACGTATGTAACATTCATTTCTCATACAAGCAATGGCCGTGAACTGTATTTTGTACTTGTATTTATCCTTGTACCATCTTCAAGGCCCGGGTTGTGCCTGAAAGCAGTCTGCTGGATCCATGTGCCTACCCAGTTAACAAATAAATAAATAAGTATAAGCCTAGGATCTACTGACCGATTCTAACTGATGATATCATAGAAACATAGAAATTTATGGCAGAAGGACAGCCAGGCCCATTCAGTCTGCCCATATACCTTACCTTTAATTACCTGCCACTGACCCTTCTTGGTCCCCAGCTGCTGCCTCTTCTTCCCGCATTTAGGGTTCCCTTATGTCTATCCCATGCATGTTTAAATCCCACCACTGTGCTTTCCCTGGTTGGAGCAATTATAATGCTGCAATGGGGGGGGGGCTACATACAGAGCTACAGTGGTTGGAAAGACAAGGGTGAAAGAAAACAAAAAAGAGAGACAGTACTTGTGCATACAGAAACAGAACAGGGGTAAGAGAATATGAATTGAGTATGTTGCAGTGTTGGCATCGGGGTCAATATGGCGTGGTCAAAAATGGAGCAGATAAAACCAGCCCAGTTCCTACAAAATGGTGCCGTCTGAAACTATGCTAGATTAAATAAACAAACACAGAAACCATACATGCCTGCACGTTTTTGACTGTGCATATGTGCTGTCGCTCTTTTGACCGGGCACTGCAGTGTCTCTGTTCCCCTTTAAAGCCTTACATAGGTTAATATACTGTAGACAATGATTCCATATTAATTAAAAATGGATGAAATATTTATAAAATGCAACAGTCTGGTATTGCTTGCATGCCAGTATCGCTTGTGTATCTACTACAGCTGACTGGGCACACTGCATTTTTGTGGCACTCCACAAAAATGGTGGAGCACCACATTTGTAATAATAAAGGGTTTCAGAAGTAAAATAAGATATACAGTATTATGTCATGTCTTAAGTAGGGATTCTGGCTTCACTTCAATAATCAAGAAAGAGAAAGCAGTAATAAAAGGCCTTTGGTGCCTTGACCACATCCTTTTAATCCCATAGTTGTTTTGTTTTGGAAAGTACAGAACCACGGTATATTATAGTAGACAGCTACTGAAAAACACATTACTCTTTGGTCAGAAAAAATTTGATTTGAGCATTCAAGGGTTAAAACAATATTGCATATTGTCAGTTGATACACAGGAAGGATTTTATTTATCAAGCAGCAGGCACACATATACATTTGAACTGTAAGTCATTTAAGTGGATTCTGCTTAAACCACTTTCCCCTTTTTTTAATTTATATGCTATCCAAAACAATCCGGAAAATTGAATTTCCTTTTGCTATTTGTATATGGTCAGAGCTAAATGTAAAAACAACTGTGAGGAAATACGCTCCAGATTACCATCCTGTCTTTTCTCACCATCAGGAAAGCCTCTGATCAGCAGTTGTTAGATTTGCAGAAGCTGAAAAAAAAGGCTGATAGAATTTTGTTATGATTATATGCTACTGTGCACTCCTTGTGGTTTTGGGTATCTTATAACTTAGAAAAAATAGCACATTTGAAATGGGAAATGTAGTGCTCTCTGAACTCAGGGGAGAAGTTATTGAAGGGGAAAAAACTGAAAGAGCTGAAAGGATTTTATGATCTTGAATGATGATTGATGGCCATCTCAACTATAAACTATAAGCTATTTAGACTATGCAGCGAGTTGTTTCCCGAGGTTTGGTTACTGCCACTGGAAAGTATGAAGTGCATGCAGTCGATGGACTGTGTACAAGTCTTTGTCTACAACAAATCTTGCCTAGGAAACCAACAGATGCTGGAAACATTAAAAAAAACTTTAGATTTATAAAAGTGGGGTTGTGTGATAAAGGCATGGGGGCTTCCTGCCTAATATACAGTCACTGCAATGTCAAGTTGGTGCCGAGGACTGCTGTCTCCGCCTCATGCCTGAAGTACTGAATGTCAGTTTCTTTTTTGGAGGCACCAAAGGCTAACAGAAATGTGCTGGCCAATTCAGTTACAAAACGACACTCTCCCAAGGGCAGAGTTTGTTACAGTGCAATACAAGAACAGAGGGTTCCTTACTGTTTTGCTGGAATCTGCTTGTCTTCCCTTTCCATTTCTTTCTCATCAGTTTTTGTTATGTCATCTGTTCCCCCTCCCTTACCATTTATGTTTTGTTCCATTTTAAGAGCAGTTGGGCAGTTAGAGAGTACTGTGTTTTAAAATATACGTACTGCATCTTTAAAAGTTAGTTTAGCTTGAGGAAAGAGGGCAATAAGCCCTGCCACTGCTGCCTTCTGACCTTGTGTCATCAGTTTCAATTTGTACCCACATGCATAGTTTCTGATGAGAGCAGGCAAGAAAGCAAAGGGATTTTACCCAGTTAAAGGATACTGAGGGCAGGGTTTGCTCCCAGTCTCTCCCGCCCACACACGCACACACACACACACACACACACACACACACATATATATATATATATAAAACTTTTTTAAAGTATTACATCTCCACCCAGTAACACTGCATACTTGGATGGTGAAAGGGAATGTGTCCAATCATAACACATTCAACAAAAAAAAAGCTGTAAAGACCCCCAGTTAATGCTTCGCTGCTTTAAAACAACTAGGAATGCATATTCCATGAGTAGTCTAATGTGATAATAGTTGCAAAAAGGAAGCCATGTGACAGCATGTAGTCAAGATTCAATATAAATTAGGTTTCCAAATTCCAGGTACCCATGAACAAAGTTTTTTTTTGTAGGCGTTATTCAAATGTTCAATGCATTTTTGTTTTATTTTATTTATTTAATGAAAGCTGTGCCCCTCTTTATAGGCGACATTTGTCAAGTAAAACAGACAAAAACAGCTTGTAAAGGAGTAATACAGCAAAGATTATATACAATATGGACAATGTTAAAAACATTATAGTCAAAACATGACAAGGAATTTGAAAGATTAAAAAAATGGCACAAGGTGTAATGAAAGATGACATCATCACCTATACTGACTGTATGCTGTACTATTTATTTATTTATTTATTTTTGGATTAACACATATGAGCTACAAGCTCATTTACATAGGTTCCATGTCAGAGAGCAGACATTGTGACACTATGCTAGAATATATATAATCCCAGGCCATTCCTACTAAAAGCACTAGGCAGCAGCAGCCCAAGCAATGACTCCCTGTACACCAGGATCCTAAGACTAATCCTGGATGATGTCCTAGTCTCCCTAATGGACTTACTAAACCGATCCCTTTGCCTCGGTCAATTCCCCAATGTTTGGAAAACGGCTGTCATCACACCCATTCATAAAAGTGGTGACAAGTCCTCCCCCACATTAATGTCCTCTTGTTTGCCACTAGCACCTGGATTGGCCTCCTTTACTGCCACAAGGACTGCCTCCCACCCGATGCTCTCTGGCTGGCCATCATATCCTCTATGCTGTCTCTAGTGGACTATAGCCTGCCTATATACGGAGCCGCTGATAAAACTGCCCTCAATAAGATCCAACTCTCACTCAACAAGACCTGTAGGCTCCTGACCGGTGCCCCCAGGCTCACCCATACCTGCCATCTCTACTCCACTGCTGGGGTGTCTGCCTCCCTTCAGCAGGCCTCCCCTACAGTCTCCACCCACAGCTCTGACAACACCACCCTAATGGTACCCAGAACTAGGACCTCCCTAGCTCAGAGATCTGTCTGCTAGAGGGCCCCCCCCCCCCGTTCAACTCTCTTCCTGTCATCGTCACAAACACTCCAAAAATCACCCCATTTAAAATCGTCTTCGAACCACCTTTTCAACACCCTCTGCTATAATTGTCACTAACTGGTGCTTGCATGCCCCCCAGCACACTCAGTTCTCGCCAAAGTCCTCTGGACTGCCTCCACACACACACACCCTCCCCTCCTCCTCCTCTCTGGCTCCTCTATCCCTTCCCCTGCTAGACATCTGTATATCTGGGGTGTCCTATACTGATTCAAATGTAACTATATATATAGATTGTACAAAAATATATGTAACTCTGTCCGCATTCTGTAACCTGTATCACTGTTTTGTCCTCTCTGCGATGAGGTGCCTTTGTAAATGAGTCTCTGGCTCAAAGGTTGAAAATCCGATGTACAAATAAATAAATAAATAAAATGTACTACACTAGACAGAGTGGAAGCAGTCCAGAGGAGGGCAACTAAAATGGTGTGGGGTCTGCATTAAAGGCCCTATGAAGAGAGACTTAGGGACCTCAATATGTACACCCTGGAAGAAAGGAGGGAATGGGGGGAATGTGACAGAGATCTTTAAATACCTCATGGGGGTAAAGAAGGTACAGGAGGAAAGTATTTTTCAGAAGAAAGGGTACACAAGAACAAGAAAACATACTATGAAGCTGGAGGGGGTAGATTCAGGAGAGATGGGAGGAAGTACTTCTTCAAAGAAAGAGAGGTAGATCCTTGGAACAGCCTACCAGTGGAGGTGGTGGGGGCGAAAACAGTGGCTGGATTCAAGAATGCATGGGATAGGTATAAGGAAATCTTAGTGAAAGGGAGTGAGGGGAGGGAGAAAGAGCCAGAGATTAAGTAAGATCTGTGGTGATACTGTAGTTAGGTAAAATAGGCAGACTGGAAGGGCCAAGGGGTCCTTATCTGCTGACAAATTCTATGATCTTCCCTTGTCAATCTTCACAATTCATTACTGCTGGGTGTAAGAGGGTATCTTGCTCCATTCCTGGACATTTTTCTTTTTTACAGGTCAAAGTGGAGGTATTCTTTAAATTTGGAGCTGGAGGGGATGCAGGTGGGGTGTTAGAGGGTGCAAGGTTGGGGGGGCAGTGTGATTTGCTTAGGGTTACGGGATGGAGAAGGTGAATGGTGTGTGTTTTATGTGATGTGGTGTAAGTGGGGGAATGGATATTTTTTTATTATTGTCAGTTTCACTGGGACTGTGAGGGTAGGAGGAGGGAGAATGGTGCTAAAGGGTAGCAGGGTAGGGGTTCTTCATTTCTAAAGATCTGAGTGGTTTGAGGGGGTGGGTACCACTTGTTTCAGTGGGTGGAGGGTGGATCAAACATTATAAAAGGAGTTGTTTTTTAAAAAAAAGAACTGTGCCATGTCAAGTTGGGCTGGTCAGGAATCTTCGTCCCACAGCACATAGCGCAAAGTTCCTGACTTTACACCAACTATGCCGGTGAAATTAAACTTCGCTGCATCTCTAGATAAGTTTGAAGCTAGTGATAGGAAAAACTAATTCATATAATAAAAGTATAAATAGCTTGAGATTCAAACCATCTTTGTTCCATTCCGGAATGAACCGTGTGATTGTTTTAGATACTTTGAGACAATTACATGTGCTAATATTTTTATAGTTCAGTTCACAGGTGCATTTGGCAACCTGTGTAGGAATGTTTCAGTAATATGACTGAAATGCTTGATGCAATATAGTAGGAATGATTGGTTGGATGAATGTCAGGTGAAGGTACTGAGCACGCTCATTATCATTATGGGTGGCAGTTGGGCAAGAGACATGCAGAGACCACAGGTTGGGAAACCATATGAGCTTACCCCCCATAACAATGACAAAGGACAAATGGCAAGTACTGTTGGTGATGCTAGTAAAGGAGGGCAGGATGGGGGGGGGGAAGGGTGGAAGGTGGTTACCCTTAATGCTAGGAGCCTTGGGAGGAAAACTGCAGAGTTACAGGTGCTCATGGCAGAGGGAGAGGTGGATATTGCAGCCATCACAGAAACATGGGCCACCCAATACAATGACTGGGACCTGTCTGTACCAGAGTACAGGTTATTTCGTAGGGACAGGGTGATTGGGAAAGGAGGGGGTGTGGCACTATATGTGAAGGAAAGACTGGAGTGTGTAAGGGAGGAAGGGGAGGAGGGTAGTACGGAGTCAATTTGGATGCAAATCCAGGATTCCAAGAATAGGATTCTTAGAATGGGAGTGGTGTACAGGCCGCCATCTCAGACGGAGGAGTTAGACAGGGAACTAGCGGGACAGATCAGGAGGACCTGAGAGAAGGGTAGTGTGGTGATTGTAGGGGGTTTCAACATGCCAGGAGTGGACTGGAGTACCCCAACAACCAGGAACAGAAGGGAGCAGGTACTGCTGGATGCCTTCCAGGACAGCTTCCTGCTGCAAATGGTCAGTGAACCAACCAGGTTAGGGAATACCCTTGACGTTGTGCTGGCAAATGGGGACTTTCTGAGAGAACTTACAGTGGAGGAACCACTGTCAGGGAGTGACCACCACTCAGTATGGCTCACATTGGATATGGGCATGGAAGGAGTGGAATCTGGCACAAGAGTGCTGGACTTCAGGAGGGCTGACTTTGGGAGGATGGGGGAAGTGGTGAAAGGGTACCTGGCCAGAATTCAATCTAGTATGGACACTAACCAGAGGTGGGAGCTCATAAAGCTGGGGATAGTGGAGACAACCAAAACCTGCTGTAAGGCCCAGAGCAAGAAGGCTAGAGCTAAGAAACTGAGCTGGTTGAGCAAGGAGGTCATGGAAAAGGTAAGGAGAAAAAGAGCTGCCTTTCGGTAGTACAAGAAAATAGGGAGAGGGGAGGACAGGGAGGAGTACTTGACGGAATCGAAGGAGGTGACAAGGGCAGTAAGAGGAGCCAAGGCATCTACAGAACTCAGGCTGGCACAAGGCATTAAGAAGGGGAAGAAGGACTTCTTTAGGTACATCAGGGAGGAACGGAGCTGTAAGGACCACATAGTAAGGATTAGGAAGGAGGGGGGTTGGGTGGAAGCAGGGTGAGATAAGGCAGAAGCACTAAATGAGTACTTCTGCTCAGTACTTACTAAAGAGAAGTGGAGGGTGAGACCCAAGGGGGAAGAAATGGTAGAAATGGGGGGAAGGGGTGACAGATGGGGAAATCATAGAGGGCAGAGTTCGGGAGGGTTTGAAGGCACTGAGGGTGGATAAGGCACCAGGCCCAGATGGCATCCACCCCAGGGTACTGAAGGAGCTGGCAGAGGTCCTTGCAGGACCTTTGGCAGACCTATTTAATGCCTCACTACATTCGGGGTGTGTACCTCAGGACTGGAAGATGGCTCATGTGGTGCCCTCCACAAGAGTGGTCCCAAGGATGAACCGGGAAACTATAGACCAGTGAGCTTTATATCCATCGTGGGTAAGCTAATGGAGACTATCCTGAAGGAGAGGCTGGTGGCCCTCCTAGAGGCCAAAGGACTGCAGGACAGCAGACAGCATGGCTTCATACGGGGCAGATCCTGCCAAACCAACCTGGTAGAGTTCTATGACTGGGTAACTAGGCAACTGGACAGGGGCCATGCACTGGATGTCCTGTATCTAGACTTCAGTAAGGCATTCGACTCGGTGCCGCATGGAAGGTGGGGAAGTAAGTTAGTAGGCACAGGGGCAGGTGCAAAGCTGGTGAGATGGGTAGGAAACAGGCTTCAGGGAAGGCAACAGAGGGTGGTGGTGGGTGGTGAGCTCTCACACCCAAGTGTAGTGATGAGGGGTGTCCCACAGGGCTCGGTGTTGGGACCAGTGTTGTTTGGGATATTCATTGCAGACTATCATTGGACATCAAGAGCACGATCAGTCTGTTTGCTGATGATACCAAGGTAGGAGCAGTGGTGGATGACCTAGGGGGATGGCAGGGGTTGCAGGATGATCTGGCAAAGCTTGAAACCTGGTCAGACACCTGGCAACTGGGGTTTAATGCCAAAAAGTGCAAGGTGCTGCATTTTGGGATGAAGAACCCAAGGAGGAGTTACCAGCTGGGGGGAGTGCAGCTAGCCCAGACAGAGGAGGAGAAGGATCTGGGGGTGCTCATTACAGGGTTAATGAACAACTCGGCACAATGTAGGAAGGCAGCTGCAAAGGCCAACAAAATGCTGGGTTGTATTGCAAGGGGTATATCCTCGAGGAGGGAGGAGGTGATTCTGCCACTGTATAGGTCATTAGTTAGACCGCACCTGAAGTACTGCGTGCAGTACTGGCGCCTGTATCTGAAGAGGGACATTGTTACTGAGGGGTGCAGCGAGGGTGATAAAGATGATCAAGGGGCTGGGGGACTTATCAACGAGAGGAGGCTGAGGAGTTGAACATACACTCACTGGAGGAGAGGAGGGACAGGGGGAACATGATTGAAACCTTTAAGTACATGAAAGGAATAAACAAGACAGGTACAGAGGGGTTGTTCAAAGTAAGGGAGGGGAGGGACACCAGGGGCCATGATATGAGACTGGAGGTAGGAAGGTTCAGGAGGGAGATGAGAAGCTGCTTTTTTACAGAGAGGGTGGTAGCTTAGTGGAATGTGTTACCTGCTGAAGTGGTATCCAGTAGAACAGTGGACTGCTTCAGAACGGGATGGGACAGGACAAGGGGGAGAGTCAATGAAGGGGAAGAGTGGAAGGGAGGGGCAGCTGCAGAATAAGGGGTGCTAGCTGCACAATCGAGCAGACTTGATAGACCTCTAGGCCTTTATCTGCTGGCAAATTTCGTGTGTTCGTATTATGCAATAGTTATGGAGTGAATACATGTTTGAATGCTTGTGCAATGTAAATTGTGGCGTATGCGCTCTCTGTCCCTACTACAGGGACTACCACTCTTTCATGGTGTCATGAAGACAAAGAAACTCACTTGAGGGGTTCCACCCCTAGAGGTTCTGCACAGACAATGTCCCTTTTAGACCAAAGGTAGCTGAGGGATGAGGGCCTATGATTTGCAAAAGAAAAGTGAGAAAGTCGCCAGAGGAGGAGTGGAGGCTGGTGGAGCAATAAAATAAGTGTCCAAGGATGCTTAGACATGCATGGTTTAAAGAGCTGGTGACACGTTCGGGAGAACTTTAACAAAACCTAATATTTAGACACAGTCCAGCTTGTATTTCCCATTAGTGCTGTATTTCTCCTCCCCATTATTTATTACTGAGGTCATCTGTATGGAAACAGGATCTTTGCTCCTGAAGAGTTTATCTATTCCTGCTGGTTTCTCCCTACCTGAAGTCATAGAGCACTGCTCGTGACCTCACAGTTACTCCCATAGCAACAGACTGTGATGTCACAACAGAGGATCATGACTTGAAGTAGGAAGTAAGCTGCAGAGGCAGATGGACTCTAAAGGAACTCTAAGGGATAAAGATCATATATTCATACACTTTTCCTTAGTAATACATTATGGGGAGGAGGAATATATACAATATAAAAGGAATGTAAACAGAATTGTACCTAATTATTATGTTTTTTAAAGTTTTCTTTGAGGTCTCTGTAGCTCTTTAAGTACTGCTTGAAAGTCATAGTGAAAGTCACCTGCTGCCCCACCAAACCCCAGGCTTATAGCCTTTTGATTCACTGGTGCATTGGGCAACTTATGTTGGCATGTTTAGGTAACCAAATGGAATGACAGATGTAACATTGTAGGAATGATTAGTTGAATGGCTGATGAAGGTACTGATTAGTATCCAAATGCAATAGTTGCGAAGTGAATATAGTATCCTAAAGCAATAGTTGTGAAGCGAATACATGTTTGAACGCTTGTGCAATGTAAATTTTGATATATACTCTCTCTGTTCCTACTACTGTAACTTATTTATTGCCACACAACCATTATTCATTGAGTACCCTATCTAGGCTTTGTTACTCATTTGAACTATAGTTCCACTCTCTCTGTTATGCCTGTGTCTTCTTTACCAGTCTACTGAATATCACATATGTATGCTGTATGTATACATATGCTGTTTCACAATTTAATCCTTTTGGGTGCACCTATATTGCTGCCTTGTATTTCCATTATCTGTTATTTTGTAAAGCGTTTGTCATTTGTATGCATGCCATGCCTTTTGTCCATCTGTTTATTTGCACTAGTTTTGCCCAGCCATTACACTGTGTGAATATATTGCATAGCACTCCTCTAGCTGTTGCACTCATCTGTTGTATAGTCCCTGCTTATCTACTGTCATTTTAAGTCTTCATTCTCTGTTTAGTTCTATACTACTATAGGTGGAGGTTTTCAAAGGTTTGTCTGTGAACTGTTTTATCTGTTTACTATATTGTACTGCTTATTAGTTGGCAGTTATACCCATTCTCCATGATTACAATGTATATTACCCTTGTTTTTCTCATTCCCTTCTCTCTACTACCATTGTTAGCATATCCTCCTCCTCCTCCTATCTCACCAACCCTTTCCCCTGTCCCTCCTCTATGTCTTACCTTCCCTCAGTTCCCCCTTACCCCCTCCCCTCCTGTCCTTCCTGGTCTCCTATTTTCTCCTTCCTTCAACCTTGAGTTTCTGTATTGCACTCTCTCTCCCTTCCTCCCCCATTCCCCCCCACCTGCTTTAAGGGCCAGAAATGCTAATTAATTCTGCTACTCCTTTTCCTGCTCCTTCTCCTGTCTGGCGATATGGAGTTCAACCTAGATTCCACCCCTCCAGCCTCCTCTACCTCTCCAGCCATTAAAGGCATGACCATTTTTCACTTTAATGCTCACAGCCTTCTTCCTAAACTTGACCTGCTGTCTACATGAGTAGTGCAACACTCTTCTGATACCCTATGTATCTCAGAATCATGGCTACCTGCCAGTATCCCAGATTCTACCCTGGCACTCCCTATCAACATTTCAGGCAGGATGGGGTAAATGTTGGGTGGTGTTGCTATTTATACCCATCAAAGCCTCTCCTACAACTTGGCTACCAGAGAGGCTATATCCTCCTCCCTTGAATTTATCCTTATCAGACTGTCATTCCCATCCTCAGTGCCCATTTTCATTGGTGTACTCTATGCCTCACCCAAAATAACATCCTCATCCCTGTTTAAATCTATGTCCACTATTACCTCCTATTCCTCTGTTGGTGATCTCATTCTACTAAGGGGGTTTAATGTTAATTGGCTTTCCCCAGCCTCCAGACCAATCATACACAAGGTTGAGTCCCTCACTCTCACACAGATCATCTCCAGTCCTACACGGCTCAACCCACTGTCCCAGAACCACATTCTTTCAGACTACGTTCTCTCCTCCTGTCCCCGTCATATTGCTGTAGCAGGTATTTTACCTGATGCTTTCAGTGACCACTTCATGAAGTTCTGTGTCAGGAAGATCAAAAACCCTCCCTCCTCTCCAGAATACATCTGGAGCAGGTCTCTCAGGTCACAGAATGTCCAGGCCCTCTTGAGTGACCTAGATGCATCAGATTGGTCAGCCTTCCACACCACATCGGATATTGGCATTGCCTCTCCATGTTCCACTTCAAATTCTACTTAACCTGGGATAAGCACGCCCCCAATCAAAAAATCTAGGGTCAAATATCATCATCACCTCTGGATTACCCCAAATATTATTGATCAGTGCAAGTCCTGTGACCTTGCTTGGTCACAATATAAATTATCTCGTTCCCTTCCTGACTAGAGATGTTGCAAAGTTTTAATTCACAGGTGAAGTTAAGGCAAAGTCACCAAATTTGCCTCAGCAGATCATTTCACAAAGTTTTCCTATTTAATAGGAAATTTGCCACTGGTGACTTTGTCCTGGAACTTCACTTGTAACTTCTACTTGGGGTACACAAAGGCGAAGTTGGGTCACAATGACTTCCACTAACTACTCCTTTTGGATCTTTTAGGCATGACTCAGTCATATCTTGTCGAAGTTATCTGAAACCTGGTATTGTTGTAGTCCAAGAGGAGGTGCATATTTGGTGCATTTTGTATGATCAGACTTAAATTGTGGACTTGGCACCATGGTCAAGTTGGGAGGTGATTTTGGGGTGTTGTGCACACCCCATGATTTTTTCCAGGGGTATTATTGTTGGTTCCATGTCAAAACCATGCCTGCAAAACCACGCAGGGCAACATCAGTGACTCCAAAACAGCAATAGATATAATGGCGCATTGCCAAGAGGTCACTGTACATTCCGCTAATAGGGAGTCATGCAAGGTTGACATTATGGGCAAGCGAGCCTGTACTTCAGCTAACTTGGGCATGAGGATACCCAGCTACCAAGGGTATTTTTCTAAGTATGACTATACCCTGGGAGCAAGCTAAAGTCTCTGGCAGAGTCTCTGCAAGATTCAGATGCTAAACAATATATTCTGTTGAATGTTAAGCAAGGTATTGAGTCTAATAGCCACCAGCTTAAAGTCTCTAGGGATGCTTTTGATGCTGCATCTTGCTGTGCTGCAGCAGGCATTTGCATTATATGGCATTCCTGGCTGCAGACTTCTGGCTTCACCTACTGTAGGATGTCCAGCAACAGGTGATGAATGTTCCCTTTGATGGAACTTACCTGTCTGGACAGCAGGTGGAGCAGTATCTTAAGGCATCCAATGAAACTAGATTGATCTTTAAGACTTCTAGACCAGCTCTCTGTAACCCTCAAAAAGGCAAGGTCCACTTTTCTTTCCATAATAAGGAATTATTTCATGGCAGAGGCAGAGGAGCCCAAAATAACAGAAACCAGCTTCCCCAGCCTCAAATGAAAGTGCAGTCCAATGCACAGGCACTGAAAACACCTAGTGCCACTATCTGAAGCTCTGGCTGCAGTTCTGCTTCAGCTGCCCGAGGTAGACTTCTGCTCCCTAGTGGGGGGGGGACTAACACAGTTTTGCCATCAACAGAAATACATCACAACAAACAAGTGGGTCCTCAGGATCATCTGAGAGGGATACTCCCTGGATTTTATAGAAATCCCTCTGGGCTATCCACTTAGAAGGGAACCCTCTTTGTCAGCTCACGTCAGAGCTTTTGGCCAGGAGACTGTGGGCCTTCTGCACAAAAGGGTAGTGGTAACAGTGCCAGAGTCAGAATGAAACACAGGGTTCTACTCCCACTACTTGCTGATTCCAAAGAAATCAGGGGACATGTGCCTCATTCTTGACCTCAGAAATCTGAACAAATTCATGGCTTGACAAAAATTAAAAAAATTTTCTCTGGGCTCCCTGCTACCCTACTTGAAGCCTCAGGATTGGCTAGCATCTCGGATATGCAACACACATATCAGCACATACTGGTGCACCCCAGCCACCACAGGTACCTTCATTTTGTAGTTCTGGGGCAGCATTACCAGTTCAGAGTCCTACCCTTTGCACTTTTCTCAGTGCCATGATTCTTTACAAAGTGCTTTACACTGCTTGCCACCTGAGGAGGTTAGGACTCCAAGTCTTCCCATACTTGGACAATTGGCTTATTCAAGCCTGTCCAAACAGGAGAAGGAGCAGGCAGTAGCCACTGCTTCTCAGTTACTGACTTTGATGGGGGTCTTGCTGAACTTTGAAAAGTCTCAGCTACAACCTGCCCAGCAATTGCTGTTAATAGGAGCACTTCTGGATACAACGCAGGCTCGGGCATTTCTTCCAAACAGCAGAGTACAAGCAATTCTGTAGGTATCACTACTAGAACCTGACACGCACTTCCCCAACACACTGTTGCCCAAGCCCAGAATCTTGAACCACAAAATCTTGACAGTGGGATTCCCCTCCCCGAGTTTGTTATATTAATTCTGGGGAGTCGGTGTGCCAAAGCCCCCTGAAACATGAGAAACAAACAAAATCCCACTGTCAGGATTTTGCGTTCAGGATTCCGGGCTTGGGCAACAGTGTGTCCGGGAAGCGTGTGTTGAGTTGTAGTAGTAAATCCATTCTTCAGATGGAATGCTACATCATGTAGTGAAAAACTGTGCAAGCCCACTCCATGCAACGCATACTGGGTCTAATAGCCTCCTGGGTGTTCACAGTGCTCCTGGCACATCTGTACAGGAGGATGACACAGTGGATGCTTAGTGCACGGTGGTCACAGGCATCACTCTCATTCTAGTGACCAAGCCTTTGGTTCAGTCACTCTCATAGTGGTCAGTGGAGGTCAGCCTTCTTCAGGTCCTGCCCTTCTTCCAAACAGAGCTTCAGGTGACTCTCATCACAGATGCCTTCCTGTTGGGGTGAGGGAGTTCAATGTCAAGGCCTCTGGGACCCATCAAAGACTCAAATAAATACACATTGTGTGTTAGAGATGCAAACTGTTTTGTATGGTCTTAAAGCCTTAGTGGACCTTGTCAGCCACAAAACAATCCACCTCCAGACAGACAACAAGTCCGTCCTGCACTAAATCAACTAACAAGGATGAGCACACCCTTACTCTCTCTGCAGGGAAGCAATGAGAGTGGAAATGGTGCCTGGAGCAAGGGATCCTACGCCAAGTTATCTATCTGGCAGGAGTCCAGGACACTAGCAGATCAGCTCAGTCGAATAGAGGCCAATCCTCATGAGTTGTCACTGCTGACTCAGTGAGACTGAGCCTTCCTGTGACCATCCAGGCTGTTTGCAGGACGTTGGACTGGCGAGCTGGGGTTGAGGTCCTTCTGGATCAAAGGGACGCTCCGGCAAGAAGCCTGCAGGCCGCCTGCCAGAGGGTGGCTGGTGGTGTGGCTGGATTTGTGGGTCGGCTGCTGGAGGGTGGTAGACAGTACAATCACCACTTGGAGTGTTGTGCTGGGTGTCTGGGAGGTTCCTCCCCCCCTTTTCTCCCTTTTCTGAGGAGATACTGGAGCTGTGATGTTGAGAGCTGCTAGAGGAGTACCAGGAGTGGGGCCGTTAGGTTGGGCACTGACCTGGCTGGTTGCTGGGGTGGGCCACCGGAGAGTGGTCCCCTCTGTGGCTTAGGATTGTTCGGGTGGTTGACCACTGAAGGGCCGCCACTCCTGTGGCCTGGCTTGGTGATGCCAGGCTTGGGGGTCCCTTTCATGGTAGTGAAACCACCGCACTGCATGTAAGAAACCATCATACTGCATGTAAGTTCCCTGGAAGAGATTCATTGTTCCACTGTGAACCCTTTAAAGTGACAAGAGCTACAAAGGAGATAGGACACTGTAGTGACTGGGCAGGTCAGAAGTATTTTACCAGCTTTTATGTGTACTGGAGGAAGTGAGAGTGCCTGAAACTATTTTATCCATTTCAAGTTTAAAGCTGAACTACACGTCATCTAGGAAAGTGATTTATATGCTTTTGGACATGGACACGAGGAAGTAAGAGTCCCTATGTCATTAATTCTCTGCTTCGCGAGGAAACTGTGTGAGATCCTTTTATTGACTGAAATACTAACTGTTAAAATTAGTGGAACGTGGTTTGATGCATCCTTGAAAGACTTTTAATTTAATGTGTGTTCTTTTTATGTATTGTTAGTAAGTGAGGTTGTAGTCTGTTTGGATTACTGTAGGTTTTTTTTGGGGGGGGGGCTATAATTATTATTGGTCATGATTGATTTTGTGGAGGTGTGTGTTAGGCTGCTTGTATGTGTGTTTGCTGCTGCTGTGAGTGATTAGTAAACTGTGAACTGTGGTCAGCCTAGCGTTGGGCGATCATGTGCTGGCAGGGGTTATTGGTGGTCAGGCACTATTCCCCCACCAGGCTGAGGGACCTTTGCCCTTTTGAGTGTCCCTCTCTGCTAGCGGAGGTATATGGGCATTGCCAAGCATTAGGAATAGCTAAAAAAGGGAGGAAGGGTTGAGGGTCCTGGCCTAGTAGGGGTATGGAACAGAGTGGACAGATTGGAGTGGTGGCGACGAGAAGATGCCCTGGGGTGAAATGGGTTCTGAAAAGGAGATCTCCCTGCCTGGTTCCCATACCCAAGGGCTCCACTTTATGTGGGCAGGTTGCTTGGACTACCTCGTCCACCTATCGTACTTGGGCAGTGTTCTGCAATGCCAGGTCAGTAAAAACAAGACAGATGTTATAGCTGATCTTTTTAATTCTGTTTATCTCCCAGAGCACGGAACTCTCTTGGGCCTCCTCGTTCCTTTCTGCTCACCCTTGCTGTGAACCTGTCATCTTCAAAGGCGTTACTTTCTCCCGAGCCCCAAGGGGGATGAAGGGCCCGAGGACGCTGAAAGGGCAGTGGCAGAGCTCCAGTGTTGGGCATTTGGCGGTTCGCCACTGGGATGGCCGTCGCCTATCTGGGCTGGTGGAGCTTTTTACGTAGAGTTTACGCCCCAGACGTGGGACGTGCAGTGCTGTCCAGCCCATGACGTGGGTGCTCCCACTCATGTCTGGAAGGCAGCTGCCCAGCGTCTTCCCCCGTTTTATGAGCCCCTGTGCACGCTGCATTGCCGCCAGTCTCCACCGGGGGCCACTGCTGTGCTGGGCTACCCCTGGATCCCTTCCCGAGAGAGTAGAGCAGTCCTCTGGATGCTCAATCCTCTCTCTCTCTCTCTCCCCTGCCGACCCCCGATGGTCCGGGCTCGTTCCCTAACCCAGGTCGCCGGCGTGGCACGAGGTGTGGCGTCTAGTGCCTCAACCCTCAGCACCACTGGGCCGGCTTATTATAGCTGATCTTACTGGTACAGTTGACCTGGCTTGCTTCACCAAGACCTGGCTGGATGAGTATGCTGCCCAGTGTTGGGTACTCGATGATACACTGCCCGACAGAGGATCATGGGGGCGGGGATGTAGCCATTTGTTTTAAGTTGGATCTGGGCCATGTAGACACCCCAGTGGGAGTGACCAGATCCTTTGAATATATTGTGGGAGCAGGTGTAGGTTGTAGGATACTTCTCATCTACCATTCACCTGGAGGGGAGAAGGAATTCCTGCAAGAAGTCGCGGACTTCATCACCGATCTTGTGTTGGAAGTCCCCAGATGGGTGATTCTGGGGGATTTCAATGCATGGGTCGATGATGTACTCTTGCAGTTTGGGCAGAACTTCCTCCAACTAATTAATTTGTTGGGTCTTACGCAGGTTATTACCTCTGCTACCCATAGTCATGGTCATTCATTGGATCTCGTCTTCTTTCTGGGGATGGAGATCACTGACTTGGTGGTGGAACTGGTCAGTTGGTTGGACCATCATACTATAGGGTTCAGACTCGAGGCTCCCCCCCATATAGACCTGCTCCTACGGAGATGATCCGGCACCACCCTTTAAGGGGTTTGACCCCTGATGGTCTTATGGCGGTGCTGGACCTATCAGGTGTGTCGAGAGTTTGCAAAGAGCTGGGGAAACCGGTACTCACCTATAATAAGGCAGTGACAGGTGCCCTCGACTCTCTAGCTCCTGTTCAAGTTTTCCCCCTCACTCTCTGCCCAAAGTCCCCTTGGTTTAATGGGACTTTGAAGGAGTTGAGGCGAGGGGATCAAAGATTGGAGAGACGCTGGCGGAAATCGGGCATGTTGGTTGATAAACTTAGATTGGTGGCCCATTATAAAGACTGTCAATCAGCCATCTCCTATAGGAAGGCAGAGTTCCTGTCCAAGGAGATTGCTGTGGTAAAGAATCGACCTGCTCAGCTCTTCCAGACTGTCGACAGATTGTGCAATCCAACCTGTCTTCAGTCGCAGGGAGCATTTTCACAAGCTAAGTGTGATGAGTTTGCTCGCTTTTTCGCTGATAAAATTGCCACCAACAGATCTGAGATCCGTTCAGTGTCCTTTAATGGGCAGTGCAGTGATCAACATGAGGTGGCAAGCACCCAGCAGTCTGGTCCAACTTCGGACAGTTGGCAGTCAAGGACATTGTGTGGGTTGTCCAGAGTATGCACCCAGCCTGCTGTAGTTTGGACCCAGGCCCAATGCGCCTCCTTATGGGGTGCGTTGAAGTCATTGACCTGGTCCATGCTGAGACAGTCTGGTGTTCATTGGAGACAGGGGTGTTTCTGGACTCCCTGAAGGAGGCAGTAGTGATACCCCTCTTGAAGAAATCCTCCCTTGACCCGGACTGTTTAACGAACTACAGACTGGTCTCTGACCTGCCCTTTGTGGGCAAGGTTATTGAGAAGGTGGTTGCAGCGCAGCTGGATGACCATTTAACAGTGCATAATGTTTACGATCCTCTCCAGTCCGGGTTTTGGAAGAGGCACAGTACTGAGACCGCCCTCGTTTGGGTACTTAATGATCTCCTGATAGCGAGAGATCAGGGAAGTCGGCCTATTCTGTTTTTTCTTGGTATCTCTGCAGCATTTGACACTGTGGATCATGGGGTGCTGCTGGAGCACCTGCGGATTCTCTGTGGACTGTCTGGTACAGTTTTCAGATGGTTTTGATCTTTTCCTCACTGGCAGGATTCAGAGGGTGGTGTTGGGGATTTATTCCTCGGCCCCCTCCCTCTGTCATATGGGGTTCCGCAGGGCTCCGTGCTGTCCCCCATGTTATTCACAATGTATTTGCTGCTGTTGGGAGACATTATAAGGTGGTATGGGCTGAGTTTTCACTGCTGTGCAGATGATACTCAGCTCTACATGTCCTTTGTACCTGAGCAGAGTGGATTGGTCTCGGTTTTTAACAGCTACCTTGCTGAGATCCGGGTCTGGAGGAATGCCAACTGGCTGAAGTTGAATTCAGACAAGACTGAGATGTTGGTGGTGGAACCAGGTCACCATGGCATGGGGCTGTTGGCTGGGCAACCCTTAGGGCTTTGGCTCGGGGGTGACCAGCTCCTGACTTCAGATTGGGCGCAAAATCTGGGTGTTGTGTTCGATAGTGGCCTGACTTTAAAATCTCAGATGTTTGCTGTCATTCAGACTGCTTTTTTCCATCTGAGGAACATCACCTGGATTAAGCACTTGGTCCCATCTGGCAATCTTTCAACATTAGTCCACGCCTTTGTTAGCTCTCACCTTGATTGCAATGCGCTGTACCTAGGGCTGTCAGGGGTTGATGTCCGCTGATTGCAGCTAGTGCAGAATGTGGTGGCCAGGCTACTGACTGGCTTACTGAGATCTTGCCATGCCATGCCTGTGCTCCGTGGCCTGCACTGGCTGCCAGTACATTGGCAGATCACCTTCAAGGTCAGGTTACTGACCTATAAAGCCCTACATGGACAGGGTCCACGCTACCTGCAAGTTCCTCCCTGCCCCTACCGGCCCCTCCACTCACTTCGTTCCACTGGTGAGGGATTGCTTGAGGTTCCCAGGGTCTGACTGAAGAATTCTGGGGTCCTCTCTTTTGCTTTTGTGGCCCTTACCCTGTGGAACTCTCTACCTCACCAGGTAAGACAGTGCCTGCCCGTCGAGAGCTTTAAGACCACCTTCTCTCATCTTTTTGGCTTAACATATCCAGAATCTAATAAGAGCTAGCCTTTTGTGATTTTGCTTTGCTGTATTGTTGTTTTATACTTGATTTATTTTAATCATACGATGTTGATTTATGCTGTTTGTAAGTCTTTTTATATATTTGTACAGTGCTGTGGTCTTTCAGAACATCATTTTTAAATAAAGGTAATTGATTAATTGATTGACTGACTAGCTCCAGATGTTGTGAGATTGCTGTTCGACAGATTGGATGCCCCAGATGTTGACCTTTTTCCGTCCTCACTCAACACCAAACTGCCTTGATTGTGCTTGAGAAATACAGGACATGGCGCTTTCTGTCAGGATGCATTCAGACTACAATGGCAAAATCTGTTTCTGTATGCATTCACCTCCAATTCCTTTCATTTGGAGAGTATTGCTCAAATTGGAGGTGCAAGGGGACAAGATGATTTTTGTGGCCCCGTGCTGGCCTCAACAGATATGGTTTCTTCTGCTGAACAAACTTTCAGTCAGCAAACTGAGGACTCTATCACTCAGGATGGACTTACTGACTCAGGGACTCCTGATCCATCCCAAGCAGCACTCCCTTCACCTTCAGTCCTGGCTGCAGAAGAGATAGAAGTGAACAGGTACAAGGCATCTCAGACGATCTCTGAAATACTTTTGGCTCCACTTGGAAGACATACCCCTGTACACTGTCAAATGGAAACAATTTCCCATGTGGTGCTCTAAAATTCGCATGGACCCCTTTAAGTGCCCACCTCACAAGGTTCTGGAGTACCTACTGGACCTTTCTGATGCTGGTCTTCAGTATTCCACAGAAAATGTCCACCTGTGTGCTATGTTAGCATACCATGAGCCTGTTGGTTCCCTCTGTCTGGCACAACTACCTCTGTTCACGAGATTCCTCAAGTGCATTTTACACACCAGGCCTCCCATCAAGAAGCCAGTAGCTTCCTGGGATAGCACCCTCGTGTTAGATATGCTCACTCCCAAGCCTCTTGAGCCCCTTGCAACATGTGGCTTGAGGTTTTTAATTTGAGAAGCAGCATTTCTGGTGGCTATCACCTCTGCTTACAGAGTATGTGAATTCCATGCTTTGATTACAGGTCCTCTGTATGCTGTTTTGCATCAAGATATATTAGTTCTCCATACACACCCCAAGTTTCTACCAAAAAGTGGTATTGGAATTCCATCTTAACCAGGCCTTAGTTCTGCCTTCATACTTTGCTAACTTCCAGAATGAGGGAGAGAGGTCTCTCCATTCCCTGGATGTTAAGATAATCCTTAAGTTTTACCTAGATAGAACTAAGGACTTCAGCCGATCCAAACACTTTTTGTCTGCTTCAATCCTAATAAGAAGGGACAGTCTGTTACAATCTAGTGCTTTTCTGCCTGGACTGTGAATTGCCTTCATCACTGCTACGCAATGGCTCAGGTTAAAGGAAAACTACACACTCATATCTTGTATATTTTTTTGATTTCCATGTCAACAGACAACTCTTTTCCTGTAGCTTTTGGGGATATAGGGGTTTGCTTTAGTTTGTTTTTGCTGTTCATACTGGTCCCTTGTAACTATTATAACCCCCCTGCAAATGGGGGTTCCCAAAAGTCTTCCTTGGACTTGCCTAAATGCCCACTGCCAGGCTGGTGTTCTGTGTCCTAGCGATTTAAAAGTGTTTGCATGTGAGTGCCCTGTTAGCCTCCGTGCCTGTCTCTTTAAGAACTGCCTATCTTGTGGTGTAAAATTAATCTGGGTAGGGACCGAGTAGTCTCAGGCTTGAGTCCCGCCCAGGCTGCAGTGTTATCGCTCCATTCTGCCATCATTATTTGCACAGAGGGAGCCCTGCTATGAACTGTGCCTGTTTACTGTTTATCTGGTTTAATAATAATAATATTGCAGTTTGTCTAACCTGCCTTCCTTTGCAGCATGGACATTTCAGTATTGCCACACCATCTTGGTTCTGGACTGTCTATTGGGACCAGTCAGTACCTTTGAGGACTCTAAAATGTTGTCTGTCCCCAGGGTCTTGTGGGAGCAAATTTCTGTAGAAATTGTAGTTTTTGCACTTTGGTGCCTAAGTGGACCTGGAGGGGGAACCCTTGCTTTGACAGACTGATGGATCAACCAACCAGAACCTTTTGAACCAAAGGGAAATTCCCAAGCTGCTTGCTGCAGTGTGTCAGTCTGGATTTAGAGTTTGAATAGTAAACAGCTCAAATGATTCGAGCAGCTGCTTCTGCGTAGTTCGCGCGGGAGATTGGTGGAAAGGCTGAGTTTGGCCTGTCTGCCTGTCTGTTGTCCCTTGAGAGGGAATCCTTTGAAAGGCTTATCAATCAGACTGTATCTGAATTGGAGTGAGACAAAGCCACTGAAGAGTGACCAGATTTAAACCTGAAGAAGACTGAAGATTTGCTGTACGCGATTGGCCTGTTAGGACAACCATTCACCATAGAATTCCCAGTTTTGCTCAGAGACACTGATATTGCGACTGGACTGCTAGCTGCTTAGTGGTATGGTGATTGCTTACTATAGATGTGTTGTAACCTGCTAGTGGGTCACGATTTGGTTCCCCACTATTTAATTGTGCCTTGCTTGCTGGAAGCTGCATCTAGCACCTACCGGACTGAATCCGCATGCATCTCCAATTGGTCTGGGCCTCCATACTTTGGCCCAGCCAGCTACTCACGCCACAGAGAAGACCATCAACGAGAGACCTGCCTGGGGATCAGCCCCCTGCTCAACATCATGAACAGGAACAACACCATGGTGAATCGTGTGGGCCCTGCTTCTCTTAGCAAACCAGCAAGTCATCCTGCAGTCTCCATTTCATCCATCCTGTGTTCTGTACTGGTAGTGTGAGTAAACACCAGGGTGGCTCCCTGCAACAACAGCTCAATCAAAGTGTGTCATCTGATTTAATTGTTTTGTATAATTCTCACAAACTGAGCCTCCTGGCTCCGGATTACAAATTGTGTGTGGTTGTGCATGCCTTTTCTTTTCATCACAGGGCCCCAACCAGCTGCGACGCTTGCCTACCCCAGGCAACATTCCAGGCTAGCCCACCTTACTTCAAACTGGGTACCCAGAGTGTGTGACTGTGCAGGGACTAAAAGTGCATGCATAATTGCCTGACTAGATCAGTTTTAGAATCAATCAACCTGATTACGCCCCTTCCTTGTTCAATTCCTCTAAATAAATCAGATCTAACTCTTTTTGCATTTAATCTGACTGTGGTTCCAGTGTGTACCCAAAGCATTGTACTGTTGTTATTTGCTGTGCCTAGCCTTGTTTTACAGGGGGGGTTTCCAGGGTCGAACTGGTGGAACCAGCCCTGGTGGTAAGTGTTAACAGTGTGGGGATTTGTATGCTGAATAGGAGCCACTGTGAAAGTATTTGTTGCATATTGTCTGGGCCACTAGAAGGGAAAGAGGGGGGTTACAGAGTCCCGGAGGGCTATACCCAGGTTAGCTTTGTTACTAATAGCCCTGTCCTCCGGGTGGAGGCACCCATTTCAGTACCCAGGCCCCTTAACATGCAACTAGCCATGCAGGCAGGGGTAGTAGCCCTTGGGATAGCACCACCTAGGGGATACACTATCTTGGAGGGTCTCCATTTTATGGTTGTTGAAATGTCATTGTCCATGAGAACTTAATTAGCATATGAGAACATGATGTCACAGATACCATTTATACCATATATCTCTATGCTGATAGTACAAATATCCTGAAAAAACTCTCTGGAAATACACAGACTGAATACAATTTAAAGGGAAAAACCCTGCATTACAACTTAGACAGTTTACAAAGCCAACTGAAGGTAAATGTGGTATTTCACACCTTGCTGCAAGTTGCTTTTTTAAACTCTAATTAACCAGACGCATACTATAAAGTGTAAAGGGTGCTGACACATCATGCTCATATGTTAATACAGCTCTCAGGGTGGTTGCCACTTCTCTGGCAGAGATCTGCTCTGTGACTATCGGAGAAATTTGCAGAGCTGCAGCTTGGAGCACGGTGAACACTTTTACTAAGCACAGTGCTCTGGATGTCCACACCAGGCAACATGCTACCTTTGGCAAGACAATCCTGAATGGATTACTATCCTGAGTGAGTCCTCAGCTCCTACCATCCCAGTCCAGGGGACTTTGTCTGAGCTTGGTACTTTGACCTACTAGTGGGAAGCAATGGTGAAGATTGATTCTTGGAAGATATTAAAATGACGTACTCACTGTAATTCTTGATCTTCCAAGATTAGCTTCACCAGTGATTCACATGCCCACCCTCCATCCCCTGGACTCACTCCAGTGCAGTTGTGTTGGTCTTCACCCCCTTTATGTTTGGTGTGAGCAGTGAAAATACTGCATTACTGGATTTGGTGGCCCTTTTTACTGGGGCCACCATGGCTACCTTATGCCCTTAGGTTAAATGCATGCACTTGTTAGGTTGTAAAAAACACAAGGTGCTGCATCAGCATGTACAAGAAAATTTGTTTCACTTTTGTGGTCAGTATACTGTGATCAAGACCTTATTAAATAAGAGATATTCTGAATATACCCCATACGCAAACAGTAATGTAACTAGCTAAAACTGCCATCATTTTGACTGATGCTTGAAAACTGAGTAGGGAAAGACTGGTCCATGTGAACTTATTATCCTGTTCACTTGTTAAAAAGCAGGCATGTACTACACTGAAATGCTTAAAACCATGTTGTGTGCATCAGCTTCAGTTAGTCTATAGTGTATATTTTCTAGGTTTTTGATGTGCTCCAATTTTCAGTCATTTAAAATGTCCTCATTAACACATTTGTATTTCATTGTCTGTTTCAGAAACCTTTGACTGTCCTTAGTTGACCTCACAGTTGCTGCTTATGATATTGCATTTTGCTGTCAGTAGTACTGTAAGCACTATGCTGTCATAAGAAATGCACTATGAAGTCAGCCAGTCTTGATAAAAGGCTTTTACAGACTTCATAGATTTGTTTTCAAAAGATGCTGCAAAAGTTGAGAAAACTTCAAACTTAAAAGGTACCCTGTAGTGAACTGAAATAGTTGAACAGACTATGTTTATGAAATGATACATGAAAGTGGATATCTGCTGTTTAACACACTATGATACAAAATGCCTGCCATCAGATTCAAGAACCCCTTTTAGGTGTCAAAGCACGCAGTGCTAAGGCACATCTTACTGTCGTGCACACTTTTTGTCTGTAGGTTTTCAAGATGAGTGTTACTTTTAGTATGCATGAGCCAGTAGTGGTGTAGTCTGCATGGTGGCATGGTCAACACAATTTAGTACCAGTTGGGCTATTTCCTATTCAGTTGCAAAATATTTTTATGATTTATTTATTTATTATTTAGTTTTTGCTGACTGGGAAGGAGGACTAGGCAATTCTGCCTATTTTCAGCCTTGTCCCGGGGATGGGGGCTACAGATGGAAACCAACTCACACGGAATCAGATTAAGCAGTTGGTGGTATTTTTTGTGGGCAATGGCATGTATTACTTATGCATATGGTATATATTATATAATCTTGGTTTGGACCAAATGAGGACGAAACACGTGCCTGTGTCTGCTGTTCTCAGCCTTTGCTGATTGCATTGTGAGGCCTTCTGGCACCATGCAATTTCTTCTTAAAGTTGAGCCAGTCCAAATTATTTCATGGGGATTTACATATGCTTCCTATGATGCTTTGCATTATTTTGGTATGTGCAATTGTGTTTTCTTTAAAATTTGACTGTATGGCCAATACCCTCTGGGGGTAGCCCTTGCCTCAGTGCATTTGCTTTGGGGTTCTTTTTTAGTTCTCTTCTTTCTCTGCTTTGGGCTCCCCATGACCCAAACAAATAAGATCCCCTTATGGGTGACTGGCTCCCTTTCCTTGGGCTGATATAGATATGGCACACTGATGAGTCCAAATGAAGAAGAAGCATGTGTCTGTGTCTGCTGTTCTCAGCCTTTGCTGATTGCATTGTGAGGCCTTTTGGCACTATGCAATTCTGCTTAAGCTGAGCCAGTCCAAATTACTATGTAATGGGGATTTGCATATGCTTCCCATGATGCTTTGCATTATTGGGGTATGTGCAATTGTGTTTTCATTAAAATGTTTGCTTTATGGCCAATACCCTCCGGGGTAACCCTTGCCTCAGTGCATTTGCTCTGGGGTTCTTTTGTAGTTACATAATATATATATATACATATTATTTGCAAAAAAAACTGCATTAATACAACAGTTAGGGTTTTTTACAGTGACAAAAGTGAGGAAATTTGCCGTTAGGGTTACCACCCCTTGCACCCCATGACCACCCCGCCCCCACCAACAGGCATCGGGGTGTGCGTTTGGATCATCGGACCAAACTCTCACCCCATTCCATGTGTAAATAAGCTGAGGTGGTGCAGTATAGGAGAATGGGGTGAGAGTTAGGACCGAGGACCCCAATGCACACCCCGATGCCTGTTGGTGGGGGTGGGGTGGTCATGGGGTACAAGGGGTGGTAACCCTAATGGTGAATTTCCTCACTTTTGTCACTGTAAAAAACCCTAACTGTTGCATTAACTCAGTTTTTTGCAAATAATTTCCTTACTTTTTGAGAAAGCATAGTAAAGTACAATGTGCTCCCACCAACTTGCAAATTTCAGCCTAATATAACAGTACAAGTACTGAATATCATATGTATTGGTAGGAGCGTGTATTGGTGGGAGCGAGGGGCCCTTTGGGACCCACACTCCCACCAACTTGAAACAAACCAAATTTTCATTCGTCACAGTGGCATAATTTCACACCTGTTTAAGTTTTACACACCTTACCACTGAAAATTACCTCTGTGGCAGTAAGGCTAGCTACCCTATAAATGTCAAGCCACTACCACAATGCAGAACGCTATCCTCAAAACATAAACTGCGTCATGCAATATCCCCACAGAAAATTAATTTTCCGACACCTAAACACCATAATTCATATCTACAGGACATCCCCTCAACACCCTCCAAATGCCAAGTTAAAAGACCAAACCATTTCCAAGATTTTTCATTTTAAAGTGTTTGCACCTTTAAAAATTCTTTGATTGCGAGAATTGGCTGCGACCTCACGATTAAAGATCATCTTTGATTATGAGGGGACATCTGGTCGTGAAATTTGGGCTATCTGGTCCTTCCCAGAGACATCTGGTCCAGCAAAAATCTGTCCATCTCGTCCCGCCCTCATGAACAAAGCTCACAATCAAAGAAATCTCGCAACCAAAGAATTTAAACACGTTAAAACTCCATTTTTTGACACAACTACATTAAACCACAGGCATGGCTCGTTAGAGGGAAACCCCCTGAGCAAAACCCATGCTAGCTTTACTTCACAAGTCACCCCTGGGCTGAGATATTTGCTTTTCCAACCAAAAAATCTGGCCATCTCCTCCCTCCCTCACGAACGAAGATCGCAATCAAAGAATCTCGCGATCAGAGAATTTGCAGGCTCACGATCAAAGATCATTAGTGAGCCACGATCAAAGAATTTAAAAGTTTAAAATTAAATTTTTTGGCACAACTACATTAAACCACAGGCATGGCTCAATAGAGGGAAGCCCCCTGAGCAAAACCCATCCAAATTTTACTTCAGAAGTCACCCTGGGCTGAGATATTTGTTTTTTTCCAACCCCAAACTGAAAACAAGATGGTAGCCATCGTGATCGATAAATTTCTCGCGAACAAAGAATCTTTGATCACGAGCCTGCAAATTCTTTGATCGTGAGGAGTGACCAGATGGCCAAAACCCCATTCTTCTTTTGCAAAACAACCATATACATTTTTCCATAGACTTGTACTGGGAGCTAAAAAGGTTAATAACTTTTGAATGGATTAATATTCTTTACCAAACAAAAAGTGGCATGTCCCTTGACCCATGCTCTTTGTACGTGCTAAGTTTCAGACCAGCACGCCACATGTAGGGCGCGCAGTGCCACGTACAAAATCCAAAAAAACTGCCCTCAAAACTGGCGAAAAGTGCATTTTCAGCGATTCACTGTGCAAAACCCATAAGTCCGACTGCAACACAATTTGGCAGATAAAGAGATCTACCATGCCCCACCATGTGTACCAAATTTCATACAAATCCATTAAACGAGACCAAAGTTATTAACATGCAAAATATCAAGTTTAACATTAAAGTGTCTTCATAACCCTAACTATAGGGGTGCGACCGCACCCCTATAATATTATGTATATATATATATATATTTTACTTTTTTCTGAATGTTGGTAATACTGCACATTATTTCATTGGAAATGGTATAGTGTACAGCTTAATTCTCAATCATCATATGCCCTTAGCCACACTACAAGCACATCACTCTTCGCTCTAGCAGTCCTTGCTCTTACTAGCTTTTCCAGGCTTTATTTGCAAAAGGGTTGGAAGAGAATACAATAAACACGCTATTTGCAGTGCATTGTGGCTACTTGGTTGCTTGTGTTGTCTGGATAGTGGCATGGTCAGCAAAACGTAGTACTTGTTGGTCCACTTCCTATTCAAGTGCCCATTTTTTTATGATGATTTGCATGTACAGTACTACTGACGATGCTTTGCATAAGGGTGTATTTATAATTTTGTATGCCCAAAGCCTTACTAAAGCTAATACTTAGAATATTATTACAAACAAGGTTATGTGCATGCACTAATTCAATTGAAAAGTACTTGTAGAAAATAGCTGTAAAATCTGTCAGAAAAGAATTATGTTGTATAGTTGTAAGTTCAAAAAATGGTCAGTCATCTGGCAGTACACACAGTAATTGCAGCACATAGTGAGTGGAGTGTATATAAAATTGGTCCCAAAAGCATGATGGAACCACATAATTGTACCAGTATTCTTAGGATGAACAGTATGATCCTGTTTTAGTATGTAAGGCTAAATCAATATTTTTATGAGTCTGTTCATTTGAAATCATAATCTGTAAACAGCAACACCTGTTCAGTGGTAGCACTTTCAAATAAAAGCAATGGTGCTAGTTGTGGCATCAAGAAGTGTATCATTTAGTGAATGCTATGTTGTTAGCTGATATGGCTTTGGTGCAGCTGCAGCTATTGCAATGGGTCAGGGCAATGTGTAACTCTGAGTGCTATGAAGATGCTATATATTCTGGAGGGGTGCAGTGTATTGGGTGGTTATCTTGGAGTGGAGTTTAGTATGATTCCAGAGGCTGGGTATAATTAGACTGATGCAAAGTGGTGGAACTAGACATGCAAGGAGGCTCTCTTTCATTCCTGTAAGTCAATTGTCAGTAAGAGTTAGATCATGGTCTACATAACCAAAAATCAACTTAATTACAATATTTGCTAAGGATACTTGGATATTCCCAAAAGCCAATCCAAGCTAGAACAGCTAGATATAAGGATAATCTGTATCCAAATCCGACATCGAATTTTACTGGTCCGTCGGAAGTCAACAGATGCAGATTTGAATAGCCTAACATTTGACTGACCTACTTTCCTTAACCAGTTCCTCAACTTCAGTTAAATAAAATAATCCCCAATCCCCTCCAAACCACCCAGTAATCAACAACCTCCTTCCTTCCCACAAACCCACTGAGAGTCAAATGGACCTAAGCAAATGAGTATGATGTTATGCTTGTGCAACTTGGAAAATCTTTGGCTGTTCGCCTCTCTAGCCATGGGATATACCACCCTGTAGGGGTGCGAGGGCGAGGAACCCTAGATGAGGGTTCCACCCCTAGAGGTGCTGCAGGAATGATTCCATTGGCTAAAGGTACATTAGGAAGGAGCCCTGGGGGGGAGACAGAGAGAGAGAGAGAGAGAGGCGAGCCACTGGAGGAGGGGAGAATGGTGGGGCAATGAGAAAAACGCTTAAGGAGACAGTTGGGAGGTGTGACCTTTATGGTCCAAGCAGGGGGAGTGGTTAGTTGCTCAGCGCCATTGAATGTCAGGCATTGCCTTCCAATTCAATGGACCTACGCAACTGAGTATGGTGTTATGCTTGTGCAACTTTTCACCTCTCTGTCCATGGGATATACCACCCTGTAGGGGTATGAAGGCGAGGAACCCTAGAGAAGGGTTCCACCCCTAGAGGTGCCGCAGGAATGTTTCCCTTGGCTAAAGGTACCTTAGGAAGGAATCCAAAAGAGTTTAAAGCAGAGCAAGCAAGGTAACAAATGCTTACCTGTACTGAGGACCTGAGCGAGGTCAGTAGGTGTAGTATAGTCAGGAGCTTCAGGTAGAGTAGCGGGGGATGATGGATGAATAGTGACCCACTCGTAGGTCTGACTGTAAGACATGGAGGCATAACTTCCTAAGGAGAGAGGGAACATCTACGGGGGCCACCATCCATCTCCATTTAACAGCAGAACCTATGTACAGTACATGACCTAAGGAATTACTAAACCTAAGTATTTTGACCATTGGCACGGAGGAGAGGAAAAACACCCTTCGAGAAGGAAACCTCTGGGTATCCTAGGCTTAGATCACCTTTCCTCCAGGCTTTGGGATATCTTGAGTGGATAGCAGACAGTACCATAGACAGGACAAAGTATTTTGTAGCTCGGCACCTCGTCACTGTCCACTTCAGATAAAAAATTCCACTGAGATGTAGAAGGATAAAAGCCTTTTATTACAAAGATAGGCAGGTCAGCCAGCAAACAGGGTACACAACCATAGACAGGACAAGACTGACAAGACAAATCAAACCCTGAAAGGGACATAGGAGAGCAACAAGGTAGGAGGGAGCCGTAGCCCGCTACAGCGACACACAAACGTGCCTTATTCCACTACAGCCACACACAGACATGCCATAACCTGCTATGGTGACACACATACATGCTGTAACCCGCTATGGCTACACACGGATGCACTATTACCCGCTATAGTGACACACATTCATGCCGCAACCCACTGCGGCTACACACAGATGTGCCCTATCCCACTATGGCTACACATAGATGTGCCATAACCTGCTATGGTGACACATATGTGCCATAATCCACTATGGCTATACATGGATGCTCCATAACTCACTATGGCTACACACAGATGCGCTGTAACCCACAACAGCAACACATGTACATGCTGTATCCTGTCACAGCGACAAACTTATGTGCCATATCCTGCTACAGCTACACATAGGCATGCCATAACCCACTATGGGGACACATACGTGCCGTAACCCGCTACAGCTATACACAGATGCATTATAACCTGCTATGGCTACACACGAACGTGCCGTAACATGCTACGGTGACACATGTATGTACTGTATCCTGCCACAGCTACACATAGATGCGCCATAACCCTCTATGGCTACACATATGTGCTGCAACCCGCTATGGCTACACATATGTGCCATAACCCACTATGGCTATACACAGATGTGCTATAACCTACTATGGCTACACACAGATGCGCCTTAACCTACAACAGCAACACATGTACATGCTGTATCCCGCTACAGCTACACACTTATGTGCCATATCCTGCTATGGCAACACACTTACACACCATATCCCACTACAGCTCTGCATAGACACACCATAACCTGCTATGGTGACACATATGTGCCGTAACCCGATACAGCTATACACAGACGAGCCATAGCCTGCTATGGCTAAACACAGACATGCCGTAGCCCACTACTGCAACACATGTACTTGCCGTATCCCGCTACGGCTACATATAGACGTGTCATAACCCGTTATGGATACGCATACGTACCATAACCCGCTATGGCTATACTGAGATGCACCATAACCCACTATGGCTACACACAGACATGCCATAACTCGCGACAGCAGCACGTGTACATGTTGTATCCCACTATGGCAGTCTCCGGTGAGAGAGAACATGGAGTCGGGAATGCAGGATGAGGATCCTTCATGGGTCTGGTACAGTATGTCGAGTGCGGGATGATGAACTCTGAGGGGGGCGGTCTGCGCAGTTAGGGGACCTGAATATGGGTCGAAAAGAGGGGAGTCAGGGAGACAGAGCCCCCAGGAAGGCATGCCTACCAATCCCATTAAGCCAAATTGGGAATGATGATACTAACATGCGTAGACTGTAGAGGGCCAAGTGAAACCAACAGCCAGCGGTTAGGTACTGTAGGAGGAGGTCACAAACACCAGTATGGGAATAGATGAGGATAGAGAATGACTTGAAGTGCCAAGCTGATTGGGCCAATGCCATGAAGGTTGGTATGGCTTGGAGCCACGGTGCCAGTCGCAACCTCGCAGTCTCCCACTGTGGGAATAACAGAGAAGCCATGAGCTAGGCATCATGACACCAAAACACTAAGTACAATAGTAAAGAGAAAATAAAGAGATTGAAGGCCAGCAGCTATTATCTGGTCTGACCTACCATGCATTGGGTGAAACGAGTGTTTTATGAGAACATCAAATGCATATAAGTCCTGTATTTAGAATTAGGAGAAGAGCAATTATGAATAATGAAATACCGATGGCAGGATAGAGAATGGAGGGCAGGAAACCCCAAAAGAGGGACGGGTGACCACAGGGCAGAGGAGACCACAGAGTGACAGACTAATAGGACAAGACACTGAGGAATAGAAAGTACCTAATTTGCACAAACATTCGACCCTTGTGGCTAACGGTACAACCCCCCCCCCCAGTCTTGAAAACAGCTGTCATGTTAGCAGTTCAATGGACCGACACAACTGAGGTAAGTGTGTGGAAGGAGCAATGGAGTGGACAGCCAAACCACAGCCACAGATGAAAGCGCAGCATGCTGGGGGGTGACCAAACACAGCACCAACCCAGAAGAGAGAGAGGGGACAGCTCGGAGCCGTGAGTGGTGTCCGGAGGCAGGTAGTGGCATGGAGGGGAACAGAGGAGCACAGGGGGACAGGAGCAACAAATGAGCCACCAGCAGAAAAACAAAAAAAATGCACAGAGGTACAAGACAAGATGTGAGGGGGGGGGCACAAGTGAAGATGGCGTGAGAGGCAAGGAGAAGACAAACAACACAGCAGAAGGGAATGGGGGAAGGAGGGGATGGGCAGAAAGCCGGGGAGAAGGGGAACAGACAAACAGCCATGGGACAGGTGGCACAAGGAAGGAAGGGAGGAGGGGATACAACACAACTGACCACAAAGTAAGTGGTGAACAGGGAGAGACAAATGAGACAGGAGCAGGCAAGTGGCCAGAGGCAAGCTGAGAAGAGAACAATGAGGAGGAAACAAACACAAACAGCAACGAAAGCAGAGGGAGAAGCGAGGAGGGCAGCACCTCTAGCCGCAACAAGAAAAACGCTGGAGGAGACAATTGGGAGGTGCGGCCTTTATGGTCCGAGCAGGGGGATTGGTTAGTTGCTCTGCCCCATTGAACTTCAGGCATTGCTTTCCAATTGAAAATGTAACAGGTCTCCCTTTGGAGCAGCTTGTGCTTGTGTCCCCCCTACACCATAGCTGCTGCCCCCCCACACAGAGAAAACAAGCCGCCCCTACTCAAGTACCCATTCAATATATGACCCCTCACACAAGACACCCATTAGCCTTCCATAGCACCAAAAAAAGGGTATGCCCCCCCAAACGGTGACATGCGTCGATATCGACAGCAGTGCCTTGCCACGGTAGAAGTGCTGCTGGAACCGAGTAACCACTTCCTCCAACCTGCACCTCCTCCCCGAACTAACTCCAACCTGGATTTATAATGTAATAGTTTGGGAGGGTGCAAGTGGCAGAGCCCCCCATGTGGGGGGTTCGTGGGGCAAAGCACCTTGATGTAAAAACACACACTGAAGGGTGCAGCTCCATGCCGACTGCAATTCATGGTCAGCATGGAGCCTGGCACTGTGATACCGGTCGACATGTTGCCTGTCGAACCAGCGTGGTAGAGCCCCAAAAAGTATACTGTATATTAGAAACAGAAGATGGTCCCATGTCAGAGTAGCTTGCACTCGTCTCACCGCTATATCATTCATAGCCTATGCCCTCTCATTACAAGATAATAAGTCCCCTTCCAAATCTCATTCAACACCCCTCCACCCAACATACCCACTAGCCTCCACCCCCCCATCTAGCACCCAAAAAAGAAAAATATATATATTACATCTAACAAGAACTGATACAGAATAGTCCCACAGCTGAGTGGCTTGCACTCATCTTTCTTCCTTCTGGTACCAATTTGAATGAATGATGTCCTCAGATAGATTAACACCTGATTGGCTATGTCAGTTGGCCAGTCAGGTGTTACTCTAGCTTTCTTTTTTGCATGTGCAGTGAAACAGAATATTATTGCTGTGCAGAGAGGGCAGGTCTTACTTTTTTACTTTGTTCTCCTTTCAGAATTACTCGCTCCTTTTTTTTCTCTCTCTCTCTCTCTAGTCCTTCATACAAACAGTTTACATTACAAAGAAAGTCCTCTTCAACATGTTCATTAGTGACATTGGCAATGGAATCCAGAGCAAGCTGTGTCTCTTCGCAGATGACACAAAACTATGTGGGAGGGTGGATAGTGATGAGGGAATAAAGGATATGCAGAGGGACCTACAGAAACTAGAGGAGTGGTCACAGGTCTGGCAGTTAAAATTTAATGCCAAAACGTGCAAGGTAATGCACCTAGGGAAAAGGAACCCCAAGATGGAGTACTGGATGGGTGGGGTGAGACTTAGCACTACAGAAGAGGAGTGGGATCTAGGAGTGATCATCAGTAACTCCTTTACACAAATGAGCCAGTGCAACAAGGCCTATAGCAAGGGTAACAGGATGCTGGGATGTATTGGGAGGGGTTTTGACAGCAGAAGAAAAGAGGTAATACTTCCTCTATACAGATACCAAGTGAGGCCTCACCTGGAGTGCTGCGTCCAGTTCTGGAACCCTCACCTCAGAAAGGACAGGGATGGGTTGGAAACAGTGCAGCGCGGAGTAACAAAAATGATTCAGGGCCAGCAGGGCAGATTCTACGAGGAACGCCTCAAGGCACTAAATATGTATTCACAGGAAACCAGAAGGGGGGGGGGGAATATGATAGAGACCTTCAAGTTTCTTAAAGGAATTAACAAGGTAAACTGTGGGGAATTATTTACCCTGAATACCAACTTGAGGTCACCAGGTCACATGGTCAAAAGTGGAAATTAACAGGAAAGGGTGGTGGAACCTGGGAACAGTCTGTTGGCTGAGGTGGCGGGTGCAAACACAGTCCGGGGATTCGAGCAGGCATAGGATAGAAATAAAGGGAATAGTAGTCACTTTGGGTGAAAATACAGGGAGGAGAACAGGGATAGAACTGGGAGGATTAATACCCTGGAGGAACAATAGGTCCAGGGAAGGTTTCAGGGATTATAGGGAATATGGGAAGACTGGGTGGCCCTCTAGTCTTTTTTTCTGCTGTCATGGTCTATGTTTCTATAATTAGAATCTTAGAACTGTTGGAAAACTTCTAGACCAGAACAAGAACCTAGAACTTTAGTAGGTTCAGATAACCCAATCTGTAATATTTACAGTCTGCAGACATTTGAAATTGTGTCTGATCAAGTAATCACAATTAAGTTTCCTCTCTAGTATTAGTCTTCACTAACTGCATTAATATGACTTAAAAAGCCTGTAAGTTAGCTGTTTGCCAATTTTTTTACTGGGAAAAGTGCAATTAGAAAATTAGACTTTGATATTTTTATAACAAATTAAAAAAATGTATTCAATGAAGGTGATCATGAGATCATGCAGAAAAAATATTTCTTTTACCTAATGACAGATCTAAGATAAAGGTAAACAGGTATTTCATGTTCTGGCTCAGACTATGCCTTTTATCTTCATGAGTGATGGGGAAGGACAGTAACTCATGAATAGCAGAGCCATTTGTGAGTTACTAAGTCCTACCAAACACAGGTGAGTATAAGTGGCATAGTCTGAGTCAGTCCTTTGTGCATTCAGTTTATACAATGTATTTTAAATTGGTAAAATTTTTAAATGGTTCCTTTTAAAAATATAACTATTTCTGTTTGATCTCACTGCTCCGGTTTGAGTGTAGCAGATATCTTTGTGATGTCATTAAACACTGCGCGAGCTACTCTACCATTGGTTAAAGGTTCCTTTGTGGTCTGTTCAAATGGAGTTCAATGCTGATGAAGTTCCCAGCGTTGAGATAAATGATTTACCTTTATTTACAGTTTATCAGTGGCCAGAGTAAATCAATTATCTGTAAGGTTTGAATCTCACCTACATTGTGTTAGAGAATTGCTTGCAGCCATGTTGTTCCTTGTACAAGAAGATGAACGAAGTGGGTAATTTGATACCTTTTGTTGGACAACAAGGAATTTTCAGAACACAAGCTTCCAGGCTACACAGAGCCCTTCTTCTGTTATAACAGTTTCTACCAAAAACAAGCTTTTATTCCATGGATAGTGCAATATGTTGATATCAATTAACGGACATAAGAAAGAGTAGTAGATCTAAAGACAAGATGGCTTTCAGGAGGTGTTAAAAGTACCTTTTTTTAAAAGTAATAAAGCCAGGATACTGGAGTCAGAAAAAATGGTGGAGGTGGTAGAGAAAGAGAATAAAATGTGTATATCTATACTGCATGTTTATGCATAGATATATATGATTGGCATGTTTAGCATTATAGGGGCGCTGTCGCACCCTTATAGTTAGGGTTCATTCTTCACTTCTATATTAAACTCGAAATTTGCACTTTAATAACTTTGCAACCATTCAACCGAGTTGCATGAAATTTTGCAGGCTGCATCAAAAAAGGGAGACCATGCACCCAACCTACCCTGTGCCACACTTGTACCGAAAGTGGTGGTGCACCTAGGTGGAAGGGGGCTTACACCATGGTGGAGTTACAGCATCCTGTTATTTGGGATTTTGAAAGCTCTGCCATGGCCGCAAGTCAGGGCTGTCATTAAACCAGCCATGAGCTGGTCTAACAACCCATTCATCGCAGGTCAAGAGTGTGGCATGGGGGGTTGTAAGCCTGCAAAGTGGTGGTACAGGGAAGACGGCCCTGGGGGGTGCCATAGTGGGCAGCATTGCCACAGCAGGGTGTGGCAGGACACATTGGTGGCACTTGGGCAGTCATGCCCTGAACAGTTCCACAGACCTCTGAACAGGGTGAGCTGAGGTA
This sequence comes from Neoceratodus forsteri, assembly GCA_016271365.2. Lineage (NCBI taxonomy): Eukaryota > Metazoa > Chordata > Ceratodontiformes > Ceratodontidae > Neoceratodus > Neoceratodus forsteri. The sequence goes on from CM057453.1 coordinate 571,392,166, forward strand.
TGCAGGCACTGATGTTGTCCCGGATCCCCTGATGTCACCAGCCCTGCCAGATGTCCAGCATCATGCACAGTCCCCAACATGTGGTGACAAGCCATGCCTGCACGGTAGGAGGTGCTGTTGGTGGACAGGGGCATACCCCAGGCAGTGCCACCTGCCCCTGATGCACACCTCACTGTGTGATGGCATACTGCTGCTACAGGTACCATACTAGCTATGGCAGCTGAGTAGGGCACCCTGATAGGCAAGTGCCATAATGAGGTCTGGCAGATGGCTTGTACAAGACCTGGTAACATAGATAACAGAATGTGGATGCACTGGCCCTGACGATGTACCCTACCGTGGTGAACCAGTACAGGCTGAACCATGCTGACAGTCTACTACACAGTCAGGGACTGTCACCATCATATATGTGGGTGTTGTACAGTATGCCCCCATCCACACGACATTTCAGTACATTGTTCCACCACGGCAGGGTACAGTGGTGGGGCCAGCGTGTCCCCATTCCATTATCTGTGTTACCAGGTCCTGTGCATGCCATCTGCCAGACCTCAACATGGCACCTGCCTATTTGTGGTGCCCTACCCATCTGCCGTAGGGCACAAGGTCATATTGCTGTAAACAAAAACAGCGCAGCACACAATGCCACAAGCAAAATGCTGTAATGAAAAAAAACATCAGTCATAACATTGACTGACTCAAAATGCCACTGCAGCACAGAAACAATATGGAAAACACATGACCTTTTTTTTTGTTGGGGGGCTTTGCTCCCCACATCCCCTAGAATTAAAATAATTAACTCAGAGGAAGTGTGGACCTCAGGGACGTGGAGAAACTCAGGAGGGGGTTAATTTCTTTATTAACAAAACAAAAAAAATCCAATTCTGGGGAATGGGGAACCAAACCCTGGTCCCCTGGTCTCCTCTGCTGCAGGTGCTGGTGCCTTAGCCACTGCACCATGGGAGGGTCTCAACCTGGCACCACACCTACTGCTCCTTCATGGTCAACACCTCAACACCTGGGTGCATACTGTGGGATCCTGAGCAAGTCACTTAACTTCCTTGTGCCCTCAGGTCACATCTGGAAACAAGCTTCCGCTTAGTGTGCTACTCCTGGTTAAACAGTATTCCCTTTCCTTCATTCCTTCTCCATCTCTCCATACAGCAACAGGGGTAGCGGTAATTCCCTCCCACTATTATACCCCTGTCACTCTAAATGCTTTCGTGTTTTATACAGCGCAGTTCTTGCTGTATAATTCCTGAAGCAGCATATTGACCCGGTAGCCTGCTAGTATTGCACCTGTAGCAGCAGTATGCCATCATACAGATGTACATCAGGGGCAGGTGGGGCTGCTTGGGGTATGTCCCAGATTGCAGGTCTGTTGAACTGAACAGGGCATGACTGCCCCAGTGCCACCACTGTACCCTGACACACCCCGCTGTGCCAATGCTTCCCACTATGGCACCAGCTTCCAGGGCTGTCTTCCCTGTACCACCACCTATCATGCTTCCCCCCAACATTGTGTGACTGGGCCAGCATTGTGTCAGGCATGGGGGGCTCGACAGGACCCTTCGACAAACCCCTCAGGTCCACCAAATCTTTACTGCAACAATCCGATTGCAGCTGCTCTCAGGACTTTGGCACAGGGACCCCCTTTGTACTAAAATCAGGTGCAGAGCCCCCTGTACCCGGAGTTTGCTGCTGCTGGGGATCATCACATTGTGTACCGCTCTAGTGTCTCTTTGAAAATTGAGCCCATTGTATTAATAATTTGTAGTATCTATCTATCTATTAGTTTATGTACTATTTATTTTGGTATACGTTTTAAAAACTGGAGCTGGCTGGGTGTGAATATAAGCAGCTGAGCTCAACTATGGTTCTAGAAGGGATACTTTAAAAAAACAAAACTTCGTAACACCTGAACAGCTCAGCTAAGATGCAGTGTCTCAGTTTCATACCTGTTTTATGCTACCACAGCAGACACACCACTTGCCTTGGCAACTACAGTATCTTTGGTACTTTAGGGTGCTCTGTAATGCCAAAAGTGCAAAGCTGCTTAGCGTTTCATTAAAAATCATTAGGACCTTTCAGCCAATAAGAATGCAGAAGGAGCATTCCACCATTACTACACACAGTTGTGCCTTCATGTTCCAAAGCAACCTGAGCCACCTCTGTTTCTCTCATGAGTATCCATTTGTTCTCATTGCAAACCAACAACAGTGATCATTTATATCTATTTCTGATCGTAATGTTTTAAAGTATGTAATCCATAAAAATGTATTTTCAAACAGTTGTCCTCATACTAGTGCAGACTCTAGAAACATATAATGCTATAGTTGGACAGCATTATAATTCCTGTTAAACACAAGTGTTCTACTTTAATGTTTTAAATAACTAAACATTAAATCCTAACATTTACAATTTCTTTTTATTTGAACTAGTCATATAATTTATGTTTATAGGGTAACCATGAAAAGTATTTTTTTTTTTGAACAAGCATGTTAACTGATGCATTAGGGGCTGAGAGAACTACTCAGAATCACTGTTTCGCCCACTCCCCAAACTGCACAAACATTACAACAGTTAATACTTTATTTTGTAAGTTTGGTTCTCCCATTCTTCAGGTGTGTTAAAGCATGGAGAACATTTTAATGGCAAGTCTATTCCTTAGAAGTTTACAGATGCAGTCTGCAATAGACTTTTCTCTCATTATACACCTGCTGAGAAGCAGTAGACCAGATTAGAGTACAACTAGGCTATCTGTCCATTATTTTTACAGATAATTGAGTGGCAGGCCCATATTCTGTGGCACCACGATTTTGCACTGGAAGCAAAAAATGAAAAACTGAATTGCTGTCATTATGATTGCTCCAACAATAGTTCAGCATCATGAAGCACTCTGAATACCAATGGCAGGACCTCATTTGTGTAAGCAACTGCCTGAGATCAAGCTTTTCTGCTGTCAGAGTCAGGTTTTGCAGTGGTGTGGGTGGCACAGTGATACAATGTATTCCTTCTGTTAACATTTAATTCAGGTCTCCCTGGATTGTGTAAAGAGTGTTTGCTTAAAATAGTTTTTTGCCTACATTGTGTCAACTAACAGCAGCATTACTTTCGTTAGACACCAACCTGCTGAAATACTGTCCATTTCTGATTCTTGAACTGAATTTTTTGTATTCTTACCAAATCACCTGAAGACAAAGGGCTACACAGTACAATCTGGAATGGTTAACTCTGTTTCTTTTGCAGGTTGAAGCATATGGATGTGTAGGGTGGCACAAGGGCAAATGCCAAGAAAGCATAAGTATCCTCAGTCCTCAAAGCAGCTGGGAGCCCCCTACCTATAGAGAACCCTTTCCTGGGCTAATGCAAGTCATCAGTCTTTTGCAAATGCTCTGCTTTTTTTTTTTGTTTTTTTTACATGGTATTTCTCCCCCGTGGTCCTGGCCATCTCTTTTCCTTCTTCCATCCCCCAAGGATCAGACCCCCTTCCTTCTATGCCTCCAAGACTTACCCTTCATGGTAAGGTGGTGAGGAGTGACTCAACCCACCAGGAACAGATCCATCGACAGGGAGGTGTAATCTCGGGGGCAGCGCCTGCGGGGGACAGTGTTCATGCCGCTCAGCTGGGCCTTTCTCCACTTTTCTTGTGGAGGGGAGTGTGCAGTGCTGATGGAGGTAACCAGCATGCATGTTCGCATACTGCACGCCAGTTGGCTGCTCCTCCTCCGCGCCCCAACGTACGGGATTCAGCATGCCAACACCTAGCCTCCGATAGGTGTCAGGCAAGTGCTGATCCATGTTCCTCACCCTCCCCGGGAGAGGAAAGCTGTCCCCTGGATATTCGATCCTCTCCCACCCCAGCCGACCCCTAGCGACCCACTCGCACCACGAACACGGGTCACTGGTGTGGCAGGAGGTAAGGCATGATGCCTCAACCTTCCCCACCACTGGGCCAGCAATGCTCTGCTTTTTAATATATAGATTTCTCTCACTATGTCCTGCTGAAACAATGCCTTCAGTCTTACCACCTTGGTGCCTGACTTGTTAGGTCGCAGGAGCTAACCAGGGTCATGCTTGGTCAGTAGTAAGATGGAAGACCTCCAACATACATCAAGTGCTGCAGGAAGCAGTGTTGGCAGTATTAGTGTTGGTAGCCTGGCAGTGTGCATGCTGCCTTTGGTTATAAGTAACCATACCCGTGCCCTAGTATCGTGTTTGGAGGACATTGTTTTGTGGTGCCGTTTTTAGTCACAGACATTAAGCTGAGGTCCCCTCTGCCTGTTCTGGTGGTTATGTGGGTGAATGTTAAAGATCCCTGGACACTTCCTGGACAGAGCAGGAAATGTCCCTGCTATCCCAGTTGGATTTCCACATTAACTTGTTCACCAACAGATTAACCTGCTTCAGTATCATTTGGTTTGCATCTGGGCACAGAGAGTTGGAGAGTTGCTGTGTAGCATGCTGACACATAATTTCTGCAGTTTTTCACCATAAAGGTGTCTGTTCTTCAGTAATCATTCTGTGTGGCATCTGTGTTGATTGTAAAGCACTTTGAGATGCTTGCAAGAAAGGTACTATATAAATCAAATTATTATTAGTAGTAAAAGAATAATGTATTGGAAGGGGTGTATTATGAGATTTTTTTCACTTCCAAGGTGTATGATGGACATAAAATTCTGGAGAAAAGTTCAAGAGGTTTACATAGCCATCACATACTGAGAGTGTGAAAAAAAATTTTTACTTTTTATAATTACTGACTAGCATTATATACACAGTACACATAATGTTCACATTTTGAATTGCTGTTGTCCATTCCTGAGAGCCCAACCAAAGTCCCAGCTCACTTACTGCCCGAGGTGACTACCTGAGGTGCTTCTTTAGTTAACATTGCCCATTACAAAAATTTCACCCAAGATACTGTACAAGACAGCAGTGGAGGTGGCACCTTTTAAGCTACTTTTTGAGTTGCCACAGCCTCTCGCAGTTACTGTAGTTCTACACAATGAGTAACTTCCTCTGACTGATTTCCAGCACCATTTCAAGTTCACGCAAAGGGCTGTGAATGAACTGGAATCAAAGAGATATGAAAAAAAAACCCTATGGCATGAAGCAAGCAAGTTCAAGGGATTTACGCTAAATGAGGCATTGGCAGGGCATAATGCGACAGTTAATGTAACAGAGCTGTGATCAGTTTTGATTGTGAGAATAATTTGAAGCAGAACAGTTGTTTTTGTTGTGTGAGACAAGCTCTGTAACACGTGGGTGATAGTACATATACTGCATGTGTATTATCATTTATGTATTATGGACTTTGAAAGTCTTGAAAAATGGTATCTTATTTTACCAAACCCTTTAATTATATGAATAAATGATGGGGAACTGTAAGTTACAAGGTGACAATTCAATCAAGGAGTTTATGGAACATAATTATCCATAATAACCAATGAGGCCGAAGGTGAAGGTAGTTGATTTATTTGCCCTCTGCACCTACCACTACATCAGGAGCATGAAGTAGCTAAAGAAGCCATCTCTTTCTCACTCACAAAGCTGCATATACATCCCTCCTCTCACCATCACACCTTGGAAAGGACCCCTGCTGAATCTCCAAATCAAAAATTGCTCTGTTGTTCCCTTCCACGTCATATTTGTTGTTATGAACTATTGGCTAGTCTATATAAGGTATTTAAATTATATGTCTTTACTTTGTCCTTTCCCAGTTAGTCAACCCACTCTGGGGACCCCTGCGTGCCACCAAGTTTAGTTTTTATATTGTTTCTTTCAGGTACGTTCGTGCCGTTCTAATGCTAGGAATCCCTCACTTAATATTTGCACCTTAGCATTTTTTCCCAGCACAGAAGATGCCCTGGAAATATTACCTATGTAAACAAGAGAATTCAGAACTAGATTTAAACTCTGCCTGGTATCATGCTCAACTCGAGTCAGTTGGCTCAGATTTGTTTCTCTGCCTGAAGAGAGCAGTTGCCCCAAAGTCAGCTCCAGGATTACTGGTCTCCAGACATTTTTTTGTGTTTAAAAGTTTTAGTTTCAGTCATAAATAAGCTAAGTTTTGATAACTCTGCATTAGCTAGGGAGTTAGTGTTGTTTTTGTGAATTTTAGCATTTTCTCCAGTTCCCGATTGATCCCAAGGAACTGGACAAGGCCACATTAAAGCATGCTTCCTGCTTTTAGGGAACTGCATCTGAACTGTCTTATTTTTGTGTAAGACATTACCATGTAGGCTTTTTAGCATTTTCCCCCATGAGACAGTTGCAATTCCCTATTGAGGGAACTGGACTGAAAGAACATCTAATTTTAAAGTATAACCACTCATTTTCACTACATTTCAGTTTCTGTTTATTCTGTAGACGTTCTTAGTAAAGGGCACTACATTTTTCAAATGCTCCTCATTTTTTCTCTCAGATTCCTGTTTTAACTTTTTTAAGAAGCTAACACATTTTTTCAAATGTCTTCAGAAACTGGCATGTCTGATAGACATAAAAAAGGACAGGTCCAACAGGCTTTAAAAACTGTCAGATTTGTTTCCAGCTCCTGGCAAGGCAGCTTTCAACAAGCTTTGTTTAAGGTGTTTGGGTTCAGATCACAATTGTACTAATTGTCAGCTCTGTAAGAAGTTTTGCCCTAAAACCCAAAAGAAGAGTCTTTTTTTTTTGTTAGTTGTTTAACTAGGACTAGCACACTAAGCTGAAATCTTTTTTACAGGTGCGACCTGGGAGCACAGGAAGGTTAAGTGACTTGCTCAAGGTCACACAGTCTGCAAGTGGAAGCTTTGGGATTCAAACCCAGGTCTGGTCTGCTGGATGTCACCAGATTTGCAGCTTAGAGCCTTAAACCACTGCGCTAAACTGCCTCCTTGAAAGAGAATAGTGTATGGCTTCTCAGTCTTCCTCCATGTCACCCAAAAAAATCAAGGCTCTGAGGGAGTTCCTCACGTTAGCGTGTTTGTCTTCTCAAATACAGTAGCAGCCCCTGTCAAAGGGCACCAAGAAAAAAAAGAAAAAGCTGCCCAGCCATGAGATAAGCCTGGTAAAGATACCAGGGTGTCCAAAAGGGAGAAGAACCCTGAGACCAGTGATGGCAGATATACAAATAACAGAGCCTCAAAGCAGGCATTGGAAACAGTGTCTGCCAAGAAAAAAACCAAAAGAAAACAACGTCCTTACCACTCCTTCTGAAAAAGGAAAGGAGCAGGCTTTGAACCAAAGACAGATGCCCTCATCAGAGGACATGACGAAAACGTGGCAATTTTTCCAAGCTTTCCAGATCGTGGGAAATTTTATGAATATACCTGCCCCCCCCCCGAGTAAGGCTCCTATCTATCTGCCTGTGAAGGAGGAGAAGGAGGAAGAAATGTACTATGAAAAGGAGGAGGAGTCTGGCTGGCCCAGTGGTGCTGAGGGCTGAGGTGCTGGACACCTTACCCCACACTACACCAGTGATCCAGGTTCAGGAATGACCTCAGGTCACTGGAGTGCCAGCATGGGGGGGGGAGTGGGAGCAAGATTGAGCAGTGGCTGTCCTCTTCTGGGAAGAGGGGGTCACCCGCCCTTAGTCCCGCTATCACTGGATGAAGCTCTGGTAATAGGCGCAGTCGGTAACGGGTGACTTGTAGGGTGGGGCATCCTGTAAGGCATGCATATGCATGCCTCCACACATGTGCATCACGTCGGGAATGTGTGGGAGTGGGACTAAGGGGGAGCAGCCAATAAAGTACTTACGGGAAAAAAAAAAAAGAGGAGGAGGAGGATGAACCTTTTGAACCAGATGATTCACTTGAGCAGGAATTTGACTCCCCTCCAATGCTTACAGAGGAATACTCATCTTTTTCCTCCTTTGTTAGGCAAATGGTGAACACCCTCAACACCCCCCTCAGGAAACTGAGGAGGATGTGGAATATATGGACATGATGGGGCTAGCTCATGCAAGGAAATTGCTAGTTCCCATTCACAAATCATTATTAGAAAAAAAAAAACTTCAAATGTCTTGTCTGCACCTACTTCAGCTGCAGCCATAGACAAAAAGATTGAAAAAAATATCAGGTGGATAGATGGTGGGTGGAATATCTGTATGGCCAGCCTGATAATCAAAGTGTAGTGCAGGTGGCTGCCTGTGAGAAGGCTAAAATACCCTTCTCTGTACATCCTCCTGAAAAAGATTCTCGAAAATTGGATAACATGGGCAAAGAGTTTACACATAATTTTTACTGCTCATTTGCAGGTGGTCATTATAGCCCAGTACCAGAAGGCATTGTGGAATACAGTGGTGCCACTGGCTGACAAGGCTAATGGTAAACTGGCACAGGATCTGACTGTCACAGCAAAGTCAGCCCTGGATGCTGCTAAATACCACTTTCACGCAGCTGTGGACATTAATAAGACTGCCTCAAGAGTCTTAGTGCAAGCAGGTTCTTTGAGGTGATTCTCTTGGCTACAAAAAATCATCCTTTCTCAAGACCCTCAGACAAAAGTCATGGATTTCCAGTTTGAATGAGATTTTCTTTGTAGAAACAAAGCAAATGCATACAGAAAAAAGTGGATGGATACAAAACCGCTTACAAGAGCAAAGCTGAGAAGGAAAAAGCCTCTACATCTTACAGGCCTTATGATAGTGGAGGCAAGGGCAAGGGCCACTTCACCAAAGCCTATGCTGCACACACCCCCTATGAATATAAACACCAAAGAGGTTTCTATAGGGGCAGAGGCAGGAGGGGCTCCAAGCATGCTGCTGCATGGTATGCCATCACTATGATGAAACATTTTCAGCGACCCACACTACAGCGACAACAGTGCCAGGTCACTGTAGTGCCGGTGTGGGACCCCAACACTGCTTTCAGGGGGTCTTGCACCACCTCCCTGAATCAACTCTGTCTCAGAGTTGATTATGCTAGTTGCAGGGGGTGTGGGGGGGACAGAGCCCTCCATACAAGGGGAGTTTGGGGGCAAAGGCCCCCTGAAAAAACAGCGCCTGAAGTGACTGCTTTTATTCTGACCGCAAATGCGGTCGACATAAAGGAGTTGCTGTAACATCGGTCGACATCGAATTTGTCGACCGACTGTTATAGATCCCTGCTGCAGCACCAGCCCCCAAGCATCAGTCAAAACAAACACCCTGACAATTCTGCCCAGGTCGCCCAGCTATTGGCAGTGTGGGGAAGGCTGACCTACTACTTCCAGGAATGGGTAAACATTACCACAGACAAGTGGTTCTTGGAAGGAGTGGGCCAAGTGTTGTCCCTTCAGTTAAAATTTCCAAAACTGCAGAAACACAAACACTTTCCACCACACTCTCCAACAGAAAGAATTCTGCTGGAACTCGAAGTAAACAAACTGCTTCAAAAACAAATTCTGGTCAGAGCCAATATGGCTGCATAGGGCCATTCACGCCGTACGCGGAGATCACGGAGCTCATGGGGGAAAGTTCTCTGTCAAGATGGAGCTCATGGCAGAAAAGTGTGCCATGTCCAAGATGGCCACTGGAGTTCACACATGCACACTGAGACACGGTGGCCATCTTAGGCATGGGGACCATTTCTGCCGTGAGTTCTGTGCGCATGTGCGACTCAAAATGTAGAAGTACCGCATTAAAGTAGTAGTGCACCCACAGGGGGTGCCTACCATGCTATGGAGGGGAACTGCGGCCGTGGAGAGGAGGATCGGGGAAATACCACACACCACCAACAAGATGTGCACTGTTGACAAATGACTGCATCACTGTAGGAGAGGACTGGGATGGAATCTGGTCACGGTTAATTCTCTCTCCTACAGTGATAGAAAAATGGCTGCATAGCCCCATCCATATACTTAACCAGAAAAAAACAAAGACCATAATCTTCTGCAGCTCCCAAAACAAACACAAACAATATCAGCTCTTCATTAAAACCAAGCAAGGACTCACCCTCAAACAAGTTCATATCTTCAAATACCTCGGCCTCACCCTTGACTGTAATCTCTCCTATGTCCCACACATCAATAATGTGGCAAAAGTAGCCAACACCAGGATGGGCCTACTATTCCGACATAGGAAACATCTAACCCCAGAAGCTCTGTCCATAGCTGTCCAGAGCTCCATCATCAGCATCATTGACTACGGTCTCATTATCTATGGATCTGCCACAACCTCATCTCTCAGGTGTGTTTCCACTTCCCTCAATCAAGCCTTCCGACTCGTTACTGGTTCCCACCATCTCACCCACACCTGCGACCTCTACTCCAAAACAGGCTGGCTGCAACTGAACAACTGAATCAAATTCCAAACCTGCATCACTGCTAAGAAAATCATGATGGGAAAGGCACCACCAGGAGTCAGCACCCTCCTCAAACCCAAAATCACCAACCGCAACACCAGGAGCTCTAAGACCCAAATCCTTCAAAACCCTTCTGCCGCACGTTCCAAGGCCAAAGGTCATTTGCATACAGGGCTCTATGTTGGCTGAATGAGCTCTCTAGTGACACTTCATCCACAGCAACGCTTGGAGCGTTCATAAAAAAGCTCCGCCACTCCATAACTGGCACCTCCACCTGTGCTTGCACCCCATAACATCTTCATTCCCTACGCTGCTTCTGACCTTATAGGTGTCAGTTTCTGCCCTCTTTTCTTGCACTTACCTGTCCAATACAACTTCTAATGCACTTGCCCTGTGTCTGTCCTGACAAGGCCCCTCGGCTGCTTCACCCTGACCCTCTACACCTATGCCTTCCCCTACCCTCAGCCCTCTCCCCTTCTTGCCCTCTTCCTCCTATTGTTTCTTGATTTACTCATTGCTCAGTCTGATTTTGTCAAGCAAAGTTACTGTCTAAAACCATGTACCTGTAACTATTTTATGTTTTAGTGTCTGTTACCCTGTAACCAGCGTGACGTGGAACCTTTGTAAAAGAGCCTTGGCTCAAAGGTACTTTGTAATCCTAGACACAAATAAATAAAACAAATAAAAAATGCGGTCATAAAAAGCAATAAAAAGGTCCCTCTCTCACAGTGGGGTAAGGGGCTGTTTTTTGGGTGCTTCTCAACCCACAAGAAAAGTGGTGACCCATTTTAGACCTCATGGGCTCGATATTCAAAAATGGGCAAAACAAAGCGCAGATATTTGCACTGTGCCTTGTGATTGCTCAGGTGTCCAAAAAGCTGTATTCAGTGGAATAGTGCATCGGCGCTATTTGACTGAATATAGAGCCATTACAACCCAATGCTACAGGTGCTAAGGGGCCGTTTGCGTGTCCATTATTGACTCATTTGCATGGGTGGCCAGGCAATGTAACGGGCGCTGCCCCCTCCACTTTATCAGTCCCAGACAGCTATCCCTGGTACTAGTGGTCCCACCACCCCGCTGATCTCCGACCCACTGTTTAGAAAACCTCTCTCCCTAGTACCTAGTGGTCCCCCTTCACTGATTGCAGCCTGATATAAGTAAAAGGTTTCCCTGGTGTCTAGTGGTTCCACTACCGCTGAACGCTGGCCCAGTGTTAAAGTAAGTCATTCCTTGTTGTCCATTAAGCATGTAAAAAGGTTTCCCTGGTGTCTAGTGTTCCTCCCCACTGATTGCTGGCCTGATGCAAAAAAATAAAGGTTTTTCTGGTGTCTAGTAGTCCCCCTGCTGATCGCTAGCCAATGCATGTAAAAACATTTCCCTGGTGTCTAGTAATCATCCCCCCTGCCAATCGCCAGCCCAATGTCAAAGTAAATCATTCCCTGGTGTCCAGTTGTCCCACCCACCCGCCAGAATGCTCCATGTGAACAGGTACTACCTGGCATCCAGTGGACCCCCCACCCAACACACAGATACCGTTCCCAGTATCCAGTGTATCCCTACTCCCTGTACATAACATATACCCCATTCCCTGGTGTCTAGAGGACAACACTCCCTATCCCCCAATCCCCTGTAGGCTTTATAAAGCCATTCCCTGGCATCAAGTAGACCCTCCACCCCCCCACCTTGGCAGATAGTGCCCCACTACCATGCTTCCTCCCCATCCTGACCCCAAGCCGGTGACAGTCACAGTCCTCCACTCTCTACCATGGTCAGCCAGCCGGTGACAGTCACAGTCCTCCACTCTCTACCATGGTCAGCCGCCGACTGAGCTGTCAGTGAGCATGTACTGTATACATTACGCACTGACTGATTGACAGCATACAGTATGCACTCACTGACAGCTCAGTCAGTGGCCGGCCATGGTGGAGAGCAGAGGGCTGTGCCAGTCATTGGCTTGGAGTGGGGAAGGCAGTGGTGGGGCACTACTTGCCTGTGTGGAGGGTCTGCTACATGCCAGGGAATGGCATTATGAAATCTTCAGGGGATGGGGGATGGAGGTGGGGCCGTTAGACACCAAGGAATGGGTTATCTGTTATGTGCAGGGGAGTGGGATGGGGCAGGGATACACTGGACATGGGGAAATGGTATCTGTGTGTCGGGCGGGTGATCAGGTGGGGGAGGAACCACTGGACACAAGGGATCACCTGTTCACACATCGGACATGGGTGCAGGTGGTGAGAGTGGGACCACTGGACACCAGGGAATGATTTACTTAAAATTGGGCTGGCGATCAGTAGGGAGGTCCACTAGACACAATGGAAATATTTTGACATGCATTGAGCAAAATTGGCCGGGGGGACCACTAGACACCAGGGAACCTTATTTCTTGCATCAGACCAGTGATTGACAAGGGGGGACACTAGGCACCAGGGAAACCTTTTACTTACAAAGGGCTGGGGATCATTTGGGGGGGGGGGCAACTAGACACCAGGAACTACTGTGCTTGGGATCAGGGATCACCACACTTCCTCTGCCAACCACTAGTGTTGCGCAGGAGTAAGTCGGGGCTGTGGTCACACTGGGTACAGTTATCCCATCCTTACAGTCAGGATATTGACTAGGGTAACTGGATCTAAAAGATGCATACTTTCACATTTCAGTCATACCTACCCACAGACAGTACCGCAGATAAATGCTAGAAAACTGTCAGTACTGGTTTGTAGCCATTGCCTTCGATCGTACTTCAGCACTAAGGGTTTTCCCAAAGTGGTGGCAGCACACCTGAGAAGGTGTGGGGAGTTTTCCTTACCTGAATGACTGGCAGTTTCTGGGAAAATAGAATAAGAGGCAAGGTGCTTTATCCAGAAGATTAAAAGCACCCTGGAGAAACTGGGGTCTCTGATAAATATGCAGAAGTCCAAAACAGAACCTGTCCAAGTGTTGGACTTCATAGGTACAGAATTGGATACCCTGCAGGGGAAAAGCCATCCTTCCTCAGGGGAGGGTAACAACTCTGACTGCCACAACAAAATCCTTCACAGTGGGCCAGCCAATGCCTGTAATGGATTTCCTGCAACTACTGGGCCACATGCCAGTTTCCACAGCTATGGTCATATGTGCCAGATTTCAGATGAGGGACATGCAGTACTACTTAAGAGACCACATGTGAAAGATGGGACTCCCAACTGGTGCCAGTGACAACAGCATTTTTTAGGGCACTAGACTGGTGGAAAGAAAAAAGCAACCTTAGAGAGGGCATTTCCTTCCTCCAGCAATCCCTAACAAGAGTCCTCACAACAGATGCTTCACTCCTAGGGTGGGGTGGCCACCTGGAGGACCTCACAGTAAGTAACATCTGGAACCCACAGAAGACCCAGGAACATATCCATCTCCTGGGACCGCAGGGTAGTATTTCTGGCAATGTAAGCCTACTCTTCCTAGCTGCAAGGTCAGTTTGTCCAGATCAGAACAGACACCACAACAATATGCTACATAAACAAGCAGGGAGGTACAAGATCCTCAAGACTGTGCACAGAAGCAATAAGGATCTGTAACCTGGCTTACTCCATAGATGTAGAGATCTCTGCAATACACCTGCCAGGCAAATACAATGTTCTGGCAGACTCCCTAAGCAGAATCAGCCAGGGAAAGCATGAATGGACCCCGAACCACTAGGTTCCAGCCATAATTTTTAGAAGATGGGCCACTCCAGAAATAGACCTGTTAGCCTCCTGGGAGAACAATCAGCATTGAAATTTTGCTGCAAGCTACCAGCCATGGTCACAGTCTCAGATGATGCATCTGCTCTGGATTCGTCAAGGAGGTTTCTGTATGCCATTCCACTATTCCCATTGATACAGAGTGTGCTCCTGAATCTCAGGAGACAGCCTGCAACAATGTTCCTAATAGCCCCAGACTGGGCCAGGCAGGCCTGGTACTTACTACTCCTGGCACTATCCAGCAAGAACCCAATTGGCCTGCCACTGAGTTACAATATGCTGCCCCCATCTCAGGGCAGGATAACATTCCCAGGCCCCAGGATGTTACACCTGAGGGCAATATTCTTGAAGAGCTAAAGTACTCTGTATTGAATACGAACATACAAAACTACCAGCAGATACAGGACAAATGGTCTATCGCGTCTGCTCGATTGTGCAGCACAAAGGTTAGACTCCTGCTGCTCCCTCCCACCCCTTGGCCCTCTGTCTTCCCCCTCATCTTCCCACTAACTAGTGTCTTGTCCTTAACCCTATCCCGCCCCCTTTTAAAGCTCTCCACTGTTTTAAGAAATACCACTTCTTCAGGAAGCGTGTTCCATCCCCCTACCACCTTCTCCACGAAGTAATGCTTCCTCACCTTCATCCTGACTCTACCCCCCACCAGCTTCAGGCTGTGCCCCCTAGTAATCCCTTCTCCCTTTAATTGAAACATGTCCTCTGTACTAACCCTGTTGATGCCCTTTAAGTACTGGAAGGTTTCAATCTTATCACCCCTTTCCCTTCTCTCCTCCAGTGAGTACATGTTGAGGTCCCTCAACCTATCCTCGTAAGGCTTCCCCTCCATACCTCTGATCATTTTAGTCACCCTTCACTGTACCCTCTCCAGTAACCTGATGTCCTTCTTTAGGTATGGGTTCCAGAACTGTACAAAGTACTCCAAGTGCGGCCACACCAGTGACCTGTACAGTGGCAGAATGACTTCTCCCCTTGAGGTGATTCCTCTAGCAGTGTACCCCAGTATTCTATTGGCTTTTGCTGCTGCTTTACTACATTGAGACAAGTGGTTCATATTCTTTGTGACCATTACCCTCAAATCCTTTTCCTCATCAGAGATGGACAGCTGAACCCCTCCCAGATGATAACAATACCCAGGATTTCTCGCTCCGAAGTGCATGACCTTGCACTGCTTAGCATTGAACCCCAGCTGCCAAGTGTCTGACCGCTGCTCAAGCCTTCCCAAATCTTCTTGGAGGCCTTTTCCTCCCTCTACCCCATCCAAAACTGCCCATATCTTGGTGTCATCTGTGAATAGACCAATTCTGCTCCTAACTCCAACTGCTGTATCAACTATGAAGATGTTAAACAGCACTGGCCCCAGCACTGAACCCTGTGGGACCCCACTGGTGACTGCCCTATGAGTTGAGAGTACCTCCCACAGCCACCCTCTGATGTCTGTTCCCCAACCACTTACCAATCCATTTAATCAATTTCTCCCCTGCTCCCAGGTTCCTCAATTTACTAGTTAATCAGCCATGTGGTACCAAGTCAAAGGCCTTGCTGAAATCCAGATATAGGACATGTACGGCCTGACTGGTGTCTAGTTCTTTTGTCACCCAGTCAAAAAGTGAACCAGGTTTGTTTGACATGATCTCCTGGAGACAAACCCATGCTGTTTGTCATCCATAAGACTGTTCAACTCCAAGAAGGTCACCAATGTTTCCTTTAGGATCGTTTCCATGAGCTTAGCCACAATGGATGTCAGACTGACTGGTCTGTAGTTACCAGGCTCGTCCTTGGGACCGCTCTGGTGCAGGGGTACCACATGTGCCATCCTCCAGCCCTGAGGCATGCCCCCCGTCTGCAGGGAAGTATTGAACAAGTCTGCCAGTAGTGCCACCAGGACCTCAGCCAACTCCCTCCGGACGCTAGGGTGCAGCCCATCTGGCCCTGGAGCCTTGTCCATGTTCACTGACTTAAGGCCCTCAAGCTCCATGCTCACAGGGATCTCACCATCCATTATCCTATCTCCTCCCATGCCAGTGCTGCCCTGCCCCTGCAATATTGGCCCATCTCTCTCCTTGGTAAAAACTGAGCAGAAGTACTCATTGAGCACCTCTGCCTGTTCAGTCCCCTTCTCTACCCAATCTCCATCCTTCTTTATCCTGGTTATTTGCTCCTTGCAGTTCCTCTCCTCCCTTATGTACTTGAAGAAAGCCTTGTCTCCCTCCTTAATCCCCTCTGCTAGCCTTAGCTCCTTTGAAGCCTTGGCAGCCCTCACAGCCCTGCTCGCCTCCCTGGTTTTCCTTGTGTACTGCTCCCTATCATCCACTCTTTTGGACCCTTTCCATCTTCTGAAGGCTGTCTTTTTTCTCCCTCACCCTTATCTGCACCTCCTTTGACCACCAACATGGTTTTTTGGTCCCTGCCTTCTTACTGCATTTCTTTGTGCAGGTGTCTATGGCCGCTAACAGGCTTTCCTTCAGGATGACCCAGTTCTGGATGGTATCCATGTCAGGGGTGATGCTAGCCAAATGCCCCCTGAGGATGTCAACCATCTTGCAGAAGTCAGCCCTTTTGAACTTCACTGTCTTGGTTTTTGTAGATGTCCCCTCCCTACCAATATCCAGAGAGAACCACACTGTTCGGTGGTTGCTACCTGCTAAGGGGTCCTCAGTCCATACGCCCCACACGTAGTCTCCATCAGTCAGCACAAGATCCAAGATGTTCCCCTCCCTTGTAGGTTCCTCCAACTTTTGTGACAGGAATACATCCTGGAAGGCTTTCAAAATGACATGCTCCCTAGTGCTTGTGCTAGACATGGTTTTCCAATCTACCCCTGGTAGATTGAAATTCCTGACCACCACAGTGCCACCCCTTCCACAGTGATTCTGTAACTGATCTGTCAGTCCTTTATTGATGTCCTCTGACTGTGAGGGTGGTCTGTACACAACCCCCAGTCTGACCCTTTTACCTTTATTTGCAGTTGAACCCATAATGCTTCCAGCCTCCCCTCGCCTCCCTTCTCCATACTGCTCACTATCCCTTCCCTCACAAATAAAGCTACCCCTCCACCCTTCCCTTTTGTCCTAGCCCTGTGATATAGTCTGTATCCCAGTAACATGATGTCCCAGTCATGGTGCTGGCTGGCCCATGTCTGGGTGATGGCAGCTATATTTACCTACCCTTCTGCCATTTGCTTGGAGCTCTGGTATTTTGTTCCCCAAGCTCCTTGCTTTTAGTGACAACACCATCCAACTGGATCCCCTGCTTACCCCCAGTACTTCCCTCCCCTCTACCTCCTTCGCTTTTTGATTGCCCCCCTTCTCCTCCTTATACATAGGGGAGGCACATTGCCTCCTCTTCTTTTGGCTCTGCTGCCCAGTCCTAAGCTCCCCCAGTCAGTTTAAATTATACTTGGCGTAATGAACTCCACAGTTTCTGTTTCAGGACACAGGAACCCTCCTTGCTCAGGTGAAGCCTATCTGATGAGTAGAGGTTCTTGTTATCTCATGTTGCCCCCCAACCCTCTACTGATCCAAACCCCACAGTTCTACACCACTCTGCCAGCCATGCATTAAATTCTATGATCCTCTGTTTTCTAGCTGTGCTTGCCCTGGGCACTGGTAGGATCTCAGAGAATGCGACTGTTTGCCCCTCGAGGCTGCACAATCTGCCCAATTCCCTGGAACTGTCCTGCAATTCCTCCACGCTGCTGCCCTCCAGATCATTAGTGCCTTAGTGCACCACTATGTGGGGATTGTCCCCCTGTCTTTTCCACACATTTAAAGACATGCTGTCCTACTCTAAATGCCATCATACCTGTCATGCATTCCACCAGATAGAACTCTTCCTGGCTCCTTTGCCCCCCACCTGATACCTTTCACTATTCAGTCACCCAGTATGATGACCCTCTGTTCTAATCCCTGCAGCCCCCCAGTTTCCTCACCCATAATCTGCCTCTTACCCCATTGTCCCACCCCTCCAGCACTGTCATTTCCCCCTGTTGTCTCTGCTTCCTCCATTGTGCTCTCTCCAGGGAGTGTCTCTTTTCTCTCACTGGCATAGCGTTTCTGCCCTCCCTCCTGCCTCCCACGATCCATGTGCTTTCCTCCTTCTCTTATATCCCGGTCTCCCAATCCAATGAACTTTTCCACTCCATCATGCTTGCCTCCTGGCTGGCCTCCCCTTTGCAGGCCATAGTCCCCATACGGGTCCTCATTCCCCATGCCCCGTTTCCTCCTGCTCTATCTATTCCCCTTCCCAAAGCCTTCTTAAGTTCCAATGCACTCCTGACCCCCACCCATGTCATATCACCAGCTTGCCCACTGTTGTTCCCACTGCCTGACCCTCTTGTCTGCCCTCCCAGCCCCCTCTCCACACCATTACCACCTTCACTTAACCTCTGCCCACCATCTGCTTGCTCGCCCTTCCCTAATGCCTCCTCCTTCCCACCCCCCACTCCTTAGCCTCTGCTATCCTGCTTGTATCCTCTGACACCTTGACCTTGCCATCAGCCAGACCAATAACCTCTTTTGTGTTTCTACTCCCCCTTGCTATTGTCTCCCCTTGAAATTCCTGCTCTCCAGCTCCTTCAGACTAGCCAGCACAGAGAACCTGTTGCTCTCCTCTCTCACCTCTCCTTGCATTGTCTCTGATCCTTTGTACTGAGTGTTCCAGTTCCGTTTCCTCCCAGGTCCATGTCTAACCCTTTTTTGGACCATTGTCCTCTGCTTTGCTCCTTCCTCTAGTGGCTCATGAGGGTACGATGGTGCTGGCCCTGCCTGTTCCATTCTGTGCCTGCTGTCTGTGCTATTTAAGTATGCCTTCCTATGGTCCCTTGTTCTCAGCTGGCCCCTCTACCCCCTTTCCTCTCTTCTGCACAGCTCCCTCCTCAGCCATGCAGTTTCCTCCTTTAGCTGCACAAGCTGCTTGCACACCAAGCACCCCTCTGCTGTCCATGCAGTCTTTAAGAAAATGGCAGCCCCGCATCCATTGCAGTTGACAGTCCTTCCTACATCCCCTCCTGCACTGTTCCTGCTCATCCTCCCCAGCCCAGTGCCCGTCCCTACTTCTGCTTCTGCCCTTGAAGCCTGCCTGCCCGCCCAATCCCCTGGTACTGCTATACTCTTTACTTACCTAGTTCCAATGCCCCCCAGTCTACTACTATATCCTAACTCGATACCATTAAGATATGATATCTTCCTTGATCGTTTAATTCTGTTGCACAGCTCGGACCATAGTGTTACATCGATACCTGTGACTGTTATGGAATTCCCTTTCTCCTCCAGTCTATCAGAGGAGATCCTGAGGGTGCTTACAGTTTCCAGAAAACCAGCAAGCAGATAAGCATACTCCTCTAAGTGCAAGAGATTTTCATACTGGTGCACTCCCAGAAAGATAATTCCAAAGCAGATTGGGTTGCCCACAGTACTGTACTACCTAGTGCACTTGCAGTCCTTAGGCCTAAGGTCATCAAAACAAAAGGTTCATCTCGCAGCACTGTCAGCCTTCACATGAACATGCAAAGGCAAGTCACTGGCATCACAGCCTATTTTTAAAAGGTTTTTCAAAGATGTGAGCCATCTGTACCCACCTGTAAGGGACCCAGTCCCCCATGGGCCCCGAATATTTGCCTTGCCCACCTGACGGAGGCCCCCTTTCAGCCTATGGCTACTGCTCACCTAAAATATGCTACATGCAAAACCATTTTCCAGATTGCCATGACATCTGCTAGAATAGTAGGTGAGCTGCAAGTCCTCTGCACAAAACCAAACTACATTATCTTCCACATTGACAACGTAGTCCTCAGAACCAATAGGAAGTTCCTACATAAGGTGGTATCACAATTCCACCTGAACCAGTCAATTGCCTTTCCTGTACTCTGTCCCTAGTTCTTCAGCCCCAGCCCAAGTGAGCAAAAACTGCATAGCCTGGATCTGAAGTGAGTACCTGGCATCTACCTGGACCAGACAAAGGTCTCTGGTCACTCAGCTATCTGTTTCCCTATGGTGCGGCGGACAAAGGCAAACCAGCAGCTAAGAGGACAGTCATTCACTGGATAGTCTCTTGCATTCAGTTTTGTAATGAAAAAGCTGTGGAAATACCACCCAGAGGCCTAAGAGCACATTCAATAAGGGGTACCTTTGCCTCTGTGGCATCCACAGGGAGCATCCCATTAATGGACATTTACAAAGCTGCTTCCTGGAAAACAGTGCACACATTCACAACACACTGTTTTTTGGACATACAGTCCAGAAGGGATGCCAGCTTTGGAACTGCTGTCTGCAAAATCCTTTTTCTAAAGTATGTTCATGACCCATCCTCCCAAGGTACTGCTGTAGAGTCTACTAAGATGTAAACATTAAGTGAGAGATTCCTGGGGTTAGAAGAAAACATTACTCACCAGAATAATGTTGTTTCTTCTTGGGGATCCCTCAGAGTATTGTTGTTTCTTCTCAGGAATCCCTCACTATGTTTACACTTCCTAAACCTGCATCCCCTTCCAGAACCTGAAAACAGGTTCACATAAGAATCATTTATTTTCTGTGAAGTTGCTTGAGCATTACTATTGCAGTTCCTCGACAATTGTAAAATGTGGTCATTTAAATATTTTTTCACTGTTCTTAAATATTTCCAACATCTCTGTCTTTATTTTGTTTGGTGTCTTTAAAAATTCTTTTTTTTTTTTAATTTTTGAAAATTCTTGGTATCCATGTAGCTAATTTTGGTAGCCACAGCTCCCCTCTAGCCATGTAAACAAATCTGAGCCAACTGCCTAGGGTGCAGCATGATACCAGGCAGAGTTTGAACCTACATTCCAAATTCTCTAATTTGTATACAGTATGTTCTATCTCTGGGGCATCTCTCTGTGCTGGAAAGAGATGCTAAGGTGTAAAGATAGTCAGGGATCCCTAAGAAGAAACCACATTATTACAGTGAGTATTTTTTTCTTATTGCATTACTAATAAAATAAGCTAATCCATTCAAAAGATAAGCAGGGAAATGCCAGTGCTGGAGTTACTGTAAGGCTCAACTCCTTCAGTATTACTGGAGAATCCCAATATTGATTTTCAGGGTCCATGATGGGGATTTGCATGAGTGTGGCTGAAATGATGGGTGAGCTGTTTTTGCAGCTGCAGTTTGGAGGATTGAATGATTACTTACTGACTTACCTAGAGGTGGGCCACAGCGGCAGTTTTGTGAAGGCTGAACCCCGGTAGATAGTGGCTTAATGAATCTGCAAGCAAATGTCGAATTAGAATTTATTATACTAGCAAGAATATCGGGTATATGACAGTAGAGGGTAATTTTCATTAACTGTGATCTGTTCATATAGAGGCAAATACTTTGCTATAAACAGCTCCACTAAAAACAGGCTGATGACTCATGGTGACTTGTAAAAGTTTCTAAGTGCAATATAAACAAAAGAGCTACTTTTCTGTAACACCAAGGGATATGTCTTTTAATTTATTTTATCTTTAAAATGTAAAACTGTGTTTGTTACCACATCAAAAATACCATATTTAAGAGAAGGGGCCTGGGAAGGGGAAACTGATGTCTATGAAATTCAGAGTATATGGAGTCTAATTATCCACTATACTCTCTCCCCCCCCCCCCCATGTTTCTCTCTGTCTGTTGGTCTGAATGGCTAACCATTTTACAGCTTGTTTATGTACCCTGATTTGGTGTTCTTCTCTAGACACAAAAATAGATGCTATGACTGATGCTGGTCACAGAACAATGTTTTGCATCCAGTTTAAGCAGCAACATTGTATCTTCAGCTTTGTTAAAACTGACAAGGTAAGGTGGTGGTGGTGGTGGGGGGGGGTGACCTATATGTGAGGGACACTTACAGATAAATATGTACTCTATTTATAAGGTATGGGAGAGGGTTATTAAGGATGGAGTTTAATAAAGTCCTATCCTTGCTATAGAAGCAGAATCTGTTGGCAGATAAGGACCATACGGCCCACCTAGTCTGCCCATTTCCCTACTCACTGCTGCAGCCCCAGATTCTATTTGATCTGTGGCTCTCCTGCTCTGCACATCTCCAGGGTACCTTTATACTTATCCCATGCACTCTTAAACCCCTGTTTGCACCCCCACCATTTCTGCTGGAAGGCTGTTCCACGGCTCCACCACCCTTTCAGTGAAAAAGTACTTCCTAAAATTACCCCTGAGTCTTCCACCCTTCAACCTCATATCATGCCCCCTTGATCTTGTGCAGAGGTTTCTCTGAAATATGATTTCCACCTGTACCCTGTTTATTCCCCTAAGGTATTTGAAAGTCTCTATCATATCTCCCCTCTCCCTTCTTTCCTCCAGTGAATAGATATTAAGGTCCTTAAGTCTTTCCTTGTAGGGCTTCTGGTGCAGCCCTTCTCTGGACTGCCTCTATTTTGTCAATGTCTTTCCAGAGATGTGGTCTCCAGAACTGGACACAGTACTCCAGCTGAGGCCTCACCAGTGATCTGTACAGTGGCATTGCCACCTCTTTCCTCCTGCTTGTTATGCCCCTCCCTATGCACCCCAACATTCTGTTTGCTCTTCCCACCACCTTTTCACACTGTTTGGTCACCTTTAGGTCATCAGATATGATAACCCCCAGGTCTCTCTCCTGACTTGTGGTGGCCAGAATTTCCCCACCCACCCATCCTGTACTCCTCCCTTGGATTCCTGTGAACCAGGTGCATGATCTTGCACTTTTTAGCATTGAAACACAGCAGCCAGACACCTGACCACTTCTCTAATAGGCTTAGGCCCTTTCTCATTTTTTCCAACCCCTCTGTTGTGTCCACTATTTTGCAGATCTTGGTGTCATCTGCAAAGAGGCACACCTTTCTCTCCAGACACTCTGCAATGTCACTAATGAAGACATCGAATAAAACTGGCCCCAGCACCAACCACTGTGGTACTCCACTGGTCACCTCCTTTTCCTCAAATTTCATGCCATTTACCACCACCCACAGAGTACTCTCCTTTAGCTAGTTCCCAACCCACTTTACCACCGTAGGACCCACTCCCAGGCTCCCCAATTTATGTAGCAATCTGCTGTGCAGGACGGTGTCGAAGGTCTTGCTGAAATCCAGGTAGGCCACATCCACCACCCCTCCCTGATCTACCACCCTGGTTACCCAGTCAAAAAAATGTACAGGATTCGTCTGAAAGGACCTTCCCGCTGAGAATTCATGCTGCCTTGGATCCTGTGCCCCGCTATCCTCCAGAAACGTCACAATCCTCTCCTTAAGTAAGGACTCCATAAGTTTCCCTACTACTGAGGTCATGCTTACAATCTGTAATTGCCTGCCTCCTCTCTGATTCCATTCTTGTGGAGAGGGACCACATCTGCTCTCCTCCAGTCCTCAGGTACCTCCCCCGTTCTCTAGTGATGCATTGAAAAGGGCAGCCAGTGGTTCTGCCAGCACTTCCCTGAGTTCCTTCAGTACTCTGGGGTGGATCCCATCTGGCCCCATTGCCTTATCTGCTTTTATTTTCCAGAGTTCTTCTAGGACTCTTTCCACCGTGAATGGGCTAGTGTCTACTTCCCTCCCCTGAAAACCCCTCTTAATGAGTCTCGTTCCCTCACCCTCCCCTTCCCTGGTGAACGCTGAACAAAAGTACTTGTTCAGTATCTCAGCCTTTTCTAGGTTGTCCTCCACCCTTTCTCCTCCTTCCTCCTTCAGTCTAACAGTCCCATTTCTGATCTTTTTCCTCTCGCTAATGTATCAGAAGAAGGTCTTGTCGCCTTTCTTAATAGCCTAGGCTATACCTTCCTCTGTCTGTGCTTTAGTCCTTCTAATTTTTTTCCCAGATTCCCTCTGCTTCTCCAGATATTGTTCTCTGTCCTCATCCTTTTGTGTTTCCTTGTATCTTCTGAAGGCTCTTTTCTTTTCTTTTCCCTTACTTTCTCAGCCACTACCTTTGAGAACCATAATGGCATTTTCTTTCTTTTATTCTTGCTGTGCATTTTGACACAGTGACCTGTTACTTCTGTTACGACTCTCTTGAGTCTAGACCACTGTTTTTCCACATCTCCCCCTGTATCTTCCCCTGCCAGTGCTCTTTTGAGATTTCTACCCATCTCCTTAAAGTTAGCCTTCCTGAAATCTGGGACCTTTATCCTTGTATGGCTTACCTCCTCCACTGTGGTTATCTTAAACCAAACTGTCCTTGTGGTCTCTGGTACCAAGGGGACTGCCCACCTCCACATCTGTGATCCTGTCCCCACTGATGAGTACCAAATCCAGTATAGCCTCCTTGCGGGTTGGTTCTTCTACAAGCTGTCTTAAGTTTGCCCCATTCAGGGCAGTCATGAAGTCCCTGCCGCTTGTTATACTCGCAGTCTGAGTGCTCCAATCTACCTCAGGCAGGTTGAAGTCACCCGTTAGCAGCAGTTCCTCTTTGGCTGCCATTTTGTGGTTGGTTTCCATAAAAGCTTCATCTGATTCCTCTTCCTGTGCCGAAGGCTTGTAAATCACTCTGGTGCAGATGGCTATCCTTTTTCTCACCTCCAGGGTGACCCACAGTGCCTCTGCTCCTTCTTGCAACCCTTGAGCCTCTGTTGCTTTAATTCCCTCCTTCACATACATAGCTAACCCCCTTCCCTTCTCCCTTCCCTAACCTTCCTAAAAAGTGTATATCCTGGTATAGCTACTTCCCAGTCATGGTTCCCTGTGTACCATGTTTCTGTAATAGCTACTATGTCCAAGTTTGTGTCTTCCATTAATGCAATTAGGTCTGGGATTTTGTTCCCCAGACTGCAAGCATTTGTGCACATTACTTTCCAGCTTGTGTGCCCACCCTCCTTTTCCCATTTTTTGGCCCTGTGACATTTTTCGGTTCCATCTTCTGTCCTTCCCACAATTGTATCTAATTTATTTATTGGGGTTGATAGTGCCTTTGTACTGATTGGATTCTCCCTTATTCCAGATATGTTATATGGGGGGGGCTACCTTTATCCCCTCACTGCTTTTGCCTCCCCTCTTGGCTAGTTTAAATGCTCGTGGAGGAAGCATTTGAACTTTTCAGTGAGGATACCTTTGGCCCCCCTGGATAGATGCAGGCCATCTGATGAATACAGTCCTTCATCCCTCCAGGTGAGATCCCATCCCCCAGGGAAGCCATAACCTTCCCTTCTGTACCATTTCTTCAGCCATGTGTTGAATTCCATGGTGCTGATGTCTTTACCCCCTCCTTTACCATGGACAGGTAGAACCTCTGAGAAGGTAACAAAGTGTGCTACTTGCCCAAGACACTGCCCCAGTTCCCTAAATTCCTCCTGCACTTTTTCTACATCTGTCCCCTCACCTGCCAGGTCATTTGTCCCCATATGGACAATGACGTCCAGCTCCCCTCTCCTTGCCACCACCCTAGCGATCCCTACAATCTGCCTGCCCTCCCTCTGAACTCTGCCGCCAGGCATTCACACCACCTCCCCCCTCTCCCCATTGCTGCCCACTCTCAGCTGTATCACTCTAACAATAGTGTCTCTGAACAGGATTTGCTTCCTCCTCATGTGCGTTCTCTTACCTTTTGCCCTTGGGGCTCTGTCATGGATGACCCGCTCCTCCCCCTTAGTGTCCCCACCACTGGACCACCAGAAACAATCAGCTACACCAGCAAAAAAACCCAGAAACAATCAGCTGCACCAGCAAACCCCCTCAAGCAGGTACCTTTCCAAAGGAAGTCAAAATGCAACCTGCAACCAAGTGAAATCAACAATAGGCAGCAAAAGAAACAATACAATCAGCAATGAGCAGTTACTTCCCTGAAATGAAACTGATTCCTTCCCCTTCTAGCCTCTTATGAGAAGCCAAAAAGCAACCTGCTATCATCAATCTGACTCAGCCCCACCTCCAGTTATCAAGTAGCTGAGGCCCCAGGCCAAAGAATTAGCACCCCTACCCAAGCTATAGGGCTCATCAAAAAACAGTTCTTGTATTATAATGTTAATGGAGTAAAAAAAAAAAAACAACATAAGCAGAACAGTAGCCCAAGTGAAATCAGTAATAAGCAGTAAAAAAAGAAATAAAATCAGCAATGAGCAGGTGCTGCACTTAACTTAATCTGATCACTACCTCTGGACCACCAGAAACAATCAGCTACACCAGCAAAAAAAAAAAAAACAGAAACAATAAGCTGCACCAGCAAAAACCCCCAGAAACAATCAGCTACACCAGCAAAAACCCCCAGGAACAATCAGCTGTAGTAGCAAAAAAACCCAAGCAGGTACCTTTCCAAAATAAGCCAAAAAGCAGCCTGCTACCAAGTGAAATGAACAATAAGCAGCAAAAGAAGCAATACTCTGTTATAACCTCTTGAGTACATCTCAACGATAGGGTAACAACATGAACAGCTTTGCATATGCACATCTCTCGAACTCCCTGATGGACGAATGGCTGTGGAGGAGAGAGCTGGCCCTGAAGAAGAGTGGGGCAAAACAAAAAAAAAATGGAACTGTAAGGACAAATCTCATTGAACTGGTATCCATACACTATAAAAGACAGTAGATGGGCATTAGTTAACAACAGCATGGAATTCCCTTCTTGAGGTTGCATGCCAACTGTAAACCTCTTGAGCTATACTCTCGAGGTTTGCTAGGTTGTCATGACAACCTCTCGAAGGATGGTGTTGTTAACCAGTGCCCATCCATCATCCTCTATAAATATGCCTCTATCTACCTATCTATCTATTTATCTATCTACAATAGCTAAACTGTCAGTCTGTGTATTGAATCTATTTATCTGTCTGTCTGTATCTATCTATCTATCTATTTATCTATCTGTCCATCTATCTGTCTAACTATCTATTCTATGTCACTTACCTATAGCATCTATCTTTCTGTCTGTCTACAGTATTTCATATAGTATTTGGAACTGCTCATTTTTTATGTAAGGTGTGATGAATTATGTTGCTGCAGTTACTTATGCCTACTGAAAAAAGGGATTTTAAGAATGTTGGGGCACTATATATAGTCACAAGGGGCTATTATGATGAACATTTTGTGCAATCCCTTGCCTGACTGACCCCATTAGCCTGCCATTCCTTGCCATCACTAACTGTATTGAGGCAGTGCAAGGAAAGAGACAACATCCCTAATCAAATGGCCTGCAAGACCATTCTCAAACATGGTGACCAGGCAGTTCTGGTTGCAGATTTTAGTGGCACTCCTTCCTTGTAGTGCTGTTGCAGGCATGTGGTAAGGACCTGGAGCTGAAGGTTGGTGAGGCATGGAGAACATTGTGGGGCCAGAACATGTGGACCACAGAACAGGGTAACAGGGCCAGGAAGAGCATTCTACTAAATACCAGAGACCACTTTGGAGAAGAGATGCAGAAGTTGGGGGAAGGGGCATTGGACTCCCAGGAATTGTGACTGAAGACCACAAGTTTCATTAGTGTCTTAAACCCAGAAGTTGGCCTAAAGGTGAGCATCGAGAGAATGGGGAAGTATTTAGTGGTAGTGCCAGTATGATGGAGAACTGTACGTGCAAGGTTAAAAAAAAATTGCATACTTCAAATACTCACACTTTTTTCAGGCTTTTCAGGGGTTTGAAAATGCAGCTTTATATGTCACTCTGAAACATGCTATTTGCACAGTGAGTTTCCGTAATGGCCAGATAGGAACCTGGATCTCTTGATTCATTGTTTGCCTCTAAGTCCTCTAAACATTCTGCTTCTAGTATTGATGCTTGCTACAGTACCTTCAATCACTTTTGAAGAGTATGGTGTTTTCTCTGAAATGTACTGTTTTACTGTAGGTCTTGAAAACTTTGATCTTACTCTCTTGGTTAAAATATTCTATTTCTAATATGTTAAAATACTAAAATAGTTTTAACAGAAAGTGATGGACAAAAATATATACATTCTGTATGTGTTTGTTGAAGAGAGTACATTAAACATGTGGAAAAAAGTACTTTAAAACAATGTGATCAAGAAAGGAAAATTTAACAAACCAAAGCTTCTCAGTAGACTAAGTGCAGACATCATCTTACATTCAGCCCATTTATGCTTTCCTGCAGTATCCTGTTAAACTAGTCAAAACCAGTGCTTGGAGTCACAGGCATGGCTGAGATAACATTTTCTGTATTGTGTTGAGTTTAGCTGATGTCACCTGTGATTTTTGCTGATGGCAAGAAAACTGAATTTAAAGACCAAGAAACAGAGTTAAATTGTGTAAGCTATATACATTCCACTGGCACTGGTTTACTGGCTATTCCATAATCAAGCGTAAAACTGTCTGGGTACAGAGCATTTTTTGTAGTAGCCTCATTACTATGGAACAGTTTATCAGCAGACATTTGTGCTGCCCCCTCCATCACCAGCTTTTAAAGAGCTAATGGAACCAAAACAGGCAGATAGGAAAATTATACAAATTTTAAGAAGTAGTCAGTTGTAACATTTTATGTCTGAAGTACTTTTCTGTTTTTTCTTTTGCTCATTGGAATGTTTTCTATGTGATAGACATGTGTGTTGCCAGGGCAAGAGCTGTTCCACACATCCAGCATAGTACTATCTCTATTCCCCCACTACATAATCAACATTGTGGTCTCACTGACAGTGAATCACAGGTGACTGACCTGGCAGCCCCTGAGTGGCTGTTCCTAAGCAGTACTGATGTCACAGTCAGTGAGGTCACAATGCTGATGATGTAATGGAGGAATAAAGCTAGATATGTCAGCTGCCAGGCAAAGTGCTGTTCCACCCATCACACCTACTAACATCAAGTAAACAATCTTTTAATTAACCAAAGGCAGAAGAAAATGTACCTCCGATATAAAAGGTAATGGTTGACTGTTTTTAGAAACAAATATCACTTTTAGGCAGTACACTAGCTCTTTAAGAGCAAACTTAAGACTTGGCTTTTCAGGCAAGCTTTTGTAGTAGACTGAACCAGCAATTTTTATTGTTATTGCTCTACACTAATTTTCTGATATTATTGGTTTATTTAAAAATTTTTATATTTGATTTATTATGCTATGCTTATGTACATACATACAGACATACTGTATAAGATGTTGGCAGAGAAAGACCTCAAGGCCCACCTAGTTCGCCCAATTAAACCCCACCTAACAAGAGATCTCCAGTCTATCTCCTACACCAGAAACCCCTTCCTTAGGTACCAGAATCCCTTTGAGACTGTCTCACGCATTCTTAAAGTAAGTAATTGTGTCTACCCCTACCACCTCCTCTGGCAAACTATTCCAAGCATCCACCACCCTCTCCATGAAAAAGTACTTCCTTATGTTACCCTTGAACTGTACCCCCTCTAGCTTCCAGCCATGACCCCCTCATCCTTTGGCAACTCTTCCTATGAAAAACACTTCTCCCCTTGTACTCTATTTTTGCCCTTGAGGCATTTGAAGGTCTCGATCATGTCACCCCTTTCCCTCCTTGCCTCTAGGGAATACATATTCAGTTCCCTCAACCTCCCTTCATAGGACATCCCCTGCAGACCCCTCATCATTTTTTGTAGCGCCCTTCTGCACCACCTCCAGTCTGTCTATGTCCTTCTTTAGATGAGGCTGCCAAAACAGAATGCTGTACTTGAGATGAGGCCTTACCAGTGTTTTGTAAAGGGGCAACAGGACCTCCCTCTTTCTACTGGTAATACCCCTCCCTATGCAGTCAAGCATATGGTTAGCCTTCTCCACTGCCACTTCGCATTGCTTAGCCATCTTTTGATCATTCATAATAACAACCCCCAGGTCCCTCTCTTGATTCATGACTGCCAGTTGTACTCCCCCCATTTTGTCAGTGTCAGTGGCTCAGCAGGTTGCACACTTGTATCTGAGGCCAGGAGATCAGATGGCTGTGGGTTCCATCCCCACACCAGGCACTTGGGTTAATATCCCCATACTGACACTGCAGTGCAGCATGAGGGGGATGCTGCACTCCTGAGGTGCCATCTTTCGGATGAGACATTAAACCGAGGTCTCATCTGCCTGTTCTGGTGGTTGTTCAGGTGGACGTTAAAGATCCCAAGGCACTTCTCGAAAAGAGTAGGGGAATTTTTATTTAAAACTTTAAAAACAGATCTTTACAACTTTGTATTATATCATACAAGAAAAGAGAACAAAACAGAAAATCCAGAAAAACAACATCCAACAGATTGATTAAAAAAAACCAAAAGTATATAACAACATCAATAGTTTTCATCTATACCTATTTTACCCTAAATCTGGGAGACCCCCCCCCACACACACACACTAATACATATTCATGGAAGTTTTTCCTCTTACTTTTTCCTTTTATTCTGTTTCCCAGTAAACATCTGTTATTTCATTAGAAATGTATCCAGTATCCCAAACCTCCTCCAAAGAAATCCACACCCCAAACAAGCCCACCTTCCTCCATTTGTCCAAAACCAAAAACTTTAGAAGCTTAATAGTCATACTTCAAAAAGAAAACCCTTTGTTCATAAAATAATCCTTAAAGGGCCCTCCCTCCTGCTTTCTTTAAAAGGAACACCAATATCTCTCCCATATTCCACTCTTTAATTTCCTCTGTTCCTCCTCTCTCAATCTAGTAAAACTTTCATTTATTTTAAAATATCATTCCAAAGGTGACTGTTGCGTCTGTTGAAAAACGAATCTGCACCTTACTTGCCATGCCCAATAAATTATGAAAACTGAAACAAAATTTAACATACTGGAGTTGTATTTCCCCCATTCTGCTGGAAAAATATCATAAAACAATTCTTTGGCATTCCATATTTTCCATGGATGCATTCCATTTTTTGTTTCCCAAATTACCCAAAATTCCTGGATAAAGGGACATTCGAAATATAAATGATCTACTGTCTCAATTTGTGTTACACACATCTGCCTTAAGCAATATCTTTCTTGAATTTGCTTGTGTTTGTGGTTCCCCCTGGTGTTAATTTTACCATGGACACCTAGCCAGGTAATGCCCCACATTGTTTTAGGAATTATTTTGTCTGTTAGCCTTTCCCCAATTTTCTTTTTCTCTATATCTGTGAATACTAAAAAAGGCTCTTCGAAGAAATGCTTATTTATTATTTCTTGATAGAGGGCTTTCCTAGAAAATTGCTCTACTTCTTCCAGGGATGTCAATTCCGAATTTGGTCAAATATGACCTCCCAATCTGTGAATAATTTGTATTGCCTTCTATTTTTGTGAATAAAATTATTGTTTCCATTCAATCATTTTGTCTTATATTTTCATCTCAACCCATCCTACCCATGGTTTCTTTGCTTATTTGCTAATTGGTTTTAGTTTTCTATCAATAAAAATTGTGAGAAAAAACACAATTGGATGTATCATTTGTACTCCCCCTTCTATCAACTTTAAATATAGTATATTCTTCTTTATTGGGGTTAGCCTACTCCCCCCAAAACATGGGAGAAAAGTCCTAACACACTTGTGATTTTTTTTTTTTGATAATGGGAAGATGTGGCTTAGAAATAAAAAGGTGGGCAACAGAAAATATTTAATTAGATATATTCTTTTTTTCTTCCCCATTTTCCAATCTGTCCATCTATTTACTTTTCCCCTTACTTTGTTTATACAAGTTTTCTGATTATATTCAGCCATATTTTCAGACCCCCAAATATTCCTCGATATTTTCTTTGGAGTATCTGCTACCTCTATCCCTCCTGTGGGGCTTTCCCCCTACTACTGTTCCTGATAATTTAAGGCAATTACTTTTTTCAATATTTATGTTTGAGCCACTATATTTCAATAATGAAGGAAGTACACTACAAATCAAGGTCCCTGTATTGGAATCCGGAGTTATGACATATAGATCATCCGCATAACTTATAGTTTTCAGTTCCCCTAAACCTGGACATTCAATTCTCCTGATTAAAGATGATCTATTTATGATCCTTATGGTTGGGTCTAATGTGATTAAGAATAAAATCGGGTTCAGGGGGCAACCTTGCCACACCCCTCTTCTTGTGTAGCATTTGTGTCCCACCCAACCATTCACATAAGGTTTTGCATATGCTAACAAATAACAAATCTGCAACCAGTTTGTAAATTCAACTGGAAACTTGTACTCTGACAAAGTTAGCTGTATGAAATCCTGTACTATTTGGTCAAAAGCTTAGGTTTGGTCAAAGCCTCCTGTCCCCACTTTCCTTTCTTGATTAAACAGTTCTCTGATTAAAATCAATGCATCTTGTATAGAACACCCTTGAATTGAACAGTATTGTGCTGGGTGAATTAGGTGGTCTATTACATTTAATAATCTTTTTCCTAGAAGTTTAGCGAATATCTTGAAGTCTGT
Source organism: Neoceratodus forsteri (assembly GCA_016271365.2). Lineage (NCBI taxonomy): Eukaryota > Metazoa > Chordata > Ceratodontiformes > Ceratodontidae > Neoceratodus > Neoceratodus forsteri. The sequence continues at coordinate 571,424,401 of CM057453.1, forward strand.
GTTTAACAATGTTATAGGTCTTAAGTTATTTATGTTTGATTTTTCCCCTTTCTTAAATAAAAATATCATTAGCCCTCTGTACATGGACTCTGTTATCCGATCTTTGCTTAGGAAAGCATTAATAACCTGCACTAGGCTATTTGGCATAAGTTCACATAGTTTTTTATCAACCTCAGAAGGTATTCCATCTAACCCTGGTGCTGTCATGTCTTTTAACTCTTTTATTGCTTTCCCTACTGACTGACTTTAAAAAAAATCTGTTAAACAAGTTTTAGTATCATTCCACCACTATCGGTGAATGACACACACACAAAAAAAAACACTGACTATCTGCTATAACCTCTGATAGCCATTGAATTACATTTTTATCTGTTAGCAGGCTTGTATTAAATTTCCACACTCCTTTCCCATTTATGTTTAAAGGGTGAGACAAAATTTGAAATACTATTAGGTTATGATCTGATGTTTCTGTTGGTAATGTTTCCCTACATACTGTTTGTAGATAACCTGAAATAAGCCAGAAATCTATTCTAGATTTTAACACTCCTTTTGAAAAGGTGGACTGGGTTTTTGAGGTGAACACATCTATTAATTCTGCTGTTTTGATTATGTCCTTCAATTAATTTGTGTCACAATATGATTTTCCCTTTTGTTTCATGTCTAAGTTTGTGTTGAAATCCCCACCCCAGAAAATTGGGCAGCTTGTAAATAAATAAGATTTTATTTTCTGGAAAAGCTCTACCCAAGCAGCCTTTCATTGCGGGGCATATATATTTATTAATCTACAGTTTATTCCTTGCCAGACTATGTCTACCATCATTGCTCTTCCTGACATAATCTCCACCAATTTTTGTATGCTGAAATTCTTTGTAGTAAAACAGAACCCTACCTCAGAGCATGTTTCCTGCTCAATAGACCACATATATCTCCCCTTAAACCAATGTATTGATGCTTGATGTATGTCCTGATCTGTATACAATCTTGTATCCTGTAAGAAAAAAACACCATAAGGCAATGCTTGCAATACTGAAAACATAGCTTTCCTTTTTAACTCTGATCTAATGCTATTATCATTTAAGCTAGCTAAGCTTAAAGTCAGTGATGGCACATCCATCCTTTAGGGGTAACCCTCATGAAACCTTTTTACTTTCTATACCTAGTGTTCCTTTTTTCACTGTTGACTCTGGAATTGTCAGGTTTTGTGACATAGAGTCTGCTGGATCACTTTGTGTGGATTGTAAAGAAATATCTGATCCATTCCCATTCGTTATATCTCCCCAACTCTGAAGCGGCTCATACTGATTAGAGACAGTCACCAGAGGCATAGAGATGTCTTCTGTTTTTTTGCCTTAGCTATTCTCGTGGTTACTGTTTGGAATTCAGAATTGCCTTTTCCCTCTGTGCTTACAGTACTCAGCATCTGCTTGCTCACTTCTGGGGAAGGGGGGAGGGTCCATAGGTCTCTTTGGACTAGCTGCATTTTGTTTGAGTGGTTTAGATTTCTCTTTCAAGGTATTTCTTTGATTTGATATTTCCTCGGATTCTTGGTTTGGCTCTGTAGAATCGCTGACATTTTCTTTTTGTGGATATGCAGAGGACTGAGCTCTTGTGGCCTTACTGATATAAAAATTATGCTCCATATAGTCTGCTGTGTTATGAGCTGCCCAGGAACAGGATGCAAAAACATAGTTTTCTTCCCCACACAGGTGGCAAGTCGGGGGGGGGGACAATACAGGTGGTTGCTGAGTGACCTAATGCTCTACATACTGAACATTTTAGCTGGTTACAGTCAGAGTCCAAATGGGTGGTGGAGCCACATCTATAGCAAGAGCACGGTTGCCTGGGATAGAACAAAATGCCATGGTCTCTGCCTAGATAAAAACAGCTTGGCAAATGTTGTATGCTGTAATCTGTGAGTTTTAGTTGTACTGCAAACTTCAAACCCCTGTCCAAAAACCATTATCGTTGATGATTGCCCTTGGTAAACCATTTACTATGCATCTTTTTTCAAGCCAATATACAATGTCCAGGACATTTACCCCTTTGTTCCTAAACAATGCAGTTACTATTTTTGCAGTGGGCCTTGTAATTGGTATAGCTATGAAGGGTTTCCATATGGGTGTATTGTTCACTTCATAATATGATGCCCAGAATTTGTCTAGAAGGCCAGCAGTTCTAAAGCTAATCTCAAAATTGTGATTCCCCGATGCATGGATGAAGGCGTGTACCTCTGCAGGGGTAAAATGCAATTATTCAATTATAAGCTTTCTGCCCACATAGTGTCTGTCCAGTGGTATTTCAAGACCCCCTTTATAATATATACGGGTGACAAAACACCTTCTTGCAGCTTCTTCAGGGTTCCAAAACAGATCTACATAGCTTGTGGGCCTACTCTGTGGCTCTGGCCTACCCTTTTCTTTCTCAGTGCCATTTTTTGGTGTATATGAAGTAAAGTTCATACCTGTTTGCTCATTTTGTTCTGTGTCAGTATCCCAATACATATCTTCCATAATTTCTGGTTCCCAAGAAGCCTTTTGACCACTTTCCCCTTCTTTCAGCTGACTGTCAGCCTCTGAGTCAGCATCTGACACTGTAACATCAGAGCGAGAGGCCGCACCCTTTGATCTTGCTGACAGGTTGTCATTCGCTTTCTGCAGTCCATCCTTGTTAGCAAACTTATCTGTTTGACTCTTGTTGGGAAATTAGGACCTGCTCACGGTAGACTCGCTCCCTGGGAGGGGGATATTTGTGTCAGGAATCCAGATGTTGTTTTGATAGATCCAGCCGGCTTTCTCCAAAGCATTCTCCAGTTTCCAGGTGGATTCTCTGGCTGTGAAGGGGAAAGGCATTGATTCTGAACTGCAAGTCTGGGAGGGGGAACCAGAAGGTATGCTCACTTCTTTCTCGGCCTCTGTATTATGCAGCATACTTTTTTTTTCATAATTACTGTTATGGAACTTAAATCCGATCATTTTCTCTTTTTTTCTTCTTCAGTTGTTTGCACTGTTGTCATTTCAGTCATGTTTTTTGCTTCAGACATCTCATACCACATTTTTGGCTCTTTAGAAACCATTCCCTTTGAGACCTGTGAATCATTTTCTGTATCATCCATTTCCTCAGCTGTTTATGCTGTCATATCTGATACATCAGTATTGTCCTTGTTTGCTGTCTGCTGGGCTGAAACACCTCCTCCTTGCAGTGTCTGGGACATACTGAAGGGACCCAGCAGAGTGCCAAGATGTAAAGGTTCCCCTACTGGTGAGTAGGGGAATTTTTTGTTTGAAACATAAAACAAAATCATACAAACAATAACTTATATCACATGATCATGTACAAAAAATAATAAAAAAAGAAATAGAAAACCATAAAGAAAAAAGAAAAACAGGATCATCACATGTCATTGGTAGTACAGTGGAATATGAGGAAAAAAAGAAAGAAAAAAAACAATACCAAATAAAACCCTTAATTGTTTAGCCAGCCATCAGATTTAAACTAACTTCTGCATTACCCAATCACAATGTTTCCATAATGTATTAAATTTTGTTGTAGAAAGAGAAGTTCTTTCCCTTACATACAAAGTGTGCAAAAAAAAAAAAAAAACAATATTTGTTGAACAACCCCTTTTGGGGAGACTTATTTTTGTTGCAGTAAAAGGACACAATGAATTTGCCACATGTAGTATTTATAAGCAGCAAAAATCACCCTAAGAGTACTCTTATTATATTTCCAGAGAACATGGGGGTATATGCCTAAGATCAAAATCTCATATGTTATGGAGGTCAGTCGAGGGTCTTTCCAAATATTTCATAAGATAAGCCAAACTTGTTCAGCAAAGGGACATGTTATGAGAAAGTGTTCTAAGGTCTCCAAAACTTGATGGCATGGAGGCCTAGGACACCATCATTCTTCTAATGCCTTGTGTTTTAAGTTATTCCTTACCCCATGTCATCCGTGACAGGATAACCAAACAACGTCCCACACCTGTTTTGGGATTCTGTTGTCTGTCAGCTGACAACAGGCTTCTGTCATATTAATTTCTAAACACTCCAGCAATATTGGTTGTTCAAAAAGGATATCTGAGATAATATAGACATAAAAGGCTTTTCGAGAGAAAGAGCTAAGTAATGCTAAAGTAACCCTCCATTGTCGTAATTTTGTTAGGCAAGGTTTCAGGAACATTCTAAAGGCCTAAACCTCATTTGTCCTGTAAAGTCAAAAACCAAGAAAAACCAAAATTAAACCACTGTAACCTTTTGTCTGTTATAAACCTCGTCATGTTTCTATAAATAAAAATACTATGAAAAAATACTATGGGGTTAAGCATTCTAATCCCTCCTAGAGTATAATCATAGTATGTGTAAACCCACTTAATGGGGTTTAAGTGACTGCCCCATAGTCCTTGAAAATATATTTGTAGTACACGTGGTTCTAGGGAAAAGGGAATAGGGAAAACATTTGACACATATAAAAGCTGCGGTGTTATTAATGTTTTCACTAAATAAACCCTCTTTTTTTGGATATAGTTTTATTCTTCCAATGCTGAAGTAAACCTTGGCATCTGTCAATTGCTTTTTCCCAGTTATAAGCAGTGTCATTTGCTGTACCAAATGTGAGTCCTAAAATAGTAATGGGGTCTGTCTGTACAGGTATGATGGACTGAGGGGCAGAGCAGTGTTGTCTGGATATTGGGTTAACTTGAAAACAGCGGCATTTATCATAATTTAATTTAGCTCCTGACACATAGCTTCATATGCTTGAAGTGTCTCTTCTATAAAGGGAATCGCTTCTGTAGATTGTGTACTAAGACAAAGATCATCAGCATATGCACTTATGGTAGTCAATTTGGGAAGTCCTGGACTTGTTATACATGGGATACTACTATGCATTTGAATCTTCCGAATTAGAGGGTCAATTGCAAAAAGTTACAATATTGGACTTAAAGGGCATCCTTGATGGACCCCTCTCAGAATACGGAATGTTGTACCTATAGTTTTATCTATGTATGGTGTTATCATAGCAGAGCTATATAGTAATTTTATCCAAGATGTAAATTTAGCTGGAATCCTATATGCATGAAGTGTATCAAATAGGTAATCATGATTGACCTGTCAAAGGCCTTCTGTTGGTCAAGGGATAAGATGCACCCAGATTGGCCTTGTGTTGTACCTAAATCCATTACATCGCATAAAAACTGTAAATTCTGAAAAATAGAATGATTCGGAATACTACATGACTGCAAGGAGAGATTATTTTCTGAGCAATGCATGACAACCTGTGGGTTAAAATGATGGAAAGAATTTTATAGTCCACATTTAACAAACTAATCGGTCTCCAATTTGATAAAATGGTACGGTTCCCTTTTTTATGTAAAAGAATAACTAGTGCTTGGGAGAACCTAGAAGGGATATGGGACGTCTGTAATAAAGAGTTAAATAATATAGGAAGGATAGTGCTCAAATGCCCTTGAAAGTTTTTAAAAAAATCAGCAGTTTGACTATCTTCTCCTGGAGAAGTACCAGGTTTTAGTTTTGATATAGCTTGTGTTACTTCCTGTAGGGAAGTATCTGTCATTAAAGTGGAGGTATCAGACTCAGAGAGATGCGGTATGGATAAATCAGAAAAATAATCTATGGCCCTTACGGAGTCTGTTGGTATCCCAAATTGATTATATAAATAATCATGTACCATCCTCTGAATTCCATTTTTATCTGTCATTAGATCAGATTCATCAGGAAGCAACAGGCAATCCACCATAGATGCTTTTACTCTGGCTGCACAGCTGTGAAAAGTGTCTAGTATAGGTTGCCTACCCTGAGTGCCAAATTTGGATTCCAATTTGAGACCTAAAAATCTATCATATTGGTATTTAGCTATTTCTACCTTAGTGTTCTGTATTTGAGCTGATAAATCAATATTTTATTCATAAACCTGCTAAATCAATGTCTGTAATTGGTTGCGTAGTATAAGATACTGGGCCTGTTGTTTCCTATTTTTCGGAGATGCATAGCGTATGAATAAAGGTCTAAAATCTTTTTTGGAGTCTAACCACCAGTCAATCATATCATCGTATGCTTCTATAACAGAAACCCGGGCTTTTGATAATTCTTCCCATTGAGTTATGAGGTCAGAATTATTTAATAAAGAAGCGTTTAGACGCCAGCGAGAAGGGTGGGAAGAAAGAACAGTACCTGGAAAAGAGCCAATACAGGAAACTGCTAGATGATCAGATGTTTCTATAGGGGTAGTAGTGGCCTGAGAAATAATAAGATTCTTGGATGTAAATAAATAATCTATTCTAGAAGTAAGCTGACCTTTAGAAAAAGTTCTGCCTCCTGGCATTTTTGCAGCTGAAAAAATTTCTTGAAGATTTGCTGTGGCAATAACGTCATTTAAACAGGCCATATTGTCAAATATTTTCTGGGTCTTACATCCTCTATCCGAGGGGGAGAGGCCACAGTTAAAGTCTCCCCCAAGGATGACAGTTTTTTGTGTGTGGAGAAATGGTTGAATTAATTTGAAAAGAGACATTCTACCAGCAATGCTCTGTGGAGCATATATGCAGATAAGACGTTGATTGAAATTATGGAAAGAAACATCTATCAATATAGCTCTCCCAGTGTCTAAATCTATAATTCTTTGGGGGTGAAATTCTAAACCTCTAAATGGAATAGCGACTCCATTGCAGAGGTCCTGTCCTTGGGACCAAAATGACAGCCCCCTGGACCACATTTGTTTAGCCTGTTGTAGCTCATATGAGGTTTTGATGCATGTGTCCTGAAGAAAGAATATATTATTTGGCAACTGTGACAGTACAGTATATGCAAAGTAGTACCCCTTTTTTAAAAGACTTAATACTGCTGACATTAAGAGTTAAGGGGCGTAGAATATGATCCATAACCAAACAAGACAAAAGGAAACAGAAGTATAATGTAAATGAATGTGTCATCCCTCTGGTTTCTGTTTGAACTTGTGTTTTCCTCTGGCCTTTTTTGATTTAGAGGGTTCCTGTTCAGAATCAGGAACCTCATCTAAAATCCCCGAAGTAGCAGATGAAGTATCAGACTCTGCCTCGTCCTCCACCATATCACTCCATTGCTTACGTTTAGATAAAATATTACATTTGTTATGTGTAACAATGGGGGATACAGTGGTACGTGAATCTGTTTTTCTCCGGGTTCACCTAGACTTGCTAGGGGGTACCACTTCCATAGGTGTTTCTTTGAGGGGGTAACAAGGATTCAGAAGGGGGTTCCCCAGGTTTCTCATGGGTTATGGACATGCTAGCCATCGCTTTCCTTTTATCAGGAGCTGGTTCAAGGCCCATAGAGGAAGCTGTATGTACTGCAATAAAGATGTTGGGATTCTGGTCTGATTGTGGGGAGGGGTGGGATACCTTCAGTGTGGAGTCCTGCTTCCTGCCTAGCTTGCATGACTTTTGACTGTTGAGCAGATATTAAAATATCTTGATCTTGCATGGCCCTGTCCAATCTGTTCCGAGCAGTCCAGGGGCAAGAAACATAGGTTTGGCCTGATTCCCCACACAGATTGCAACAAAGGGGATTAGGACACCCACGACTAACGTGGCCGTATTCGAGGCATAAATTACACCTGGGTAAATTACAAGTAGAACTGAGGTGGGTCTGGGCCCCACTCTTGTGATATGTCTTAGACTAGCCAAGATAAAAACAAATGCCCCTATCCCTGCCTACGTGGAAACTACTAGGGAGGTGTGAGATCCCTGTGTAAGTGTATTGTAGCTTTACTTTGATTTGCCAACCCCCTGTCCACACTAAATCTTCATCAAGAATAGGTACTGGACTCTGTAAAATTTCACATTTCTGCTTCAGCCAGTACTGAGCATCCTTTGTATTGACCCCCTCATTCCTAAATACCAGGGAGATAGTTTTGACCGTAGGTTTGGTCAAGGGGATAGGGAAGACATCTTGCCAGTCAGGTAAATGCTTAAGTGCTTCATGCTTCTCCCAAAACTTTTCTAAAGTAGCATTATTTCGAAAACTAATGTCATTAATGTTTTTGCCCTTTATATGAATAAAGGCAAATAATTCATGTGCTGGTATACCCATGGAAGTCACTAAAAGCTGATGCAAAACATATTTTCTGTCAGGAGAAATTTCATTAGTCCCTGTGTACTTTAGGCGGACCGCGTTCTGCCGTTGTGCAGGTTCACCTACTTTTTTAAATAAATCAGCCATACAAAAAGAGGTTTCTGTATTAGGGTTAGTAGGAGTGTCATGTAAAGTGTCCATAGGTAGAGAAGAGGAATGTCCAGTCCAATCTTCAGTGTGTACACCCTTGTTTGCCAGCGCTGCCAAGGTAGACTCAGAATGAGGATGCATAATAGATTGTTGTGAAGACTCTGAAGCCAAAACCACACTGGGCCGAAAAGAGTCAGAATTTCCTTTAGATTCCATTATAGAAGCCGATGCATTAGGTACGAGTACCGTAGAGACTGAATGGGTAGAAAACCGAGTAACATCCACTGATGTAGGTAAGGAAGGTGTCGTCGAAGTTATCTTAGCTGATTGCTGCAAAGTAATTTGAGCAGTCTGGATGATTTCTGCAGCTGAAATGGGCCCAGGTGAAGACCAGCCTTTATTTGGATTAGGTAGCCAACCTGCAGCATGAAGCGCCGAGGCTGGAGCCCAGGTAGTGTCATTAACAGGAGGTCCAGAAGGAAAACCAGAAGTGCTATCCTGCATAGTATTCGTAGTGCATTTAATCTGAGGTGCATTTAGAAAAGGCTCAGGGTATTTCACTGTAGAATGTATTTCCTGTGACGTTTGGAATGAAACAACTGAAATATATAAACCTTTATCTGAAAGTTTAGTAGCTAGAGGTTTGACTCCTGCTTCAGCTAGTGGTGGAGTTTTAGCTGATTGAACCAACAATTTTAACAGAAAGGCTTTATTATTTAGAATAGCATTTTGTAACAATTGTTCCTCCTGTTCAGGTGTTAGGGGGTTTAAATCAGACACAACATCAGACACCAACCTTGAAGATGTATTGGGCTCCTGAAACTGTTCTTGCCCAGAAGTTTGAACTTTTGCAGGATCTTGAACATTTTCAGAAGGATCATCCAGTATAAAATCCACAATATCTTCCATGTCTGAATTGCTACATTCCTTGTTGACCTCTGTAGTAGGAACATTATCCACCGATGTACTAGAAAAATCATCCCCTGCCTTTCTTACCTCAGTGTTGTCACCAGCATACTCCCTGTCTGCCATCTTGGAAAATGGTCGACAAGGGGTCCCCCTACAGTTCAGTAGGGGAATTTCCATGATGTCCTGGCCAAATTTCCCCCATTCACTAAAAAATACCATCAACAGCTTAATCTGGTTCAATTTCAGTTGGTTACCATCTGTATCCCCCCTCCCCCCGTCACCCCTGAGAAAGGGACCTCTAGTCTCAGTGGGCCTACCGGGTCGAAAAAATTCAATAAATGAATAAATAAATATGTCACCCCTGGGTTTCTGCTTCATACTGTATGTGCATAATCTTGCCCTTTTTCACACTGAACCCAAGTTGCCAAACTTTGGACCATTCCTTCAAACTGTTAAGGTCCCTCCTTGTCTTATCCACCCATCCTGGCTTATCCACTTTATTGCATATTTTGGAATCATCTGCAGATAAGCATGCCTTCCCCTGCAGCCCCTCCATAATGTTACCAATGAAGACATTGAAGAGGACTGGTACCGGCACCAAGCCCTGTGGCACTCTGCTTGTCACTGCTTCTTCAGCCGTATGTACCCTATTTACCAGCACCCTTTAACTCCTGCCAGTTAGCCAGTTTTCAACCCATGTTACTATCTTCTGACCCACCCATAAGCTGCTTAGTTTGTTTATCAATCTTCTGTTAGGGACAGTGTCGAAAGCCTTGGTAAAGTGCCTTGGTTTTTAGAAAGACATTTTTAAATAAACCATCTCTCTCTCTCTCTCTATCTATCTATCTATCTGTATCTGTCTATCTATATTGGGTGCTGTGGTGCAGTCTGGATAGGGGCAGTAGAAGAGCTGCTGTATAGTGTTCTTTTTTGGCCAAAAAGGGCAGCCATGTTTTACCCCAGAAGTGGCTATAATTTGTTGATTTTTCAGCACTGAATTGTGTGTTGATTGTTTGAAAGGCATAATAAAAATCCAAAATTAGAAACATAGAAATGTAGAATTTGATGGCAGGTAAGGAACACTTGGCCCACCTAGTCTTCCCGTTTCCCCACCTAATGAACAAACTGCAGATCCTAGTCAACTTAAAGCCTACTTCCTCCTACCCCCACTAGAATTGCCTTATGTCTCTCCCACGCATTCTTGAATTCCCCCACTGTTTTTGACTCCATGACCTCCTCAGGAAGGCTGTTCCATGCATCCACAACCCTCTCCATGAAAAAATACTTCCTCACATTACCTCTGAGCTGTCCCCCCCCCTGTCTTCAAATTGTGCCCCCTTGTTTTTGCACATCTCTTTTTCTGAAAGATGCTACCCTCTTGGACTTTATTGATTCCCTTGAGGTACTTGAAAGTTTCTATCATGTCCCCCCTCTCTCTCCTTTCCTCGATTGTATACATATTAAGCTCCTTTAGTCTCTCTTTGTATGTCTTCTGGTGCAGACCCTGCACCATTTTGGTTGACCTCATCTGGGCAGCCTCCACCCTGTCTGTGTCTTTGTGGAGATGAGGTCTCCAGAACTGCATGCAGTACTCCAAATGGGGTCTCACCAACTGTCTGTACAGAGGGATAACAACTTCCTGTTTTCTACTGGTGATACCTCTCCCTATGCATCCCAGTATCCCCCCAGCCCTCCTTCCTGCTTTCTCACATTGCTTGCTCACCTTTAGGTCATCTGATATAACTACCCCCAGGGTATATGTACACTTTACATTGAAGGAAATGGACAAAATAAAATGGGATGTCTTGCACATTATATACTTGTGTATAAGTCAACATTATGTTTAAGTTGACCCCCCCTTCCAAGAGATTTTAGCAGGTTTATAACTATTCTGTATGTATAGGCCAATGCCCCTTTACCACACTTATTGTGCTGTCAAACCATTTCCCTTACAAGTGTATGTCACCACATATCCTGATATGCAGAGGAAAAAAATCAAGCTCACAACAAAAATATTAAGAAATTCAGCTTACAAATTAGAAGTACCTTACTGGTATTAGATATTAATCCCTCATGCCTAATTCACACCTTACTCCCCCCACCCCACCAACCACTACATGGCATCATGGTATCAAGGGTAATTTCCTCCCTTCACCATCCCATCAGTAGTTGGCATCAATTTGTATATTTTAACATTTGACTGACCCTCTTATCCTCACCCAACAACATTTCTAGTATTTACAGACATTGCAGCACTCATAAACTCTCTCTCCATTATCCATGCAGCAGCATTTCGCACCCTGTCTTGACTACAGCACCTGGCATCCAGAAGCATATCATGTTCGCACTTCATTCCCACCCACTAGCTCAACAAAGAGGTGCACACTTGCAGTAAATTGTTTCCCCTACTGCAGTGCCACCCTGTGCACTTACTGCAATCCAGTACTACCTCTCTATATGGCATGCCAATAAAGCTCTCTGGTTCTCGCTCCTCATACAATTTAAAAAAAGTGATGATTAAATCCCACAGCACCAACAAAAGCTCTCAGACAGTTACCAGTAGCAGAAGGACAGATCAACCACAGTGCTGAGTGTGCAATCTGTGGTATAACTATGGTATTCCAGCAGAATGTCTGAATGCATTTCCTTTTCTTTCAGATGTTCACTTTAACAAGACCAACATTTAAAGAGCTACTGATGCCTCAAAGAAAACTTTGAAAAGCATAATAATTAGGTGCAATTTAGCTTGCAGTACATATATAGTCTATATATTTATCTTCCCCATTATTTACTACTGAGTAAATGTGCATGACTACATGATCTTTATCCCATGGAGTTCCCTTAGAGTTTATCTGCCTCTATAGCTTACTCCCTACTTCAAGTCATAATCCTCTGACATCATAATCTGTTGCCACAAGAGTAACTGTGATGTCACAAGCAGTGCATTATGACCTTAGGTAGGGAGAAAGCAACAGAAATAGATGAACTCTTCAGGACCAAAGATTTTGTTTTAATGCAGATAACCTCAGTAATAAATAACAGGGAGGAGGAATACAGAACTAACGTGAAACACAAGTTGAACTGTGTCTAAAGATTATGGTTTGTTAAAGTTGTCCTTAAGGTGTCAGCTGCTATTTAAGTCAAACTCAGTATAAGTTCATGAATGCCTCTTGGGCAGCAATATATGCTACATGGATAAGATGACTTTGAATAAAAGTCTAGTCTCCTATCGGCAAAGCCTATTTTTGATACTGGAAACTCAACTTATTTAGTTATTATTTATATATTATTTATTTATAGTTTATGGTTAGAGCTTACTGTGTCTGGAAAACAAAGGTTTTCCAAATTGTGTTGTAAGGCAGTTCAAAGGTCAAAAAAGTTGTTGTACTATTGTTCTGACGTCACATCAATAGTACAACAACTTTTTACCCTTAACCTGACATCTGATTGGCTGCAACAGTGCTGTTTTAAAAGAATACATTCTAAAATGGCACCTGTAGCAGCGATGCGGTCCAGGCAGTGGCACAATTTGGACACGGACTACTAAAGTCAATTCTGTGTATCCAAACTATTACTTTGTAGTTTGTTTTTTTTTAAATTACTGGCACAGTTGTGGGACCGGAGCAGAGCGCGACTGCTGTGCGAAGGACCTATATCTTCGGGGACAGGACTGCATCAACGATCACTGGAATTATAGGGAACTAAAGTGGAGGGAACGGGAATCTAGCCAGCACCAGTGTGAATGAGTGAACAAAAGGTACAAACACATTTTGGGGGAACCATATACTATATAAAATAGTAGATGGTCACCCACCCACAACTTCGGCTGCATTTCCCATCTCAGGAGTTGCTGACATCATGGAGACCTCTCGAGCTTCGCTCTCGAGGTCTCTCTGACGTTATCAACACCCTTGATGGAAACACAGCCTTGTTGTGGATGGTCGCCCATCCACTATTCTATATATATAGTAATCCAAAGAATTTTTCCTGAAAACATCTACTGAGCTGCTATAAACAGCTCATTTCCAGAGGTGTCCTGTGGAAGGGTACATAGGGAAGTGCATTGGGCAGTGTAACAACAATGTAAATGTATGCACAATGAGTAGCACATTAGGCAAAATTAACAACAATTAGGAAAGTCTTGTATAACAATCTGCAGTAGATTGTATCTCTTGTACAGTGAGTAGCAGATCATAAATACAGGCATTTGGGAAGGGTGCAAATAGTCAAATGAATACTAGTGGCAAAGGAAAGGAAAGGGCAGAGTGATATGCAGGAGCAGGCATGAGGAGTGAATACAGGATGCAGAGCTTTCAAGGTTGATGGGTAGAAGGCTAATTGGATCAGGAAGGAAAGAATGACCAAAGTAGGGGCAGCCTATGGTGTTGGGGTTGCCCACAATATGGTAAAATGGTTTGATCCATATTTGAATTGGAGAACCCAAAAAGTTATTATAAAAGGTCATCTCTTATAGGAAGTCTCCCTGGGAAGAGGCTTTCCCAAAGGATCAATACTGAGGCCAGTTTTAATTATGTTTGCTTGCACGCATGTGCAAGAAACATAGTGCCATCATCCGAGTTTTCGGAGGTGTGGCAGCCCTCTTCCAATTCGGGCAGTGTGTTTGCAGGCGCGGCCGCAGTTCTCCAATGCCTGCTGGAGCTGTCTGTAACCCAGCTCCAAAATACAGTGGATTACAGTTGAAAGGGGAGCTATGCTTCCAGTGAGCAGCATTAAGATATACCTGCTCATGCGGCGCTCCCCCTACACACACACACACACACACACACGCATGCCTGCATACTGCGTGCTGCCCCCCGCACACTGTATGGCCGGCGGGGTGCCCAATCTACGTCGGCTGTGCTTCGCTCCCCTCAAAAACCTTCCACATGCCACGCTGGGTGCCCACCCCAGTGTGGCTATGCATCATATAGCCTGACGGGGTGCTCAATCCCCATCAGCTCCACTGTCTCCCCAGAGTACAGGGTGCCACGCTGAGAGCCCACCCCAGTGTGGCAGCAGATGCTGTCGCAACGGGGTGCCCAATCCCACGTCGGCTCCACTTTTCTCCCCCACAAGCATCCAGGTGCCACACTGGGAGTCCACCCCAGCGTGGCAAACGTCCCTCGTCATCTCAGTAAAGAAATACACCTGCAAACAAAAACTGTCTCGGTGCTTCTCCCTGCCCCTCCCACAACCCGCACCCACCCACTGTGCACCCTGCCTCCCCACCCCCCTCAACCCATACTTACCTCAGGACCTCGGTGCGGCGATCTTGGTGGACCGGGAACACATCTGCACTCTTCCAAAGCCGACCCGCGAACTGAGGAAATGCCAGTAAGCTGTATAATGGGATAGATAGGGTTTTTCAACTTTGCTGCATATCTCAGGCATTTTTTGGAATTTTTGCACCAAATTTTCAACATACGGTTTTTGGGACCCCTTCTCATGAATGCTGTCACTGTCATGGCGTTATTCGGGCTGGAAGGGTGATTTCGCAGTCACTGTGCGAAATCACCTTTCGGGACCGAGTAACAAAACGACACTGCCAGTGTTCATAAGGTGGGCTCTCAAGAAGCCTATTTTGAAAATTTGGTGGAAAAATTTTAAAAAAATGACTGTTTTATATTTAGCTGCATGCGTATAGTTCTATGCACGCTTCGTAAGTTCGCGAATTTTCAATATTTTCACTCCAGATTTTCAACATTGTCATTTTACCACACCTTCTTATGGCAGTACAGCTGTCATTTTACACATCTCACTCAAAACGTGTTTCCATCATGTAATGCACAATGGCGCAGTCGGTGTGCGAAATCAATGTACAGGACAAATTAAGAAAATCACAGTGACACTGTTCATGAGCAGAGGTCTTAAAATGGCTATCTTGAAAATTTGGTGAAAAAATTCCTTAAAATGACTGTTTTACGAGCGTGCGTTGCGCAGTTCCTACACTCCCTCGTAAGTTCGCGAATTTTCAATATTTTTGATCCAGATTTTCAACATTGCCATTTTATTACACTTCCTTATGAGCAGTACAGCTGTCATTTTTCACATCTTGCCCAAAACATGTTTCCGCCCATGTTGCGCACAATGGTGCAGTCGGTGTGCGAAATCAATGTATGGGACACATTAAGAAAATCACAGTGACACTGTTCATGAGCAGAGGTCTTAAAATGGCTATGTTGAAAATTTGATGAAAAAATTCCTTAAAATGACTTTTACGAGCGTGCGTTGCGCAGTTCCTACACACGCTCGTAAGTTTGCTAATTTTCAATATTTTCACTCCAGATTTTCAACATTGCCATTTTATTACACTTCCTTATGAACAGTACAGCTGCCATTTTCACGTCGCCCAAAATGTGTTTTCGCGCATGTAGTGCACAATGGTACAGTCGGTGTGCGAAAGCAATGTTTGGGAAGATTAAGAAAATCACAGTTACACTGTTCATGAGCAGAGGTCTTAAAATGGCTATGTTGAAAATTTGGTGACAAAAGTCTATAAAATGACTGTGTTACGAGTGAGCATTGCGCAGTTTCCACGCACCCTCGTAAGTTCATGACTTTTTAATATTTTCAGTCGAGATTTTCACCAGTGGCATTTTTCCACACTTCCTTATGAACAGTACAGCTGTCATTTTTCACAACATGGCCGAAATGTGTTTTCACACTTTCAGTGCAGAGATGCGTGGTCGCTGTGGGAAATCATTGTTCGGGACAGATAAAGAAAATCACAGTGACACTGTTCATGATCAGAGGTCCCAAAATACCTGTGTTGACAATCTGTTATAAAAAATCCCCAAACTAATTACATTACGGGTGTGCATTGCACAGTTTCTATGCACGCTCGTGACTTCACCAGTTTTTTTAATATTTTTACTGCAGATTTGCAACATTGCCATTTTTTACACCTCCCCATGAACAGTACAGCTGTCATTTTTACATCCTGTTCAGAATGTTTTGCATCTGTGGTGCTAAATGCCATAGTCGCTGTGCATAAGCAGCTTTCGCTAACAAACTGATATTGCCACTGTTCATGAGGTGGGGTCACAAAAACCATGTTGAAAATTTGGGTGAAAATACCAGCGAATGCCTGAGGTATTAGGATTTCCAACCATAACGCCCAACCCTGTAAGAGAATGACGGGCATCAGGGTGTGACTTGGAAGTTCTTGCCTGTAATGCTCATACCATTCCACACCCTGTAGCCAGTGAGAGGCATTGAGGTATACCTTGGACTCTTCGGACCCAAAGTTCACCCCATTCTCCTATACCGCACCCATCTCATCGTATTTTCTGATGGAATGGGGTGCGCATAAGGGCCAAAGACCCCAAGGCACACCGTGACACTTGTCAGTGTCTGCAGGGTGGGGTGTGGTGAAATGGCATGGCCATTATGCCTGATGACCCAAAGGCACACCCCGATGCCTGTCACTCTCTGCAGGGTGGTGGTGGGGTTGGCTTCAGTTCAATACTTCACTGCCATTCCTATTACGCAGCTCTGTAACTTCTACACTACCACTGCCAATGCCAGCAAGCAAACATTCGGCATTGATAAATGCTTGTTTAGATAAATGACTTAACAAAATTTATAAAGAATATCTATGTTATACTGTATGCAGATGATATTGTATTGATAGCAATATATAGAGACTTTTAAATGATGGAAAAGAAATTGCAAACTGATTTTGCAGTGACAGAACACTGGTTTGAGGAGTCTGGCCCAGATATAAGTCAAAAAAGTCTTCAACTCACAATAAAATCAAATCTCTAAAACTTTAAAGTTGAATATAGTGACAAATAAAGGGCCTCAGTTAGCTAATGTGGATGGCTATTAATAGCTGGGGATTCAAATGGACAAAATATCTAAAGTTTCACACTCACATTTCACATACAAATAAAGAAGATAACTCGTTGGTAGGGAGCTTTACAAAGAAACACTAAAATGTTAACTATGGGCATGAGAAAATCTGTTATAAACCAACTCCTCCTGCTGGTGATGGATGGTGATGGTGGGGACTCCAATAGTGAAGGGTAAGTTGTCTGAGAGGGAGGAGCCAACCCTGATGCATTGCTGTCTATTAGTCAGGTAACTCCTGAACAAAGATAGGGCATGTTCAGATATCCCCAAGGCACTTAGCCTACTGCAAAGGAGAGAATGATTTACTATATTGAAGGCCTTCATGAGGTCAATGAAAATGGCTCCAGTAAGCCCGCCCTTGTCAAAAGACGTGGAGATACTGTTAGTGAGATTGATCAGCACAGAAATAGTGCTACAGCTCTGGTGAAAGCCATGCTGAGCAGGGCAGAGGAGATTGTAGTTAGTCAGGTAGGAGGTGAGTTGGGCAGCAACAATTTTCTCAAATACCTTACTCAGAACAGGTAGGATGGCAGTACATCTGTAGTTACTAGTTATTTTGCAGTTCCCTTTTTTGAACACATGTACAATGTTAGCCATTTTCCAAACTGTCAGCATGATGTTAGAGGTAAGGGAAAGATTAACAAGTCTAGTAAGGTGAGGTGCCAGTTCACAAGCAGCAAGTTTAAGGAGTTTAGGCTCTATAAGATCCAAGCCAGCAGATTTGGATACAGGGATCTGCCTCAAGAGCTTGTAAACCTCAATGATACTAACTTGTTTGAAGAGGAAGGGGGATGTGCCCTGAGGGAGTAAATGAGGGAGGGGTCTGACTATTCAAGTAGGTAGCGAAAACTCCAGTGTACGCTGAGAGGTCAGAAAATAGCCTGTTGAAAGCATTGGAGATATTGTAGGGGTTGTTACAATTTACACCCTCAATCTCAAAGTCAGGAGGGGTAGAGGTGCTGTCTTGACCAAGGGATTTTTTGATGCAGTTCCAAAATTGATGAGGGTTTTTGTAGGTTGAGGCTAGCTGGGTTTGGTATAAGTGACTCTTACTCTGCCGGATGGCTTGTTTGAATTTATTTTTGAGGGCTCTGTAGGTATACCAGTCAAAGATAGAGTTGGAGGCCTTGAAAGCAACCCAGCATCTGTCTTTCTTTTTTAGGAGGGACAGGAGAGGGCGAGTTAGCCATTTAGTTTTAGGACTACGGACCCTCCTAGTGATGATAGGGACATGTTTATCCTGGAGGCTAGAGAAGGTGGTATTAAAATAAGACACAGCCTGATCAATGTCAGAGGTAGCCCACAGATAGGATCAATCAAGGCTGGACAATTCAGTTTTAAATTTTGAGGGGTTCAAATGAGAAAAATCTCGAAAGTGAATTAGGCGAGGTGGGACTTTATGGGCTTTGGTGCGCCACACACGGAAGACTTTGGAAAGATCACATACAGAGTCATGGAGGATGCTGGGACCAGTTAACCGGGGTAGGCTCAGAGATATGATGCATGAGGTGAAAGGATAGGATTTGATGAGTGAGAGAGTTTTTTTGCAGCACGTGTGGCCCAATTGTGCTCAGAAATACCTAGGATAAGGAGTTCACTATCAGTAGCAAGGGTAAGAACAGATGTGAGCAGGAGGGTGTCACATCTGGAAACAGAACAGAGATACATACCAGCACTATAAACGAGAATGGAAAAACACAGAATCATACACAATGACGGCAGAAAAAGACTGATAGTCTACCTAGTCTTCCCATGGTTCCCTATCTAATCCTGGGACCTATTGTCCATATAGGGTTCTAGCCCTTCCTATCCACCCCCCCCCATTCCTCTCCCTGTTTTCTCTTTGTTCCAACTGTGATTGAAACCAGTAATGGTTATTGTGCCCACCACCTCGGCTGGTAGACTGTTCCATGAGTCTACCACCCTTTCAGTGAAATAATACTTTCTCATATCCCTCTTTAACCTCCCTCCAGTCAGTTTAAACTCATGTCCTCATTACCTCTTGACTGTTTCTCATGCTAAATAATTCCCTGCAATTCACCTTGTTTATTCCTTCCAAGAACTTGAAGGTCTTTATCATATGTCCCCTCTCTTGTCTGGTCTCCAGTGAGTACATGTTCAGTGCCTTGAGGCGATCCTCGTAAGACCTACCTTAGTGGCCCTGAATCATCTTTGGCATCCTTCACTGCACTGTCTCCAGCCTCTCCTTTTCTTTTCTGAGGTGAGGACTCCGGAACTGGGCACAGTACTCCCAGTGTGGCCTTACCAAAGATCTATATTAGAGGTAGTATTACCTCCTTTCTTCTGCTGTCAGTACCCCTCCCGATACATTCCAGCATCCTACTTGCCTTACTATAGGCCTTGTTGCACTGACTTGACCATTTGAGGGCATCAATAACAATAACTCCTAAGTTACATTCCTCATTCATAGTGCTGAGTCTTACCCCACCCATCCAGTACTCTGTCCTGGAGTTCTTTTTCCCTAGGTATATCACTCTGTTCTTTTTGGCATGGAATTTCTACTGTCAAACCCTAAACCACCTTTCTAATCTTTGCAGGTTACTCTGCATTTCCCTTATTCTACACTCCCACAGAGCTTAATGTCATCTGTGAAAAGACACAACCTGTCTTGCATTCCTTCTCTAATGTCACTGATGAACATATTGAAGAGACCCAAGACAGATTCCTGTGGTACCCTACTCATAAGCTCTCTCTCTTCTGATTTGAAATTGTTAACCACAACCCCCTGCTGCCTCTCCTTTAGCCAGTTACCTACCCATCTTACTATGTCCCTAGCCACACCCAGGTCCTCCATCTTCTTCAGCAATTGTCTGTGAGGCACTGAGTCAAAAGCCTTGCTGAAGTTGAAGTAAAGTAAATCAATGGAGTAGCCCTTATCCAGTGCCCTCATCACCCAGTCAAAAAAAAATACCAGGTTAGTCTGACAAGACCTTCCTGCCATGAACCCATGCTGTTTACTATCCCAGAGACCATTGCTGTCCTGGTAGTCCATGAGATCCTCTTTGACCATGGACTCCATCAGTTTCCCTACTACAGAAGTAAGACTGACAGTCTATAGTTCCCTACTTGTTCCTCCACCCCCCCCCTTATGGAACGGAACTACTATGTACACCACCCTTCAGTCCTCTGGAACTACCCCCATCTGTAATGAGCTATTGAATAGTCCTACCAGGGGTTTAGTAATTTCTGCTGCCAGTTCCCTGAGCACCCTCTGATTCATCCCATCAAGTCCTGGGGCCTTATCTACCATTAGGGCTGCTAGCCCTTTCCTGACTCTTTTGCATGCAAATACTGGCTGCCTGATCTCTGGGACCCCCTTTGTGGCCACTTTGATGCCACACTCTGGCAAGGGCCCACTGTCTTCTATTGTGAAGAAAGAGCAAAAATAATCATTAAGGATGGCAACCTTTTGCACGCCCTCCTCTATCATCTTACTCCCCTCAGATAGCCTAACAATTTCCCAACCTTTCTTCCTTTTTCCCCCTAATATACTGGAAGAATTGTTTTCCTCCTTTCTTAGCTCCCTCCACAATACACAGCTCAGTGTCTACTTTTGCTTCTCTAATCACCCTTTTTGCCTCTAATTTTCAGTATGTATTCTCCTCATTCTTTCTCTCCTGCTCTTCTTTGTATCTCATGAAAGCCTTTTTTTGGGGGCCCTTACTGCTGCTTTTCTGACTCTTACAGAGAACCATAATGGTCTCTTGTACTTATTACTATTGGTTACCGTTGTCATGCATAACTGAGATGCCTTGAGAATAGCCCCCTTTATTACCCCCATCTCTCTTCCATGCCACCATGCTGTCTACCCTGACTAACTTTTCTTGGACCAACTCCTTCAAGAGATGGAAAGTTGACCCACAAGACGTTCATGAGAGGAGAGGGAGGAAATGAGAAGTACAGCCTCAAAATGGTCACAAAGATTGCAACACCACCACCATGTTTCAATTGATTGTGCTGAAGAAACACTTTATACGTGAGTATATACAGTAAGTTGGTACATCTGCATTTTGTGATGTACAGTATCTTCTTCACCCTGTGAGTTACAAGGGATGATATTCCGGAGTGGATTACAGGATGGCAATTCAGCATGAATCACAACCTAGCCAGTCTGTTAGCACAGCACTAGTGCTAGTGCTTGTGATGCCAGTGACCTGAGTTTGGGAATGAGCTTGGATCATTGGGGCCCGGGGGGGGGGGAGACTGGAGCATCCTGGGGATGCACTCCTCCTTCAGGTTGGGTGGGTTGTCACACTCACTGCAATACCACCACCTGTGTGACCACAAGTGGCAGTTCAGCTGAAGGGTTGTTGTGGGAGGGATGGACACTGGCGGGGGGGTCCAGTGCGGCTGCACGCTCCAGTTAGCACATGTACCTTGGACTTCCAATGCATGCATACCTGCATCCTAGGGCAGGGAGAAAATCAGGAAAAGATCCTCACTGCCTGACAGACGGCAGCCCCAGCAAACTGCCAAGGGACTGGGTCAGAAACTCTCAGCTGCCAGCCTGACAAAGTTCATTTATGTGGGGGGGATCCTCACTCTTCCCCACCCGGGGAGGGGGACTGAAACCACAGCAGAATGGAAGTGGGTGGCTGAGGGGGTTCAGAGCACAGTGAAGCCAGGTGCCTAGGGACCCTGAGGGAGGTTGAGGCAGTGGCCCAGAAGGGGGGCTGTAAACAGAGAATTAAGAAACTATATGAATCATAACCTGTAGTGCTAAAGTCCGACATGTAATTGACTTTCATTGTGTATTTTCACACTTAGTGAAATCTATACATTGCATCCTCTGCTTACATATGGTATAAATCAGGTAATTTCTTCCCATTGCACTCACATGAATGAGATATAGATCTAACATAAGCAAATGACCCTAAGTTTTTTAGCATTTAATTTGTTTATTCAGTAAAGGGTACTAAGTGAGTCAGGACCCAAAGGTCACAAGCCCTGATTCATAGATAATGTAAAGCAAATTAACTTAAAATAGTTACACAGATGGTAGAAAAGAGGTAGATTACAAACACCATGCACTGAATTTTAAGGGGTGTAATTTAAGTTTGAGGCTTATAAATGTAAAAGCATGGGCCCAATACACAGTTGCTGTTGGGGGGTGATGGCCTTTGGTGGTGCAAAGAAGCTCCATGTTATAATAGCACAGTCTAGTGACAATCACTGCACCAGACCTACAGCTTGCTTTGTGAATGGTTCTGTGGGACACTCAAAAAGCAGCTTCATAGTGATGCACCCTGTGCCAAACCTCGTGGGCCACTCACGGAGCAGCTGCATAGTGATATGCACTGGGCAAAACCTATAGCTTGTTTTGTGAGGGGCCCTGTTGGCCACTCATCAGCTGGCTGCATAGTGATGATCACGATGCAGACCTATAGCTTGCTTCACAAGTGGCACTGCAAGCCACTCACAAACCAGCCTCATATGTCATAGGAATCATAGGATCATATGCCTCATATGTAGCAGACTTCAGCTGCATGTTTACAGACATGGCGCTACAAACTAAAACCATCCAGATTTTTTTGTTTTGACAGTAGGGGATATAATGTCATATGTCCTGCTGTAGGCACAGGATCCAGTTATGGTTAGTGTCTGTAGCAGGGTACATGTGGCAAAATGTTTGGTTGCTATTTACAAATGTGATGCTGCATTTATGGCAGTTGATGTCCCTTTATGGCCAAATAAAGATGCATGTGTCATGTATTAATATACAGTATGTGTTACTATAGGGCAGCTGATCTGCTGCAAGTTGCAACAGTCACACAAAATAGTTAGACCACCTTTTAGGTGGTGTATCAGTATTGGCACAAGCGTCAGGGATGCAGGATGATCATGCCACAAGTCCCTGATGTGCAGCTGAAAATCCAGCCCTAAGTGTCACAAAAGTTGAGTTGTGAGTCACAAAAGCATGTTCACAAGTAACAAAAGCATGGCCTGTTTTCATGACACACTTCATTCTAATTCCAGTGACATTTTAAAAACTATAACGTTTTTCCAAAAAGCACTTGAAGGCTCAACTTTACACAATACACTCTGGACCACACAAGTTCAGACTTAACTTCCAACAGATTTTTTCTGTTTTGATGAGCAACGTTTTCTGTTCTTTTGCCCACATTCATGAATGCTAAACCTCATGAAAGTGGGTTTGCAAGTCATAAAAGCAGCTTCCTGAGTCATGAATGCTAAATCTTCTTTCGTGACTCACAGACTAATTTCATTAAAATGATAAAAAAACTATAGATTTTTAAAGGAAAAATCACTTGAAGAATCAACCTTACACCCTACGCTATCAAGCACATAAGTTACAGACATAACTTCAAACTCATTTTTCTCTGTTTCATGTGCAAAGGTTTCTCTATTTGTCCCCACTTTCAAGACCACTAGGGCTCTTGAAATCAGTGGTCGTAGCTCATAAATATGGGTTGCTGCTGAAAAAACTGACACAGGTTCGTTTTTCAAAAATTCACTCACTGTATGAAAACTTCTTTAAAAATTAACTGCGTGTGCACAAAATAGCATTTTATTTTTGTAATAATATGAAAACTACAAATTTCTCATTAAAGCCATGGATCATCCTTGGGCTGAACCTTAATGAACCTGAACATTTCATGCTTGAACTTGTAGCTGTTTGTGTGCTATCGGTGTGCAAAAAAAGCTCCTAAAGCCATATTTTATAGATTTTCAACCTTCCAGAACTTTCAAACTGCCCAATTAACCATTACCAAAGTTATGGAATCTAGAGAGCATTATACCAATTATGTGCATGCCAAATTTCAGGTTTTTCTGTCCAGAGATGTGGTGGTTTTAAGGTACAAAAACTGAGGTAGACTAGCACTTGTAATCCTAATAATTGTGGCACTATTCCACCACTAAAATACACAGCACTGCCCACTAGGATGAGGAACACTGTTATAAAGATGTCATACTTTCCTTTACAACAAGTTGGAGTTATTGCCATGAGATTGCATTGTGTTTCTGCAGTGTCCTGCAAGATTGCAGTGGCATAAACTGTGATAAGAATATATACTGTATATGGATATATTTAGAATGCCTCTAGAAAGATAATTGGCTAAAACATTACATAACTGTGGGTTGATTTGACCCATTGCATGGTCATACTGGTACTTAGGCTAATCACAAATCAATTTGCCAAAAAAAAAAAAAAAATAAATAAATAATCAATTTGACAGCCATTTTGTTGTCTTGTGTAACACCCTGTCCAAATACTTGTTTACCCTCACCCAGTACAGACAAACTCCTGGTCCAAAAATGTGTCCCAAGTTTCTCATCCCCTCCACCCAGTTCAAATATCTATATAGACAGTACCCCATTTTTGCAGTATGATTGAACTACAATACGTCTTACTTTGCTCTGTTGGAAATATTCACTTCGAAAGTTTTTTTTTTTTGTTATGGGATGAAAACTCAGGAATCTGCCATGCTGCTTACCATCTCTCACTGTTACAATGACCATACCTATCTCTCAATCTCGCACACCATGCAGTTCCTGGACAGCTGACAGCTCTAAAAACAATTGCAGTACTTTTACATGTTGCCTACCACTCAGAGATAGTGCAAAAGATGTAGTGTCGTGGGAGACACACCAAACTCAATACAAAGCCACACATTTCAACACAATTTTAAAAACTACACAAACTACAGAAGCCTTGGAAGGACATACAAACAAATGCAAATTCAAAATGCCATCAAGATCTGGTAGGTGGAAGAACTGCTTGATAAAAAAATTCATGCAAAGATATATAGTTTTGCACATTTGAACATCTTTATTTTAATACATAAACACATTTTTTTACAACAAACTCGTAAGAGTGCAGTAGCACTCTCCAGGGAATGTGATGTGCTTTTTGATGCATGTCCCAGGTACTTCATTCTCGTGCCTCATTATGCACCTGGGGTGTGTGTCAAAATAGTACAGCGCACATCTTGTAGTGTGTTATAGCTTACATATATGGCTATAAAGATACAGTAGATTGATAGATATACTGTATATCAAACCGGGCTAGTCTACAATTTTCAGTAATAATTACAGAATATGTACAATAATAATATGTGAGTACATTATGTTCAAATACTGTAGCTGTAGTGTGGATAAGTAGTGGTTGGAGCATTGAAACAGAACCTATGACACCCAGGTTTGAATCCCACCTGAGCCACTGGCTCACTGTGCAAAAGTCACTTGATCTCACAGTTCTTCAGTCCATCTGCTACTGTATAAAGTTGGAAAGATGCAGAACCCACTAAAAATAAGATTTACAATGACCTCACACATCAAGAGAGCTAAGTTCAAGTGGCTTGTTCTTTAAGTTCCCAAACCAAGAGTGAATTAAAACATGGGTTTACACTGACCCCACCCATATTTTATTGTATATAATAACTTTTTTTTCAAACAGATGTTAGAAAAGCAAGTTTACAGAACAGATGAGTCGGGCAGCTTCAGCTGGATGGGGAATTTGGTAGGGGCATATTTAATGTTGAATTCCTTAGGGATGGGATGATGGAGAGGATGAGAAACAAGAAAATGTCAGCAGGCACATTCTTATCACTCTCAAAATCTTGTTATACTGCACGTTGACATCATATGATAACCATGTATGGGGTGATTTGTGATGCCATACCCGTTTAAAATAGCAATCAATAGGTTCTGAAAACTGGTTAGAATCACATCTAACCAGTTATTGTATTCCTACCAACCAGGCAAGAATCTTTGCTTAAAGTCTGTCATTCAAACAGCCAACTATTATGGGGTTTAAAAATGGTACAGTGCATTTCAAAACAAGCTAAAATACTTTCTAGACTTAAACATCAGTTAATACTCAGTTATTCTGATTTCCTTTCTTGACCTTCTTGGATCACTGAAATGTCTTAAGTGTAATCAATAGTAGCCAGATAATAAATTAATTGTACCGTCTAATCATATTTTTCAGCTCCTGCTATGTATAAATGTACTCTAAAGGGATTGTTTTGACTGCACACACAGAGTCTGACATTTGTTATGGGAAATAGGATAGCACTAGTAAATCAGTAATGATATCTGACGGAGTTATATAAAATGCCAGCATGCCACTTTACAATATTCGTTCTATCATGAGCAAATATGACACAAATCATAACAACAACCATGTATTCTGTCACGTTATATAATATTTAGAAGTAAGAGCTACAGGCAACAAACTACTTAGTATGCACTAGAAGGTAAGGCTTTTTTTATGTAATGTATGGCTAGAAGTAACATCTACTTTTGTCAAACAAAGAGCCCCACAGCTGATGTCTATTTACAGTATGGTATGCATATCTATCACATATATACTGTATATATATACAGGATTCAGCATTTCTGTGATTGCTCCAGTCATCGACTGCCACCAGGGCAGGATGAAGCCACCACCTTTTGCATCCCCTGCAACACCAACAGGGTGATGGCCTGCCAAACTGGCTGATAGTCAAGGGGGTGAACATTCTTTCTCTTCCTATCCCTGTCATGGGGAGAAACAGTGGGGGTACCAAAAGTACAAGGTACATTCCTGAGATGGAGGGTGAAGGGGCTGAGCCTCTGACAGCAGTAGGCTAGCTGTCAATGGTAGGGTCTGCAGTGACCCAACTAAGCTACTAGTTTAACCATTTTTCTTCCCACCCCACTTGTCTTGATGCAATGCATGGCCCCATCAGGCCTTGACATGCACGTCAACCCCTTTTGAGGGAAGGCTCTCCTGCCCACCACTAGGTGTTGTCTGTGTGGCAGAACACTGCTCTGTCCTTCTCCAGGCCTGGGCCAGTGCCGCACGTAACAGTGCCTTCCACCCAGCCTAGGCCCACCCAGTCAGCTCACTGAGCTTGCATCTGAACTAAGGTTCCCAGCATGGGAAGGCAACATGGTACCCACAGGGTCAATGGCTGGCCTTACAAATAACATCGATGGACCATTTTCAGTATTACAGGGTAACAAAGAAAAACCTATAAAATAAATGCTAGGAAAGTGTGGTGTACAAGGCAATAGTGTCATTGTGAGGGGCTAATGGTGTAATGAGCTAACAGATCAAAGACTGAGTGTTATTATGACCTTCATAGCCCCTCAAGATGACATTATGTCCCAAGTATACAGCACATGCCTCATTTTTGTTTTATGTAATACATAAGGATGGTCAAGACAAAGTTTTCAGTGTAAAGTTTCTTTCATTCGTGTATAACTAGCCCTTATTTGTAAATTGAATGGAAATTTTTTGTTAATCGATTGTTAATTAGGGGCTAATGGCTTTAATTAGCAGCTAATTTAAATATTTTTTATTGGTGCAGTACTTTAATCTAATTGCCATCGTATATGCATAAAACTGTTGTGGCATATAGCTGTAATTGCAGTGGTATATGGATTTTATTGATGGGTATATGGTATAGTAATTGATATGTCTTAGCAAATAATTTCTGTTATTTATGCTTCATGACGTGGCATACATATATGAGAAAAAACATGTCATTTTTCTGACTATATTGTGCAGATCACCAGGATGAAGCATGCTGTGATTATTTATTTATTTATTACATTTTGGTAACCGGGTAAGCCCTCTGGGCCCCGAAGGTCCCTTTTTCAGGGGCGACCTGGAGTTAGTTACATAGAGCTGAACAAGTACAATCAAGTAATGCAGGGTAGGACATTGCATACAGAAATTCAATGACAATGTACAATTTTCCAAAAAGAAGGTGGTGACATACAGCACAACAACAGAGGCAGCTGCTAGGCTTAGGGCAGTAGGTTTAGAAGTATAAACACATAGTACAATAAACCATACAAGCATTATAAACAAGTAGTACAACTAACTATACAAGCACTACAGTATAGGACATAAGCAATACAGTGTAGGACATAGGGTATAGGGTTACAGTTAAGGATGAGAGAACGCTGAATTTGCATTGTTGAAATTCAGCACTTTCACCTTTGATTCTGGGATGTTAAAGTTTCAGGACACTTCAGGTCACTTTGACCCTTCTGCAAATTAAAAAAAAAAAAAAGACCCACAATTCGCAGGTGACAAAGCCACAAATTAGTAATGCAGGTCTTACCACTCATGTGGAGATAAATGTGCCATTCCACAAGAAGACATTATTTATTTTTTTTAATTAAGTATACTTTATGCCCCCTTGTACTAACCAGCCCTCCTTCAGTCCTGCCACTGTACCCAACCTATCACCCACCATCCCTAGGACTTACCTACTGCTGTATGTTCCCTGCCTGAATGATCCCCCTGGGGGAAGGGCCACCAGAGGCTGACCCAGCTCCTCTGGTGGAGTGGAAGATTAATTTCTAGAGCAGGACCTGCAATGGGTGACATCCTGCATGCTCAGGGTTTTTTTTCCTGATGTTTTTTCTCCCAGCACTCAGAAGTTGGATGGGACCTAAACTGATGCACAGGATGCCCCTGTGCAGGCTATGTGTGTCAGGGAGGTGACGTCCCCCTCCCTTGAATTGCTGGCTCCATTTGTACCACCATCTGTGGTCACCCAGGTGGTGGTATTGCAGTAGAGGCAGGCACCCTCCCTCCCCCCCCGAGGAGGTGAGCATCTGCTGGGATGCTCCACTATCCTGCCCCAGCTGGCCAGCTAATGACCTGGGTTGACTCCCAAACCTGGGTGCCTGGCATCACAAGCAGTAGTGCTGCCGCTGTGCAGGCAGGCTGGCACCATTATGCATTTTATACGTACCAACCTATCTTACCATTTTTATTAGTTTTCCTTCTTTTACCTTAAAGCTGCCTTGCTTGTCACTGTAAACTCTTTATGTAGCCTGGTATTTTCAATGTTTTATTTCCCAATTCTAAGTGTAAATAACATGCTGTAAATGAAAATGGCATGTTTTAAATGGACATAAAGTGTTCTAAGAGATAATAAATGCCTATCTCAACTGTTTGAAACATAATAACGTATGTCTTCCCTATTAATTCAGCTTTGTTATAGTATATACTGTAGATATCTAGCCAGTACCTCTTGCAAGGTATGTGACTAGCTATGACATTGTTATAAAATGGCAAAACCTTTAAACATTCAGGTGAAGGGTGTCGGGGTTTTGAGTAGTTTGGGTAGTAGTGGCTCCAGGAATTAAGGATTGCTAGAGCACAGCAGTGTACAGAGAGCTTGTGTCTGGGTACATACTGTAGGTGGATTTCATCTTGGACTATGGTCCCAGTTATGTAACAATGCTGGGGCACAGCCTGGATGTAACACATATTTAATGGGACATGTGTTATGTCTTGCTCCAGCCTTTAGTCATCCATGCAAAGGGGGATTTTTTTGAGGTGCAGTGCCGTCACCTAAAGGGATACCTCTAACGGAAACTGCCAGAGTGCTTCCCCACAAGAATGAATGCTCCCACCCACAGTGACAGGGAACCCAAATAATATGCTCACTACAGATAATATGCTCACTTCCACACTTATCACTTTAAGCATGCAAAGTAATATGTAGAATAATGCACAGGCATCTGTGTGTTGTTTTACACACCTGAGGTGTGTGATGACCCATAAACCTCGAGAGCGAAGCTCAGGAGTTTTATGAAGTCATCACACATGGAGGGTGTTCAAAAAAACTCATCATCACACAGATTCCGTGAGTGTTTTTGTATATGTATATATATATATATATATATATCTATATATATAGAGAGATATATATATATATATATATATATATATACACACACACACTGTAATAACTTGTGCAAGAATTTAAGAAAAAACTCCAAAAGGTTGAATTGCTTAAACTGTGTTTATTGTATAAACCCAGAACTGTGTTCAATTCCAACAGATGTAAAACATTTTATTCAGAACAAATCATGTTAAACATTGTAACCCCAACAGTTGTACTAAGATGAATGTATGAAAGAAAACAAAAAAATGTATTTAGTTTTTGTTGACCAGGTAAGTGCGCTAGACAAATTCTGCCTTTTTTCAGGCACGGCCTGGGGGAAGGGGATAGAGATGAATGTCAACTAACCTTGAACCAGATTAAGCTGTTGTTGGTATTTTTAGTGAATGGGAGAAATTTGGCCAGGACACCGGGGAAATTCCCCTACTCATCAATAGGGGGACCCTTTTGGCCATCAAAGGATGGCTGAGTCAGTTGTTGTGCTGCCGTCTGCGGAGATGGACGTGCAGCAGGTCGAGGAATCCGTCTCCTCCTCGGCTATGGCGCTGTTTGCGATGGATGCTCCTACTGAAGCTACTGTGTCTGAGCACATCTTGGAGGCTGCCTGCTCGACAGCTTCACCTGTTTTGGATTGCTCGATTGAGTCTGCATTGCCTACTGTGGAGTCTCCTGACATTGAGCTGCAAAAGCTGTTGCAGTTGGAAGAACATCAGTATTTACTAAAAAAGAAGGAACTTTTGGAGCGTTTTCAATCAAAATGTTCAGTGACTACGGCTGGGGCTTCGGGACTTGTTGTTGATGCTAAGCAGTCGGTTTCCATGGTTACGGACCAAACGGAGGTTTGGACTGAGCTGAGCGTAGTCTTTCACTGCTCAGGAGAGGACCAAGCTGCTGCTACTGTTTTTTCTTTCAGCGCTGCGTCGGACAAACCTCGCAAGGAGCGAGTTACTCATAAAGGGTGCCCCAGCATACTTAGTTGGGCTGATGCTCCTCTTGTGGAAGGAGGTCCCTGGACCATGGAGGACTCGTTGCAGGCTGCAGGCTGGGTGCGCTCCCCTGATACTGGGTCTTGGATCTCGGGCTTTGCGCCCATTAAAATTCCGGGAGTCAAGCTATCGCCTTCTCCTTCTACTCGTACTATACCTGAAACTGTAAGTACTAACCCTGAGACAGTAGCTACTGCATTAACTGTTGGGGTTTCTCTACCTGCTTTACCTAAGCCTTCTCCTGAATGGGAACCTCCTCCAGCTATGGACAAGTTACAGCATTCTCCTCTCCACTTGCCTTCGGATTTGGAACTTTCTCAAACCCCAGTTTTACAGCCGCTTGGTACAATAAGGGCTAGTTCTCCACTACATGAGGTGGAGGCAGCTGAACTTAGTGACATTTCTGACTTTTCGGATATACCTAGAAATATTCCAGCTGATGTTAGGAATTTTCCACGGGCCTCTCATGGTGCGGAGGAGCAGCCCTCTACCCCTCCTAAAACCCCTTGGCCTTTTGCCTCCCTTTTTCATAATTCTGATCCTTCGGCTAAACGCCATAATGCTGTTTGCCTCATATATGAAGGGGGTCTAGATACCTTTCCTGATAGGGTTTATATGGGTCGTACATTATTGAAAAGCAGTTTAAATTTTCATGTTTCTGAATTGTATGCCCTAATTCATGTGTCGGGTGAGAATGTATTTGATGTCAGTTTTAAACTGGGGAGTGGCCTTGACAAGTTCTGGGCACATTATCACCAGGTAAAGGCCACCCCTTTGTGGGCCCCTTTTGAGGTTCTTCCTATTAACAGGCCTGCTCACAAAACCATTACAGTTCTCTTCCGAAGTGAAGGGGTCAGTGTTACCGATTTGCTGTTTTGGCTTAAACAACGTTGCACTGTAACTGGTCATCCAGAGGCTATATTTGACTCTGAGGGAATCTGGACTGGAGGATGGAGAATTAGGGTGATTTTACACTCAGAGGGTGGGGGTCTCCGCCATCTCCCTAATAGTTTTTTTCTAGGTAGGGATAGAGGTGTTCTATTTTATCCTGGTCAACCCAGGACTTGTTATAAATGTGGGCTCCTAGATCACATTAGTAGTGCTTGTGGCCAGCTGAAATGTTCCCTTTGTCATAATACTGGTCATCTTAGTGGTCAATGTTCAAACTCGGTTCGTTGTAACCTTTGTGGGAAAGAAGGACAGATTTACGTGGCCTGTCCTGAGGCAGCTCATAAGAAATCTTCTTCTGCTGATGGGGAGGAGCAGCGTCTCTTAGTTACTTTAGCCCAGATAATTTAATAAAGCATCTACCACACGGTTGTCTGAGGATGTTCCTCCTTCTAAGTTGCCTGTTCCTACTGCCCCAGGCCCTCCTCCCCCTAATGTGTCTGAAGCTTGTCCTGTTCTGGTTTTGTAAGAGACTTCTCCTCCTCCATTTGTAGAACCTCCAGAACACTCCCCTGTTTTGCAAGCTGCCTCAGTACCCACCAGTGTTACTGAGGTTCTACCTGGCTCCATGCCCCCCCCTATGAAATTGAGGGTCCTCCAGAAAGGAGAATGTCGACCAGAAAAAGGTCTACTGGGGCCCTGCCTACCCCTAAGATGGCTAAAAATTCACTGCATGATTCCTCTAATAGATTTTCAGTTTTTTTGGATGCTGATCACTCTGACACTGATTCAGTATGTTCCTCAGCAGATTCTAATCTACCCAAAGATACTTCTGATTTATTGATACCTGATGAGGGCGAACACCCCTCACAACCCTCACATCGGAAAGGGAAACCCAGGGAAAAAAAAGCATTGATTTAGTCTCCCCTGTATTTTTTACAAAATGCCTTTTTCCCCTACATTCTTAATTTTGATGTCTAACGTCAATAGTATTAAGAATGCAGTTAAACGGAGTGCGGTGTTTTCATTTTTACAGACTTTACAGTCTTTCTTTTACAAGATACTAGGCTTCACACTACTATAGAACTTACTCTCTCCACTAAAGCATGGCTCTTGGGGATTTCCTTTTGGTCGATTGGCCCAGAACGTTGCATGGGAGTAGGTATCCTTTTCACCATATTCGGCCTACTGTTGTTCGGCTGTTGGACCTCGTCCCTGGTAGAGTATTGTTACTTGATTTCATTTTGGACACGGTCCTTTTTCGAGTAATTAACACTTATGCACCCCAGACTAAAGCAGAGTGTACACTTCTTTTTCAACAAATCAGTCCCTTTCTGCATATTGCTCATTTTGTCATTTGGGGAGGTGATTTTAATTGCAGATTGAGTAAGTGGGATCGGGGTACCACCACCACGACGGGAAAAATATTTGGTGATATGGCTGCATTGAATAAGGCTGTACGAGATGCTCATCTCAAGGATGCTGTTTTTTCACATACAGGTGTGCGGGAGCGAACTTTTTTTAAAGGGCATTATCTACCCGTATTGATTTTTTGTTTCTGTCTATTTCTTTGTTACTCCAGACTGTCTCTGTGGAACCAACTGCTTATTCTGACCATAGGCTTTTGAAGGTTTCCTTGGGCAAAGAAGTTGCTCCTATGGGACCCGGATACTGGAGATTAAATTCTAGACTTTTGCAGCAAGCTGATTTTCTGCAGCTCATCTCCACTTTTTTGGCCTGTAGGAAATCCTTGTATCCCTTATTTGACGATCCAGTGGTTTGGTGGATGGAAACTAAATCAGACCTGCGCTCCCTACTTATATCCCATGGCAGATACTTTAGGAAGGGGACTTATTTTTTGTATTTACAGGATCGAAAACAGCTATAACACTTGTATTCCCTCTCACAACTTACCAGACATGATTTTTCTGCCCAGATTGTGCATTTTCAGAAGAAGATGATGCAATATCATTTAAATTTGTCTGTAGATCTTCAGTCACGGCAGCAACATGGTACACAGGGACCGTTTGCTAACTCTTGTCCCTTACTTAGCCATCAGGAGAAGGTACAGGCTAAATCTATTTCCGCTCTTTATGACCAACAGGAGGTGGTCCACACTGAGCAGGGTAGTGTTTTATGCATTGCATCTGTCTATGCTGTTTCTTTATTTACTGCCCAACCTGTTCCGCCTCTAGATTTTGTTTCTTTTTTTGGTAAAATTCAGGTTCCCCAGGCACCGTGAGATCAGCTTTTAGGCTTAACGGCTCCTTTTCAGGCCCAGGAAGTTGCTACTGCCCTTCAATCTTAATCTAAAGGTAAAGCCCCTGGTCTGGATGGCCTCACGTCTGACCTTTACCATCTTTTACATGGTGAACTTTTGGAAGAACTAACCTCAGTTTATAATTCTATTGTGCAGACTCAAAATGTCCCTTTTGACATGTCTACAGGAATTCTCATTTTTATCTTTAAGAATAAAGGTGATAAATTGGATCTATCTAATTGGAGGCCTATTAGCCTTTTGAATACTGATTTTAAAATTCTTTCCAAACTTTTGAACACAAGGCTATTAACAGTGGCGAAACTCTTGATTTCTCCGGCACAATCTTGTACTGTGCCTGGGAACTCAATGACAGATCAACTACTTTTATTATGGAATCTATTTTTTCATGATTCTGTTTCACCACTGAATGGTTATGTGCTTTCCCTAGACCAGAGACAAGCCTTTGATAATGTGGTGCATGTCTTCCTATGGCATGTACTACGCCATTACGGTATTCCTGCTACCTTCATAGCATGGCTACGGGCCATTTATCGTACTGCCACTGTCCGCCCCTGTATTAATGGATTTTTAGGCCCTCATGTTCCTATTAAGAAAGGTGTTCAACAAGGGTGTCCTATCAGTCCCTTTTATATGTATTTAGTATA
This sequence comes from Neoceratodus forsteri, assembly GCA_016271365.2. Taxonomy (NCBI): domain Eukaryota; kingdom Metazoa; phylum Chordata; order Ceratodontiformes; family Ceratodontidae; genus Neoceratodus; species Neoceratodus forsteri. Next base: position 571,458,859 of record CM057453.1, read on the forward strand.
GATCCTTTATTAAGGCTTCTCAATTCCACACCCTGTATTGCTCCGATTCAGATATCGAATTTCACGGTTCCTTATACTGCCTTGGCCTATGCGGATGATGTAGTTCTTTTGGTTGGGAATACCCAGTCTGCTGAAATGGCACTGACTGTTTGTACCACATACGGTACATTCTCAGGAACCGGTTTGAACCTATCAAAAAGTACTGGGAAGCCCCTGGGCGGTCAGATGATTCCTACTGATCACATAGCTGGTCTCCCTTATACATTAGGTCCTTTAAAAATCTTAGGCATTGAGTATGGGTCGCCCCAAATGGATATTGCAAACTGAGACAAAAAATTATTAATTGGATCACAAATGGTTCAGAATTGGAATAAGACCAAAATGAGTTATTGCAAATGTGTTTATTTGATAAGGACTTACCTGGTGCCTCTTTTTTTGTTTTTTAGTTGTTTTTCCTGTTCCTAAGTCAAGGGAGGTTAAATTGTATAGCCTATTTTTCCAGTCCTTCTGGGGCAGTTGTCTGAATCCCATCAAAAGAAATGTATTATATTTACCTCGCAATCAAGGTGGACAACAAATTATTAACCCTGTATTGTTTTTTTCTGTCAGTTTTTGTATGCTAATTTGAAACCTTTGTTTATTTCTCCTGATAAATACTGGTGTTTTTTTTTTTTTATTCAAACCATATCACCCTGGTTTATAGCGTGGGATTTGGGTCATTTACATCACATTAAGCAGGTAGCCACTTCGCCATTGTATTTGTGTGAGGTCTTTGTCAAGCTTCGGTCATGGGGGATCACTAGTAGACTTGTTATCTCAAAATCTAAAAAACAGTTATATGCATTTGTTATGGAGAATCATTTTAGTGAGTTGGACATCTTTCCAAAATGTCCGGTAACACATAAAGAGGCCTTATTAACCTTTCTGAATGAGAAGAGAATCCCACAAAAATTTAAAGATCATCATTGGCTTAATTGTTATGAGAAACTGAATGTAAAGGCTAATCAAAAGCATAAACGGGTGGAGGAACGTATTTGTTCTAGACCTCGGTGCATTAATCAACCAGAAACCCTTCTGCATTTGTATTTTACTTGTACTTATATTGTTGATTTTTGGAAATTCCTTTATGACAAATCTCGTCTTTCTTTTTTCCTACAACTTACATATCCTGCACTTATGTATGGAAGTTATCCTAGCAACTGGGATATTTGTGACACAAGTACATTGACTGTAATTTTTGCTGTTACCTAATGGTTTATCTGACATTCTAGATGTTTGTTCACTCTTCAACAGCATGAACTGTCTTATTATGATTTGTATGGTAATATTTTCAAATCCCTACAGGAAGTTTATTTTTCTGAATCTAAAAGTCTCAGTAGGATCCGTTTGCAGGCTATTTGGCGGAATTTGCCCTGGATTACTGACAATGACTTTCCAATTACTTGAAGACTCTCATCAAGGCTTGTCCTTTCCTTTTTATTGTATTTGTTTATTATGGTTACTACGGGAACAGCTTGTAATTTTTGGTGCTATGTGTGATTTTGAGTTTTGTATTGTATGATTTCTTTAATAAAGTCTTCCCCTACTCTTTTTGGGAAGTGCCATGGGATCTTTAACATCCACCAGAACAGGCAGATGGGACTTCGGTTTAACGTCTCATCTGAAAGGTGGCACCTCAGAAGTGCAGCACCCTCCTCATGCTGCACTACAGTGTCAGTATTGGGATTTTAACTCAAGTGCCTGGTGTGGGGCTAGAACCCACAGCCTTCTGATCTCCCGGCCTCAGAGGCGAACACTGACCCTGCCTGCCTTTCTTTTCAAATTTATTTATTTATTTTTTTATTTATTTAGGGATTCGGATCATACCTTTGAGCTCAGAGCTCTTTTACAAAGGTTCCACGTCAAACAGTGACAATGACAGCAATAACAAACAGTTTACATACAATACTCGAATAGTAGGTAGCTAGTATACAGTAAGGATACAATGTCATTCATAGTACCAATGGTGATAGTACAGCGTCAAGAGCATTCAACTAGGTAGGGTAAAGGACAGTGTTTATATGTAGCGAAGGAGATAAAGAGGGGTGACACCTACTGTGAGAGTCAAGGAGGAGTCAAGGTTGAGGGGAGGGAGATCGGGGGTGGGCACAGAAGAAGTGGCTTTGTCTAGAGGTTGGGGAGGTAGTGGTAGTATGTTGGTTTTAAGTTGATCCAGTGGGAGAAAAGACACAGGTGGGAGAGGAAGACAGAGGGATAGGGCAATAGGGAAGAGTGGGTGTAAAAGGAAGGGAAGGAGAGTGTGGGTGAGTGGGAATTATGGGTGTTAGAGTCTAGTGGCAGTCACAAACTGTCCTAGTAAGAAGATTGTTGCCTTAGGCCATTTTTGAATGCAGAATGCATTGGGAGTTTAGAATGTGCACTGGGATTTCATTGAGCCATTGGGGGGCCCTAAAGCTGAAAAGCACGCTGTCCTGCACAGTTCGACGGAAAGAGTGTTGATAGGGCCCCTCATCCTGCCTCTGGTGGTATAGCTGGTAGCACTTGGTGTTAGGATGCTAGAAATGCATGGGCGTGTTTACCCATTAGTGCCTTTTTTCCAAGGAGACATGTCTGGAATTAATCCTGTTCTTTAGTAGGCAGCAATTGGTCTCCTTGTATAAGGAGCAGGTGTGGGTATTTCGATCTGCAGCCATTGTGGAGCCCATATGCCTTGTTGAGGGCAATGTAATCCTTTTTAGTGCAGTGTCTGTTGTTGCGCCGTAGACCACCAATCCATAGTCGATGGTAGAAAGGATGGAGCTGGAGACTAAGAGACGGAGGGCCTCTGGAGTGAGATACTTTTTATGCCTATATAGTACACCCAGCTTGGTGTTCACTGCCTTTACCACTGTGTCGATGTGTTGGGTGAAGGTGAGGCAGTCATCAACAGTGACCCCCAGGTACTTGAAGGTCTGAACTTGTTCCAGCAGCTCACTGACTTTATTGGAGATGGTGAGGGGAGGGAGCTTCTTTTTGTGCTGTGGGCTGGCTGTGAGCATCACCTTGGTTTTTTTGTAGTTTAATAGAAGTTTATGGTTACAGAACCAGTCTTCCAGCTTGTAGAAGGATGCCTGCAGCTGGGAGTGGAGGGCAACTATTGATGAACTGCTGGTGAGAAGCACAGCGTCATTTGCGTAAAGTATCAGTTTAGTGTCACAGGCTTCAGGAAGATTATTTAGGAAGAGGCTGAATAGTAAGGGGCCCCAGTATTGACCCTGTGGGACCCTAAAGATACCTCGTTGGAGCTAGATACTGTGTGCCCATTTTTACGTTGGCTTCTGTGTGTTAGGTAGTCCTTGAACCAGCAGACAGCATTGGTTGCAACCCCAGGTTCTGTAGTTGAGTCAGGAGGAGAGTGATTGACAGTGTCGAAGGCTTTGGTGAGGTCTATGAAGACTGACCCCACCAGCTTTCCTTCATCTAGTGCCTTGTGCAAGTAGTCAGTGTAGTCCAGCAAAGCTGTGGAGGTACTATGATTCTGCCTGAAGCCATGTTGGTTTGGACATAACAGGTTGTATTTGTTGAGGTAATCTGTTGAGGTAAATATGGTCAGTCCAGGAAAGGCAACGTGTTCGATCAAGGTTGGCAGTAGTGCGGCATACTCACTCACATCAAGCGACTGTAGAAGACTAAACAGAGTAACATTTACTTGTGACCGAACGTATTCAAATTTAAAACTGTCCTTAGAACTGTTCATTGTAGCCATTCTCTTTTTCTTTGGCAGCATTTTTCCTTGTGGTCTGGCCAGGTCAGTTGCTATAAATACATGCAGCTTGTGCTGTCCGGACGGAGGGATGGACATTACTGCTGCCGAAGGGTGGTAGTACAAATCCAGTCCCTTTAGGTGAAACAGGGAGACCACTGAAGGGTTGTCTGGTCTCTTGAGCTGGGGTGAAGTACTGGGTAGAGCACGACCCCGTAAGCAAGTTATAAATGCTGCTGCTCACAACTACCAAGGTTCCCGCGGAAGGATAAGAACTTTATCTAAAGAAAAACGTTGACTTCTTTGAATTAACTGTTGGTGAAGTACTTTTTATCTTATTTTCAGGTGAATTCTCAGCAATACATGGACAGAACTGGGCTCAGAGGTTTATTTCACATCAAAATCAGCCTTGTGAGAGGGGGTTTGAGAAATTCATAAACGCTCCCTTTCCTCGCAGTGGTGAGAGCACTGTGGGGGAAGGGGATAGGAAAATAAACTGGAATATTTTAATCTTTTTTATTTTTACTTTATTCTGTCTGTCACAGGGAAATGTGGAGACAGATTAATTTAATAAACCGATTATTGGACTTGGAGGACTTTTCAGCATTTACATTTAGCCTCGTGAGAGGGGTCTGAAAAGTCTACAAAAAGCTCCTTTTCCTGCAGCGGTGAGAGCATGGGGGGGGGATAAAACCAAAGTCGTAAACTGGATGTTTGAAGGAATTTGGGGTATTATAGTATAACATTTTCTTGGTTGACAAGGGTTAATTTATTATATGTTTTTTAGTAGGGGGATATATGTGTGGTTAGATAGATAAATTGTTGAACGTCTAACTGAAGGGGGAGGAGGGGTATTGAGTGAGTGGGTTATGAGTGAGAATACTGGTGTGTTAGGAGTGTTTGAGATATGTGCTGGGGTATTAGGGACATGGTCAGGCAGTACTCCCCCTTGAGACTAAAGGATCTTCGCCCATTTGAACATCCTCCGCTCCCTTTTGAAGTTTATAATAGATGCCGGGCTCTCAGCATCTTGAGGAAATGAGGGAGCAGAAGGAGTTGAGGATCCTGGAACTCTCGAGGGAGATGGGAAATGAGTGGGCGAATAGAGACAGTGAGAACCAGGAGACGCCCTGGGGCAAAATGGACACAGAAACAAGGTCATCCTTGCCTTGTGCCCATACCCAAGGGCTCTGACTGTATCAGACAGGAAGTGAGGCCATCCTTGGATTCCCGTCCCTTTCAGGCAGTGTTAAGCAATGCCAGGTCAATTAGGAATAAGATCGCAATTGTTGCGGATCTTATTGCTTCTGTTGACATGGCTTGCATCACCGAGACCTGGCTGGATGAAAGTGCAGGCCCTATTTTGGAGTCTACGGTTTCGGCCGGGTTCTCAGTGATTCACCGCCTGAGACTGGACTGTAGGGGTGGGGGGAAGGATTGTCATCTGTTTTAGACAAGAACTGGATCTCAGGGAGGTGCCAGTTGGAGGCACCAACTCCTTTGAGTGTATTGTGGGTGCAGGTGCAGGCTACAAAACCCTTCTCATTTACCGTCTACCAGGTGATGGGAGGGAGTTCCTGAAGGAGGTTGCAGACTTCATCGTTGAGATGTTATTGGAGTCCCCTGGGTGGTTAATTCTGGGACACGTCAATTCCTAGGTTTACAGTTAACTCTTGCTATTTGGACAAAACCTCTTCCAACTAATGGATTCATTGGGCTTGACACGGGTTATTACCTCTGCAACTCACGAAGGAGGGCACATATTGGACTTGATGTTCCGCCTGGGGATGGAGATCTTCAGTGTGGAGGTGGAAACGATCGATTGGTCTGACCATCATGCCCTGAGATTCAGTTTCATGGCCCCCCAAAATAGGCCTGCCCCAATGGAGTTAGTCCAGTTTCTTCCTTTGAGAGGAGTTACCTCAGAAGGCCTAATGACAGACCTGGACTTCTCGGGATTTCCAATGGAGAACATGGACCCAGGCCTCCTGGTGTTGGCTTATAATAGGGCTGTTGTGGGTGCCTTGAATGTCATTGCTCTAACTCATGTTCGCCCCCTTTACCCTTCACCCCAGGGGCTCCTGGTTTAATGGGGAGATCCGTGAGTTGAAGAGACATGGGCGAAGGTTGTAATGACACTGGCGGAAAACTCTCCTGGAGATGGATAAGCTTACATTGCTGGATCATTATAAGATCTACCAATCAGCAATTTCCCATAAGAAGGCAGAGTTTCTGTCCAGGTAAATTGCTACAGCGAAGAACAGGCCAGCCCAGCTCTTCCGGACTGTGGACAGACTGTCTCCAGACCAGTCGAGCGTTGTCTCAAGTACAGTGTGAGGAGTTTACGCAGTTCTTCGCTGATAAGGTGTCCACCATCAGGGATGAGATCAGCCAGTGCCTTCCCATTGGACCTTGCACTGGTCAATTGGGTGATACTGATATCCAGCTGACTTGATTCACCTTTAGTCAACCGGCAGTCACAGATATAGTGAAGATCATCCCGACTTTCTGTAGTTTGGATCCAGGCCCTACACACCTACTAGTGGGGTGTGTAGAGGTCAGCGGCCTGGTCCTCGCTGGGATAGTGGTGGTTTCATTGGAGAGAGGGATCTTTCCAGATCCATTAAAGGAGGCAGTAGTACGCCCCCTTTTGAAAAAAACCTCCCTTGATCCCGACTGTCCAGCAAACTACAGACCAGTCTCGAACTTGCCCTTTATAGGGAAAGTTATTGAGAAGATGGTCGCTTTGCAGCTGGTGGATTATTTGACCAGCCACATTATCTATGACCCTCTCCAGTCTTGCTTCAGGAAACTGCACAGCATCGAGATGGCCCTGGTGTGGGTACTAAATAATCTCCTGATGGTGAGAGATCGGAGAACTCATTCCATCTTGGTTCTCCTTGATCTCTCAGCAGCATTTGACACCATGGATCATGGGGTGATGCTCAAGCATCTGTGATTCTTCTGTGGACTGAGTGGGGCAGTCCTCAGTTGGTTTCAATCTTTCCTCAAGGGCAGATCTCAGAGAGTGGTGTCAGGAATTTACTCCTTGGCACCTCACTGGCTGCCCTGTGGGGTCCCACAGGGTTCGGTGCTGTCCCCCATCTTATTTGCGGTGTATATGCTCCCATTAGGGGACATTATGAGAAGGTATGGGCTGAGTTTTCATTGCTATGCTGATGACTCTCAGCTCTACATGTCTTTTGTGCCAGAACAGGAGTCTGATTTTATCGCAGTGTTTAACAACTGTCTGATGAGATACAGAACTGGATGAGTACTAGTAGGCTTCGGTTGAACTCGAGTAAAACTGAGGTATTGATGGTGGATCCTGGTTTTAGGATGACAGAGACATGGGTGGGGAAACCCTCAGGTTTATACCTTGGGGGACCCCGCTTAAGGCCTCAGGCCAGGTGCGTAACCTGGGCATGGTATTTGATGAGGGCCTAACCCGGAGGGTGCAGATTTTGGTTGTAGTCAAATCTTTCTTTTTCCATCTAAGGAACATAGCCTGGGTGAAGCACCTGATCCCACCCAGAGATCTTCCTGCCTTGGTCCATGCCTTTGCCACCAGCCATTTTGATTACTGCAATGCCCTCTATCTAGGGCTACTGAGGGTGGAGATCCACCGCTTGCAGTAGTGCAGAACGCGATGGCCAGGTTGTTGACTGGAAACCCTAGATCCAGTTATATAACGCCTGTGCTGCATGAACTGCACTGGCTGCCAATACAGTGGCAGATCACCTTCAAGGTCGCAGTGCTGACCTACAAGGCCCTACACAAGCTGGGACCTCACTACCTGAAATAACTCCTGTCTTCTTACTGCCCCTCCCGCTCACTCCGTTCCTCTGACGAGGGATTGCTAGAGATTCCCAAGGTATCCCTGAAAACATCTGGAGGAAGATCTTTTGTCTTTATGGCACCTACCCTGTGGAATTCTCTACCTCGCCAGATACGAGATAGCCTGACCGTGGAAAGATTTAAAAAATCCTTAAAAACTTACCTGTTTAACCAGGCATTCTCAGGGACTTACTGAATTGATTGTTGCTGTTTTACTGTTTTTAACTACAATGTTGTTAATGTTTTTGTAGATGTATTGTAAAGGCACCCTGAGCTATGGAAGGGCGCCTTATATAAATAAAATTTTACTTACTTTGCTTTACTTAGTTGTGATGCATTCTGAGTGAGCACTTGTAAGTGGAAGCTGTAATAACTGGGTGTGACATCACACCCAGTTATTACAGCATTTCACATCAACCAAAATCAGGTTGATAAACTGAATCCCTAGCTATTGGTTTTTTTTTTTCAAATTTAATATACTTTATTAAATTTTTCAAGAAAATAAGAACAAACAATAAAACACAACTATAACAACGAATTACTCAACATAACCCCCCTACCAAAAAGCCACCAAGAATAGTAATGTGAGGTAATCGGGAAGCACGGTGAGAAAAAAAATAAATACACTAATAAAATCCAGAACATATAGCAAAGGCATTAAGAAGGGGCAGCATAGTGCAGTGGTTTAAGGCTCTGAGCTGCAAATCATGAGACCTGGATTTGAATCCCACAGCTCCCACTTGCATACCATGTGACCTTGAGCAAGTCACTTAATTTCCCTGTGGTCCCAGGTTGCACCTGTAAACAAGCTTTCAGTTTAGTGTGTCTCACCTGGTTAAACAATTTGAAAAAAAAAAAGAGAGACCTTGTGGCAGAAACAAAATAACAAAGCCCTGCTAGTTCAAAGTCCCCCCTCCCCAGCCCCCTCCCCCATGGAACCCATTATACCATTAAGGCCGAACACCGACTAGGGGCTTGAGAAAGTGAAATATTACCTGGAGACTGGGGAAAACAATATCAAAGGATGCCCAATTGTCCAGGGACAGGCCAGTCAAGAAAAATCGATACCCCATGGAAACAAAAGGGAGACAGGAGGCTTATGAAGTTAATAATGTATATAGGGGTTCCCAGACCTTCTGATAAATAGAAGTTATATGGGCGAGACTAGCAATGATCCATTCAGCTTGCAAGGCAAACAATATTTCCCTAAGCCACTCAGTGGTAGAAGGGATAGATTGGTCAAGCCAATGTCTCAGGAAGACTTTTTTTGCACAAAGAGAGATGAGGGACATGTGGACCATTTGGTTACCAACCAAGTTTTCTCCAAAGTCTCCCAGTGGACATATCTCTGGGAGGAAGGCCTCTGAAAGACCAAGGAGAGGATCCAGCCAGGATCGAATTGCAGGCCAGAAGGGGGCAACCTTTTCACAGGACCAAAGAACGTGGAGCAAAGTACCGGGTTCTTTAGCACATCTGGAGCAAATATTGAAGGGCAGTTTCCCCATTTTATACAGTTTGTCTGGGTATAATAAAGATTATGCAGAACCTGAAACTGAAGAAAGTGGTACCTATCTCATTTGATGGATCTGTATAAGCATTTCCAAATATGTGTCCAGTTACGTGGGGGGGTTGGAAGGAGGTAAAACCTGAACCCAGTAATAATATGGTTGGCCTTCCAGCTGGGCTAGAGAATCTAAAAGTTAGTGATAATAAAAGGAAATGACATGGGAACTAGGAGCCGAGGAAACCATGGGAAGTACGTGGTACTGGTATAGATTGTCCTAGGGACGAGAACCAAAATGAGACAAGCATATGACAGAGTTAGAAATATTTAAAACAGGTAGAAGAGGACCAACAGAACTTAAGTCTGGCCTCCTGAAACGTCAAGTTTCCAAGCAACTAGCACATCTGACACCCTGTCCACTTCAACAAAAGGCCAAAAAGAAGCTGTATGAATGTGGCCCCCAATCTGAAATTTGGGGTTGCTGACAAGAGGCTGGGAAGTATCTTTATAAGGTTGAAGCTTAAGAAAGGCACAAAATTGCAAATGAGCACATACAGACACCTCAATTGGAAAACCACATAGAGATTGAGGGAGTTTTTTTAAGAGGAATATAAAAAAGAAAACAGATGTCCAGCCCATGTAGGGAACAGAGAGTTTGTTCTATCTCTAACCACATGGGGGTGTAGATGGAAGGATCCTCTTCTGGCTATTGCTGTAGCCAGTGAAAGAACTGGGAACAATGAATAGAGGGGTAATAGAGACAGAAATTGGGTTCCTAAAGACCCCTGTGCTCTTTAGAGCACATCAATTGGGGCCCTTCGGGGAGTCTTACCATGCCATAGAAAAGATGAGTTTGATCCAATCCAGTTGAAAGAACCAGGATTTTGGCAAGGTGTAATTAAACATTTGCAATGGGTAAAGAAGGTGGGGAAGAACATCCATTTTTACAATGCTGTAGCGGCCCCAGAGACAAAGAGGCAGAAGAGACCAATGTTGCAGGTCCGTGCAGATGGTATTAACTGCGGCATCAAGATTGTATTGCTTCCATTTGAAAGGAGTAGTACTAAGGTGCATACCCAGATATTTTAATTTATCACAAATCCAGACCAAACCTAAGTGCTCCACTTCAGACCGCAAGGTAACACCATTGAGCGGCATCCCCTCTGTCTTAGTCAGATTTAATTTATAGTTTAAGAATGCACCAACTCTGAGATAATATCCAAAAGCAGCAGGAAAGGATGAGGCAGGGGAGGTGAGATGGAGAAGAATGTCATCCACGTAGACTGAGAGCTTGTATTGAAAGTGCCCTATAGAATCACCTAAAACCCAGGGAGAGATTTTGTTCTTCCTGAACAGCGGTTCAAGAAAGAGATTAAAAAGAAAGGGTGAGAGTGGACAACCTTGCCTCGTACCCTGATACAACCAAAAAGAGCAGACAATACCCTATTGCAAAGGATACGGACTGAGGGACAGGAATAAAGGAGGCAGTATAGCGCAGTGGATTAAGGCTCTGAGCTGCAGATCTGGAGACCTGGGTTTGAATCCCACAGCCACCTAGTTGCATACTGTGTGATTCTGAGCAAGTCACTTAACTTCCTTGTGTTCCCAGGTCGCATCTGGAAACAAGCTTTGGCTTAGTGTGCTACCCCTGGTTAAACAGTGCATCCAGAGAGACCAGCACCGACAAGACACTGGACTCCCTGGATGCAGAAATAAGATGGGAAAGGGTTCGAAGATGATCTGAGGAAAGCTTACCCACCACAAAGTCAATCTGTTCTCGACTGATAAACAAATGCCAAACCAGGTTCAACCTACCAGCCAGTACCTTCGTGAGAATCTTGAAATCAACATTAAAGAGAGATATCGGCCGGTAGTTTGAAACCAGCAAGGGATCTCTATCTGGTTTTGGTAACACCAGAATGGTGGCCTTGGTAAGATAAAAATCTGAGAAACCCTCCCAGAAGATGTAGTTAAAGGTATCGAGGAGGACAGGTGCTAGATGGTGTTTGAAAGTTTTATAAAAATCAACGGTATATTCGTCCAGGCAGGGGGCCTTGTCCGATGTCCCTAGCTATTGTGAACACAGTAATACACAAAACAGAAATAGCAAAGGAGATGTTAATAATGTACTGTATACACAAAATAAGAGACCTTATTTAGGGGACATGAACAACATTCTAGGGGAAAGAAAAGCAAGGGTAATGCAACACACAAATTATTCATTGGTTTCCCTGCAAAGATAACCCAGGACTCTCCAGGCAGTACAGCAGTTTTTGTTTAAATCAAAAACTTCCCTGTAGTGCACCAGCAGCCCTGAAGTCCTAACTGGGAGCTGACACAGTCTTCTCCACAATACACATATGTTGCTGAGGTTGTGGGTTTATTCACAGCTGAACTGGTGTGGTATCAGTGGATGTGGATGTAAGGAATCCTAATTAAGAATTCAGCACTAAATAGCCCTTATTCATATTGTCTATGGTTTTCTTGGTTTCTGGTAGAAACCTGACTGCTCAGTGTAAGGCTCTCTCCTCGAAAATGTCAGTAATTTTAAATACCTTGGTATTACCCTTGACTGCTCACTGGACTTTGCTCAATGGATCTCAAACACTTGCAGAGCTTTAAACTGCAAGCTTGGCCTGGCCTACAAAACTAGTTAGGCCCTTACTCCCTCTGCCAGAATTGCTGTTGTGCAGGGTGTTCTTCTTTCTGCTCCTGCCTATGGGTCTGTCACCTATGTAGGTGCTGCCAAAGCTAATATCTTCAAATGGGACACTACCTATAATAATATCTATCAGTTTGCCTTTGCCTCACATCATCTCACTCATCGTTGTCAACTATACAGTGGCTTAAACTGGCTATCCCCTGAGGCAACTCACTCCCATGCTCTTGGCACCTTGATTGATAACATTGTCAGATCTGGTGTTCCCTCTTCCCTAGCCTTAATGCTGACTCCGCCAAGCCTCCACTATCCCCTTCACTCAGGCGATCAGACACTGCTGTTGGTTCCTAGGGGAAAACGTCCATGGGATCCCAGGCTTTCTCCCACTATGCTCCACATTACTAGAACTCCTTACCTAAGTCCATCAGTCTTCCTCTACTCATGCCTGCTTCAAGTGGGAGCTACGCAACCACCTCTTAGCCTGTAACCCCTGCACCTGCTTCATTCCTCCTTGATTCACCTCTTCCTTTGCTCACATTATTACTGCCTCTCCATGCTGTTCAATCACATGCACTTATATGTTTGTGGCCTCACATCTGTTGCAGCCAACTTGTTTTCTTTTTCTGCTGTGTCTGTAGTTTTGCTGTACTATTCTGTCTCTCTCTCAATTCCATTGTATCTATTTCTCTCACATTGTAGCATTGCTAATGCCTTCCCCCATGTTTCGAAATGTTAAATTTTTTTCCCATTATATATTTTGTATTTTTCATTATTCCCCCGACCGGCATATATACATGTGATATGCGGCATGGAGGTGCACACATATGAGGATCTGATGGCCCCTCTGTCCCTCCCCATACTTTCATTGCCACTCCTAGCTGCCACACTACCCACTGGGCCTCCACCCAGTGGGAGTGGGACTATGGCAGAGTGGGCATCTACCCCATGGAAGGGAGAGCCAAGGCTCAATCCCGTTCCGACCCTCCCCCCCCCGAGCTGGCACCCCAGTGGCCTGAGGTCATTCGCGAACCTGGGTCACCGGTGTGGCATGAAGTAAGGCACCAGCGCCTCAGCCCTTTGCGCTACCGGGTCGGCCCCTCGAAATGTTATATTTTGACTTGTTTTATTTTTCCTTAATACTGTATATTTACTATCTCATTTACATTTGGATCTTGTTACTTGACTGTTTTTGCAATCGTAATATTTTATGTTCCATGTACCATTGTGTTATGGATGTTTTGACTTGTACCCTCCCAGGTCATGCCTGAAAATAGGCATATTTAATGTCTAGTGCACTTACCCAGTTATCAAGAAAGAAAGAAAGAAAGATCCAAATTTATGCAGGATGAGCCCAGATACACACTCTGTCTGTCTGCCTGCCTGCCTGTCTGTCTGCATCAATCTATCTGTCTGCCTGTTTGTCTGCATCTATCTGCCTATCTATCTATCTATCTATCTATCTATCTATCTATCTATCTATCTATATATCTATCTTTCTGTCTTTCCATCCATCCATCCATCCGTCTATCTCTAGTCTAAGAATAAAGAGTTGCTGGGCAGGGCCTGGTTGGGTATGCACAATGTAGATTTATTAGCAGCTTAATCAGTCAAACTGGAACATCCTCTTCAATGAACTGGGCAGCTGAAACCTGGACTGGCAGGCTTACTGCATTTCTGGTATTGAAGCAGTGTGAGCTGTGTTGAAGTTCTTCTCCCAAGGAAAACTCTCTCAGCAGGGACATATTAACCTATACCTATAGATTATGGTTTATTTTATAATTTGTGATTTTATTTATCTGTTTATATTATGTATTATGTTTTTTAAAAAATTTGTACAGCGCCCAGAGCCTCCGGGATTGGGCGTCTTTTAAATAAACTTGACTTGACTTGAGTTGACTATACGTCAATTACGCCATGTCGTAGAGCCCTCATGCCAATGTGGGTTCCTCAGCCCTGGAGTTATTACTTTCCCGCTGCTGCTGGAGAGATGGAAGGATGCACAGCCCCCTTTAAGAGCTGAGCTGGCAGGTGGGGTGCAGCATTGATGCATGATGGTGGTTGCAATGGAGACGGACCAAATGGGAAGAACCAGGTCTGCGGTGGCACATTAATTTTCCTGATGACGGTCTGTCCCGGCCTCATGTATCAGAGACTGAGAAAGAGAAATTTTATATGGAACCACACCACATTGCCTGTCTGTTGGCGACATGGTGCCCCCCCCCCCCATCGCACCCAGAAATTAGCTTTGGGTCAGTGTGCCTCTCATCTCTGTTGTGTCTGACTTCCAATTTACAAATAAGTACCTATCTAAAGTGTGCAAAATTTAATTTCATCGTTTTGCACACTCACACAGTATGTATTTAATTTTATATGAACTGTGGTAAACCTAATGTAGATATTCCTTGTATCCGCTGTTGTAATACTGTTTATTCATTTTCATGGTTTTAAGTGTGAGTTCAATAGTAATTGTTTATACAGGAAATGGATCAAAGGCACTGATAATGGTTTGCAAGTTTCAGCATCGCGTATGATTCTTCCTCTAATTTTATGCTGCCCATTTGGTATTGTTGCTTTATTTAGTGAGAAATTTGGTGGTGATCCTAATTACGGTATTTCTCTGCCTGCATCCCATGTCGCGGGTTAGTTAAGATACCCATTGATTGCAAAGTACTTTGTAATATCCTGCCTCTCGACTGCAAAGTGATTCTAGCAAAATCACCATTTGACTGATTTTTTTATCACACTTTTATCTTGAGCATGTGTCTCAGTGGGTCTCAGTGTGTGATCTCAGCGTGAATATTTATGCGAGAATTCGGCTTGCATTTTATTGCATGTATTGTGCTGAGTTGGTTGTTACAGAAAAAAACAATTCCTAATACATTTTATTATATGAATAGTAGTAACCAAAGTACTGTAGGATTGTTTTTTTTACAGCCTCCTTTGTTGCATCGGTTTTATACTCAACAACTAAGATGTGCTAAAATGCTTTATTTTAAAACAGGCTTACATTAACTTTATAAAATTTGTAAGCTACAGCTTTATGTTTTGGTTAGGATGCAAAGGTTTTACTTAATACTTTTGCATGTCAGTCTATAACATAATTGTCTATAGAGGATGCCTTGATTGTCCTGGTGGTTGCAGAAGAGGGGGGGCCTCCAAAGTTTGGCTCAGAGTAGGGCCTCCATGTCCTTTAATCTGTCCCTGTCTCTCAGTAATCCTCTTCACCTCATGCAGGGATGTTTCTTCACCTATCCCACGGATAGGCAGTCACACAGAGCTGTGGTCTGATAGCCCACTACTCAGACAAGTTTGGGCCAGCAGGATCTGCACAGAAGGTAGCCAATTTCTCTCAAAGAATCAAAGTTTTTAGCAACTCCTGCTCCAGAATGCTAAAGCCCTTATCAGACACTTCAGTACAAGCTCAAATACTATCTGAATTAAATCACAGGCCGGGATTTCAGGCTAAACCTAACCAAGTGATCAAATTCAACCAAATGACTGAGCTGCAGAAAGCCACCTGTACTGTCTCTCCGTCTCTCTCTCTCTCTCTCTCTCTCTCTCTCTCTCTCTCTCTCTCTCTCTCTGGCAAATCTCTTTAGGCAAACTAAGCTTCTTGGTTACTTTACAGATATCCCACCATCAAACGTCAGTGTCTATTGGCAGTTGCAACCACAAGGTGCAAAACAAGCTCTCATTGTCCACCTTTGGCACCCTATCCCATAATACATTGCACATCCTCTTCATAAATCACTGCCCTTCTCCCTTTAGGGGATATCCCTGATTAGCTTCAAAGCTGACTGTTTGGTCCTTCCCACAGTCCTGTGGGCAACTGCGTAAACAGGGGTGGCTGCACACATGCTTTTTGATCAAACTGTCTTTGTTTTCAAACACGCTCTGCAGTCCTGGTGGCTAATGCCACTTCGGTGTGCCACTGGACACTGCAACAGCTTCTCAGGTTGCATTCTCTGGTCAATCCATTCCCTCAACTGGTCTGTTTGGGGTGGAGCAGCGGATAAATTATCTTGAGTGCCTTTGGCACGCTGCTTCCATCTGGGCTCTCTTCCATTTCCTGTGGCCAGTTCATTTTCACTATTTTTTAATCTGTCCCTGAATGTGGCAACTGACTGTTTCTCTGCCCCTTACCAGTCTCTGCTCTGTAGCAGAGGAGCTGCAGGTAGCGTTGGTGGCTCCAGCCACTCAGGTTTGCACTGTTGGGTGTGAAAAATGAAAAGGAGCATCTTTGGGACAGAGAATGTTCATGCCAGTTTTCAGAACCGTAGGTCTTATGACAGCAAAGATATAAGCTATCAAAAATAATGGTTTTGACACAAAAACTAACTCAACCCTAACATACTGGAGCCATGGCACCAGTGTACTATATATTTATGTATGTACAGCTAGACAGATACAGCAAGGGCACGACAGGCATGTATGTTAAGTTTGTTTGTCAAACGTGTGTGTGTGTGTGTGTGTGTAAAGGATTTTACAGAAAATAAATCATTATATACATTGCTTACATTCAGACATGTAGTATGATAATGATCCACATGCTAACACAGTCCAACATAAACTTCCTGTAACAGACAAGAACTTCCTTTAACAGCCTTAGTAAATGTTGTGTAATAATGTTTTTCTTACAGAGTTGTACTTAGATATGTTATCATACACAAATAGGTTTATCCTTCGAATACCTGGTTTCCCAAGACCAGTACAATGACCCCATTCAGTCCCTAGCTTGACAAACGAGGCTAGAGCACTGAGCCAACAAAGCCTATGACAGGCAATGCTCAGGGGTCCCCTGACCTTGTCTGTAATGATGTTAGACATGGCTGTACATAACACAGTTGGCAAAAATATTGACAGCTGCACCTCTCACCCTTCCTGCTAGCTTTACCAGGAAAAGAAACTAATGAAATATTGTCCAAGAATTAGAGAGCCTTTGATGGAAAGGGAGGATACCTGACCCTAGAAAGTGCTGGAAGTTATTACTACATATTTAGTGGGCACACTCACTTAAACTCAACATTGTTTAAATCATATGCTGTTAACCCTGATCTTAAGTACCATGGAAAGTTGAATTAGGCTGAATTGGCAGCTTTTTCAATCCCATCTAAAACAAGGGGAATGCCCCGCTGGCCATTTTCTCAACTGGGTACAAAGTTTAAAATATGTCATGGGGAAAGAAACTTATTTTGTAAGCATTTTGCTTCTACTTCACCTTTAGCCCTTTAGAACAAGACTTATATGCAGTGTGTTTATGATGTAGTTTATATGTACCATATAAGATGAATAGGTGAATGCTGCCTTGTCCTGTTACAGCAGTATCTGCATCTAACAACTCCAGCTATAAAACAGATTAAAGTTTGCAGCTAAATGTAAAACACAGATAGCATTTTTCCTTAGTGTACTGTCAGATCTGAATCCTAAGATGGCAGTTCTTTTTTTTTTTTTTATTAGAGTCAGTTTTACTTGATGAGAGCCTTCTTGTGCTGGCTGAAAGCCCTGGAGAAAGAATATTATGCATCTGTTTCTAATAAACCTTTGACTTTGTTGTGCTAAAAGCACTGAACTACCACATTTAGCATTGCAGATGCACTTAAAATAATCTTTCAGTGCCTTGAGAAGCATGCACAGCATATAATTTTGTCTATTATTTATTTGTTGTCTATACCAATTAAGATCCCATCCTTGTGATAATACATAAAATAATAGCATTCTAAGAGTATCATTTTTTCAAAACATTTTCTCACACTGACAACTGTGGTTGTTAATGTTTCCAAAAGTGTCTAAACGGTGCTGTTAGTAGTATTTTCGTCATGCCATGTTAATGGTACCACTGCTGTCTATTAATTTATTCAATGTATTCAAATTATCTTTCTTTCTTTCTTTCTATCGCCTCTGAGCAACAAATGTTCATTTTCAGAGTTTTATGAATAATTTCAAATTAATAATTAAATAAAGTATTGAACGACTGCATGTTCAGGAATCTTAACAGAGGTTAACACTGACATTAATGATCCTGTAAGCATTTTTTACATTTATTTCTTGAGAACTGTGCAGTCCATTTTGCAAGACATTTTAATACAGGCACTTAATTAGCAATGCATTCAGAATAAACCAGAACATTATTAAGGAGCCAGTTGGAAAGAAATTGTCACTTTGAACTGTGAATGAGTTGGTAATGCAATTGAAAGTTAGTGCAAATCCAGTCTGTTCTGTGAGGAATCTGACAGTGACATTCACAGACCTTGAGCTACCAACAGGTGTCACTCTACACTGGTTACATACCCATGGAGACAGAAGAGGACAGAGATGAGAAATGAAGAAATATGGGGATAAAAAGAGAAGTAAAAGTGGAATCTTATCGGGATCATGTATGGTTTTTGTTTTCAGGAACACCCGACCTTGGAGTTGGATGTCCAGAGATCAGCGTTCATGGGATATTGTAAATTTTGATACTCGGATGGCTATTAATAGAATCTCAGGGTTCTTTAGAATTTTATGGCATAACATGAGTAGTAATATCAATGAGTTATTCTACAAAGCACTAAAGCAATAGAGATGGTTGTTTTCCTACAGTGATGATTTAAGTAGTGAGGCTTAAAAAAAAGCAGCAAAAGTCATAAGAAACTTTCTGAACCTCTTCATGTGTTAACTCGAACTGCTGTATGTTGGGCTCACTTTGGAATAGCTTTCCACGCAGATAGTAATACTAAGAAGGAAAAGACAACAAAATATAAGTTAACCCCCCCCCCAAAAATCCTCAAAAGACTTGGCGTATTATGCATAGTCACAAAGGACTGATGATAAGTGGTCCCTCACCTTTGAACCTATTGTGCCATGCACTATGGGGTATGCAGTCCTTCCCTGCGAGGTTCCAAAACACCATGCAACCATGTGAAGAATGGGACTCAGTGCAACATGTAATTGGCTCATGGGGCCATGCACAAAGCATAGTGACTGTCGCAAACCCTGTCACAAAGCTTTGTGACATCCCCCTGAATGTAGAACTATGACAGGCAGGCAGCAGAGCTGTCACAAATTGCAGTGGGTTTCGGAAGAGCTGGTAGAGGATGATGAGTTTTGTGGGGCTGCTCTGTCAGTGTGCTGCTGGCCTGAGGGAAGTGGGCAAAGGAGGTGAGGTGTGAATTCTGAACTGGGAAGCAGATAAGGGGCCATTAGTATACCAGGGAAAGTTCCAGGAGGATGCGCCAAATCAATAAGGCCATGGCCCTGAAGCAAGTGTAAATGGGTGAGTAGGTGGGTTGTACTGTGGGGGTAGGGCCACCCCCCTCAACTTTGCAACATGTAAGTGTAAGGATTGCCACAACTGGCATGTTAACTGGTGCAACCCCTGTTTGCATTCAGTAACATCTGGCAGCCATATTCTCAATGCAGCTTAGTGCAAAGGAAAGGGGCCGCCACTGCTGTGTGACTAAATAGAGCCTTTGTGTAGGTGCTGCGTGGTGGCAGTTGGCATCCCCTATCATGCCTGCACACTTTCTCACTGTGTGTTGAGTCCCTTGTTTATTTTTCTCTTTTCATTTTCAGGATACAGTACATTCTCCACATTACCCTTAATACAACTTCTTGTTATAAATATAAAAGATCTTCCAAGAATCCAATCTTCACCATTGATTCCCACTTATGGGTCTCGGCCAGAGGAACTTGGACCCCATGGGAACAATGCTTCTGCCAGGGGGCCAACCATGGCTACTGGGCACATCAACTGTGCACCCCTCGTAGTTCAATTTCAAGTTTATTGCAGGAAAACTCAGTTGAGCAAGCTCATTCACAAGGAGGTCCTGGAGCATGTATACAGTCAGGAATACATTACATAGGAAAAAAACATCACAGTAAATAAGATACAGTTTAGGTTCACATGGTACATAGAGCTCAAATGAAGACTTAACAAGGTTGATATAAACTGCTTAAACCTGGTAAGAAACATTAGTAGTCGAGACTGTACAGCCATTGGGAGAGGGTAATTACATAGGAACAAGAGATGATAATAAAGCTTACAGGGGAGTAGGAAAAGGGCTGGAGGGAGTGAGGGGGAAGAATAGATAGAGAACATAAGGGTAGAGAAGAGTTTTAAGAGAAAAATAGAGGAAAGGGGGAGCAGGAAAAGGGTAAGGGGAGGTAAGAGGGAGAATGAGATAAGTGATGAAGATAAGGATAGAAGAGAGTCTTAAGATCAGCTGAAAAGATCATTTTATTTAGCCACAGTAGGCATTTCAGAGTAATAGTCCAGGCAAGTTCTAGAAGGATTCCAACAGGACTAGGGCTAAATCCAGTAAGTTGGGAGGGCATGGAGAAAAAAAATATAGGTGGAGAAGAGACTTAAAACAGTTACAAATATTTTTAAATTTAGATGCAGCTAGCTTTTTGTAAAAGTTAACAGAGACAGTGCTAGATAGTTTCAGTGTAGGCTGAAGCTGGTTCCAAATGGTTGGGAGAGCACATGATATGGCCCGTTTGCCAAAGGTGGTACAAGTCCTAGGCACATCAAGGAAGATAAAATCAGATTTTCTAAGTGAGTATGGACTGCGGGAAATGCGGATAAGAGTTATAATGTAGTTCGGTAGCTTATTTAGGAGTATTTTGAGAGTCCAGATACCAGCATGGAGCATACATCTAGTGGTAAGTGATGTCCAACCTACAGCTACGTACAGGTCGCAATGGTGGGTTTGGTACGGGGAGTTTGTAATGAACCGCAGAGCACAATGATAGAGGACGTCCAATTTGTGTAGGCTTGTGGTTGCAGAAGAAGTGTTAATTAGGTCCCCATAGTCGAGTAGAGGAAGGAATGTGGCTTGAACAAGCCTGGTTCTAGTCTCCATCGGAAAGAGTGATGCATGCCAGCCAATAACTGTTGCCGGCTCCCTCACTAACCACAGTTCTGTTCTTCCTGCTGTTTGAACGCAGGTCATGGGAGCGCAGCACCTCAGTTCAACTCATTGTCCCTATTTCTTTCTGTGTCATCACTATTTAAACTCCTTTGCAGTGTTGCTTGTGTTTGTTATTTTTTCATGATGCCAAAGTCTGGTAGAAAAGGGGCAAAATACTCAAAGAAAGTGTGATAGCTGTCCATTACATCTCGTTGCCCCTGTGGGAAACTGTTGGCTGTTCCGGACCAGTATCAGACCTGTGTGGTCTGTCTTGGACCGGAGCATGACAGGGATGTGTGTGACGCCAGCTTCTCCATGGACTGCAGCACCCTAGAGAATCATGCATTGAAGTGGGGTTGCTTGAGTCCCATCTTCTGGGGCAGGCATTGCATGCATGCATCCAAGCTTGGGTTGTTAGACCTTCCCCTGGGCCTTTTCTTGGGACCTCTGGTTCTGTGGAAGTACAGAATTCTCCTTGACCTCACTGCAGCAAGGTGTCAGAGACAGTTAACTCCTTCTGGGCGGTCGACTGCGAACCCTCCACAGTCTGCCTCCCTGAGCAGTAGACATCCCTGGTGGTGAAGCCACAGCTATACACTCAGTCTACACCAGTGGACACCTCGATAACATCCTGCTGTTGTCACCGTTTGTGGTGAGGAAGCAACAGGTGGCACCAGGGATGATGGCAGGACCCCTTCTGACACTGTTAAAGGTGTCAGAAGAGGGGCTGTCACTGGAGCTGTTGAATGCACTGTTACCAGTTTTGGAGGTTGCCACTGTCCACTGTGTTGCAAGTGACACCAAGGAAGGTGACAGCACTAGACAAGGTGACAAAGGTGGTGACAGCCATGGTGTTGGTCCATGGCCCATCTCTAGGTGAGGCACCCCAGATGGTGTTTTCCATGATTCTGATGTCATTTGTGACACTGAGGAGGGTGATGACTCTGAGGGCAACATCAAAGTTGGCACTGAGCATGGTGTTGAGGATGATGCTGGCCACGGTGATGGGGTTGACCCTGTCTCAGAAGCAGTCATCGATTCTGAGACTGATGCCAGAGGCAGTGCCTACACAGGGTTAGATGGTGGCCTGGAGGCAGAGTTTTCCCCAGAGCCACTGGATGTCATCACCACTAGTGAGAACCAGGGCTGCCATGTGGGACCTGTATGGCTCAGCTCTCCTCTCAACTGGGAGTTCCCACCATAGGCCCAGATTGGGTCACTCCTCTGATGTAGGGTGACACCCTTTGGGTGAATCTGCTAGACCCTCCCCTTGGCAAGGCTCTCTATGCAGTTCAGCAGCTGAGGCCCTTGGGGCCAGAGTCTTGACCTTGTCTAGTAGCAGGACCTCATCATTTTCTAGAGAGGTTGCTCTCGTTCATAGGCCCTAAGGGCCACCCGATGTGGGATCAACACCGAGATTTTATTGGTGCCGAAGAGTATAGAAAGTATGACAGGTCCCAGTACAAGCCTTTCTCCCCGACCCCAATCGTCCCCGGAGTTGGGGCCTTGTCTCCATCAATGTCCTCTTCAGGGACAATGAATCATCTGTTCACCTGCTGAAAAGCCTTGTACCAGTGATTCTTGGTAGAGATGCTCCATGTACTCTACTTAAATGCTTTCACAAGCTGCAATCTGGCAGCCCTGCCATTGGGACTCCTTGGAGTTCCCAATCTCAATACTGTTATCATTCCTCCATGGCCTAGAGCCTTTGAGAAGGCATGCAGGGCAGTGTGGAAACATCCATTCTTTAATCCAGGGACCTCCTCATGCAGCATCATGCACCCACCAGGTCCACAGGAAAGGTACTTCATGCCTCCTCGTACTGCAGACCCCATCAGGGCCACAGTGCCTCATGCACAACTGACTTCCAGAGGCAGATTCCACTCAGATTCCGCTCAGAAGAATGCCCTTACCAGGAAGGCTTTTTCCTCAACACACATTTCTGCTCACCAGGCATAAATGGCAATCAATAAACATCGCATATGGTTGCAGATAAGCACACTCTTAGCTACACTGATGCAAAGTGAAACAGTCAGGCAGGCCATTGACCACTCAGGGTCTGGAGGTAGCTCACCATCAGTCAAGAGCATCTTATGATGCCAACTAGGTGGCCTCCAGGTTAGCAGGAACTGCAATTTGCATCAGGTAGACAGCATGGCTTTGCTTCTCCCGAATGGCATGCTTGGCCCAGCAGAATGTGCTTAATTCACACTTCCAGGGGGCTGTCTTCTTCTCCCTTGGGGATAGGTGGGGAACTGTCGGGGGAACCTCCTACTCCTGTGCCACAGGAGCCCTTGCCTGCCCCCTCATACCAATGCATAAAAAAAAGGAGGAAAGGCAGCTTCCTTACTCCTTTTTCTTTCTTGTCCTTCTTATCCCTGCGTGGGTATATCCCCTTCCTGTGGTATATTCCTATTAGTTGTTGAATGCACTTTGTGCCTCTGGGCACTATCAGATCTAACTCCACTTGGCAGTTGCACTGTCTGTGGAAGAGTGCTGTGAACTGGATTGGATCAAGTACACTAACTCTTTCACAGAATACATCCTTGGTGTTGCAGAAGAAGTAGGTCCTTTTCTCTGAAGTTTTTTTCTTCTGACTATGTCAGACTGTCTTTTTGATTTATATGCCCTCTTTTTTCCTCTAATGCCAGCTGGACTGTTAGCCCACTACCCTTAGTGGTGCCTAGGAGATGATCACATCTCGACTCCTTTGAGCTGTTGCAACTCCAAATGTACCTGGGATTCCCTTTTCCTTACCCTGATGAGAAAAGGGGGCATGTTTTAACTGGCTGTCCAGTCAGTCCTCTATCTGGCAGCATGACGTTTGTTTTTTTTCATGGAGTCTGTGTAAGTTGTCCTTATTCTAGTGCATTATACCATCTCAGTTGTAAGGGGGTCCTAATTTTGGGCATCCCCTTTTGCCTTTTCTGGCAGAGCTACATGCTTCAGGGCTGCTGCCTTTAAGATCATAATACATCTATCTGGCTGGTGGTGTTGAGGCTGTGGTTCCATACCCATCTACCCCTTTGTGCCACCTAGTGTGCCCTGTTTCTCTATCTAAAGGTTGTTATTCGGGTTTTATTTTGTTGTTTACTTGTATTAGGACATCCTTTCCCCTGTCCCTATGGGTTAGGAAAATTCTTAGCCCTTTCTTATTTTTCCCCACTTTGTTTCTCTCCTGGCAAAGAGAACTGAGGTTGGTGAGGGAGCTGGCAAAGGTTATTCACCACATGGAGGAGGCACAGACACCGTGCCTATTAGCCATGGCCTGCCCCCTGACAGAAGCATTGCTCCCGAGGGGTCCTAGTGTCTATGGCCCAGATCCATAAGTGGTAATCAATGGTAAAGATATTCTGGAAAATAAACAGTTATGGTAAGTACTTAACTTTCGTTTACCAATCTTTTGTAATGTCAGTGACCAATGCAGGTTTAAAGTGACTTCCTCCTAAACATTCCCAGATGTGCAGTGTAAAGTGCATAGTGAAGGGTATACCTAGATTGGGTAAAAGTCTGGTTAAGAGTAGATATGGGGTGTGTGGACCAGTGGAACCTGCACACTAACTGTGCTGGAGTCAGTAAAAATGTAAGGCTGCCTCTGTTTATGACAAGCAGTTCCAACATGTAAGCAAGAGAACATCAGAAGAAAATAAAGAAATCCATTACAAAAGTCATAATAAAGCAGTTCATAAAACATATTGCCTGTGGGGTTTCATGGGAAATGGCAGAAGTGTGTAGCAATAAATGAGATGGAGTCGTACACTTAATTATACAAAAGTTTCACTGTATTAAGATCATCAGGCTTAAGCTTACTGAATGAACCTTGACAACATTCAGGGAAGTCTCAGTCCCTGGCAGGGGCTCAATTATTTTGACGACTTGTTTAGTGAAGAAAATTGGTGGGAATCTGCAAGAACCCCATTCCAAGAGTTAAATTAAAAGTCTGACTTGGCTGCAGAAAAAGTGGGGAGGAATGGATGTCATTAAAAATGTTATGTGCAAAAAAGTACTCTAAATGAGCTATAAAAGGCTAGAATTTGATGGGAAAATATGCTCCAGATTCACTCCCAGAGACATGATTTGCTACGGCAAAGGTGGTTGGTTATCCTTGTGGGGTTTTTTGGCAGAGGCTGGCTAATTGTTTTTCTCCGTGTGTAAATAATGTGAAACCCTGTTTTTCATGATGGTATCAGAAACGTTTTTAGTTTTTGGCAGTTTACATGCAAGAAGCGTTTCCATCTTGTAGAGAAATCACTTTTTTGTGTTAAAAACATCACCAATTTGCAAACATTAGGAATTTTGCAAGCAGCTTTTTGTAACAAATGCACATCAGTATTTCCTAACCGTGGTTTCCCCCTCCCCTGCTACCCTTTCAAAATAAGTTCTGTAGCACACCATACCCTCGGGCTACTTTGTGATTACCACCTACAAAGCTTTTAACTTTGGTAATCATCAGCAGCCCTGAAAACAAAGCTGGTCTTCTGAAAAGTAAAGCTCAGGTGGATTTCCTTCACATACTTGACAGAAAACAGAAAGTGGGCTTCTCACTTAAATAGGCTTCTCAATCACTGAAGTCATAGTGCAAGAATCCTAGGAAGCAAGCATGCAATCCTTCAAGTCAGGAAGGCTAAAGTGGAGGAGAGCAGGGTTTGAAAGATGCAGTGAAATGCAATACAGATTAATTACACTCATTAGGACCAAAGAGCGGAATGGAATTTCTGGTAAAAGGCTTTCGAAGATTTTTGGTTTCACTTAAATGTGCCCTGAGGGGTCAGAAGGGTGGAGAACCTGATTTAAGTATGTGCTGCTGCTGGAATAAATACTGATCAGGCTTCAGGTTCTCTAGTGAGGATGCAAATACAGTGGTAACCCGTGACAGATGCACTGTGTGGCTGGCTGTATCTGGAAATATCACAGAAATCTACATGAACTTAATGGGGGTTGGTTTCCTGTGATACATAGTATCTGGATGTTCTGCATTATGTCACTGACTACCACTACTATATATGTATCTGCTGTATATGTATCCACTGCTTTTAACAGCATAGTGTGAAAAGTACATTATACAGTAGTAGAATTGTCTGGGCAGACTTAATGAACCCTCATTCTTTTTCTGCTTTCAGATTCTGTAGGTGCATTTACATGTACCTGGCTGATGTAAATCCATCTGCGCTGCTTGTCCTCCGTGCCAACCCCACTGCTTGCCATGACATTTACACTAAGAAGCTGTGTACCATTGCAGGGTGGCAGGAGTACTTCCTGTACGTCACTTTCTGGGTTTCTGCTGGGGCCAGGGTTGGACAGCTGCCAGTGTTCTGCTGAGAACCCAGTAAAGTGGGTTTTAATGTACCTCAGTTCCGGCAAGTAGTCCACACCAACTGCGGCCAGAGAGCAAACAATACTTGGAGAGGGAGAAGTATACCATTGATGTATGAATCTGTGTGGAAATTAAGTAAACTGTAGGTGATTCAGGGGTGCTCTGGGGATACGTTTTAGCGTGTGTGTGTGTGTGGGGGGGGGCACCTGCAGTACAGTATTAACAGTTTACAGTGTGCAGATTTCATGGAAATAATTGTTGTCATCAGGCTTACTTCAGTTAAAATTGTAGCAATACAACAGCCTCAGGCAGGTGAGTGTCAGGAGGGGGAACAATTAGCCTGGTGCGGGTACTGTGGGACTGTACCGGTGCAAGCGGAGCAGCGTGTTTACACACTAGCCCAAAACACCCGCACTGGTACATGATCTCACCAAAACAGAAATTGCAGTCGGGGTTTGCTACAGCAAAGTGACCTACAGTGCTCTGCATGTTGTTTACACAGCCTGATCTGCTGCACTGGTGCAGCTCATCTGCAGTGCTTGCAGTGGTGCAGATTAGGTTGTGTAAATGGGCCATATGTTTCTATGTAAAAGCATTACACTCATGTTGCCTTCTGCAGTTCCTTCAGTGGTACTGTGTGAAGCACAGAGCATGTGTTGTTCTTTGGTACATCTTGATTATTGGACAGTGTGTCTCGGCAGTGCTTGCAGGAACACTTGATCTCTTTCCTGAGTCTCACATTTTCTTGTGGACTGCTAAAATGGTTCTCCTTAAACGTATAGCTGTATGGATGGATTATCATGGTGAGGCATTAGGATTATCACTCAGCATGCAGCACTGTACTGGTAATTGTTCAAACATCTTCATTATTTGTGTAATTTGAATTCAAGTTTGTATGTGGTATTTATGGACATATTTAAATTCAATCATGATCTTTGGGGACTTTAACCACATAATAAAAGACTGCATATTGACAACATTTAGTTTACAATTTAAGGATACCTTAAGGCATTTTGAAAAGAAATCATAGTTAAGTTGTTTCATTAAAAAGTCTGTAGGAAAATCTTTTAGATCACAGTGAAAACCCTGTGGTAATAGAGCACCACAACAAAACTAATATAAATTCCAAGGGAGAACTCATTTTGCAAATCTATTCAGGGCATGAAATAATAATCTTAATTCTACACTCCCAGTGGGAATACAGAGGAAAACATTAAGAAAGCTTGGTCACCATTAACTCAGACTAAAAGTGAGGATGTGTTATTATATTCATTTATGTACAGAATAGAACTTCCATTGCCTTGTGGACATGTTGCTGTTGAATGCCGCATTCTTAATAAAGGCGTCTGACTGACTGCAAAAAGATAAAGCATAGTTGGCCAAACCAGAACTCAAGTACACAAGATAAGTAAAATTTGATTTTAAACTAGTTCAGACATTATTCTTTACTGCCATGGCCACCTGAATGAAGGCAGGATCTGTGCTCTCTAGTGTTTACCTGCTCCTGATGTATAACTAAAGGGTAGTCCAAAATGTTTTCTTGGCTAATCAAGAGAGTCGCCTCGAGACATCTTTACTTTCGAGAACTGCAAAGTGAAGTGATGTTCTTGATTAGCCAAGAGCCATCTCAGACTACCCATTCAATTTTTATTGTGCATTTATTTATTTTTCAAAGAAATACAAAATCACACATACCCCCACAATGCAAAGCATCATGGGCTGTATATGCAGATCATCACAGAATATTATGCTGGTTCAACTTTAAGCAAAAATGCATGTGCTGAAAGGCCTCTAACACAGTTTGCAAAAAGTGCCAACAGAAAGACACAGACACGTGTTTCATCCTACCAAGACTCATCAGTGTGCCTCATCTATATTACACGCCTATGGAATGAAACAGTTACCCTAAGATGGTCTATCTGGGTCATGTTGTGGTGAACCGAATAAAAACAAAAAACAAGTTAAAAGACAAAGAACCTCTGTGCACAAGCATTGAGGCAATGGTTACCCCAAAGGGCATTGGCTGGGAAGCCACGTTTCAAAGAAGTACAAAATCACACATATCCCCACAATGCAAAGCATCATGGGATGTATATGCAAATCACTACTACTTGTTTACCATTTCTTTAATTTCCAGCGGTGTGTATAATTATTGTACTCACTTTTTCACAGGAGCGATGTAAAGCAGTTGGTGTGCCATGTATAGCTAACAGTGTGACCTCAGACCCTGATGTGACTGATGAAATCATGGTTTTCATAAGTCCCACCCTCCCCACACACAACCACACTCTGTGCCAGCATGGAAAGCCTTACTGTTTCACTTTTTTATATAATATTGCCAAAATACTGTCACAGAGTACTACGATCAGCGGGAATGTCTTGTGTGCATGGATCAGCTTGTAACCACTCTGATTTAGTGACTATTTTCATGTTTTAACATTAGTAATACCCCAAGTAACACCTTTCTGTTGTTAATTAAAAATGAGCAGTTCTTCATTTTTAAGCACTTGCGGTACTACCATCTCATTATATAAGTGGAGCTGATTGCAGCGTATATGATGCCAAGTTGAGCTGACAGTATAGCCTAGAAGTTAGAGTAATGATCTGTGGATGAGCTGGGTACATCCAGCAGACTTGGGTTTAAGTCCCACAACCTCCACTTGCATACCGTGTGACTCTGAGCAAGGCCCTTAACCACCTCAGTGCTCCTGGGTCACCCCTGAAAACAAGCACTTGTGCCTAGTGGGCCTTACCCAGTTACTAAAAGAATAAAATAAAATAAAAGTTCAGGTTTTAAAAAAAAAATCAAGATCATCGCAGTTGAAGTCTACGTGTGTAATGCATGAAGACCTCTTAGCAGAATAACATGTCTTCACCTGCTACCGCTGCTGCAAGTCATTCCTATGAGAAATTAAAAAAGAAATGCATTATAATGCTTACCCTAACTGAGGTCAGAATCCTTTATTTCCAACATCACAATCTTTTGTTTTGGAAATTATTATGATCCACTGTGTTATGACTTCAGCTAAGGACTAACCGTTGGAAGCAGGTGAACATTATGAGGCAATGACCCAGGCTCAGTATTCAGCTGTCTACCAAGATTCTTCCCACCAGCTCTAATGGGCAATATTTTTTTGCTGATATTTTCAAGCAAGAAGTATTTTACTCCAGGTGGACATTTTTGGTAGCATTTAAGGGTTTTGTGTGAAAAAGGTGTAATTGTTCTGTTGATTGTTTCTGTGTACTATATGTCTGTCATGAGTATGGGTGCTACAGTATAGAGATAATGTGAGCATTAGTATATGTTTTTTGTTTTCTAGAAAAGAGTATATTTATTAAAAAACAAGCATTTGTCAATGCCGAAGGTTCACTGTCAGTATTGCCGTTGTACATGCCTCCCATATTTTTCTGTGTATATTCCTCTGCCTTGCATTTTAGGACATCACTCTCAACACACATTTCTTATGTTCTTCCAGCACTGGCTCGCTTCATTAGAAAAACAAGCATTTATCAATGCTGAATATTTGCTTGCTGGTATTGGCATTGGTAGTGCAGGAGTTAGAGAGATGCATAAAAGGAATGAGTGAATTTTTGAAGTAACGCCAACCCCCACCCCCCACCCTGCAGAGACTGACAGATGGGGGTGTGCCTTTGCGTCATCGGCCATAACACTCACGCCATTCCACCTCACCCCACCCTGCAGACACTGACCGGTGTCGCAGTGTGCCTTGAGGTCTTCGACGCTTACTTTCACCCCATTCCATAAGGAAATAAGCTGAGATGGGTGCAGTATAGGAAAATGGGGTGAACAATACAGCCGACGACCCCAAGTCACACCCCCGATGCCTGTCAGTCTGTACAGGGTGGGCATTACGTGGTGGAAACCGTCACCCAGGCGTTTGTTGATATTTTTTGCTCCAAATTTTCCACATGGGCTTTTTGGGACCCCACCTCATGAACAGTGGCAGTATCATTTGCTACTCAATCCCAAAAGGTGATTTCACACAGCAAAGTGTCAATTTAGCACCACAGTTGCAAAACACATTTCAGGCAGGATGTGAAAAATGACAGCTATACTGTTCATGAGGAGGTGTGAAGAAATGGCAGTGCTGAAAATCTGGAGTGAAAATATGAAAAAGTGGCGATGTTACTAGTGTACGTAGAAATTGTGCAACACACGCTTGTAACGTACTAATTTTTTGGAATATTTTCACCAAATTTTCAGCATGACCTTTTTGGGACCTCCCCTCATGAACAGTCATACTGGAATTTCGTTAATTGACCCCAAAAGGTGATTCTGTGCAGCAACTGTGAAATCACCTTTCAGGACTGAGAAACAAAATGACAGTGACAATGTCCACGAGGAGAGGTCCCAAGAAATCCATGTTAAAAATCTGGGACCAAAACTCCAAAAAGTGGCTGAAATATCAACCTGAGTTGAAACCCCCCCACTGATTGCCATTATAGGGCTTACCGTGATTTTCTTCAGTTTGTGGTCGGCTTTTTGAAGTGTGTAGACATGTTCCCAGTCCACAGAAGATTGCTGCTTCTAACCTCCGAGGTAAGTATGGGTGAGGGGTGCAGGGACAAAGTGCGCAGAGGGAGGGTGGGAGTTGGGGAGGGGCCAGCAGGAGCGATGAGGTCTGTTTTCTTTTTTTTCAGGTCTTAAAAAATGCCTCTTGGAACCTGTTTTCTTTTACAGGTAAAATATTAATAACACACAGTTCGGCACACTGGGGTGGGCTTCCAGTGTGGAGTACTGAGGCGGGGATCAGTGCCGACCGGGGAATTGGACATCTGAGGTCGGCTGAGAATATAAGGCATGGAGGTGGCACATCTGACACCAGAGGGTATCCCGTGTCGGAAACATCAGAGGTAGTTTTGGCAGACTGGGGTGGACTCCCAGTGTACCACATTAAAGTGGGAAGGGGGATACATGCTGACACGGGGATTGAGCACCCTGATGTCAGCAGGTGGGGGGGGGATCCGCTAGTGTGATCACGCTTACAGTGAAAGTGCCTTTGGACACTGTATACTCCCAGCCCATATGCAGCTTAGGCTGTGGCCTACTCCGCATGTGTAGGAGAAGAGGAGCAAAAGGAGTTAGCAGGAAGTGGAGGAGACAGGGGAAGAAAGTGCCTCCTCCCACCTTCCAGGAAGGGACCAGTGGGGTGGAGAGGGGGTGGCGGAGACGCCAGCCAGGCTGATCGGGATGCAAACAGCTGTTTGCTGCATGGTGACCTGCAGATGAAAGGAAAAAGTCACCACATGATTGGTGTGGCATTTTCTTTTCAAGTGCAGACCACTTCAGGCCAAACATCATTATGATCAGCCTGGCTGATGATTGGTGTGATACTGTCGAGCCCCTTGCAGAGCACTGTGCATTGCACAGACAGTGTCACACCCATCAAAAGTCACTCATCCCAAGAAGTTCAATGTGCATGCATGAACTTGAAGATGAAAAGTGTGCTGGTCTTAACATGCTGTGATACTACGTGCATACAGTATTCATGTACTGTATCATATTTTGTAATAGGGCTATTGCAATCCACAGTTTAAGGTCCCCAAAAGTGTGAGGTCGTTACTGTCCATAATAATGCCCAGTGTAAAATTAACTAACTAAACAATGTTTAATTTTACCATTTTTTACTAAATTAAATTTCATAATATTTGATCTCCTGCAAACAGAATTGTGTTCCAACTAAATGATTTGCAGTCAGGAAACTTATGGTATACACAGTACTACTGGAAGAGCAGAGTTTTTGTCTATTTGTTGTGGACATTTTGTTTACACTATTGTAGGGCTAAATTACTTAATATCAGGGGTGCCAACACAGTGTCTCCAGTTACTGCATGATAAAAGGGACTAACCAGAGAGTCCCACAGGAGGGTGGCATGGGATCCCACAGGGGAAGGAAGCAACTCCTGGTGGGGGACTCAATTATTAGGGGGGTAGATCTGGGGAACGAAGGGGAGAGGGAGGTAAGGTGCCTGCCTGGGGCCACGGCTTGGAGGGACAGGGAGCGAATCCTCAGGATCACGGGAGCAGCTACACAAGGGAGGGAGCTGGATATCATTGTCCACCTAGGGACAAATGACCTGGCTAGAATGGGATCAAGAGCAGTACAGGAGGAGTTTGAGGAGTTGGGGAGGGGCCTTGGACAAGAAGCACGCATGATAACCTTCTCAGGAGGTGCTGCCTGTCTATGGCAGGTAATACTAGAGTACTCCACACCATGGGATTCAATGAATGGTTGAAAAACTGGTGCAGAGCTCAGGGTTTTGACTTCATTGGGGACTGGGGGTCCGCCTGGAGGGATAGAGGCCTGTACTGGCATGATGGTCTGCATCTGTCCAGGAGGGGAACCAGAATCCTAGGTGGTAGGTTTAAATGCATAATTGGCAAGCATTTAAACTAGCCAAGTGGGGAGGCACTGAAAAAGAATAGGGAAAACCCAGCCTCTCCCCCACAAAACACAGTAGTTAGAGAGGTAAACACCAAGGTAGAGAAGTTAATGGGGAGCAGGACAGGGTTAAATGCAGAAAAAGGCAGTAAGGACAGGGATGGGGCTAAAAGGGGTAAGGCCATCAACAATGGAGGGTAATGAATACCAATGCCCATGGTCTGTGTAACAAGCTCCCTGAACTAGTAGCCTTGACAGAAGAGGGACATCTGGATATCATGGCAATCACAGAAACGTGGTACACTGAGAACCATGACTGGGATGTCAACATACCAGGATACACAATGTACAGGAGGGACAGGGAGGGTAAAAGAGGAGGAGGAGTAGCTCTCTATGTAAGGGAAGGGATCAAAGCAATGGAACTGAAGGATAAACAGGGAGTAGAGGAGGCACTCTGGGTTACCCTGGAAACAGGATATGGCAACACAATTCGCACAGGGGTGGTATACAGAACCCCATCTCAAGGGGAGGCAATGGACAAGGAAATGAAAGAAGGCATTGTTAGAATGGCAGAAAAAGGGGAGTTATTGTTGATGGGGGACCTGCACATGGCAGACATTAACTGGAGCACCCTGGCTGCAGCCACATCAAAAAGCAGGCTTATTCTTGATGCCCTGCAGGGGGCATGCCTCAGATAGCTAGTGGTGGAACCCACTAGGGTGGGAGCAGTCTTAGACCTGGTACTGTCAACGGGATGGAGAGAGGATCTCAAATTTAGGAAGCTAGTAGCCATCTGGGAACAGTGACCAACAAACAGTGTGGTTCTATCAAACTGGCAAGAAGGAGGGGTAGAGGAACAATGGGGAAAAATCAAAACAGCCATCACAGAGGCAACAAGCCTTTGTGTGAAGCAAATCAACAAAGCAAAACAATGAAAAAAACTATTATGGTTCTCAAAAGAAGTGGTGAGGAAGGTTAAGGAGAAAAAGGCAGCATTCAGGAAGTATAAGGAAACACAGAAGGAGCAGGACAGAGAACAGTACCAGTTAAAACAGAAGGAAGTGTGGAAGGCAGCCAGAATAGCAAAAGCCCAAACTGAGGAAAAGATAGCCAACTCAGTTAAGAAGGGGGATAAAACCTTTTACAGGTACATTAGGGAGCGAAGAAAGATGAAGGAAGGGATAGTGAGGCTTACTAAAGGGACGGGAGGGTGGGCAGAGGATGACAGTGAAAAAGCAGGGACACTGAATGAATACTTCTGCTCAGTATTCACAAAAGAAGGGGGGGGTACCTAAATCAAAGAATTGAAGCACTCTGGATAGGGAGGTTGATAACAGTCCATTCACAGAAGAAAGGGTCCTGAAAGAACTCTTAAAACTGAAGGTGGACAAAGCAATTGGGTCTGACGGGATTCACCCAAGAATTCTAAAAGAACTAAGGGTAGAATTAGTGACACCAGTGCCCTCCCTTTTTAAAAGAAAACTGTGTAAATCTGGTGGTTTTACTCATTCACATACTAATCTGATGTAGTGCAATTTTGTCATGCAAAAGCTGATATTCCGTGAAGCCTTTTTTGTGGAACCATTTTTATGTCTCCCGAGTAGAGCAGCGCCATCTCATACGCAGTGATGGCCAGGGTCGCAACCAGTATGCAAATGAAGAAGCTGCGCTCACGCTCGCTGCCGGTTGTGCACATAGTCACGAGTGCATACCTGTCCGCCTGTGTGTATGTCTGGAAAGCTGTCCCGGAAGTGCATGCAATTTCCTTCTGTAACCCCTAGATGGCGCTATCCCAGGGGCTACTACCCCTGTCTGATTTGCCACTAACAGGTTGAGGGGCCTGGATCCAATGACGGGTGCCTCCACCCAGAGGTCAGGGTTTGCAATAGTTAAACTAACTTGGTCACAGCCCTCTGGGACACTGCAACCCTCTTTCTTCCCACTAGTGGCCCACACAATATATCAGAATTACCTTCACAGTATACACTTACCCCAGGTCTGGTTCCGCACTGGGACCTCCTGTGAAATGAGATACAGTGCAACAATCACAGTACAGTACTTTAACATAGACAAATACCTCAGGCAGTATAACTTTGCTGAAACAAGCAGCTCTGATTTATTTAGGGATATAACAAGGACAGGGGAAATCAGGTTAATCAGCTTATCACTCTAATAATCTCATTTCATGGCTCTGTGCACAGGCCTATCCCTATCAGTTACTGTCCCTGGGTACCCAAGCCCTAGTGGCTAGTCCAACCGGTGGCAGCTGGTAGGGGCCCTTTCACAGAGAAAAGGAGAATTAAACAGTCAGCAGTACAGTAATTCCATTTGGATTTAATGTGGCAATTAACAGGAGCAACCCTGAATTAGTACTCACGACCTCCAAATAAGATAGGGTCCTTCAATGTCAGCAGGGCTCACTTGAGGTACACAAACCTCTTCACACATCCATATAAAAGCACTATACCAGGCAGGCTGCATCTGTATTCCATTCATAATTACTACAATACCGAGAACACGCAGATTCAGTTCCTGACAGACCCGGTGCAATTTTCAGCAATTCTTCCAGTCTTCTACAGGGTGAGCCTGGTTTCTACTCTTCAGAGATCCTTTGATTCTTTCTACAGGACGATTCAGTCCTAACAAGCTGTTACACAAGCTGCAGACCCGAACTCTGGGCCTTACACACTTTTTTGACTAAAACTGCACACTGAAAAGCACAGGGCTCCTTCCTTCTTCACTGCAAAGCTCAACTGAAACTCCAACCCGACAAAACCGGGCACTTCCTTTGAGTTCCTCCCAGTTCTTGACTGGATTGGCTGTCACTCACAATAGACTGCTGCTGTTGGTCCAAAAGGCACTGAAGTCTAAACTACATCTCCAGAGTCACTGCCCATACAATCCTCTTGTGGCTGGCTCAGATTATGAGTCAAGTTCTGATTCAAGGCACCATTTAGAGCTAGCTTACCCCACACTGATTGGTCCAGTTCAGCAGTTCAAAACTAGAATGGGAACTAGCAGACACAGTTCTGACTGCAAAGAAAGCAGGTTAGACAAACTGTAATTTCATTATTACTCTAAATAATTTCTGGCAAACAGTTACATCTTTCAGATAGGTTCCTTTGCACTCTAGTGACTGCAAAAATGAAGTGAATTGGCAGTAGCTAGTGGTACTCAATCAAAGAAACACACAGTCCCCCATACAAACTAATTATGTCTGCAAGCAGACAGCTCTTAAAGAGACAGTACCAGAGGTTCTAAAAACACTCACTGATAAATGGCTTAAATGCCAAACACCATTCAGGCTTGGAGCATTCAAGCAAGCTCCTGGAAGTCTTTTGGGAACCCCCATTTGCAGGGGGGTTACACTTCCATTAGAAGTCCTTACTGTTTCTTGTGGCACTTTATGCTTCTAGGGTTTTTGGAGTGTAGCATCTTTGTTCATTTTGAGGCAAAACTGAAACAGCTTTGCCCTACTGTTGCACCATTTAGTGCCTCATGTTTATCAGTGTGCAGGTGTAACCCCCCTGCAAATGGGGGTTCCCAAAAGACTTCCAGGAGCTTGCTTGAATGTTCCGAGCCTGAATGGTGTTTGGCATTTAAGCCATTTATCTGTGAGTGTTTTTAGAGCCTCTGGTACTGTCTCTTTAAGAGCTGTCTGCTTGCAGACATAATTAGTTTGTATGGGGGGGACCGTGTGTTTCTCTGCTTGAGTCCCACTCGAGCTGCTGCCAGTTCACTCCGTTTTTGCAGTCACTAAGAGTGCAAAAGGAACCTATCTGAAAGATGTAACTGTTTGCCAGAAATCATTTAGAGTAATAATGAAAATACAGTTTGTCTAACCTGCTTTTCTTTGCAATCAGAACAGTGTTTGCTTAGTTCCCCATTCTAGTTTTGAACTGCTGAACTGGACCAATCAGTGTGGGTTAAGAGAGCTCTAAAATGGTGCCTGTGGACGAATCAGAACTTGGACTCGAAATCTGAGCCAGCCACAAGAGGATTGTATGGGCAGTGACTCTGGGAAATGTAGTTTGAACTTCAGCGCCCTTTTGCACCAACAGAGGGAGACTGTTGTGAGTGACAGCCAATCCAGCCAAGAACTGGGAGGAACTCAAAGGAAGTGCCCGGTTTTGTCTCCTGGAGTTTCAGTTTAGCTCTGGCAGTGAAGAGGGAAGGAGCCCTGTGCTCCTTCGGTGCGCAGTTTTAGTCGGGAAACGCGTGTAAGGCCCCAAGTTTCAGTCTGCAGCTTGTGCAAGTGCTTGTTTGGACTGAATCTGACCTGTGAAGAGAATCAAGGAGATCTGAGAAGTAGAAACCAGGCTCACCCTGTAGAAGACTGGAGAAATTGCTGAATCGCGCTCGGTCTGTCAGGAACTGAATCTGCGTTGTTCTCCCGGTACTGTGCAGTAATTATGATCAGGATAGAGAAGCAGCCTGCCTGGTATAGTACTTTTTTTTCCATATAAATGTGTGTAATGCTAGTGGGACTCGCTTTCAAATCCCCTGTTCAGTGAATTGAGTGCATGAAGCTGCAAGTAAACCCAGCTTAATCCAGACTATATCCATTTGCTCTGAACTGCCTTTGGGTCCAGTCACAAAGACCTTGTCCACATGGTCTGCTCCGCCTGGCAATCCAGGACAATCTGCCTTCCATTCAGTTTCAGCATTGAATTTGTGAGTACAAATCAGGTAGCTCCTGCCATCATCTAATTGTGTGTTCCATCTGATTACTTTTCCTTTCTTTTCTCCACGAACTGAGCCTACCAGCTCGATTACAATTTGGGTATTGTGCATGCAATTTCCATCTTCAGGGCCCCAAACTAGCTGCACCAAATAGGTTAGCCTCTTATTGCCTGGGTACCCAGTAAGAGTGACATTAGGGACATTTAGGATTCTGAAATATGTGCACACTACTGTGATTATTAATGCTTAAACTAATTAACCTGATTTCCCTGTCCTTGTTATATCCCCTAAATAAATCAGATCCTGTTTGTTTCAGCAAAGTTACACTGCCTGAGGTATTCGCTTCATGTTAAAGTATTGTACTGTGGTTTTTGCACTGTATCATCTTGTTTTCCAGGGAGTCCCAGGAGTCACACTGACCGAACCAGTCCTGGGGGTAAGTGTATACTGTGAAGGTAATGCTGATATATTGTGTGGGCCACTAGTGGGAAGAAAGGGGGTTCGTAGTGTCCCAGAGGGCTGTGACCATGTTAGTTTAACTATTGCAAACCCTGACCTCTGGGTGGAGGCACCCGCCATCGGATCCAGGCCCCTCAACCTGTTAGTGGCAAATCAGGCAGGGGTAGTAGCCCTTGGGATAGCGCCATCTAGGGGTTACATCTTGGAGGCACGGCTAGGATTAGCGTCCTCTAGTGGCCACATTTATGAATTACAGTAAAAAAATAGATGGGTACCCCAACAGAAGTGGCTGTACACCAGCTGGTGAAGTGGTGTACTGGGGAGGAGATCGACCCCCAAAATGCTATACTTATCTTGGATATCCCGCTGGGTACCAGTACGGACACTGTAGAGGGAGTACTTTCCAAGGTTGAATGTTTACGAGACCCTGTGGTAGAGGGGTGACAGGCTGATCTGCTCACCCAAACTTTCATGGCCCTAATAGAGTATAAGGACCCTGTAGACAGTTCTAAAGTGCCACAGATGGTTACCCCCGGGAAACCCTCACTGTCTGGAGAGTGATAACCAAAGACAGTAAAGTCCCCAATCAGAACGAGCCTCCCCCATTATCTGAAACTTTTGAGGAGAAATTTGATAAATTGTTGTTGGGGGAAGGGAAAACTGTGGAGGATTTAAAGAAACTATTATTGCCACCTGAGAACGTTCCTCCACCAACACCCTCTTCCCCTCCAGCACACATTATTGCCCCTCCTCTGTGCCAGTGCAAGTCCCCATGTCTGTACCTGCCAATAGTCATGACTCTTACCGCAGGTTGAAGATTTTCTCCAGCACCCTCCCCACCCCACAAGGGGAGGATGATTGGGAGACCTGGATAGACTGTGTTGCCACTTTGGTATCTGAGTGGCAGTGTGCAGAGGCTGAGAAATGGAAAAGAATCCTAGAGAGCTTGAGGGGTCCAACTCTGGAAGCCATTAAGTCTTTGAGGTCCACAAACCCTGAGCCATCTGCCCAAAAGTACCTAACTGCACTTGAGTGCAATTTTGGGAGTATTGAGTCAGGAGAGAGCTTGATGTGGAAGTTTCAAGATACAAAACAATGGCCAGGGGAAATTTTATCTGCATATGTTACTTATCTGGAAGGAGCGCTACAGAGGGCCTACCAGAAAGGGGGGGGGTGGCCACCAGTGACTTAAACCGTGTGAAGTTGGGGCACATATTGCAACATGCAAAGCACTCAAAATTGCAGCTCCTTCAGTTGAGGCTTCAAGACAGGAGAGATAACCCACCGGATCATTGTGATTTGATGAAAGAAATCCGGGAAGTTGAGGAGGAGGACGATTTCTCAGAGCCTTGCATAGTTGTAGCTGCTACAACCTCTGCTCCAAGGGCGGGGTCGGCTGCTGACGGCCAGGGATCACCGAAAACCCATGATGAAAGTCAAGGATTAAGTGCCTGCCAAACGGGGATGGCTGTAAACACCCCGCACTGGGAGGAGTTGCTGAGGGAAATTAGGAAAGTAACAGACAGTCTCATCATGAAGGATACTCCTATGAGCACAGGCACTGACACTTGCCCGACTGCTTCTGCTATGGGGGTGGGGGTGCCCACCCGGGAACCTCATGTTGACAACAGTTCGAAACTTGATGCATTGACTATGGAAGTGAGGAAACTGAAGAGATGTCTCCAAATGTCCAACCCATCGCTGGCTGAGGTGGCACCAAGGTTTTCTATCGATAGTACCCATGCCGCAGCCCCCACAGTGATGCCTCGGTCACCCCAAACTTCAGCAGATGTATTTTTCCATAATTGTGGGAAGGATGGGCACATGAAGAGGGAATGCCGGTCTCAGAAAGACTTAGAGAGAGTGGTGAGCCGGCTACAAGGAGAGCTTCAGAGAACCAGTCAGTGGTTAAGAGGTGCACGAAATGGTCCCAGCGAGGGTCCCAAAAATGCTAACTCACGTCCCTCTGTGGCAAGGTCAGTTGCCCAGGCCCCCACTACCGCCTCTCCAGACTGGTCCAGAATAGTGAGTCCCTCCATGGAGACCACTATAAAGGTGAATGGAGTGTCTACAAGAGCTGTATTAGACAGTGGCTCCCAGGTGACAATTGTGTTCCAGGATTGGTATCAGAAGCATTTGTCAGACGTACCCTTACAACCATTAGAAGGACTGCATGTATGGGGGTTAAGTGAGAAGGCCTACCCCTACTCCGGGTATATCTGAATTTGGCTGTCTTTCCCCACCTCTGTGGTTGGAATGGCAGAGCAAGTAGAACCCTGGCCTTAGTGGGTCCCCTACTGGACTGTTGATGGGGCTTTTACTAATTGGGACTAATGCACATATGTTTGGACGGCTGGCACAGTTGTGTTATGAAAAACAGGGTCAAGGTCTGGTAGAGTTTTAAGAATTCCGCCTTGAATAAGAAGGCCTATGAGGCTCAGAGAGATGTTGAAACAGTAGAACCAGAGGAACCGGTTGGAATTGTCTGGAAGAAGGATCCCGAGTCTCTGATCCTGGCGCCAAATGCCCAGTGTACCTTACAGGGAGAGGTCCGTATCAGAAAGGATGTCAAGAATAAAATATTAGTGTTGGATGCACCAGGCGATGGAAAATTGCCGGAGGGACTGCTGGTCAAGCCTAGTGTTTTGTCTGCTAGAGCCCATGCTTATGCCAGAAGTGTAATGGTTCAAGTTCATAATGTGTCTGACAGAGAGATTCGCGTAAATAGAGGTTGCACCCTGGCTAATGTGCATTGTGCAGACACTGCAGTGCTACCCTGCTACCCAGCAGCAAGAGTTTGGGGAAGAATGACAGAGTAACGCCTTGACTTGTTTGATTTCGTGACTCTCGCTTGCCAGCTGAATGAAAGTGAGGATCAGTGAGAAGCTTGCCCAGAGAGACCAGGTGTTTCTTTAAAGGAATGGGACATAGGATGCACGCATGGAGCTGAGCACCATATCTGGCTGCATGACGAAGACCATTTCGTGAGAGGTCTCGACGCCTGGCACCTGCTGACATAGATGATGTGAGACGGCATCTGCCAGAGATGTTAGCTGCTGGTGTAATACAAGAATCCAGAAGCCCCTATGCTTCCCCCATTGTGGTAGTGAGGAAAAAGAATGGGACAGTAAGGATGTGCATGGATTATCGTACCTTAAACCGGCGGACTATCCCTGATCAGTACACAATGCCCCGCATTCAGGATGCTTTGGACTGCCTGAATGGTAGCAAGTGGTTCTCTGTGCTGGATCTCCGCAGTGGGTACTACCAGATCCCGTTGGCCCCAGAGGACCGTGAGAAGACAGCCTTTATCTGTCTGCTTGGCTTCTATGAATTCATGAGGATGCCTCAAGGGATTTCAGGTGCCCCAGCCACTTTTCAACGACTGATGGAGCATGCAGTGTGGGACATGAACTTACTAGAGTGCCTGGTATACCTAGATGATGTTATTGTGTTTGGCAGCTCACTGGAGGAACATGAGAGCAGATTATTCAAGGTGTTGGACCGACTGGAAGACTTTGGCCTTAAACTGTCCTTTGATAAGTGTCAATTCTTTCAAACATCAGTAAAGTATGTGGGACACATAGTATCCACCGAGGGAATAAAGACCGAACCAAGTAAAGTTGAGGCCTTGACCACCTGGCCACAGCCCAAAAATCTAAAAGAACTGCAAAGATTCCTGGGATTCTGTGGTTATTATCGGTGTTTCATCAAGGACTATTCAAGAGTGATCCACCCTTTACTTAACCTTACTCAAGGGTATCCCCCAACCCACAAAAAATACAAAAAGTCAGCGTCCCTCAAGACTGAAAGAGTGTATTTTCATCCGAGTGAAGTATTTGGGGCCCGCTGGACTCCTGATTGTGAGACTGCTTTTCATGAGATCATATATCAACTTACCCATGCTCCAGTGCTGGCCTATGCCGATCCAAGAAAACCTTATGTCCTGCACACTGATGCTAGCTTGCAAGGGTTGGGGACTGTGTTGTACCAAGAGCACGAGAATGGCCTGAGACCAGTGGCCTTTGCCAGTAGAAGCCTGACCCCATCCGAAAAGAACTATCCTGTACATAAGTTAGAGTTCCTAGCTTTGAAGTGGGCTATTGTTGACCAATTCCATGAGTACTTGTATGGGGCTAAAATACTGAGTAAAACTGACAATAATCCTTTGACCTATGTGCAGACCTCAGCTAAGTTGGATGCCACTGGCCATAGGTGGCTTTCTGCATTATCTACATATGACTATGCTGTTGGATACCGAGCAGGCCTGAACCACATAGATGCTGATGCTCTCTCCCGGAGGCCTGTTCCCCAGAATGATTGGGTCAGATTGTCAGAACCTGATATTCAGGCACTCTGCCAGAAGTTTGACAGGGAGGAACAAATGTCCACGGACGCAGTGGACTGCATGGTGGATTGCTTGGGACCCTCTGAGAATTGCATACCTGCTGCTTATTGCCACTTTTCTGCAATAGACATTGATGCACTGCCTCAGCTGGACAATGACAGTATTCGGCTGGCTCAATCCCACGATCCCATGATCAAATCAGCTTTAGAAGCCCTCTATGCAGGAAAAGATGTGTCCAAATTACACTCCACTGATTTGAGAACTGCACTGTTATACAAAGAAGGTCCTAAGTTGAAACTGATCAATAAACTGTTATTCAGAGAAACAATAGACAGAGGGGGACAAGTAGACAAACAAAAACAGTGCTGCCCACTGCCTTCGAGACTCAGTACTGAGGTCCTTGCACAACCACATGGGGCACCTTGGTATAGACAGAACACTTGACTTGGTGAGATCCAGATTCTATTGGCCTAAGATGGGGCTGATGGGAGCAACACATTCAAACTTGTAGTCGCTGCTTACAGAGGAAAGCTTTGCCCCAGAGGGCTGCCCCCCTTGTTAACATCGCCACCAGTGCACCCATGGAGCTGGTCTGTATTGAATTTTCTGAGTTTAGAGTCAGATCAAAGAAATATCAGTAATGTGCTGGTGGTCACCGACCATTTTACGAGATATGCCGAAGCTTTCCCCACCAAAGACCAGAAAGCATCCACTGTGGCTAAAGTATTTAGAAAACTTTTGTTCACTATGGGGCTCCACAAAAATCCATTCTGATCAAGGCAGAGACTTTGAGAGTCGCCTGATCAAAGAGATGCTTCTCTGTGGGAGGCGAAAGTCCAGAACCACTCCTTACCACTCTAGGGGACCCACAGCCTGAACGTTTCAACCGTGCATTTTGCTAGATATGCTAGGCACCCTACACCCAAAGGACAAGCCTAGGTGGAGCCAACAAATTAGCACCCTGGTACATGCTTATAACTGCACCAAAAATGATGCCACTGGTTCTCCTCACCGCCTGATGTTTGGAAGAGAAGCTTCGACTGCCGTAGATGTGTGTTTTGGGGATCTCTCCTGATGGGGATTCAAGCTGACAACTATTTACAGTATGTGCAAAAGTTAAAAAGCCCAGCTAATTCACTGTGTACCAACTGGCTCAAACCATGGCTGCCAAAAGAAATCTGGCCAACAAAGAAAGGTATGATAAAAGGTGAAAGCACAGGAACTCCAGGAGGAGATCAGGTATTGCTAAGAAATCTGGGACTGCATGGCAAACACAAGATTGCTGACAGATGGCACCATCTCCCTCACATTGTAGTGGGCAAACTAGATGATCTGCCAGTGTACAAAGTAAGGCCTGAGAATAATTCAAAAGATGTAAAAACAATGCATAGAAATCATTTACTGCCCATTGGACAAATCTTGATTGAGTCTGAGCCCTCAGAAGATGCTCCCTCTGGACCAGTGACTAGAGCTGCTGCTAAGAAAAGATCAAGAAGGTCTGCACCTACAGAAGCTGAGTTATAGTGTTCCCCTCCACAAGTCCCAGTTGAGCATGACTGTCAGTCCATATCAGAAGAAAGTGAGTGTGACTTTGAATACTACCCTTCTTACGAACTGAGTCAATTGTTTCGGGGTAATCCCCTAGTCAATACTGGAGACAAAGCTGGGCCTTCTGGACTGTCTAAGCCCCCAGCTTCGTCCCTGGAGCCAATGCTCCCAGAAAGTAAAGTGCAAAGCATCACGTCAGATGAAATGGAATCACTGTGTATGGTAGAACTGTTTGAGCTTTCAGGGGAGGAAGATGATGGACTGGGACAGACTGGTGATACACCAGAACAAGAAGAGTATTTTGAGTGCCCTGACAGTCCACTGCCAGTGTCCGAAAGCTCGCCATGTGAGCCAAATGTTGTGGACTCAGAGACTGTAACTCCTGGAGCTGAAAGTGCCCCAAGTTCTAGCCTCTCTACCCCCATGGAGACTCCCCTGACAAGTGAGGACAATGCTGAAAATGAGGCTTAGAGTGCAGAGACTGTAACAGTTCGTCCTAGAAAGACTGGTCGAGCTGTAAAGCCTGTGGTGCACCTCAGTTATGATTCACTTGGGAGGCCTGTGGACTTGCCTCTCAGTGTTGTCCATAAAGGAGTTTATGTGTCCCCAAGCTCATTGCCCAAACTGAGCCTCAGTGCTAACTCCAAGTTACTTGTGTTGCCCTCTAGGTATGGTGCCCTTGCCCCGTCCAGCCCCAAGGTAGCTGATAGGGAAGGGCCCCCTCTCTTCAGGTTTCATGTACAAGAGGTAATAACCTGAGTTATGGTACAATGTGTGTGTAATACTGTGTAAAGAGTGATGTACTGCAACGTTTCAGAACTGTGTTCCTGGTAAAGTGATATATTGACTGATGATTACATGTGTGAGCCTAATGCAAATGTATATGGTTGCAATTAAAACTTATGGGGGTACTTGCTTGACGCGGACGTCAAGCTTTCCCAGGCCAGGAAGGGTGTAACCCCCCTGCAAATGGGGGTTCCCAAAAGACTTCCAGGAGCTTGCTTGAATGTTCCGAGCCTGCATGGTGTTTGGCGTTTAAGCCATTTATCTGTGAGTGTTTTTAGAGCCTCTGGTACTGTCTCTTTAAGAGCTGTCTGCTTGCAGACATAATTAGTTTGTATGGGGGACTGTGTGTTTCTCTGCTTGAGTCCCACTTGAGCTGCTGCCAGTTCACTCCGTTTTTGCAGTCACTAGGAGTGCAAAGGGAACCTATCTGAAAGATGTAACTGTTTGCCAGAAATCATTTAGAGTAATAATGAAAATACAGTTTGTCTAACCTGCTTTTCTTTGCAATCAGAACTGTGTTTGCCTAGTTCCCCATTCTAGTTTTGAACTGCTGAACTGCCAATCAGTGTGGGTTAAGAGAGCTCTAAAATGGTGCCTGTGGACGAATCAGAACTTGGACTCGTAATCTGAGCCAGCCACAAGAGGATTGTATGGACAGT
Source organism: Neoceratodus forsteri (assembly GCA_016271365.2). NCBI lineage: Eukaryota > Metazoa > Chordata > Ceratodontiformes > Ceratodontidae > Neoceratodus > Neoceratodus forsteri. The sequence goes on from CM057453.1 coordinate 571,503,693, forward strand.
GACTCTGGGAAATGTAGTTTGGACTTCGGCGCCCTTTTGCACCAACAGAGGGAGACTATTGTGAGTGACAGCCAATCCAGCCAAGAACTGGGAGGAACTCAAAGGAAGTGCCCGGTTTTGTCTACTGGAGTTTCAGTTTAGCTCTGGCAGTGAAGAGGGAAGGAGCCCTGTGCTCCTTCGGTGCACAGTTTTAGTCGGGAAACGCGTGTAAGGCCCCAAGTTTCGGTCTGCAGCTTGTGCAAGTGCTTGTTTGGACTGAATCTGACCTGTGAAGAGAATCAAGGAGATCTGAGAAGCAGAAACCAGGCTCACCCTGTAGAAGACTGGAGAAATTGCTGAATCGCGCTCGGTCTGTCAGGAACTGAATCTGCTGTGTGTTCTCCCGGGGCACTGTGCAGTAATTGCGATCGGGATAGAGAAGCAGCCTGCCTGGTATAGTACTTTCTTTTTTCCATATAAATGTGTGTAGTGCTAGTGGGGACTCGCGTTTCAAATCCCCTGTTCAGTGAATTGAGTGCATGAAGCTGCAAGTAAACCCCAGCTTAATCCAGACTACATCCATTTGCTCTGAACTCCCTTGGGTCCAGTCACAAGGACCTTGTCACATGGTCTGCTCCGCCTGGCAATCCAGGACAATCTGCCTTCCATTCAGTTTCAGCATTGAATTTGTGAGTACAAATCGGGTAGCTCCTCGCCATCATCTAATTGCAAGTGTTCCATCTGATTACTTTTCCTTTCTTTCTCCACGAACTGAGCCTACTGGCTCCGGATTACAATTTGGGTATTGTGCATGCAATTTCCATCTTCAGGGCCCCAACCAGCTGCACCAAATAGGCTAGCCTCTTATTGCCTGGGTACCCAGTAAGAGTGACATTAGGGACATTTAGGATTCTGAAATATGTGCACAGTACTGTGATTATTAATGCGTTTAAACTAATTAACCTGATTTCCCCCTGTCCTTGTTATATCCCCCTAAATAAATCAGATCTGTTTGTTTCAGCAAAGTTACACTGCCTGAGGTATTTGTCTATGTTAAAGTATTGTACTGTGGTTTTTGCACTGTATCATCTTGTTTTACAGGGAGTCCCAGGAGTCACACTGACCGAACCAGTCCTGAGAATAAGTGTATACTGTGAAGATAATTCTGATATATTGTGTGGGCCACTAGTGGGAAGAAAGGAGGTTCGCAGTGTCCCAGAGGGCTGTGACCAAGTTAGTTTAACTATTGCAAACCCTGACCTCTGGGTGGAGGCACCTGCCATCGGATCCAGACCCCTCAACCTGTTAGTGGCAAATCAGGCAGGGGTAGTAGCCCTTGGGATAGCACCATCTAGGGGTTACACAAGTCAGTGATGAAGCACATGCTGACACCGAGTTGCTGTTTTTAGTGTCGAGCAAGCTTGCGGGGGTCGTGCAGACCTTTATTTTTATGCCGCAGAACTCAGGATTGCAGACTTCCATGGAGTGTGTCTGCAGTACTCAGAATGATGTTGCCTAGTATGAGTCAGGGACATTGAAGTGCTTGAGACACGTTAGCCTATAGTAACCCAGCATCTATCCCTGTCATGAAGCATAAAAACAACCACACACAGTAATGCCACTGCCTCTGCAAACACCATCGCTGTCTCGCTATGCAATGTGCATCAACGGTAATCAAAATGCACCTAGGAACGTGCAGTAGTGTGGTTTCTGTGGCAAAAAAAAATCATCCACCACCTCCACAAGACACATACTGCAAAATGGCATTGCCACACTAGAGAAGGGGAGGTACAGGCAGTTCGGCTCCCCATCACCAGTACTCAAAACACAGACACCAATTACATGGGTAGGAGACAGTGCGGACAGTGATAACACCCAGACAGGATTTTTCTTTCCACTCAGAACTACAAGAGTCACTGTGGCTGCCACATATTGTGGCCTGTTCATGTACGGAAGACTCCGACTACTTGGGCTGTGCGGCTGGGTGTTTGTGTTTGTCTCTGTCAATAGTTTAGTTTTGTGGATTTTCATTTGCTTTGGCTTGGAGAAACTAGACCATTCTTGGATATATGATCTATGAAAGTTTCCTGGACTAAGAAACTGGAAAACATCACCAGCAGATATTGGGATTCTCATTATAAATCAACTTTTTTGGAAGTCATCACAATCAAAGTAAGTACAGCTAAAAAATTCTACAAGCTCTGACCTGGGAAGTGCAAACTGAATCCACATTTCCGTCTACCTTGTTGCTAAAGGAACTGCATGTCTTTGAGAACCATTCACAACTATTTAAACAAAGGGAAGACACTGACAAAGGGTTTTAACTTCCTGCATATGCCCCAGGCCAGTGTTCCAGGAATTTAACACATCCTTTGTCTTGTTACCGTAGATCAAACAGTTTACTGGTCATTTTCCTGTGGATTTGATTATTTTACATCATTTGGCAATGGGACAAATCCTCCCCCTGGAGGCACACCACTGAAATTGATCTGTCCCTGCTCATGTGTGAGCCTTGGGTTTACCCATGTAAACCTCCTCCTGTCTTTTCTATCTCTCTCCATTTGTTATCCACTGTGTCAACTTCCTCTCTCCTCCTACCCCACGCAACCCCCCACTGTAAGCATCTTGACATCCTACCTTCATTATGGAACCATGGCAAATACCCTTTATTTCTATCTGAGGCACCCCATTACTAAGGACTGGGTGCAAATGACCGCCCTGGCTTTAAAAATCATATTTGAGCACCTGTCGTTAGCAACCCTCCTTTGCTGAGACCCTAGGCGACTGCACTGTATCCAAACCTGCAGCATGCAGAGGAAAGACATTACATGGTATGAGCTATGGGAGATATCCCTCAAACTGCTGCTCCTCCTACTTCTCATGTCTGGTGGGATCCACCCAAACCCTGGCCCTGGCTCAAACATTAAGATAAAGCCTGCAAAAACTGAAAACGGGCTATCCATTGTTACCCTAAATATCTGCAGCCTCCTTCCTAAGCTGGCATCTCTTCAAGCCTTTATTGGACAACATAATCCTGACATACTTGTAATTGTTGAGACCTGGCTAACACCTAGCACTCCAGATCATGCAATCTCGCTCCAAGGCTACAACCTCTTCAGACTTGACCGGGTAAAAAGAAAGGGGGGGGGCGGATGTGTTATCTATATAAAGGACTACCTCTCATGCCACCTTGCCAGTTTCTCCCCAGAAAACACCCTAGTACAACTTCTCCCTGTCAAGCTTCTCCTTGGTGCCCATAACAAAGTGCTTACCGTGGCTGCAGTCTATATCCCCCCTAAAGACCCACGAGTTGGGCTCCAGTCTATCCTTGAATTTGCAAGATTACAACCTCCTAACTCTGAGCTCCTCCTTCAGTATAAATTGGCTTGCCTCAGATATCGGACCCAGCAGGGATACTATCCTAGCAACCAACCTAACACAGATGGTCAACTCCCCTACTAGAAAAAACTACAAGACTGGAACCAGCACTCTTATTGACTGGATCCTTACTAATCGCCCGGACCGGATAAAAAACACCACCGTTCTCTCCGACTCCCTCAGTGACCACTCCCCTGTGATCTGTATCTGGACAAATAAATTCCACAAACCACCTCCTAAAACCATCCTAAGTCGAATGCTACTGCACAGAAACCTTGCTAAGCTAAAGACCTGCCTCCTACAACAAGACTGGTCCCCTATCTACAATACGCTGGATGTGGACGCTGCCCTAGACTTCTTCATTAAAACTTTCAACACTGCCTGTGACACCTATGCACCTTTCAAAAAACGTAAAATCAAAGCCCTCTCTAATCCCTGGCTAACAGCCAAACTACTAGCTCAGCTTAAAGCACGTGACCATCTTTGAGGTATAGCCAGGCCACAGGCTCATAACAAACTCACTTAACTATAAACAGGCGCGTAACCTATGCACTTCATAAATCAGGCAAATGAAGAGCTCCTATTTCAAGAATGCTCTAGAAACCACCTGGGGTGACGGGAGATCCTTCTGGGACAATATACATAATATTACGGGCAAACAGTCTAAATCCTCTCCCACGGCAATGAACATTGATGGTTCCACTACCCATGACCCTAAGACTATGGCCGATGCCCTAAATAAAACCTTCACTGACCTCAGTGGTGTCCTCTCACCAGACTTCTTCCAGGACTTGTCAGTTCCAAAACTCGTATCTCAAACCACCTCGCCAGACAAACCGCTATTTCACTTTAAAATAGTTAAGACATATGAAGCCTACAGATACATAAAAAAGGCCTGCTCTAAATCTAGAAATAGCAGTGACACCATTGATCTAAAACTTCTGTCCCTCACCTTGGAAGAAGTGATCCACCCCCTCACCAAAATTCTCAACCTCTCCCTGTGCCAAAGTCAATTCCTCAAGACATGGAAGGCCGCTATAGTCACACCAGTGCATAAAGGGGGCGACAAATCCACACCAGGGAACTATCGGCCCATATCTATACTTCCACCCCTCTCCAAAGCTCTTGAACTGATCGTGGCGGATCAACTATCAGACTACCCTCAAAAGTACGATCTACTCTGCATTCAGCAACACGGATTTAGGAAAGGACACAGTACGTTGACGGCCCTACTTGACTTCTCTAGTGAAACTCACAAAGCCTTGGATAAGGGTTATTTAACCGGAGCTGTTTTCATAGACCTCACAAAGGCCTTTGACACTGTTCACCATAGCCTTCTAATCTCTCTTCTGCTCAACATTGGGCTAGCCGAGGGACCTGGAGCCTGGGTAAAAAGTTACCTGGCACAACGTTCTCAAACAGTAAAAATCTCTGAGGTTCTCTCTGACTCCAAACTGGTCCTCTCTGGTGTCCCCCAGGGCTCAATTTTAGGTCCTCTCCTCTTCAGCCTATTTCTAAACTTGCTTCCCAAATCCTGCCCTGAAAAATTAATACTCTATGCTGATGACGCTGTAATTTTCTCCTCCCATAAGGATCCAAATCTTCTATGACAGAGCTTGCAGCTTGCTTTCTCATGTGTTGAAAAGTGGTTCCTCGAGCACAAACTGGTCCTAAAGCAAAAAAAAACAAAAGTCATGCTTTTCGTCAGTCATCAAAACAGAAATAGGCATACTCCACTCATCATAAAAACTTCTCTTGGAAATACACTAGAACAAGTGAACACCTTCAAAAACCTTGGTATCACTTTTGACGAATGTCTTACTTTTGCGGCCCATATCGATAACACTGCAAAAACAGTGCACCAACGCATTGGAATTTTGTAGCGGAACCGTCAATTTTTCAACCAAGCTGCCTTGAGGATTGCTGTTCAAAGCTCCATCATCTCAATCATAGACTATGGTCTAATTGTCTATGGCTCAGCTACTACCACTGCACTAAAGCACATCTCAACAGCACTAAACAAAACCTGACGACTCCTCACTGGAGCACAGAGACGGACCCACACTTGTGACCTCTACACGGAAACCGGTTGGTTGCATCTTTCCAATCACCTCATGTATCTCACCTGTGTGATGGCAAAAAAATCAGTCTTGGAACTCACTCCTCCATGTATCCGGGACCTGCTCTGCCTGAACAATGGCACTTGTACCACCAGAAGATCTGACCACCAACTTTCCTTGTCCCTAAATGCCGGACTGCTCAGGGACAAAGATCTTTTACAGACCGTGCCCCTACCTGATACAATGCCCTTAACCTGCCCTCCCTATCCACCACGACATTGGGAGCTTTCAAATCCATACTTTACGCTCACCTCACAGCCTCCAGCTCCTGTGACTGCTTTGACTAAAGTCTCATCCCACTGAGTGCACTTATATTTGTTTCACTCAACCACCATGGTCTCCTCTTTGACAAAGACAACCTGAGTACCACTAACCTGGTTCTGTCTGCTCCTAAACTTCTTATTTCTCCCTCTCTTCCCTCTCAAGCTCTCCAATCCTTATTCCTTGCCCTTGACACTGCCTCTGAGTTCCTTTTTCTTTTCTGTACATAAATGTTACTGTTTAAGTTGTGGCCTTGTTAAACGGCTTACTGATTGTTTGTAACACTGTCTACTATGTTTTTGTACTTAATGACATGGAACCTTTGTAAAAGAGCCTTGGCTCAAAGGTATTAATTCCTAGAACAATAAACTTCAAACTTCAAAGTTGTCACGGAACTACTCAGGATGCTGGTGCCTGGGACGGTAACTGAAGTGACAGGAGTAAGGGGAGGATGTCCGGATGCAGGTACTATGGCACCAAACCAGGGACATGCATGGAGTCGTTGGGTAAGTGTGACCAGGAAAGGCAGCCCATGAACGCGCTCTGCAGTGTCTTCTGGTGCGGCGCAGGATGCAAAATGGCGACTGGCAGACCTGACAAAGGTACAGCACGCTGTATAGAACAAGGAAGAACACACAAAAAAGGGAAGTCTGACTAAATTAAAGCACATGGGGTTCAGCCAATCGGGGCATCTTGCAGCTATGGTCTGCAGCTCAGGACCAGTGCACAGTTTTCCTTTAACAAATCATGGGAGGATGGTGTAGTAGCGGAGGACTGGAGGAGGGCAGACGTGATTCCCCTTCACAAAAGTGGGAGCAAGACAGAGGCAGGAAACTACAGACCTGTTAGTTTGACCTCAGTGGTAAGAAAAATGATGGAATCACTTCTAAGGGAAAGAATTGTTGAGTTCCTAGAGGTCAGTGGGGCGCAGGACCCAAGGCAGCGTGAATTCACAGTGGAAAGGTCATGTCAGATGAATCTAATAGATTTCTTTGACTGGGTGACCAATGTGGTAGACCAGGGAGGGGCAGTGGACATGGCCTACCTACAGTAGACTTTAGCAAGGCATTTGACACAGTCCCACACAAAAGATTAATATACAAGTTAACCAGCCTTGGAGTGGGTCCCAAGGTGGTAGTCTGGGTTAATAATTGGCTGGACAACAGGATACTGAGAGTAATAGTAAACAGAGTTTACTCTGAAGAGCGGGGGTTACTAGTGGGGTACCACAGGGTTCAGTACTGGGACCGGTCTTCTTTAATGTCTTTATAAGTGACATTGCAGAGGGACTGGAAGGAAAAGTATGTCTCTTTGCCGATGACACAAAGATCTGCAACAGGGTTAATACAGAAGGTGGGGTGGAGAGGATGCAAAGGGACTTGGCAAAGTTGGAGGAATGGTCAAATATATGGCAGCTTAGATTCAATGCAAGAAGTGCAAAGTAATGCACCTGGGAAACAAAAATCCAGGGGAAGAGTACACAATGGGGGTGAGATAATAACAACTACAGAAATGGAAAGGGACCTGGGGGTAGTCATATCAGATGACCTTAAGGTGGGCAAGCAATGAGAGAAGGCAGTAAGAAGAGCTGGTGGAATACTGGGATGCAAAGGGAGAGGCACCACCAGTAGAATACAGGAAGTTGTCATCCGTTTGTACAGACAGTTGGTGAAACCCCATCTGGAGTTCTGTGTCCAGTTCTGGAGACCCCATCTCCACAAAGACATAGACAGGATGGAGGCTGTCCAGAGGAGGACAACTAAAATGGTGCAGGATATGCACCAGAAGACATACGAAGCGAGATTAAAGAAGCTTAATATGTATACACTCGAGGAGAGGAGGGAGAGGGGGGGACATGATGGAAACTTTCAAGTAATAATAATAATAATAACTTTATTTGATATGGCGCCTTTCATGCATCAAGGCGCTGCACAATCAGCTAAAACAATGAACAATAAATACAGATAAAAATAAACGGAATTCTAGGTATGCTTTCCCCCACAAAAAGGTCTTCAGTGCCTGCTTAAAGCACCCCACTGTCCTGCACTCCGAGCTGATGGGGCAGAGAATTCCAGAGGGTAGGTGCCATAAACCCAAAGGCACACGTAGCCGATGACTTTAAACTTACTCTCGGAATCTCCAGCAACCCCTCGTCAGCCGAGCGGAGCTGTCACAGGGGGGTGTAAGGAACCAGGAGCTCTTTCAAGCAGTCAGGACCCTGTCCATGTAGAGCTTTGTAGGTCAATAGACCTACCTTAAAGGTGATCTGCCACTGAATAGGCAGCCAGTGCAGATCGCACAGCACAGTGGTAATGTGAGTTCTTCTTGAAGCCCCAGTCAACAAACATGCTGCAGCATTCTGCACTAGCTGCAAACGGTGGATATCAACCCCAGGAAGCCCTAGGTAAAGGGAGTTGCAATAGTCAAGGTGCAATGTCACAAATGCATGGACTAAGACAGGTAGGTCGCTGGACGGAACAAGGTGCTTGATTCTAGCAATGTTCCTAAGATGGTAAAAAGCCAGCTTGATGACTGCCGACACCTGATGACGAAGGGTCAGGCCATCGTCAAGCATCACTCCTAGGTTATGCACCCAATCAAAGGTGAGAATCTGTGCTCCCCCCAGGACTAAACCGTAGGGGAGCCCAGTCCTCAACCCCTCAGATCTATGACCCGGGTCTATTACCAAGACCTCAGTCTTTCCTGGGTTCAACTTTAAACTGCTGGCATTCGTCCAATCTTGGATTTCAACGAGATAGCTGTTTAGTACTGAGATTGCACTAATCTGGTCAGGGGCAAAAGACAGGTAGAGCTGGATATCATCAGCATAGCAGTGAAACCTCAGCCCATACCGTCTTACAATGTCTCCGAGGGGCAGCATATACACTGCAAATAACATGGGGGACAGCACCGAGCCTTGAAGTACCCTGCAAGGCAGAGAGAAAGCCTCGGAGGAAAAAACACCCGAGACAACTCTCTGTGTTTTACCGGAGAGGAAGGATGTAAACCATCTGAGAACTGATCCTGACAGCCCGCAGATGGACCTCAAACACTCAAGCAGAACCCCATGACCTACAGTGTCAAAGGCTGATGATAAATCAAGGAGAACCAAGATGGAACGGTGTCTCTGATCTCTCGCCATCAGGAGATCATTGAGCACCCAAACCAGAGCAGTCTCTGTACTATGCCTCTTACAAAAACCCGATTGGAGAGGTTCATAGAAATTATGAATGGTTAAATGGTTCTCCAGTTGAGCTGCCACAACTTTCTCAATAACATTCCCTGCAAAAGGAAAGTTAGAGATGGTCCTGTAGTTTGCTAGGTTCTCCAGGTCTAAAGAAGCTTTCTTCAGGAGAGGTGTCACCACCCTCTCCTTCAGGGAGCTAGAAAACTCACCCGAGTCCAAAGAGCACTGGACAATCTGAGCTAAGACCGGGCCTATGATGCCACTACAACCCAAAATCAGGAAAGAAGGGCCCAGATCTAACCTACAGCTGGTGGGATGCATCCCCTGGGTAATGCTCATAATCTCCATGAGCTCCGGCAGATCAAAGGTACTCCAGGAAATTCTGGGCTCTGCGACACAACACCGACCAACAGCATCCCCCATAGAGTGAAGTTGGCGGCATTCCTGCCTGATGTCGGCCACCTTATTCGCAAAGAAACAAGTGATCTCATCACAATCCTCTTGTGAAAAAACTCGACGGAACTGCTGACAGGCTGGGTTGCACAGCCTGTCAGCAGTTCTGAAGAGTTGAGCCCGGTTGGTTCCATGCGACAGCTATTTCCATGGACAGGAATTCTGCCTTCTTATGGGAAATTTCTGTTTGATAGAGTTTATAATGCTCTAACAAAATAAGGTGGTTGGCATCAAAGGCAGTCCTCTGCCAACGATGCCCTAACCTACGCCCCTGTCGCCGCAATTCCCTAAGAGTCCCATCAAACCATGGGGCCCTAGGGCGAAGCAGGAGGGGGCGAACTCAGGCAGGAGCAATCAGATCGAGAGCTGAAGAGATGGTCCTATTATAGGCCATGACTAACTACTCGGGATCTGTGCTGGCCTCATCCAACAACGAGAGGTCCATCACCCATCAGGTCTTCAGGGAGCACATCCCGCAAAGGGCGATAACTAACCATCTCCACAGGGGTCGACCTACCCAGGGGGGTCAAAAAAATTAAACCCAACGGTGAAGTGGTCGGACCAACCGACTGGTTCCACCACCAAGTCGGAGGCCTCAATCCCCAGGAGGAAGACCAGGTCAAGGGAGTGACCGCCTATGTGAATAGCTGAGGAAACAACCTGTGTGAAGCCCAGAGATGTCATCACCTGGAGGAAGTGTTGACCAAAAAGTGAATATTTGTCGTTGACCCAGGCATTGAAGTCGCCCAGGACCATCAATATGGGTGACTCCAGTGCCATGTCGGCGGCGAAGTCTACTACTTCCTGCAGGAACAGCTTCTCATCACCTGGTGGACGGTAGATGAGGGCTATCCTGCACCCCACACCAGCTACCACAGTACACTTGAATGACCTGGCCTCCTCAACTGGTACACCAGTTAGACCCAATTCGGTCTTAAAACAGACCGCAACCCCCACTCCGCTGTCCAATTTTGGGTGATGTATAACCAAGTACCCGGTGGGAATAGCCGCCTCCAATATAGGGGCAGCATTCCCATCTAACCAGGTCTCGGTTATGCAAACCAGATCTGCTGTACCCACAAAATCTGCAATAAGAGCAGTCTTGTTGCAAACAGATCTGGTGTTGCATAACAGCGCCCGAGTTGGACGAGGTTGGCGAGCTGTCCCAACTACTTGCCCTCCCAAAAAGCAGGTGCCCTTGGGTATGGGAACCAAAACAGGATCACCACATTCCAGCCGCCATTTCGCCCCAGGGCGTCTTCTGGTCCTGATCACCCCTGTGGGAGAATGCCACTCATTTGGGCTCTGCTGTTCACAACCCCACGCAAACCCCTGACATCCACCCCTGCGAGCAATCCCCAAAGCTCGACAGCATTGGTAGATAAAAGCAGGCAGGGGGGAAGAGAATGGACGGAGGGCACGGAGAGCAGAGGCCAAATAGCACAGGACGGGGGGCAAGCAGGCACATACTACCAATAATGATGACCAAACAATGGAGAAAGCAAACAAAACCCCAAGTTCCAAGACATAACTACGAACAATTAAAATCCTAAAAACCCCAAAGCAATAATAACTAAAACCATAATCCCAACCCGACAAAACATATAAAACTATGCTCCACCCTCAATTGGATAGAATTCAAAACCAGAAAAACAAAAATAATAATAAAATCCCCTCTCACAGGATATTAAATGCACACAGAGGTATAAATTCACCCCCTCCCCGCAGCCGAGGGAAAAGGGAGAGTTCTAGGCACTCCCACATCAAGGGAATCAAAAGAGTCCAAGATGATAGCATCTTTCAGAAAAAGAGATGAGCAAGAACAAAGGGGCACAATTTGAAGATAGAGGGGGGACGGCTCAAAGGTAATGTCAGGAAGTATTTTTTCACAGAGAGTGTTGTGGATACATTGAACAGCCTTCCTGAGGAGGTAGTGGACTCAAAAACAGTGGAGGAATTCAAGAATGCATGGGACAGACATAAGACAATTCTAGTGGGGGGTAGGAGGAAGTAGGCTGTTGGTTAACTAGGATCTGCAGCCTATGCATTAGGTGGAGAAATGGGCAGACTAGGTGGGCCACGTGGTCCTTATCTGCCATCAAATTCTATGTTTCTATGTAACCACCATTGAAATTGCATTATAGTGTATGGTGGAGCCCTGTTATGCATGGAAATCCATGCTTAGAACAGCATTGTTCTGCTGCACTGAGTGCATCACGATGCTGTTGTTCTGCATTGAGTACGTCACTAGTGCAGTACAACAGTGAACATCATCGTGCATGTGCGATGAAGGGGCCACTGCAGTGAGAGCTGGTCAAGGAAGCGAGCGACTGTCTGGAGAACCGCAACAGATGGTGGTAAAGTAAGGCAGTTTTACTACTGGTGGAATCTTTTTGTTACTCTGGAGGTGACTGATGATTGCTCATACACTATAAAAAATTGTGTATGAGCAATCATACATAAACAGTGCTATTTTTTAATCACAACATTTCCATGGCAATGAGACCTCATGAGCTGTGCTCTCAAGGTCTTTTGTTGCCACGGACACTTCTCGATCGAAAAATAGCGTTGTTGTGTATGATTGCTCATACACATTCCTCTATATAGTGTATGGTGGAGCCCTGTTATGCATGGCATTTCATGCCTGGAATATGTGTGTTGTGCTGCAGTAGTGACATCATTATATTGTTGTGCTGCACTAGTGATGTCCCTACTGCAGTGCAACAACTTAAAATGCTGCAGCACTGCTACTTTCTTCTATCCGATCAAGCTGGAAGCTGTTTTAAAGCTGCAGCACATGGAGTCAGTAATCCGAGTCCGCCATCAACACTCAAGTGTCTCTCCCAACCCTCAGTTCACTGAGTGGAAGTGGAGCATCAGAAATGGCCATGGAAGCCCATACACTATGAAAGATAACATATGGGCATCCATACAGAGACAAGCCTGTGTCTTCAAATCTCAGGTTTTCTATGGCAACCAGTAAACCTCTGAAGCTACAGTCTCAAGGATCCTGGTTGTCATAGAAACCTCTCATTGCAGACATAGACATGTTGTGTACAGCTGCCCATACATTATCCTCTGTGTCTAATGCAGTAACTCTTCTGCAGTATTCTGCAGTATTGTGTTGCATTCTGGGAACAAGAGTTAGCTGGTGCCAGCATAGCCTGCATTTTGCATATGCTGTCTGAACAGCGACAATTGCACAGTGAACGACATTACAGCATCAATTCACTGTTGCTACTGTAATGCACCCGCAGGACCCCAGAACTGCTTTAACCGGGTATTGACCCCACCCGAAATCAGTTCAGATTCAGAGCTGATAATCCTTAAGGATGGGGGGTGCGGGGGGCAGGGCCCCCTGCATGGGGGGTTCAGAGGCAAGCCCCCAAAGGTCAGTTTATCTGATGGATTTATGCAGACCGCAACTTGCGGTCGACAGAAATCCGTCACTGTGACATTGGTCAACAACATTGTTCTTAAACCAGTGTCATGAATCCTGCATTTTGTAACATGTCTCATGTGCCTTGAGACTTGAACTCAGGTACTCTTTTCAAACACCATGAAGTCTTGCTATATTCTGACATATGCAGTGAGTCCCAACCTTCGAACTGCCCCGGAGATGAAAGAGTTAACTTTCCATGCCAGGCATGGAATGCTGAGCTCGAGCTCAGTTGAGACTCTGTCTGTTGTTCTTCAAACTCAAACCGTCAGATTCTTTACTCCGCCTCACTGAACAGTCGCTCCGGAGATTTCTCCTGCTGCTCGGTTCAATTTGTCGGTTAAAGTACCGCTTTTCTTGGTTTTCGACCGAATTTAAACCGTAACCTGTCAGTTCAGTCTCTGTCTGTGGTATTGTGAGTACTAGATAGGTTTTATTTTATTCTATTCTGTGTGGAACTTGTAAACGGTTTATCGGTTCGGCTTGAACCGATCAAGTTGTTTAAAATCTTAAATTGTGTATTTTAGAGTGTGGTTACTGGTTCTTATCGGTTCTAAAAAAAACGGATTTTATTACAGTTTTTTCCACGACCCGTGACACGGTTGGGAACCGATAAGAGGGTCTTGCCTGGCGGATTGCCATAAAAGGGTAAGGTTGGTTAGGACTGGCATTATGTCTGAGAAAACCAAAAGAAAAACCGGACCCACTGGGTTTCAACACTGTAGTGTGTGTGGGGAAGCCTTTGCCAAGGCTGAGCCCCACACCACCTGTGTTTATTGTCTGGGGTTTGACCGCCTCAATGCAGACTGCCAGATTTGCAAAAATTTCCCTGCAGCTACCCTAGATAAGAGAGCTGGTAGGCTTAGGGAAATGGAGACCAAAAAGTCCAGCTAAACGGATGGCCAGCCGGTTCGGTTCCAACGAACAGAGGTACCCACCTCTGACAGAGCGAGACTTCTTCGGCAAAAGGAGAGCCGATTCTGAGGAATTGGTTCCAACTAAAAAAACTAGAAAAGAAAAATCAGCTGGTGTGGGGCCAAAACTTTCCTCTCCAACCGCTGAGGAGATAGCCAAAGCGATCAAAATTGTCCAGTCGCTTTCCCCGGTTCCGACCGAACCGGCACCATCAGGCAGGCGCTCGGTTCAGCCGGTTCCACCGGTTCAAGAGGTTAGAGGAGTTTTATGAACCGGAGGAGGAGGAAGAGGAGTATGAGGAAAGTGAATGTGGATTTGAAAGTCTGGATGTGCCCATTGACCCAGACATCTCCCCAGACAGACCTTCAGGGGTTTCTCCTCCTAGGCTTTCTGGGTCCCCTTCTCATTTCATGTTTTATAAAAAAGTGGCGGAAATCCTCCAGCTTCCTATGGAAGAAGCTGTGGATGACCAGGAGGAGCCTGACTATGTGGAAATGATGGATATCCCAGAGTCTAGGAGGCTGTCTATTCCTTGCACAAATCTTTTCGGAAACAGACATCTAAGATTTTGAAGACCCCTAACACTATACCTCCTGTGGATAAGAGAATGGACAAGAGGTATACATTGTCAGACTCTGACACGGAGTTCCTTACACAACAATGCAGCCATGTTGGGGTAGTGCAGGCTGCAGCCTGTGATAAGGCAAACATTCCCTTGGCTTCACACCCCCCGGACAAGGACTCCAGGAAGATTGATGCCATGGCAAAGAAACAGTACATGGCAGCATCTTTGGGACTCAGACAGGCCAATTATATGGCCTATACTGCTAGGTATCAAAAATCCAGATGGGACACTGTTATGGCCCTTGCAAAACAGGTCCCTGGCCAGCTTGCCAAGGAGCTGGAGCAGGTGGCTGCTGATGGTATTGAGGCATCCAAGGTGCAATTCCATGCTGCAGTGGACTCCAATGATGTGTCTTCTAGAGTCATGGCTACATCTGTGGCACTTCGAAGAATGGCTTGGCTCAGATGTACTAGCCTGTCACAGGATAAGGCTGTGGATTTTCCTGTTGTGGGTAATTCTCTGTTCAGGGAGCAAACAGAGAATTACATGAAGAAAATGGACGAGTATAGGACCACTTATAGGAGTGCACAGGCCAAGGAAAGGCAGACCACTCCTCAAAGGCAGCTTCCCAGGGCCAGGGCAGGCCCTTTCATAGGCCTTTTTACCAAGCCCAGGCCTCCTCTTCTGCTTATGCCCAAAGGGGGTTCTTTAGAGGGAGAGGCAGACGGGGTACAAGCAGACCTGCTTCCACCCCTCAGCCCAAAGCCCCTGCCAGACAGGAACCCTGATGGGGTTGCCAGGGTCGATTCTCAGCTACCTGTAGGGGGCAAGCTGGCTTACTTTGTCCAGGACTGGGAGTCTCTGACATCAGACAAATGGGTCCTGGAAGTAGTAAGCCAGGGACTGGTTCGCAGCAAGATGAGAACCAGATCCTTTCCATCTGCAAATCCGTCAGAGGCACTTGCCTTAGAGGCAGAGGTCTCCTCCCTTCTAGCTCTCAGAGCTGTGGAAAGGGTACCACCCCTACACCAGGGCAAAGGGTTGTATTCCAGGTACTTCCTTACCCCAAAAAAGACAGGAGAATGGCGGCCCATCCTGGATCTCAGATACTTAAACAAGCACCTTTTTAAACCAAAATTCAAAATGGTGACTCTGGGAATTATTCTACCCTCTCTAAGGCCAGGGGACTGGCTAGTGTCCCTGGACCTCAAGGATGCCTATTTCCATGTTCTCATCAGAAACTCCCATCGAAAGTACCTCAGGTTCGAGCTGCCCTCAGGTCATTATCAGTTCAGAGCAATGCCCTTTGGCCTCACTTCTGCTCTAAGGGTATTCACAAAATGCCTGGCAGTAGTAGTTGCTTTTCTAAGAAGGTAGAAGATTCCCATTTTCCCTTACCTGGACGACTGGCTCATAGTAGGCCAGTCCCCAGACCAGGTCAAGTTACACTTGCAGATAACTCAGCAACTGCTCACTTCTTTGGGTTTCCTTCTAAATCTTCCAAAGTCAGTTCTAGAGCCTGTCCAGCTCCTCACCTTCATAGGTGCAGAGCTAGACACTGTAAAGGCCAGAGCCTTCCTTCCCCTGGACAGGGCAAGGACACTGGTCTCTCTGGCCTCCTCATTCACCCTGCAGGTGTCTCGACCAGCAAGGCATTTTCTACAGCTCCTGGGGCACATGGCTGCTTCTACAGCAGTAGTGCAGGGAGCAAGATTTCAGATGAGGGACATTCAGTTCCATTTGAGAGCCTTTTGGTCTCAAAGGAAGGACCCTCTGACCAAATTGATCCCAGTAACTCGAACCCTGATCCAGGCCCTACAGTGGTGGCAGGATCAGAACAATCTGAGACAAGGGTTCCTTTGTCACTCAGTCTCACTCTTTAATCCTTACTACAGATGCCTCTCTCTTGGGGTGGGGCTCACATGAGACCTCACCACCCAGGGTTGTAGGTCCCCTCAGGAATCTCTGCTCCATATCAATCTGTTGGAACTCAGAGCAGTATTCTAGCACTTCAAGTTTTTTCCAAATCTGTTCAGAACAAAGTTGTACAGGTCAGAACAGACAACACCACCACAGTGTGGTACATCAACAAGCAAGGAGGCACTTGGTCTACGGCCTTCTGCACCGAAGCAATGAAGTTGTGGTCTCTGGCTTACTCCCTGAACACCTCCCTCACGGCAGTTCACCTCCCAGGCAAGGACAATGTCCTGGCAGATGCTCTCAGCAGGATTTGCCATGGCCATCACGAATGGTCACTGGACCCCCCTGGTCCTGGAGGTGATATTTTCCAGATGGGCACCCCGCATATAGATCTTTCTGCAGCCCCAGACAATCACCAACTTCCCCTTTTTTGCTGCAGGCCCCCAGTGTTGGACTCAGTCCCCCTGGATGCCCTAGTTCTCAATTGGGAAGGGACGTTTCTCTATGCTTTTTCCCCCTTCCCTCTCCTGTTCAAAGTGCTAGTCAAAATCAGATCTCAACCCTGCAAGATGATCCTGATTGCTCCAGACTGGGCCAGACAGCCCTGGTATCCACTCCTACTGTCCTTAGCAGTCCATCTTCCCCTGTGCCTTCCCAGGAATTACAACCTGTTAACTTGTGCTCAGGGGAGGGTTTGGTACCCGAAACCTCAAATCTCTCAATCTCAAGGCTTGGTTCTTGAAGAGTTAGAGTTTGCTAATTTACACCTCTCCCAAGGTGTAATGGATATCCTGAAGGCTTCTAGAAAACCTTCCACCAGGGCTACTTATAATTCAAAATGGAAAAGATTTTCCATATGGTGTTCTGGGAAGCATATTTCCCCAAAATCTGCTGATCTGCCCACAGTCCTTGATTATATGGTCCACTTAAATAGCTTGGGGCTCAGACCAGCTACACTGAAAGTGCATCTGGCAGCTGTGTCTGCTTTTATCTCAGCAGGTAAGCCCTCTTCTCTTTCAGCTCACCCTGTATTCTCCAAGTTTTTCAAGGGATTGCTTCAAGCCAACCCTCCATTCAGGGACACTGCCCCTGCCTGGGACCTCAATGTTTGCATTGCTCACCTTATGCAACCCCCTTTTGAGCCTTTATCTTCAGCAGAGCTTAAGTACTTGACTTGGAAGACTGTGTTTCTGGTAGCCATCACTTCTGCCAGGCGCATAAGTGAATTACAAGCTTTGTCAGTGGAGCCTGATTTTATCTCCGTTCATAGAGATAAAGTGGTCCTCAGGACTAACAGGAAGTTCTTGCCTAAGGTGGTTTCAGATTTCCACCTTAATCAATCTATGTCTCTTGCAGTGTACTTCACTGACCATTCCTCCTCTGGCAAGAGGAGGCTGCACAGTTTGGATGTCAAAAGAGCCCTTAGCTACTACATAGAGCGTACCAAGGGTCACAGGTTTGACTCCCTCCAACTATTCCTCACCTATGGTGAGGTTGGTAAAGGGAAACCTGCTACTAAAAGATCCATTGCCAGGTGGATTGTCTCTTGTATCCAATTTTGCTATGAGAAACTGGGTAAGGTTCCTCCCTCAGGCCTGAGGGCTCACTCTACCAGAGGTACAGCTGCTTCCCTGGCTGCTGCCAGGGACATCCCTATTCTACAGATATGTCAAGCAACTACCTGGAAAACAGTTCACACTTTTACCAAGCATTACTCCCTGGACATCCAGGCTAGAAGTGATGCTCGGTTTGGCACAGCCGTGCTTCAGAGCCTATTTCCTAAGTAGGTTCTGTCCCTCCTCCATGGAGGTACTGCTTAGTAGTCTGCATATGTCAGAATATAGCAAGACTTCATGGTGTTTGAAGAAAAAATTACTCACCTTAGTAATGTTGTTTCTTCTCATGGAGTCTTGCTATATTCTGACCTCCCCGCCTGCCCCTCTCAGAACCTCTGTTTTTTGGGATGTGGGTGGGCAGTGCAGTGTTGGCACTTAGTAGGTGCCCACCTTTTTGTTTTCACCTCTTCTTTCTTGGGGTGAGTTAGTGTTGTGTTTTTTCATTTTTGGGTCTCCTGACTTGAGTCTTTGTTTTGGGACCAAAAATGTGTTTTATGTTTAGTAGCCAGTTGGCTAGTGTAGGTTTACAGCTTCCACACAGGACCTTAGTGAGTTTAGCTCATAAAGATCTGACGGTTTGAGTTTGAAGAACAACAGACAGAGTCTCAATCGAGCTCGATGTCAGCATTCCATGCCTGGCATGGAAAGTTAACTCTTTCATCTCCGGGGCAGTTCGAAGGTTGGGACTCACTGCATATGTCAGAATATAGCAAGACTCCATGAGAAGAAACAACATTACTAAGGTGAGTAATTTTTTCTTAGCTCTTACTGTATGATCATGTCCACTTTTTTTTAATTATAAGGTGTAGCACTTTTTGATTTATAGATTTAAAAGGGAATAGTCTCCAGCAAGGGCCCCACACTCAAGTGTGGGGCTTGTCTCTGCGCGCACTTTGTATCCAAAAACATTTTGGCTTACTTACTGTTTCCTGTAGTGTAGTAGATTGTATCAGACTAATTTTGCTTACTTCTAGGCAGACATCTTCTTTTACTACAAACCCCGAAATTCCCTGCAGCTGACATCAGAGCAATAGGCAGCAATGAGAGATTCAATACTCTGCAGTGCATGTTAGAGTTCATATAAGCTCTGATCTTTTGTTTACCAGTCCCGCTCTCCTCCCTGGGCTATTTACAGTCACAGAGGACTGTACTTAACCCCTCGAGAAAAGCAGACATGGAAAACATTTGATCAGAGATTATAAAAGCTCTAACTTGTGCTAAAGGCTATTGAACCTCCCACTGCTGCCTACTGTTCTGATGTCAGCTGCAATGGATTCTGGGACTTGTGGTAAAAGAAGATGTCATCCTAGAAATAAGTGCAATTAGTCGATACAATCTACTGTACTACAGTAAACAGTAAGTAAACTAAAATGTTTTTGACCACAAGGGTGCATTGGAACCAGCCCTGCATTTGGATGTGGGGCCCATTGTGCTGACTGTTCCCCTAAAGGAGTTTTCAGGTATAATTGGAAACTTCTTGAATCTACAGAACACAAAAGTGCAGGTCCCAGGTTAAGCCTGAGCCTGTGTGCTGTAGTTCTATGAAAAAATACAGGCTCCAAGAAGCCCAAACTACAGGTTTTGTTTTGTAGTTTATATACAGTATATATATGTATATATATATAATTTTTTTTGTATAGCTTTTTACTCCCTCAGCATGCTCTTCTTCCAGCACCCCCCGTAGCTAGCACCCACCTCACCCAGATTGACCTTGGAGCTTTTTTCCCCCATGGCTTGCTCCCCCATGATGAGGTAGAAGGGGGAGAGCTGCCCCACCAGTACTCAGATCCGGTGCGGCTCTAGATGTCCCAGTGGTAGTGTGGCTCCAGGAAGGCGTGCAGGGCTTCATCCTGCCTTGGCATCCCTTTTCCATTTTCTCCCATTCCCAACTCATGGCTTCACACCGGAAATATGCATATGGAGGCACACACATCACGCAGATCCCTGATCCCGGCTCTTGAGCCGCTTGCTACCTGCACTGCCACTGGGACGCCATCCAGTGGCAGTCAAGGGTCAATAAAGCTGCCACTCCATCATCAGGAGAGGAGATCTGTCCTGTGGATATTCAATCCTGTCCCACCCCACTGACCCCTGGCAACCCGTGCTCGTTCCTGAACACTGTTTGCTGGTGTGGCAGGAGGTAAGGCATTAGATGCCCTCCACACCACTAGGCCAGCACTTGTTTTGCAATTGTATTTGTAAGAAGTGACAAACAATGACTGTCATCCTTCTCATCTGCTTATACAGACACACAGTACTACTTGGCTGCTTCTGCTGCTAAAGACAAAATGGAGTTTGGCCCACCTGTCAAGAATGAGGCAACCTTGTGAAAAGTAGGAGGTGTCCCTGCAGGGAGAGAGTGAGGGCTGGGGTAGTGGCTGGGGCAGCAGCTGAGCTTATCACAACTTCTGAAATGAGAGAATGGTGGACAGGTGTACCAACCTGGAGACAAATGACCTGGTGGGAACAAGGTGGAGATAGCCAGAATCCAGGAGGATTTCAAGAAGTTGGGGGGGGGAGCCTAAAGCAGACAGTACACTCTGTCTCCTTCTCTGAGGTGCTACCTGTCCATGGCAAGGGGGAGGCTAAGTCACTCTGCATCCAGAAATTCAACTCCTAGTTGAAGGAATGGTGTGGAAAGGAGGATTTTGGCATCATTGGAGACTGGGACCCCACCTGGAGGGATGAAAGCCTGTATAAGGAGGAAGGCCTACATCCATCCGGGAAGGGAACCTTAGTCCTTAGTGAGAAGTATGAATGCTTCAGCAGCAAGCATTTAAACTGGCAGGGGGGAAGGGAGAGCCTGGAAAGTCAGGAGGCTTAGGATCACCCCCCCCCCCCATGGGCATATGCAAGAAAAGAAGTTGTTGATAGGGACAACTGAAGCAGAAGGAAAGGGGAAACAGGATATGAGGCTACATAAGAATGATGTATAGGGTGGGGGGATGAGGCAGAAGAGTAAAAACAGGAGCAGAGGTAGGATAGGCTGTGGAACATGGAAGGCCATTGTAACTAGTGCCCACGTCCTGGAGGCCTTGTTAGTGGGGGCAGACCTGGATATGGCAGCAATAACAGAGACATGGTATACTGCAAATCATGGGTGGGACATGAATGTACCAGGGTATGCTTTGTTCAGGAGGGATGGGGGGGTAAAAAAAGGGGTGGGCCCTGTACGTCATAGAGGTTATAAAGGCAACTGAGGTACTGGATAGACGGGGCAGGCAGAGGCACTGTGGGTCACCCTTGAGCCTAGCAATGGCACAGCAATACACACGCGGGTGATCTATAGGCCTGCAGCACAGGGGGAGGAAGTGGACAGGGAACTAGTAGATGAAATACAAGAGATGGCATCTAAAGGTGAAGTTTTGCTGCTGGGGGATTTCAATATGCCAGACGTGGATTGGACCTCCCAGGCAGCAGCTGTCACCAGAAGCAGAGACTTGCTAGATTCCCTACAGGAGGCAGGACTCAAGCAGCTAGTGCTTGAGCCCACCAGAGACAAGGCAGTAGTTCTGGACCTAGTACTGACCAATGGGGACAGAACTGCAGAAGTCCAGGTAGAAGGAGAACTGGGGGCCAGAGACCACCACATAGTGAGGTTTAGCATGGGGACAGGGACTCAGTCCAGTCGCATGAAGGTGAAGGTTTTCGATTTCAAAAAGGTGGACTTCACTGAAATGGGGAGATGTATCAGAGTAGCCCTGGAGAAGAGGGAGGTAAGAGGTGGGGTGGAAGAGCAGTGGGGGGCACCTAAAGGGAGCCATTGTGGAAGTGACAAACCAATGCATCAGGTTGGTGTCCAAAGGTAAGAGAAGGAGGACGCCACTATGGTTCTCAAAGGAGGTGGCAGACAAAGTAAGGGCTAAAAGGATGAGTTTCAGGAAATATAAGGAGACCCAAAGGGATGAAGGCAAGGAGGTGTACCTAGAGTGTCTAAGGGAGGCAGGGAAGGCTGTTAGGAGCACAAAGGCTTTGACTGAGGAGGGATTAGCACAGATGATGAAGAAGAGGGACAAGACATTCTACAGGTACATCAACTAAAGAAGAAAAGCCGGGGGGGGATAATAAGGCTCAAAGGGGAAGAGGGTGAGTGTAAGGAGAGAGACCTAGACAGTCAGAAATACTGAATAAATACTTCTGTTCAGTAATCACTGAAGAGGGAGAGGGTCAGGGACCACAACTGGACAACAGATGTTGGGGGGGGGAGATGGACACCAGTCCATTCACAGTGGAGAGAGTCCTGGAGGAGCTCACAAAACTGAAGGTGGACAAAGCAGTGGGGCTGGATGGCATACACCCGAGGATATTAAGGGAGCTGAGAAGGGAACTAGCAGCGCCTCTGGCAGCCATGTTCACCGAGTCACTGAACACAGATGTGGTGCCAGAGGACTGGAGGAGGGCACATGTAGTCCCTCTACACAAAAGCGGTAGTAGGGAGGAGGTGGGGAACTATAAGCCGGTCAGCCTCACC
Organism: Neoceratodus forsteri; assembly: GCA_016271365.2. Taxonomy (NCBI): domain Eukaryota; kingdom Metazoa; phylum Chordata; order Ceratodontiformes; family Ceratodontidae; genus Neoceratodus; species Neoceratodus forsteri. Next base: position 571,525,997 of record CM057453.1, read on the forward strand.
TCAGTAGTGGGTAAGATCATGGAGGCATGCTTAAAGAGAGAATAGTGGCACATCTGGAATCCAGTGGTGACCAGGATCCAAGGCAACATGGATTCACAGCAGGAAGGTCATGTCAGATGAATTTTTATTGATTTTTTTGACTGGGAGATGAAGGAAGTCAGTTGGGGGGTGGACATAGTATACCGTGACCTCAGCAAGGCCTTTAACACCGTCCCATATAAAAGGCTGGTTAACAAGATGGGTAGTCTGGGAATGGGGCAAAAGGTGGTAAACTGGGTTAGAAACTGGCTAACGGACAGGAGGCAGAGGGTGGTGGTATATGGGATCTGATCTGGGGAGAGGGGGGTGACCAGTGGACTACCTCAGGGATTAGTCCTTGGGCCAGTCCTGTTCAATGTCTTCATTAATGACATTGCGTAAGGGCTGAAGGGAAAGGTCTGCCTGTTTGCAGGTGACACCAAAATCTGCAACAGGGTGGATATTCCAGACGGAATGAAGAGAATAAGGAGGGACCTGGGGAAGCTTGAAAAATGGTTGGAGGTGTGGCAACTGAGGTTTAATTCAGAGAAGTGCAAAATAATGCACCTGGGACATAGGAACTCTGGGGAGAGCAACAGAATGGGTGTGGGGAGGGATTGCTGACAATCACCAAGGAAGAAAGAGACCTAAGGGTTATTTCAGATGACCTCAAGATGTTGAAGCAGAGTACAAAGGCTGCAGGGAGGGCCAGTAGCATACTGGGGTGCATAGGCAGAGGTGTCACTAGCAGAAGTTGGGAGGTGGTGATGCCATTGTATAAAACACTAGTGAGGCTTCACCTAGAGTACTGTATGCAGTTCTGGAGGTCACACCTTTGCAAGGACATAGACAGGGTGGAGGCGGTCCAGGGAAGGGCAACTAAGATGGTGCAGGGCGTGCACCACAAAGCACATGAAGATAGGCTAAGGGACCTCAATATGTACTCACTGGAGGAGAGGAGGGATCAGGGGGACATGATAGAAACATTCAAGTACCTAAAGGGCATAAACAAAGTGCGGGGGGGGGACATCTTCCAATATAGAAGGAGTACAAGAATGAGGGGGCATGATATGAAATAGCAGGGGGGGCAGGCTGAGGGGAAATTTGAGACAGTTTTTCTTCATAGAGAGTGTAGTGGACACATGGAATAGTCCACCATAAGAGGTGGGGGAGAGAGCACAGTGGAGGGATTTAAACATGCCTGGGACAGGCATAAGGGGACCATAGAGATGGGAAGGAGGGGTGATAAGCCACTGACCAGATAGGGGTCAGAGGCTACAAACAAGGATAGGGCTTACTGTCAGACTGGATGGGCCTAGCGGTCCTTATCTGCCGACAGTTTCTGTGTTTCTAATCATATTCCACACAGCATCATCGTGTGCAACAAATTATTGTATTGACAGAGCACCCCCTCCTCCACTGAGCAGCAAATAAGTGACCCTGCCACCACTACAAATGAGGATCAGCTGCACAATATGCATGCAATGTGTTCTTCAGGGAAAAAGCAGTCTACTTTGGCATAGCATGTCAACCTTGACTGCACATTCATGCCACTATACCAAACTCAAAGGGGTTCTGTGAAATCACCAGCTCTGCAGAGGCCCTATACTGTGCATGGACACATTATCAATAGTGGTAAATCTGGTCCTGTTGAGTGGAAGGGAGAAACAATTGGGTTGGACCAACAAGGCTGACCAGTATTTGACATGTGTTGCTGTAGAAACCATATGATGATGGTGGTGGGCCTACTAGTAACCAAGCATGTAATGTAGACGAGGGGCTCTGCAGGGGGTATAAGTACCATTTTTCTAATACTCAGTGAGTATTAATACTTTGCACCCTTAACTACTTAGGGAATTGTCCCATTATTCATACTTTGCACCCCTAGATACTTGGGAGTTGTCCAATTATTCCTACTTTGCACCCCTAGATACTTGGGAGGTTGTCCAATTATTCATACTTTGCACCCTTAGATACTTAGGGGTTGGTCAATTGTTCATACTTTGCACCCTTAGATACTTAAGGGGTTGGTCAATTTTTCATACTTTGCACCCTTAGATACTTAGGGGGTTGGTCAATGTTTCATACTTTGCACCCTTAGATACTTAAGGGGTTGGTCAATTTTTCATACTTTGCACCCTTAGATACTTAAGGGGTTGGTCAATTTTTCATACTTTGCACCCTTAGATACTTGGAGGGTTGGCCAATTATTCATACTTTGTACCCTTAGATACTTGGAGGATTGGCTAAGTATCCAGCAGCCACTATTTGCAAAATGGGTGTCTATCTAAACAGACCAATGTATGAGAATTTTACCTCCACAAAACATGCAATTGCAACAAAATAAATTATGCAAAACACATTTGCATCAATTCTGTGCTGCTGATCATGACTTATTCTCACAAATGAATGCATCCATTGAAAACAGAAGCAGGGCTGCTCAGACACAATTGGTCCAGATGCAGACACAAGTCCAATGAATTTGCTTGCTTCGAAGGCGAGCCTTTTAACGCCCCACACACACACATTCATTATTAGGTCTGCAAATTGAGAAAAGAAATTACAAAAATAAAACCTTTGCCCTAGCCAAGTGGCTAAAGGCTGATTCTTTAGCCACCTTTCCCTTGATCCAGTCATCTTCTGCCCTGCACTATTGTTCTATGAAGTAGTGCTATACCAAAAAATGACCATTCTCGTGGCACAATGCCAGTCACCAACATTGTGAATTTGGTGAACTCCTCTCCCATGTTGTCACTTCCAGGCCCAAAAGTCCATTTCCACAAATGGCCTCCCTGTTGATCCATGATCAGCGGTTTTGGGGGGGGAGCAGATGTTGCATGTCAGTTAGCTAATTGACCCAATCCCTAACCTGCAGCGTGCCATTGCAATACCAGATCTATCAGTTATTTGACTAAGTGCTTAATTTGTGAACCTCTGAAGATACACAAAACAATAGCATAAATCAAGCAGTGCTATATACACTCAGAGAGCTACAAAATTGGTGAGCTGAACAGAAAAGTGCACATGGGTAATCAGAGGAGCAGCTCTGTGAAAACATATTGACTCCCATGGAACATCCCTTGACCCCTCCATATAAGAAGTATACTTACCATACAGAGTTGCACAGCCATGGTCACTGTGGATAGTGCCGTCATGCGTGGCACTAATTGGTAATGAGCCAGAAATGGAATGCAAGCAGAAGTGGAATTGGTCCAGTTCACCACAGACTGGCAGCCATAACATCAGGTGAAATGCCCAAATACTCATAGTGGCTGTACAGAACACTGGAATGGAAGCCATGATGACCCACTGTAAGGGGCATCTGTGGCTTGGTATGGCCACTATGATGTATGGTGCAGACTGCATGGAGGGTGCCAGGTCATTTCCCCTGCCAGTATGGTTGACAATTTGTGGTACACGGGAATGGTGCTGATCCACCAGCTGCCCATATTTGACCTGTTACTGGCTGTAACCCTGACATGCATGGCAGGAGTGTGGCCTGTGCCACATGTTCATCTGGAAATGTGACTGCGGTGACTAGTGCAACAGTGGTCAAGAATTCCTGCACAGCTATGGATGATAGGGTGTGAGTTCCTTTAGGTATGAATGCTGTTGAACTTTATAACTTCCCTACATATAAACTGAGATCTACAGGTATAAGCATAGAAACATAGAAAGGTGTCAGCAGACAAAGGCTTACAGCCCATCTTGTTAGCCCATTTTCCTGCCTGAGCCATGCCAACCTATCCTTGGACACAGTTAGACTTACTGCCCATTAATAGTTTTAGGCTTACTGCCCATTAATAGTTTATCTCCCCCCACGACCTTTGTGGTCCTAGTTTTCAGCAACCTATTATAGCTGTCCCATGCTGTCTTGAAATCTGTCACTGTCTTGGTGGTTTCCACCTCCCTTGATAAACCATTCTGTCTATCCACCACCCTTTATGTCCTTTCTGAATCTACTCCTAGTTGCTGACCCCATGCTATGCTTAAAAAGGTCATGACACTCTAGTTATCCTGTTCAGATACTTACAGGTTTCTTTTTTGTCCCCCCTCTCCCTTCTGGACTCCTGCAAGTACATGATCAGGCTGGTTAAACACTCCCCACATGATTTTTATGTTGTCTTGCACGTGCTCAAGCAACATCTTGTGGTAGCACAATGAGAGGTGTGTCAGTGTTGGTGAATGCAGGGCACGCTTTAGTAGGTGAGTCTCTCATTCCCCAGTTAGCCAGCATGCTAGCACTGATGCAGAAATTATGTAAAGGGCCACCAACTTGAAAGAAAACTGCTGCTGCAATCAGAGATAAGCTTGTCATGCAGTGGCAGAGATGACATGCCTCCTGTATGTGCCTTTCCTGGTGAAACATTTCAATAGACATGGCAGCAGCTCCTGCCACCACCATACAATCCCCAAACAAAGCCGACATCGGAGGTGCAATCCCTGTGTTGGCATGTCCCCCACTCCCCACATTGTGTGGCACACTGGGAGCCCACCCCAGTGTGCCACCGCTCACACAAAGCCGACTGTGTCGGCATGTTCCTCCCCCTCACCCCCTTGTGTGGCCCACTGGGAGCCCACCACAGTGTGCCCAACAAACCATCTGGTGATGTCTTTTTTTTTTTTTTTACCTAGAAAAAATAAAATGGTCCCTTGTTGTTCGCGGTGGCCCCCCTTCCCCAACTCACATCAACCTTCTGTGCACCCCACCTCCCCACACCCCTATCATCCCATACTTACCTCTGGAGGTCCGGCGCTGTGATCTTCGGCAGAGCGGGAACACGTCTGGACTCTTCAAAACTGAACTGCAAAATGAAGAAATGCTGGCGAGCTGTATAATGGCAACAATGGGGGGGGGGGTTCAACTTAGGTGGATATATCAGCCGTTTTTTTTTTGAATTTTAGCTCCAGATTTTCAACATGGGGTTCTTGGGACTCCACCTCATGAACACATGCACTGTCATCTCGTTATTCAGTTCCAAAAGGTGATTTCGCGGTCACTGTCTGGAATCACCTTTCGGGACTGATTAATGAATTGACATTGCCACTGTTCATGAGGTGGGGTTCCAAAGAGCTTATGTTGCAAATCTGGTGAAAAATTTCACAAAAATGACTGTGTTACAAGCGGGCATTGCACAGTTTCCACGTACGTTCGTAACTTTGACAATTTTTAATATTTTCACTCCAGATTTTTAACATTGCCATTTTTTACACCTCCTCATGAACAGTACAGCTGTCATTTTTCACATCCTGCCTGCAATGTATTTTCGCACCTGTGGCACTAAATGGCTTAGTTGCTGTGCAAAATCACCTTCCAGCTAATGAACTGATAGTGCCACTGTTCATGAGGTGGGGTCATAAAAAGCCCATGTTGAAAATTTGGAGTGAAAATACCAACAAACGCATGGGGCGTTAGGGTTTTCCACTGTAACGCCCCACCCTGTAGAGACTGACAGGTGTCAGGGGTGTGACTTGGGATTGTCGGCTGTAATGCTCACGCCATTCCATTCCCCTCCCACCCTGCAGCCAGTGACAGACATCGAGGTGTGCCTTGGACTCTTCGGCCCCAAAGTTCACCCCATTCTCCTATACTGTACCCATCTCAGCTTATTTCCTTATGGAATGGGGTCAGCGTAAGGCCCGAAGACCCCAAGGCACACCACGACACTTGTCGGTGTCTGCAGGGTAGGGTGAAGGGAAATGGCGTGAGCTTTATGGCCAACGACCCAAAGACATGCCCCAATGCCTGTCAGTCTCTGCAGGTTAGGGGTTGGGGTTGGTGTCAGTTCAATATTTCACTGCCATTCCTACTATATGCATCTCTAACTCCTGCGCTACCAATGCCAATGCCAGCAAGACAACATTCGGCATTGACAAATGCTTGTTCTTGCTGATTGTGTATCATTGTTGTAGCCTGCCTCTGGACAGATTCTATACAGTCTATATCCTTTTACAGGTGCTGCCTCCTGAAATGGTCACAGTACTCCAGGTGTGGCGTCACCAGTGATCCATACAGGGGCAACAGTACCTCTTCTCCTAATAAAGAACTCTCTCCCTATACATCCAAGAATCCTGTCTGCCTTCCTATGTGATCTGGTGCACTGGGTTATCGATTTGAGACTATCACTCCTCAGTGCTTTATTGACTTATTTCTCTCCCCCTCACTAAAAACCTGTCTTCGGGTTATCCTTATCTATGTGCATAACGTATAGAATAAAGTATGGGTTGGGGTGTGTAATGAGAAGTTTACACACACACTTGAGGGGTTAGGTGCTACATAAATGGTTTATACATAGCATCTATTTATTTATTTATTTAGATTTTGTTTACTGGGTAAGTACACTAGACAAGTTGTATGCCTATTTTCAGGAACGACCCGGGAGAGTACAAGTATTACAGACAACATCATTACACCAGGTATTACAGACCACATCGTTACAGGTGAACAAGTGCAATATCGTAACTTAGTACAATGAGTGTTACAGACCTCATTGTGACAGCGTAGCAGGTGAACCGGTACAATACTGCAACTAAATACTTTGAGTCAGCAGAGCATACAGATAGGGGTTGTGGTTGGTGTCAGTTCAATATTTCCCTGCCATTCCTATTATATGCATCTCTAACTCCTGCGCTACCAATGCCAATGCCAGCAAGACAACATTCGGCAGTGATTTGAATCTAATCCCTTGGGTGTGTGTAAACTTCCAGTTTGCATACCCCAACCCATATTTTATTTTATATATTTGCTGGGTTTTCCTTTTTCACTGCAGCAATTATATAAAATAAGAAAGACATTATTGTGCGACTGCAGTCCTCTTAAGTGTGAGTGCGCGGTCCGCGGTCACTTTTATTTGAAGTTTTTAATTTCATTTATGTGTGGAGCCGAAATTTTCATTTTTTTTTTAATTTGGATCAGCCCCTTCAACTTTTTTAGGTCCTTTATCATGTCACTGACCCTCTCCTTGGAGTGTACCTTGCCACATAGTTTAGTGTCATCTGTAAAGATGAAAAATGTTTGCCCTTGATGCCTTCCCTTATGTTGCAGATAAACACATTAAACACTACTGGTTAGAGCACCAACCCTTGTTGTACCCCACATGTGACCTTTGAATGTTCCCCATTTACAGTCACCCTCCAGGTCCATCCACCTAGCCAATATGCTGCTCACCTTGTTAGTTTTTCCCTAACTCCAAGATCCCCAACTTGTTGAAAAGCCATCCACTGGGCACCAAGTTGAAGACCTTACTGAAATCTAGATATAGCATATCGGGTGCCTGGCCCTTGTCCACTGTTCTTGTAACAGAGTCAAAGAACTTAATCATGTTGGTCTGGCATGAACTTCCCCTCATAAAACCATGCTGCTTTCTTCTTGGAGCCCATTCACTTCAAGAGATGATAGTCTCTAGTGGGTTTCACACTATAGATGTCAAAGTAACTGTTCTATAGTTTCCTGGGTCCTCTGTGCTCCAACTCTTGTGCAGGGGATCACATCCACTCTCCTCCAATCCATTAGGACTACCCTAATCTCCAGGGAGTGGTTTAACAAGACCATTAAGGGCCATGCAATTTCCAGCTCAGTTCCCTCAATACTCTGGCATGTAACCCATCTGGTCCTGGAGACATCCATCCTAAGTACCTTTAGTCCCTTAAAGGGGACAGGAAATGTGTGCTAATTGTCAGCAGTTAGTAATGTTCCTACTTGCAGAAATAAATGTCATATCTCCAAATGATCGATATTTAACTTTACCTAAATGACCACTGATGTAAATACATATGTTTTCAATTGTTTTCTTTATGCATTCTGCACAGTTCTCTCTGTAGAACCAGAGAACTCAATCCATGACAGCATCAGGGGATAGGGAGGTGACAAGCAGGGTGCCACAGGGGTCCATTCTCGGACCATTACTGTTTAATATCTTTATCAGAGATATCGCAGAGGAGTTGAGCAGAAGGTGTGCCTGTTTACAGATGACACAAAGCTCTGTAACAGGGTGGACACTGCATAGGGAGTAGAGCAAGTGAAAAGTGACCTACTCAGGCTGGAACATTGGTCCAACTTGTGGCAGTTAAAATTCAGCGTGAAAAAGTGCAGTTATGCATCTGGGCAGAAGCAACCCAGAGGCAGACTACTACCTGGGAGGGGAGAAACTAGCAACCACCCATCAAGAGAGGGATCTAGGGGTTATCATATCAGACAATTTGAAGGTAGGCGAGCAATGTGAAAGGGCAACAAAGAAGGCCAGCAGAATGCTGGGATGCATAGGAAGGGGCATCACAAGTAGAAAAAAAGGTGATCCTGCCACTGTATAGGTCCCTGGTGAGACCCCACCTTGAATACTGCATCCAGTTCTGGAGATCTTACCTCAGGAAGGACATAGATAGATTGGAGACAGTACAGAGGAGGGCAACATAAATGATACACAGTCTCCATAAGTTGCCATACGAAAGCAGGTTACAGGAACTCAACATGTACTCCCCGGAACAGCGCAGGGATAGAGGGGACATGATTGAGACATTCAAGTTTCTGAAGGGTATAAATAGAGTCTCCACCTAGGCACTCTTTATGGTCAATAGCACCAGTAGGACAAGAGGACATGAGATGAAATTGAAGGGAGGAAGATTCAGGGGCAAGATGCAAAGGTTTTTCTTCACAGAGAGGGTGGTTGACCCATGGAATGGTCTACCAGCTGGAGTCATTAACTCCAAAACAGTAGGGGAATTTAAAGCATCTTGGGACAGACACAAGGGGATTGTCTAACAGAAATCCTAAAGAGGGGGTAGGGCTCAGGGCAGACTAGATGGATCTTTGGTCCCCATCTGCCGTTAATTTCTGTTTCTTTGTAACCAGTACGTTGGGCTTTATACAATGCTATGGTTTGTGTACACAATGCTAAGCTTAAGTTATTAACCTATCAGAACCATGCTCAGAGTTCTGTACACAAACAGTGACATAGTTAAAACTCCATATCACTGGTTCCATGAGGAGAATTGTAATGAAATGCTACTCAGAAAAATAAAACAATGCAGATTACAGATATTCACATTACTTCATCAGATAAACTACATGTGGATTATTTATGGTTATGAACATGATTTCTGAATGTAGGAACATAATAAACAGCAGCCAATTTGAAATAATGTGCTGTCCTCTTTCAGTACTTGATCCCCCAACACCAGTCCCAAGTTCAGTTCCCTGCCCCCCCCTTAGCCTGTCTACTGCAATCAGGGAGTGGGTTCCCCGCTACTACCATGAATACTGAGCAGAAATATTCATTGAGGATATCTTTCTACTTCCCATCCTCATTTACACATACATTTCCCATAATTAGAATCACAATACCCTCCATGGTATTTCTCTTGTCCCTAACTCCACACCCCCCTCCACAACAGCAAAAGTGAAAAAACATTAGGGTTTTGCGGTCTCCGGAGTCTTGGCAAATCAATGGTGGGGTCTTCCTTGGGGTTGTCAGCCCTAATGCTTACTCCTATTCCCCAGCCTGTAGTCTCCTATCTGAAGCACAAAGTACAGCTGCAAGCCAGTGCCTCATAGTGATACACTCTTCAAAGGCAGAGAACTATGTCTGGCCACATGTTGCCAACACAATCTGTTGTAGCTTTCTTAATACAAGGCTCTGCGAGGCCCTGAACAGATGCAGATGTACACAGCCCTTTGGGTCCTGCACTAAGGAAAGACTCTGTCCACCTACAGAAATGCAGTGATGGATGTCAAGAATTCAGGGTCTGTCCAGTGGGCTGCAGAAGTGCAAAACCCTCTGGTCCCTGCACTTCCATGTGGCCACAGATACAGATGCACAGGGCAGAGTCCCCCTATCAGCCAATGCATAGAGCTTTCTGCCACCCACAGGTGCCAAGGTGCAGTGCTCTATTGCAAGAGGACAGTTGTCTTCACTATATGGTAGCTGAGCCCGTGCAGACAACCATGCAGCTTTCATTCCCTGGCTGGGGGGGTTACATAATAGCACCATCCCCTGCCCTCACCCAATCCAGCTCGGCCACTGATCTCACCCCCAAACTCAGCTCACCGGCATAGGGATCACAAAGCATATCTGCTGGCATCAAGCTGGCACTACACACAAAGTTTATTAACAATTATATTTTTTCTTTATTTTGACTACAAATTTTCAACATAGTCTTTTTATGACTTCCCTTGTAAACATGACGTATTTATAGTATATTGGCCAAAACGTCATTTTGCACCAGAAGTGTGAAAACACATCCCATCCAGGATTTTAAAAAATGACACCTGTCACATTCATGAGGTGGTGTGGAAAAATGGCTATGTTGGAAAATTTGTAGTCCAAATACTGAAAATTAGCACAGATCTTGGGGGTCATCTCGGTTATCAGGTCACACCATAGGAACTTCACAGTCAGTGAAGCAGGATCCACATGGAAGATTTTCAGCAATGCCACTGGGGCTACCCATGTCGATGTCATCTGCCGATGTCACCAACTCTGTAAAGGTATGAGTGAGCCTGCTCCCTCCTCAGTTCTTTCCCATCGACTCTGTTTGCATTGGTCTCTGTGGAAATGCCGATGCAGTTGGCCTACAATTTTTTCTGTAGACTTTGAATCTCTTTTAAATAAGAGATTCCTTTACCTTGCTACAATAAGCATGGCAAAGAGTTGCCAGGGGCGGTGAAAGCCCACCCCACAAGGGGCATGGCTTCTTCTTTGGCCTATTTCAAGGGGGTCTGAGCCGCTGGTGATTTGTGCTGCTGCCACCTAGTACCATCCATACTTTCACCAAGCACTACAGTCTGGACATTGCTTCTAAAGCCTGTGCAGACTTCAGCAAAGCTGTTCTACAGGGGCTCCTGTCTTAGGCTTTGGTTGGCCTTCCTCCCAGACTGTTTTGCTACACCTCTAACTGCTTTGGGGCTCATTCCCATGGTGTGACCTGATGACTGAGATACCCCCGAAGAAGATAGAACAGTTATGTAAGAACTTACCATAACAGTAGATCTTTGAGGGGATCTCAGTCATCAGGTCCGTCTTCCCTCCTACCATCCACCTCTTATGGGGCTGTCTTCTCAGAACTGGTTAACTGGTGTATCCAGCCTTTTATTTTGGCCTGGGCACCTCTCTCCTCAGTCCCCCATGACATGGGATTGCTTCTTTAGTCTCCAAGGGGCAAATAACTGAGGAGGAAATGGGGCTGCTCATGACTTTATGGGGTTAATGACATCGGCAGATGACATCGGCATGGGCGGCCCCAGTGGTACTGCTGAAAATCTTCCATGTGTATCCTGCTTCATGGATGGTGAAGTTCCTACAGTGTGACCTGATGACTGAGATCCCCTCAAAGATCTACTGTTCCGGTACATTCTAATGTAACTGTTTTTTATAAGGGCATTTTGAAATACTGGATCAGATCAGTGAGAGACTGTGTGTGTGTATATATATATATGATATACAATGGTGAGCTGTCAGATAAATGATTTATCTACACAAGTGCTATTTGACTTCGGGTAACCTCACGAGTGGTGTAAGCCATGATATATATATATAAATTTTTGGTTTTACAGTTTTAAAAAAGTTTCAAGAGGTTTAAAAACAATATCAAGGGACAGTTTTCTTTATTTCAGGGGACATTCTGACACTGGGAATTGGGCACCTCACTGTTGAGCTAATGCTCAGTGGCACCAGGCTGGGCATGCTGGTGTTGCCACATACATAATAGAAATGGGCTGGTGACCTGGAGGTGAGTGGGGTCAAGAGATGCGGTACCGGGGGTTGGTACCCCAGTCTTCTTATATGTAGTAAAAAAATATATAAGCATAGAAAAGTAGGGGCAGGTGACCTGGAGGGGAGGGGGAAGAAAGAAGCAGTACCAGGGGTGGGCACCCCAGTCCGCTTAAGAAATAAGATAGATAGACAGACAGACAGACAGACAAGAAAGAATGCTTGAGGGACCACCACCTCACCACTGGCACTGCAGGCAGCAACATGCTTCCATCTGAGGCTGCAGATGTCAAAAAGATCCTATATATATATATATATATATATATATATATACAGAGAATGTGGGTCAATGGCTTCTCTTGCAAAGCTGGGCAACCTGGATTTTTTGGGTACCTAGAAAATATACTTTATTTCTGGCCATTAAAAAACAAACAAACACCATAATCTAGCGAAACAGGTCCCATTTAGCTAGGTTCAGGTGTTTATTTTTTTAAAATGTATGTTTTTTATGTATTTGCAATGTTTGTGAGTTTAAAAGAAAAAAAGATGATGGCCCGCATGATCAGTATTTTTTCTACACAATTTATATTTTTTCCACGACAGATAAATCATGAAAATAAGCACTCATGATCCTTTTTTTTTTTTTTTTATGTTACCATTTTCATTTCTTGGCTAAGTAAACAATTCTTATAACTCTGGAACTGTATAATATTTTTTTCATGAAACCTTCAAATGGAACACCCTTGGCATGGGCCGCTTCAACTCTTAAAATTTCCTGAAAAAATTTCACATCATCTAGCAAAAGTATGCAGTGTTAATTATAGGGGGAAATAGTGTTCTTTTTTTAACATTTTTTGGCACTCCTTATCTCAAAATCCAAACAAGATGCCATCAAAAAACTTTTCACATTTTGAGACTCTGACAGTCTCACCATGCATGCCAAATTTTAGGCTATTTTGTCAAACAACGCTTACGTTATTAATGTGCAAAAATTGGAGTTTAACATCAAACAGCCTACTCAACCCTAACTACAGGGGTGCTACCAATGAAGAAAGCCTTTTCATTTTCCTTTACCCACTTAGCTATCCTCAATTCTTCTCTGCCTTTGCCCTCCTTACAACTCTACTTGCCTCCTTCATTGTCATTAAGTATGCCTCTCTATTACCCTCAGATTGATCTCCCACACAACTTTTGAATGCATTCTTCTTTGCCTGGACTGCATCTCTCATTTCCCATGAGAACCAGAGTGGCTTCTTGTGTTTTCAAACAACATGAAGTCTTGCTATATTATGACAATATGCAGTTAGCCCCAGCACTTGAACTGCTTCAGAGATGAAAGAATTAACTCTATGCTAAGAGCATAGAACATTGAGCTCGTGCTCGGTTCAAACCTCTGTCTGCTGCACTTTCAAGTGTAACCATTAGATTCTTTACTCCGCCTAACTGAACAGTCGCTCCGGAGTTTCTCCTGTCGCTTTCAGTTCGCATTAGTGAAAATCGTCGGTTTAATCCGAAAATGTATACTTTTCCTCTGTTCAGATCCCTGTCTGTGGTACAGTAAGTAGTAGAGGTAGTGGACTGTGTTAAATTCTGTGGAAATTGTAAAACTGTAAAATTGTTACAGTCGGTTCGGCTGAACCGATCCTCTTTGTGGATTTCTGTGGTGATTCTGGGTGCTTATCGGTTCCAAAAAATGTGTTTTAAGCTTTTTCAAATACCCATGACACGTTAGGAACTGATAAGTCTGTCTTACCTGGCCTGAAGCCGTGTAAAGGGTAAGTTTTCTGTTTTACTGTGGCCATGTCTGAGAAACCCAAAAGAAAAACAGGGCCCACTGGGTTTCAGCACTGTAGTGTGTGTGGGGAGGCCTTTGCAAGGCCGATCCCCACACCACCTGTGTTTATTGTCTGGGGTTTGACCACCTCAATTCAGACTGCCAAAAATGCAAAAATTTCCCTAAGGCCACCCTAGAAAAAAGGTTGGGCAGGCTTCAGGAGAAAGAGGCCGAGAAGTTTGCTGATCCAGATGGCCAGCCCGGTTCGTTCCGACCGAACCTGAGGGAGTGCCCTCTGACCAGGGCCAGGCTTCCTCGGGCAAGAGGAGAGCCGACCCTGAGTGGTCGGTTCCTGGAAAAAAGAAGAGGAAGGTAAAGTCGGCCAGTTCGGACTCAGATCCCCACCATCCAACCACCGAGAAAATTGCCAGGGCAATTAATATTGTGGAATCGCTCCATTCAGTTCCGACTGATCCGGCACCTGTCGGTAGGCGCTCAGTTCGGTCAGTTTCCACAGTTTCTGATTATTCTTTGGAGGAATATTATGAGCTGGAATGGGAGGGGGAAGAAGAGTTCGATGATGATGAGGATGAGGGCAGTGGGGAAGGTCTGGATGAGCCCATTGAACCGGACATCTCCCCAGACAGAACTTCAGGAGTTTCCCCTCCCAGGCTTTCTGAGTCCCCTTCCCACTTTATGTTTTACAGAAAAGTGGCTGATAACTTCCAGTTCCCTGTGGATGAAGCTGTGGAGGAGCAAGAGGAGCCTGATTTTGTAGAGATGATGGACATCCCAGAGTCCAAGAGACTGTTGATTCCCCTACACAAATCTTTTGGGAAACAGACTCACAAGCTTCTAAAAACTCCAAATTCATTGCCTCCAGCGGACAAACGAATGGACAGGAGGTACATGCTGTCAGGCTCAGGTACAGAGTTCCTGTACCAACATTGCAGCCATGTTGGGGTAGTGCAGGCTGCAGCCTGTGACAGGGCTAGCACACCCTTGGCTTCACACCCCCTGGATAAGGACTCCAGGAAGATAGATGCCATGACCAAGAAGCAGTATTTGGCATCCTCTCTGGGACTCAGACAGGCTAATTACATGGTCTATGCAGCTAGAAAGCAAAAGTCCAGGTGGGAGTCTGTTTTGCATCTGGCTAAGCAGGTTTCCCCCCAGCTAGCCAAGGAGCTGGAGGAGGTAGCTGCTGATGGGATAGAGGCATCTAAGGTTCAATTTCATGTTGCTGTGGACTCCAATGATGTTTCATCATGAGTCATGGCTACATCTGTGGCTTTTCGGAGAATGGCTTGGCTCAGATGTACTAGCCTCTCGCAGGACACCCAGGCTAAGGCCATGGATTTCCTTGTTGAAGGTAATTCTCTATTTGGGGAGCAGACAGAGAACTACATGAAAATGATGGATGAGTACAGGACCACCTATAGGAGTGCACAAGCCAAGGAAAGGCAGTCAACTCCTCAGAAGCAGCAGGCTAGGGGCAGGGGCATGCCTTTTCACAGGCTTTCTGCCAGAGGCAGGAGGCGGATGAGCAGAGCTGCATCCACCTCTCAGCCTAAGGCTCCTGCCAAGCAGACACCTTGAGGTGTCAGCCCGGGTCGACTCTCCAATCCCTGTAGGAGGCAGGCTGGCTTACTACTTCCAGGCCTGGAAGTCTGTCACCTCGGACAAGTGGGTCCTGGAGGTAGTAAGCCAGGGACTGGCCCTCAGTTTCAAAAAATTTCCAAAGCTGAAGGTCAGGTCTTTTCCACCTGCAAACATCTCTGAAACCATTGCCCTAGAGGCAGAGATTTCCTCTCTGCTGGCTCTCAGGGCCATAGAGAAAGTTCCTACACCCCTCAGGGGCAAGGGTCTGTACTCCAGATACTTCCTTACCCCCAAAAAGACATGGGAGTGGTGGTCCATCCTAGACCTAAGGTACTTAAACAAGCATCTACTAAAGCCAAAGTTCAAAATGGTGACTCTGGGAATAATTATTCCCTTTCTGAGGCCAGGGGATTGGTTAGCTTCCCTGGACCTCAAGGATGCCTACTTTCACATTCCCATCTCAGATTCGAACTGCCCTCAGGCCATTATCAATTCAGGGAAATGCCTTTCGGGCTAACATCAGCACCAAGGGTCTTTACAAAATGCCTAGCAGTAGTAGTAGCTTTCTTAAAGAGGCAAAACATCTCTATTTTCCTATATCTCGATGACTGGCTTATTGTGGGAGAGTCTCCAGACCAAGTCAAGTCAAATCTACAAGTGATCCATCAAGTGCTGACTTCCCTGGGATTCCTCCTCAATCTTCCAAAGTTAGTTCTCAAACCAGTGCAGCTCCTCACCTTCATAGGGGTGGAGTTGGACACTGTCCAAGCAAAGGCCTTTCTTCCCTTGTCAAGGGTAAGGACCCTTACAGGTCTAGCTTCCTCATTTTGCTTCCTGGTTTCTCGCCCAGCAAGGCATTTTCTTCAACTTGAGGGCCACATGGCAGCTGCCACTGCAGTGGTTCCAGGGGCCAGGTTTCAGATGAGGGACATCCAGTTTCACTTGAGGGCCTTTTGGTCCCAGAAAAAAGACCCTCTCACCAAATTGATTCCAGTGACTCAGACCTTGATCCATGCTCTCCAGTGGTGGTTGGATCAGGACAACCTCAGACAAGGAGTCCCATTCATCTCTCAGACTCATTCTGTGGTTCTGACCACAGATGCTTCTCTCCTGGGATGGGGAGCTCATTTAGGAACCCTCACAGCACAAGAAGTGTGGTCCCCTCAGGAGTCTCTCCTCTATATCAATCTTCTGGAACTCAGGGCAGTATACTTAGCTCTATAGGCTTTCTCAAATTCAGTACAAAACAAGGTGGTTCAGGTGAGGACAGACACCACCACCATGTGGTACATCAACAAGCAGGGAGGCACTCAGTCGGCGGCCTTGTGCATGGAAGCCATGAAAGTCTGGTCTCTGGCCTATTCTGTGCAGACATCCCTAGTAGCAGTCCACCTTCCAGGGAAGGACAATGTTTTGGGAGATACCTTGAGCAGGATTATTCAGGGCCATCACGAATGGTCCCTGGATCCTCTAGTGCTAAAAGGGATATTTCTAAGATGGGGCACTCCTCAGATAGACCTCTTTGCAGCCCCAGACAATCACCAACTTCCTCTCTTTTGTTGCAGACCCCCAGTATTAGGCTCAGTCCCCCTGGATGCTCTACTGTTGGATTGGTCGGGGAAATTTCTGCATGGCTTTCCCCCCCTTTCCTCTATTGTTCAGAGTTCTGGTCAAGATAAGGTCACAATCCTGCAAAGTGATTCTGATTGCTCCAGACTGGGCCAGGCAGCCTTGGTATCCTCTCTTGATGTATCTGGCAGTCCATCTTCCATTGGCTGTCCCCAGAAATCACAGTCTGTTAACTTCTTCTCAGGGGAGAATTTGGTATCCCAATTGTTAGTCTCTCAGTCTCGAAGCTTGGCTCTTTAAGAGCTAGAATATGCAAATATGACTCTGTCTCAGGGGGTTCTGGACATCCTTAAAGCTTCTTGTAAACCTGCCACTAGAAAAACCTACAACTCCAAATGGAAAAGGTTTGGTATTTGGTGTTCTAGTAAACAGATATCACCAGACTCTTCTGACTTGTCTGCAGTTCTGGACTATATGGTTCATCTCAATAGCCTAGGCCTCAGACCAGCTACCATCAAGGTGCATCTATCTGCTGTTTCTGCTTTTTTATCAGTGGGGAAGCCTTCTTCTCTAGCTTCTCACCCTGTGTTCTGTTAATTTTTTAAGGGGCTACTTCATACTAATCCTCTCTTTAAGGAACATGTTCCTGCTTGGGATCTCAATGTTTGCATTGCTCAGCTTATGCAACCACCTTTTGAGCCTTTGGTCTCTGCAGACCTTAAGTACTGTCTTCTTGATAGCCATTACCTCTGCCAGACGTATCAGTGAACTGCAAGCTCTGTCAGTGGAGCCTGACTTCATCTCATTCCATAGAGATAAGGTGGTCCTTTGAACCAATAGGAGGTTCTTACCCAAAGTGGTGTCAGATTTTCATCTGAACCAGTCCATGACCCTTCCTGTCTTTTTCGCTGATCATTCCTCTTCAAGGGAAAGGAGACTGCATAGCCTGGACGTTAAAAGAGCCCTTAGCTACTACTTGGAACGTACTAAGGCTTTTATATCCGGCTCTTCCCAACTATTCCTCACTTATTGTGAAGTGGGGAAAGGTAGACCTGCTACCAAACAAACTATTGCAAGGTGGATTGTTTCCTGTATACAATTCTGCTATGAAAAGCTAGACAAAATACCCACTTCAGGCCTGAGGGCTTATTCTACCAGAGGTACAGCTGCTTCTCTGGCTGCGGCCAGAGATATACCCCTCTTAGCATACCTCTCAACTGTCCCTGATTTTCAGGGATGTCCCTGATTTTGACTCAAAATTTTACTCTGTCCCTCCTAAAATTTGTGTTTCCGTGGCTAAACATTGGGGATTGTAAGCACAAAATAATGTCAAACATTAAAGTTACAGACATGTTCTTCTTTAGAAAATGCATTTTTTTCACTAAGCCCCATATTCTACTAGCTTTCTGTGTGGATATCTTTAATTCTAAAGAAGTGTCCCTGATTTTGGTCTTTTGTCCCTGATTTTTTTATGCCTTGTCCCTGATTTATGAGGCAGGAGGTTGAGAGGTATGCCTCTTAGAGATCTGTAAAGCAGTCACCTGGAAAACGGTTCATACTTTTACCAAGCATTTACTCTCTGGACATCCAGGCTAGGAGTGATGCTAGGTTTTGTACAGCAGTGCTGCAGAGCCTATTTCCTAAGTAGTTTTTGTACCCTCCTCTGGGAGGTACTGCTTGGTAGTCTGCATATTGTCAGAATACAGCAAGACTTCATGTTGTTTGAAGAAAAAAATACTCGCCTTAGTAACTGTGTATTTTGACCTCCCCCACCTCCCCTCTCAGAACCTGGTTTTTGGAAGTGGGCTGGCAGGTACAGTGCTGCACCCCAGAGGTGCATTGGCTCCCTCTCCTTTGGGAGGAGCTGTGCATAGTGGTGTTATTGTTTGTTATTTATAAAGTTATGTTAGTTCACAAACTGTGTTTTTTGTTTTGAGGTTCTCTACCTGAGTCTTTTGGGATCCCAAAACTTTTGGTTGCCCTTTTGGCTAGTGTTTTTACAATTTCCACATTACAGGTGTAGTTAGTTAGTCTTGGCTCATAAAAATCTGATGGTTACACTTGAAAGTACAGCAGACAGAGGTTTGAACCGAACACGAGCTCAACGTTCTATGCTCTTAGCATAGAGTTAACTCTTTCATCTCCAGAGCAGTTCAAGTGCTGGGGACTAACAGCATATTGTCAGAATACAGCAAGACTCCATTAGAAGAAACACAATTAGTAAGGCAAGTAATTTTTTCTTGTGGTCTTACTAACCTGCTTGGACAGGTTTTAGTCCCTTCCAAAAGACTACCTTTAATTAATTTTCATATTTCCTCTACTTCCGCAACCTTTTCCACCCCTTCAGTTGTCTCGGGGGTACTCCTTTATTATCCTAAAATCTGCCAACCTGAAATGTATGACCTTTGTCCTACACTAAGAGAGATTGTTTTTACACCATTAGTGCTACAAAAGCTTGGTATTTACTACCACAGGAGGTGGTCCACTCAAAAAAACTTCTAAGATTTTATTTATTTTTTTTTTTATTTAGTTTTTGTTGACCGGGTAAGTGCACTAGACAAATCCTGCCTATTTTCAGGCACAACCCGGGGGAGGGGATACAGATGAATGCCAACTGACCTTGAGCCAGATTAAGCTGTTGGTGGTATTTTTAGTGAATGAGGGAAATTTGGCTCGGACACTGGGGAAATTCCCCAACTCTTTTCGATAAGTGCCATGGGATCTTTAACATCCACCTGAACTACCACCAATCCAGGCAGATGGGACCTCGGTTTAATGTCTCATTCGAAAGACGGCACCTCAGAAGTGCAGCACCTCTCTCATGCTGCACTACAGTGTCAGTACTGGGATAGTAACCCAAGTGCCAGATGTGGGAATTGAACCCACAGCCCTCTGGTCTCCCGGCCTCAGAGCCGAGTGTGCTACCTACTGAGCCACTGGATAAACATCCAAATTGGGCTGGAACACATAGTATCTAGTATATCCACTGGTAGTGGGAGACACACATGGTGGTCATTTAGCCTTCTTGTGTCTTAAACTACAGAATTACTGTACCGAGCTGCTTTGTTTCCTGGTCATCTAGGGCAAACATGAACCTAACCGAGTTGTGATCACTTATCCTCAGGGATTCCCTTACCCTAACCAGTTCTACCATTTCTTGGTTTGGCAGAACCAGATCAAGGATGGCTCACCCCCTGCTGGATTCTTTTACCAACTTTACTAGGAAGCCCTCTTGTAATCAATCTAGAAGGGTCAGGCTTCTTGCATTCCTAGCTGTTGCTGTTTTCCCAATCCCCATCAAGGAGATTAAAATCTCTGATTAGTACCACATTCACTAGAGTGGTAGCTCTTCTAATTTGCTATCCTAACTCACTCTCTTCCTCCTTGAATTGGTTTACTGGCATGTACACCCAATCTTAATCTTAAATTTTTGAAATACCAGCTGCACCCACACTGTTTCCATCTTCCCATCCCCTCTAAGGTCCTTAGTTTCCATCTCTTTTATATTTTCTTTAATGTAAAGTGCACTCCCCCCCCCCAGCCTTTATCCCTATCCTTCAAACAACATGAAGTCTTGCATTCTGACATATGCAGTGATGTCCAACCTTTGAACTGCCCCAGAGATGAAAGAGTTAACTTTCCATGCCAGGCATGGAACGCTGAGCTCGAGCTCGGTTGAGACTCTGTCTGTTGCTGTTTGAACTCAAACCGTCAGATTCTTTACTCCGCCTCACTGAACAGTCGCTCCCGGAGATTTCTCCATTGCTCGGTTCAAGTTTGTCTGTTACAGTGCCGTTTTCCTCGGTTTTCGACCAAATTTAATCCATTAACCTGTCGGTTCAGTTTCTGTCTGTGGTATCGTGAGTACTAGATAGGTTTATTTTCTTGTCTTCTGTGTGGAACTTGTAAACGTGGGATCGGTTCGGTTTGAACCGATCAGGTTTGTTCAAAAAAGTTTATTCTACTTTTAGAGTGTGGTAACCGGTCCTTATCGGTTGTAAAAAAAACGGATTTCATTACATTTTTTTCCATGACCCGTAACACAGTCAGGAACCGATAAGGGTGTCTTGCCTGGCAGATTGCCGAAAAAAGGGTAAGTTTTGTTAGGACTGGCCATGTCTGAGAAACCCAAAAGAAAAACCGGGCCCACTGGGTTTCAACACTGTAGTGTGTGTGGGGAAGCCTTTGCTAAGGCTGACCCCCACACCACCTGTGTTTATTGTCTGGGGTTTGACCACCTCGATTCAGACTGCCAGATTTGCAAGAATTTTCCTGCAGCTACCCTGGAAAAGAGAGTTGGTAGGCTCAGGGAAAGGGAGGCCAAGAAGTCCGCTGACCCGGATGGCCAGCCGGTTTGGTTCCAACGAACCAGAAGGAGTGCCCTGACCAGAGGCGAAACTTCTTTCAAGGCAAGAGACCGACTTGAGGAGTCGGTTCCAGTTAAAAAGAAAGAAGGATAAATCAGCAGGTGTGGATCCACAACTTCTTTTCTCCGACCGCTGATGAAATAGCCAAAGCGATAAGGATTGTTCAATCGCTAACCCCGGTTCCGACCGAACCGGCACCATCGAGAAGGGGCTCGGTTCGGTCTGTTCCCCCAGTTCCAGATTATAATTTAGAAGATTTTTATGAACCAGAGGAGGAGGAAGGAGAGTATGAGGATAGTGATGGTGATTACAAAAGTCTGGATGTGCCCATTGACCCGGACATCTCCCCAGACAGACCTTCAGGGGTTTCTCCTCCTAGGCTTTCTGAGTCCACTTCCCATTTTATGTTCTACAAAAAAGTGGCTGAAACTCTTCAGCTTCCTATGGAAGAAGCTGTAGACGATTAGGAGGAGCCTGACTATGTTGAGATGATGGATATCCCAGAGTCCAGGAGGCTGTCTATGCCCCTTCATAAGTCCTTTGGGAAACAGACAATAAAAATTTTAAAGACTCCTAATTCTATACCTCCTGTGGACAAGAGAATGGACAAGAGGTATACTCTCTCAGGCTCAGATATGGAGTTCCTTACCCAGCAATGCAGCCATGTTGGAGTAGTGCAGGCTGCTGCCTGTGATAAGGCAAATATACCCTTGGCTTCACACCCCCCAGATAAGGACTCCAGGAGGATTGATGCCATGGCAAAGAAACAGTACATGGCAGCATCCTTGGGACTCAGGCAGGCTAATTATATGGCCTATACAGCTAGATATCAGAAATCTAGATGGGACACTGTAATGGCTTTAGCTAAACAGGTCCTGGCCAGCTTGCCAAGGAGCTGGAGCAGGTGGCCTGCGGATGGTATTGAGGCATCCAAGGTGCAGTTCCATGCTGCAGTGGACTCCAATGATGTTTCATCTAGAGTCATGGCTACATCTGTGGCCCTCGTAGGATGGCTTGGCTCAGATGTACTAGCCTGTCTCAGGATACCCAGACTAAGGCCATGGATTTTCCTGTTGTGGGTAATTCTCTGTTTGGGGAGCAAACAGAGAACTACATGAAGAAAATGGATGAATACAGGACCAACTATAGGAGTGCTCAGGCCAAGGAAAGGCAAGCCACTCCCCAGAGGCAGTATTCCATGGGCAGGGGCAGGCCTTTTCATAGGCCTTTCTACCAAGCCCAGGCCTCCTCTTCTGCTTATGCTCATAGGGGGTTCTTCAGAGGGAGAGGCAGACGGGGTACAAGCAGGCCTGCTTCCACCCTTCAGCCTAAAGCCCCTGCCAAACAGGCACCCTGATGGGTTTGCCAGGGCCAATTCTCCACCACCTGTAGGGGGCAGGCTGGCTTACTTTGTCCAGGACTGGATGTCTTTAACATCAGACAAATGGCTCCTGGAAGTAGTAAGCCAGGGACTGGTTCTCAGCTTCAAAAAATTTCCAAAGATGAGAACCAGATCCTTTCCACCTGCAAGTCCTTCAGAGACACTTGCCCTAGAGGCAGAGGTCTCTTCCCTCTTGGCTCTGAGAGCCATAGAGAGGGTTCCACCCCTACACAAGGGAAAAGGATTGTATTCCAGGTACTTCCTAACCCCCAAAAAGATAGGAGAATGGCGGCCCATCCTGGATCTCAGATATCTGAACAAGCACCTTTTAAAGCCAAAGTTCAGAATGGTGACTCTGGGAATAATTCTACCCTCTCTAAGGCCAGGGGAGTGGCTAGTTTCCCTGGACCTCAAGGATGCCTATTTCCATATTCTCATCAGAAGCTCCCACCGAAAGTACCTCAGGTTCGAGCTGCCCTCAGGCCATTATCAATTCAGAGCAATGCCCTTCGGCCTAACTTCTGCTCCAAGGGTGTTCACAAAATGCCTGGCAGTAGTGGTTGCCTTCCTAAGGAGAAAAAAGATCTCCATCTTTTCATACCTGGACGACTGACTCATAGTAGGCCAGTCTCCAGACCAAGTCAAGTCACACCTACAGATAACTCAGCAACTGCTCACTTCTCTAGGTTTCCTTCTGAATCTTTCAAAGTTAATTCTAGAGCCTGTGCAGCTCCTCACCTTCATAGGGGCAGAGCTGGATACAGTAAAGGCAAGAGCCTTCCTTCCTCTGGACAGGGCAAGGACCCTTATCTCACTGGCCTCTTCATTCACCCTTCAGGTGTCTCGACCAGCAAGGCATTTTCTGCAGCTCCTGGGACACATGGCTGCCTCTACAGCAGTGGTTCAGGGAGCAAGATTTCAAATGAAGGACATTCAGTTCCACTTGAGAGCCTTCTGGTCTCAGAAAAAGGATCCTCTGACCAAACTAATCCCAGTGACTCGAACCCTGATCCAGGCGTTATAGTGGTGGCAGGATCAGGACAGTCTAAGACAGGGAGTTCCTTTTGTCACTCAGTCCCATTCTCTAATCCTTACTACAGATTCCTCCCTCTTGGGGTGGGGAGCCCACTTGGGGGTCCTGGCCACCCAAGGGTTGTGTTCTCCTCAGGAATCTCTGCTTCACATCAATCTATTAGAACTCAGAGCAATGTTTCTAGCACTTCAAGCTTTTTCCAAGTCTGTTCAGAACAAAGTAGTTCAGATCAGGACAGACAATACCACCACAATGTGGTATATCAACAAGCAAGGGGGCACTCAGTCTACGGCCTTGTGCACAGAGGCAATGAAGTTGTGGTCTCTGGCCTATTCCCTGAACGCCTCTCTTACAGCAGTGCACCTCCCAGGGAAGGACAATGTCCTGGCAGATGCTCTCAGCAGGATATCTCAGGGCCATCATGAATGGTCCCTGGATCCCCTGGTTTTAAAGGCGATCTTCTCCAGATGGGGCACCCCACAGACAGATCTTTTTGCAGCCCCAGACAATCACCAACTTCCTCTCTTTTGCTGCAGGCCCCCAGTATTGGGCTCAGTCCCCCTAGATGCCCTAGTTCTCAATTGGGAAGGGAAGTTCCTGTATGCTCTTCCCCCTTCCCTTTCCTGTTCAAGGTGCTAGTCAAAATCAGGTCTCAACCCTGCAAGGTGATTCTGATTGCTCCAGACTGGGCCAGACAGCCCTGGTACCCTCTCTTGTTGTCTTAGCAGGCCACCTTCCCTGTCTCTTCCCAGGAATTACAACCTGTTAACATGTGCTCAGGGGAGGGTTTGGTATCCGAATCTCAAATCTCTCAATCTCAAGGCCTGGCTCTTGAAGAGTTAGAGTTTGCTGATTTGCACCTCTCTCAAGGTGTTCTGGATATCTTAAAGGCTTCTTGAAAGCCTTCCACCAGAAACACTTACAATTCCAAGTGGAAAAGATTTATTATATGGTGCTCTGGGAAGCATATTTCTCCAGTGTCTGCTGGCCTGCCCACAGTCCTTGACTATATGGTTCATCTCAATAGCTTGGGACTCAGACCAGCTACACTAAGAGTGCATCTGGCAGCTGTCTCTGCCTTCCTCTCAGCAGGCAAGCACTCTTCCCTTTCAGCTCATCCTGTATTTTCTAAATTTTTCAAGGATTGCTGCATACCAATCCTCCCTTTAGGGACCCTGCCCCTGCTTGGGACCTTAATGTTTGCATTGCTCAGCTTATGCAACCCCTTTTTGAGCCTTTGTCCTCAGCAGAGCTTAAGTACTTGATTTGGAAAACTGTTTTCTTGGTGGCCATCACTTCTGCCAGATGCATAAGTGAGTTACAGGCCCTGTCAGTGGAGCCTGATTTTATCTCTTTCCATAGAGATAAGGTGGTCCTCAGGGCTAATAGGAAGTTTTTGCCTAAGGTGGTTTCAGATTTCCACCTTAACCAGTCTGTGTCTCTTCCTGTTTTCTTCACTGACCATTCCTCCTCTGGGGAGAGGAGGCTGCACAGTTTGGATGTGAAAAGGGCCCTTAGCTACTACATAGAGCACACCAAGAGTCACAGGTTTGACTCCCTCCTACTGTTCCTCACCTATGGTGAGGTTGGTAAGGGAAAAGCTGCCACTAAGAGATCTATTGCCAGCTGGATTGTCTCTTGCATTCAATTTTGCTATGAAAAACTAGGTAGGATCCCATCCTTAGGCCTGAGGGCTCACTCTACCAGAGGTACAGCTGCTTCCCTCGCTGCTGCCAGGGATATTCCTATCTTAGAGATTTGTCAAGCAGCCACCTGGAAAACAGTACACACTTTTACCAAGCATTACTCTCTGGATATCCAGGCTAGGAGTGATGCTCGGTTTGTCACAGCAGTGCTTCAGAGCCTATTTCCAAAGTAGGTTCTGTCCCTCCTCCATGGAGGTACTGCTTAGTAGTCTGCATATGTCAGAATACAGCAAGACTTCATGTTGTTTGAAGAAAAATTACTCACCTTAGTAATGTTGTTTCTTCTAATGGAGTCTTGCTTGTATTCTGACTTCTCCCCCTCCTCTCAGAACCTGGTTTTTGGGATGTGGGTGGGCAGTATGTTGGCACTTGGGAGGTGCCCCACCTTCTTTTCTCACCCCTTTAGTTTGGGTGTGTGGGTGTTGTGTTTTGTTTTATTTTTGGGTTTCCTGACTTGAGGTCTTTGCTTTGGGACCAAAAATCTTTTATTATATTTAGTAGCCAGTTGGCTAGTGTAAGTTTACAGTTTCCACACAGGACACCCAGTGAGTATACTCAGAAGATCTGACGGTTTGAGTTCAAACAGCAACAGACAGAGTCTCAACCGAGCTCGAGCTCAGCGTTCCATGCCTGGCATGGAAAGTTAACTCTTTCATCTCCGGGGCAGTTCAAAGGTTGGACATCACTGCATATGTCTGAATACAGCAAGACTCCATTAGAAGAAACAACATTACTAAGGTGAGTAATTTTTTCTTTCTGAATAGGACATATCCCAGAATGTGAGGTCCAACTCATGATTCTGAATTGCCCATGTTTCTCTCACAGCTATTTATTTGAGTTGGGCTTCCATTCCCACTGCCTTGAAGTCCTCCATTTTGTTCCCAACACTCCTAGAATGAACTAAAACTGCTTTCCATGAGCTAAGATTGTCCTTCCTTCCTTCTTTGACTGCGACCCTTCTCTTCCTCCCCCCTTCATCTGCACTCTTGTATTGTGTGCACCCTCTTAATTTGCCCTCCATTTCTGTCATTGTTCAAGGGACGGCCATTGTTTTTGTGTCGGGGGAGGACCATTGTGGCTGTCTGTCTGTGATTTGAACCTTCCTGTAATTACCACTCCTCCCCCCAGTTTAAAAACCTTCTATTTCACATACCTAACTTCTGCCCCAATGAGCTGGTGCTATCCCTGCTCAGATACATACCATCCCCTGCAAACAACCAGTGCTCCTCCCAGAATGCTTCCCAGTGCTGTAGAAAGAAAAAAAATCTCTTCCTCACTCTAGCCTTTAAGCCATGTGTTGAACTCCCAGATATTTCTCATGTCTATCCTCACACTCTTGTAGCACTGGTAGGATCTCAAACAAGGTTACAATCTCTGCCTCTACCCTCAACTTCCTGCCTAGCTCACAGAAGCTGCCCTTCAACCTGTCTATGCTGCTCAGGGTTCCCCACTGTCTGAAAATATAGGGTGGTGGCAGTGATGATCGAGTCCAAAGGTGCATTATTTTTCTGGACCTTGTATATGCACTGTACATGTGCATAAGTGGATTTTAAGTAAAATATAGTGAACTGAAATCAGAACAGGGGTAGTAGTGCAATAAAGGATGAGAATAAAAGACAATTTTGGAGGATTTCATAACAAACAATCAGTAATGGATAAAAATATAGGGTGGTGGCAAAAAAATATAGGGTGGTGGTAAAAAATATAGAGTGGTGGTAAAAAAATATAGGGTGGTGGCCCACCGCGCAAAAATAATGAATGGGGAACACTGCTGCTGCACTCCAGGTCATTGGTGTCTAAATGAAATACGATATCTGACTTTACATCACCTACCTTGATGTACTTCTCCAGGGGTGGGAGCACCCTGCTCATTGCTGCCCTAGCAAGCAGCAGACAGTTCTCTCCTCCCAACTGGTAATGCACACCAACCTCCCTGTGCATCTGACTATAGCGACTGCTATTGCTGGAGTCATCCTTTTACTTCTTCTATGCCCCACTCCACTTTGCACACATTTCTCTGGTGCAATCTCCTGGCCTGGGGTACACACAGCATTTATGTCCTACAGGAAAGGGCAGGACAAATCACTGGTCCTAACCAACACATAATCATGGACATGAGACATGTCACAGCCCTGTATAGGTGGTACACTGAATTATGTAGACCACTGTAAATAACATTCAAATGTAGCAGAAACTGAGTTTTTGGAAAGACTGTACGTGTGGCTGGTGGAGTATGAATACACAGAGAAAGGGATATAATAGTGATGGCATTGGACAACAGAAGATGTGGTCACTTCTCCGTCCTGCTGCTACATGCACTTGCATGCTCAGGGCCCACTCCTGGTGACCATTGCTGTCAACAAGAAACAACAACCAGAAACAACTTTTGTGACATGCCACAAACTAAAGTGGCAGTCAGTGACAAGATGCACTATATATCTGGATATATTAGGAAATATTACAGAACTCCAATAGAAATGAATGGCTATTTCTTTTGATACATTGTGATATATCTAGATGCAGTACAGTATTCTATATCATGTCACTTGCTACCACTTTTAATGCACCTTGATATAAGTGTCTATAGGGAGGCAGTATAACGTAGTGTTTAAGAGCACTGAGCTGCAAACTTGGAGAACTGGGTTTGAATCCCACAGCCACCACTTGGGTGCTATGTGACCATGAGCAAGTCACTTAACTTCCCTGTGCCCCAGGATACACCTGGAAACGAGTCTCAGCTTAGTGTGTTTTTCATGGCCAAAAATAGTAAAACAGAAAATAAGTGTATGGACTACACACAGCGTTCAAACCATATTGATAGAGTAGTGTACGACCTCCAACACATGGTTCTATGTATCACAATATGCCTTCCTGTGACCTATAGTATGCAGATGAGGTATGATGGCAGTGGTGTACCATCCACAAAGAAGGGTCTGTGATGCCAGACAACAGCCTTGCAGATCATGGGAATCTCATGAACCCATGAGCAGCCCTCTGTTAACACCCTGCGAAAACACAAAATCAGATGGCATTGTGGGCTGTCCTGTACAAACCAAAAGAGCTACATGTTGTACATATATAGAACCCCACATTGCAATCTTACTTCATGGTGTGAAACATGGCTTCTATACCTGGTGCAAGCCAAAGCTGTGCATGCAGCCACTGTACCCTCCATAATCCATGGTGAAGTGTTTACGGTACACTGGCCATCTACTTGCTGCCATCATGGTCACACATCCAGTAAGGCAAAAAACGTTGTCACAGTTGATGCAGCATGGCCATTGGGTCACACAGGATCACTCCAACAAGGCTGATGTCAAAGGTCACTGTAAAGAAGGTTTGAAGACAGCAGGACATTTAGTTGAATACAGATCTAATCATGCAATACACACCACAAGGCAACACAGCACATGCCACACACTACACACCAGAACGGCAACACCCAGAATACCATGGGCAACACACAGTGAGCAACATTCCAGCACAGTACCATACCCAGTGCCATCACCAATGTAACACAATCATGAAAAAGACACAGTTGTAACAAAAACATGTTTGTTAAATGAACATTGTAGGTGCAGAGTTGAGGGAAAGGTCAGAAGTCATGATAGATGTCCTCAGGGATGATCCTCTGCTATCTCAGCAGCGACAGGGTCCACACTCATTGACCCTTGTTGTCAACCTGAAAAAACATAACAACGTGAGAGGATGTTGGAGCTCATGCTGGTACACTGTACAGCACACACACCAAACATCCCCTTTCAGACCAGATGTACAACATACGGTACATGACCCACTCACCTGACAGGAACACCCCCAAAAGAAAAGGACCTGATTCCATTTTCACTTTGTTTGAAGCAGCAGTGTAAACAAAAATGTTTTTACTAAGAAAGCTAGTTTTAGCTACGGTTAATAAAAATACTAGCATACCTGTTGAATCTACCTTTCTAGGTAAACCTATGCTATGATTTTGTTTTGGTTTTATTTTCTCGATCCTAACCCTTGCCTGGTCTATGATGCTATTTCTAAGCCAAATGTGGCAGCCATCTTTTCCTCATGAGAAAAACAAAATTAAAACATTCGTAAAATACTCAGTTTCTGGTGGAACTAGAACACTTTACCACCAAATAAAACTAAAGATCCCTGTAATCTTTTTATAGTGAAAAGGTAGGGTAAAATTCTTGCCGCTTTTAAGTCTAAATTTATTCAGTGTAAAGGCCAACTTACTCTCAATATTTTGTGGTTGGCTCTTTACTCATGAACTGCGGACATAAGCCATCAAAAAAATGCCAGTCATTATCCATCAATTTATCAGCAATTCCTCTCGTATCATAATTTTAAAATGATTCTGTTACCTGATTCTAGCAGCAAGAGTGTATTGGTGAACATATTTGATCCTACCCCTTTCCCTGGATTGTAAGGATTTTCCTTACAGTTAGCGTCAGGGTTTGTTTACCAAGAGGTTTCTATTTTTCTTGCCAGTGTTTCTTAAAGATCTTTTTTCCTTCTTAATGGATATTAGTATTTACTTGGACTGTCTGAAACAGTTTTCTTTTTTTTTTTTTGGCATAGCTCTGTTGAGCTCTTTTTTTCTTTTGAGTCTTGGATTAATTCTTCTGCTGTCTTGCTCGCTCTTGCTCTCTCTCTCACAAGTAGAACAGCGACATTTGGGGCTATGCTGTGTGTGTGATGTGCTTACATGCATGCTGTTGTCATATGTAAAAATGGCTGGTTCACAGTTCTATGGTTCCTGTAGAGTTGTTGTGCCTCTGGTACCATAAAGAGTGTAGCTACTGTATATGAAGGTGATACAGTACTGTAGATTGAGAGTTACAAATGAATAACTTTCCTTTCTGGTAAAGATTTTTGTGCATTTTCCTGGTGCTAGAGCAGCAGTATAATAAAGGAATAATGCATGATGTTTGTGTTGTACTAGGATAACATCATGGCTGGGGTGGTTGGACACGAGGCCATAGGCCGAGTGCGTCCAACGTCCCAGAAGTGATGTTATCCCAGCATGACACACACCCTGGAGTGCATTATTCTAACTATACATTGGCTAATCTTCAACTACAAGAAAAAAATAAAAAAGAAGTATTTTTGTAATAGTTTTTTACTTGTTTTTTGTGTGTGGAAGTATATTTATAGAGAAAAAGAAGTTCCTTTTCTGTCTATCCAATAGGTTATGCTGTCTGTACAGTAGACAAAATGTGTTATGTTTTGTATATGCTTGCCTGTCCCACGTGTGATTTCCTTTCATTCTGTATGTCAACCCCCCCGAACTGTATCTTGGTCACAGTTCTCCCGGTACAGTTTGCTGTTTAATGTTGTACCAGGAGATTATCTCAGTGGATAACATTTGTGTTTAGAGCTCCCGGCCCGTTACCCCCTTCTGCCAGCCTCTCTCTCTGCTGCCGCTCTCTACATGTCCTGCCCCATTATGCTCCAGCCAGCCTCTGTCTGCCGCCGCTTTCAAGTAGCCAACCCGGTCTGTCAAGGCATATGGAAGGAGGTAGGAGAAAATGTATTTTTAAGAAAGAATCATGGCCAAATTTTTAAAAATGGATGCGAGCTGAAGACCAAGTGAGGAGAACAGTAGCACAGTGACTGTTCATAGAAGCGGTTTCCCTCTCACTCACTCAGTCGGTGATCATTGCAGTGTTTTTTTTGGTGGGGGCAAAAGGTAAATCAGACTACTGCCAAGAGGACTGCCAGTCAAGGTAGTTGGCAGTGTGTGTGATTAGTGCGATTCGGCAAGTGGGGTACAGTTACTAGATGAAGTGGTTTTCTGTGGTGGTGTGAGTTTTTTAAACATTTAATGTGATCTTCTGTGTGTTGAGAGTAGATCTGTGATATTATCCAGGAAGACATCACTGGTGTGATGTTATGCCAGGGTAACATCACTGGTCTAGCCATAGATTGGCCAATCAGAATCCAGGATTCTTTCTTGCCATTGTATAATTTGGAATATAATTGTAACCCCTAGATGGCGCTATCCCAGGGGCTACTACCCCTGCCTGATTTGCCACTAACAGGTTGAGGGGCCTGGATCCAATGGCGGGTGCCTCCACCCAGAGGTCAGGGTTTGCAATAGTTAAACTAACTTGGTCACAGCCCTCTGGGACACTGCAACCCCCCTTTCTTCCCACTAGTGGCCCACACAATATATCAGAATTACCTTCACAGTATACACTTACCCCAGGTCTGGTTCCGTCACTGGGACCTCCTGTGAAATGAGATACAGTGCAACAATCACAGTACAGTACTTTAAACATAGACAAATACTTCAGGCAGTATAACTTTGCTGAAACAAGCAGCTCTGATTTATTTAGGGGATATAACAAGGACAGGGGAAATCAGGTTAATTAGCTTATCACTCTAATAATCTACCTATGGCTCTGTGCACAGGCTATCCTATCAGTTACTGTCCCTGGGTGCATGAAGCCCTAGTGGCTAGTCCAAACCGTGGCAGCTGGTAGGGGCCCTTTCACACGAGAAAAGGAGAATTAAACAGTCAGCAGTACAGTAATTCCATTTGGATTTAATGTGGCAATTCAACAGGAAGCGACCCTGAATTAGTACTCACGACCTCCAAATAAGATAGGGTCCTTCAATGTCAGCAGGGCTCACTTGAGGTACACAAACCTCTTCACACATCCATATAAAAGAAAGTACTATACCAGGCAGGCTGCATCTGTATCCCGATCGCAATTACTGCACAATACCCGGGAGAACACACAGCAGATTCAGTTCCTGACAGACCGAGTGCAATTTTCAGCAATTCTTCCAGTCTTCTACAGGGTGAGCCTGGTTTCTACTCTTCAGAGATCCTTTGATTCTTTTCACAGGACGGATTCAGTCCTAACAAGCTGCAGACCGGAACTCTGGGCCTTACACACGTATTTTGACTAAAACTGCACACTGAAAAAGCACAGGGCTCCTTCCTTCTTCACTGCCAAAGCTCAACTGAACTCCAACCGACAAAAACCGGGCACTTCCTTTGAGTTCCTCCCAGTTCTTGACTGGATTGGCTGTCACTCACAATAGACTGCTGCTGTTGGTCCAAAAAGGCACTGAAGTCTAAACTACATCTCCCAGAGTCACTGCCCATACAATCCTCTTGTGGCTGGCTCAGATTATGAGTCCAAGTTCTGATTCGTCCAAGGCACCATTTTAGAGCTAGCTTAACCCACACTGATTGGTCCAGTTCAGCAGTTCAAAACTAGAATGGGGAACTAGCAGACACAGTTCTGACTGCAAAAATTAAGTGAATTGGCAGCAGCTCGAGTGGTACTCAGAGAAGCACACAGTCCCCCCATACAAACTAATTATGTCTGCAAGCAGACAGCTCTTAAAGAGACAGTACCAGAGGCTCTAAAAACACTCACTGATAAATGGCTTAAATGCCAAACACCATTCAGGCTTGAAGCATTCAAGCAAGCTCCTGGAAGTCTTTTGGGAACCCCCATTTGCAGGGGGGTTACATAATGTATTTGGAACATCTGTTATTACCTGAAATCGATCAGTTTACAAACCTGTAAACCCACTGACATGACGTGTGCACCTTATAAACCCATCTCATCTCCGTCATGTTAGTGGGTTTACAAAAAAGAATGTCACCGTTAAGCCACCATTCTGACGCAATCGCTAGTCTCAGTAAGTACAGTAATTCAAACTGCATTCCAGTCACAGCAGTTTACTGTTACTGAAACTAGCGATCAGGATGTCTGTTCTGTTCCCTCTTCAGATACCTTGCAGTTTGATGCCTAATTTGTTTCTTCAATGGCGAAGATCCTCTTCCTACTCCGGATGTCTAGGGCAAATTCAGAGTTACTTCCCACAGTTCTCCTTTCTTGCACACCACCGTGACCTCGATGGGTCAACCGGATGCTTTCCTCATCTTCATTTTCCCTCCTTATTCCTGACAAATAGACTAATTAGTTATATAGTAGTAATAAATTTCACAGTTGTTTTCTGTGTCAGCGATTTAATAAATACATTTTCTTCAAATTACATTTGTTCAGGTATTGGTGACGATCATTCCTACAGGTAGGGTAAATAACCTGATTGTGGATGGGGTGGTTGGCATTTTGAACTTTCTAGAAACGTTTTCTTGAGCCTAAAATACACTATAAAAGATACTCCCTAGCACACAGGTGACAACCACGGTGAAATCACCTCTTGTGGTCAGGGCTGCAGCTATGAATCCTGGGGCCCCGGACAAGTCACTTGGAATGGGCCCTTGTTTCCTAAACCAGCTAATGACAGAGGTAATGCCAGCTCCTCAGGAGGGCCCCTCCTGAGCTCGGGGCCCTGGACAACTTCCCCACTTACCCCCCCATTACTGCGGCCCTGCTTGTGGTTGCTAGGGCTGAGGTAAACCTCTCGAGCTGTTCTCTCAAGGTTTACTGCTGTCCTAGCAACCACTTGAGGTGATTACACCATGGTTATCACCTGTGTGCTAGGCATTGTCCTCTATATAACATGCTTAACTCTGGTTTGTTCACTTTGTTCCTCTACTGGTTACTTGTGAGCTTCTTATGGATTTTACTCTATTAAACTGAAAACTAAGACACTAGAGACAGGTCTTCACAGACAGAGAGTAATGCAATGGATCACAGCTGACAAGCAGGTTAAATACTAAAATAGTAGAGCAGGTACCTGTCATATAAGGGGAAGCTTTGCAGTGGTGAATCTCTTATAAAAATTGTAAGAAGAAAAAATGTAAGTAAGAAAGTAAAAAACTTAAGTGATTTTAGGCTCTTTAGGGGCAGTTTGTGTGTGTGTGTGTGTGTTGGGGGGCTGGGGAGTGAATTGAATTTTGTTTGTTAACTAGACCAGCAGAGTAACTTCAATTATTTTCATAATTTCATCATTATGGGGCATTGAAAAAAAATTGGATATTCTGTATTGTGTTCCACAAAATCTGTTCGTTCACTTTAATAGGTCAATTTACAAGCCATTTTAGACATCTGCTTTTACAGAAAATATAAGATGGCATGGCACAGTCTACATAAAGAAATATTAAGTATTCCTCATTTTTAACATAAGCGATGACTAAAATAACAGCTTGAGATGGAGTCCAGTTAAACTGATGAAACCAACATATTTTTAAATATATATTTATAAAATGGGTAGGAAAAATCATGCCTGCTGATTGGTTGAAACACATCACATGACCGTGTGTATATCAGAGCTTGACCACACACCTTAGAATGGGTTATCTATTACAATTATATATAAATAAAGGATACATGATGGGCAAGAGTAGGATATGGAAAATATTCTCACTCCTGCAGAGTGAGCTCTGTATTTTCACGAGTGCCGAAGGCATGACTGAGAATGCACAGCTTACTCTGCAGGAGTGAGAATATTTTCTATATCCCATGATCTGCCCATCACATGTGTGATTTATACCACAGGGGTGAGAGCTTTAGGAATATTTTTTCTGATTCTGTGTGTTTCCTGCTCATTCTGTGTGTGTGTGTGTGTGTGTGTGTGTGTGTGTGTGTGTTCTGAATGGACTGGGAGTCAGAAACACAGGTGAGTGTGTTTTGCAAAGCTAATTGAGTGAGTCAGAGGCTCAGTGAGAAAGACAGACTGCTGCAGCTAGTAGTGAGAAACAGAAACTGCTTTGTAAAAGAGTTTCATTTAGAATTCAGGTTGTTTTGAAGATGCGATCAGCACAGTTATGGGCTAGGAATGTTAGAAATACAATGGGACACAGGTGAGAGTCTTTTGCAAAGCTAATTGAGTAAGTTGCAGCTTCAGTGAGAAAAATAAACTTTTTTCTTGAAGCAGCTCCCTTTAGGGAGACAGTATAGTGCAGGGTTTAAGGCTGTGAGGTGCAAATCTGGTGACATCTAGCAAATCGGACCTGGGTTTGAATCCCACAGCTTCCACTTGCATACTATATGACCCTGAGCAAGTCATTTAACTTCCCTGTGCTCCAAGGTTGCACCTGTAAAAAAAAGCTTTCAGCTTAGTGTGCTACTCCTGGTTAAACAACTAAATTAAAAAAAAAAAAAATGCAAGCTGCAGTGCAGTTATCCTCACTCTGGTGACATCTGCAGAGTATGGATAAATGTCGTCTTCAGGATTTATTCTCGCTGCAGTGGAAATAACACAGGATATCCTACTGAGAAAGCTGTCGACCCCGTGGTGTGTGTGTGTGTGTGTATATATATATGTATATGTGTGTGTGTGTGTGTGTGTGTATGTTTGTGTCATTTACTGCACCACTATATGCGTGTTAAACCCCACATTTTGCACTTTTATAACTGGATTTGGACAAAATTTTGCATGCGCATTCTTGTGGGGATTGATCTCTTGACTTGCCAAGTTTCATTCTGGTCAGATGTGCAGATTTCAAGCTGTGGATTGTGGAAAAATGCAAGAATAATCAGTTTTTTAATTTTGCTGTTTTTTGGCCATCACATAGTGCCCAGATGGTTAAGAAATTTGGTCAGAAATTTTCAGTGTACAAAGGACTTGCCTCAGAAGGATTTTCTTTGATGGTTTGATGATAAAAATATTAATCTGTTCCAAAGTTATTAAATTTAACCTGTCTGGATCTAAGCATGCTCAGACAACCTAAAAAAATAACTGTATGAATTTTCATTTGGGGAATCCTTTTCATGAGGACAATAGTCTTTTTTAGTTTGCCAACATCTTGTTTTTTCCCTTAAAATTCAGATTTAAAAAAACACAAAAATTACATTGTGTTGGCACGCTGGCGGCCAGGGTTCATGCCTGAGCATGGAGTGTCAGGAGTGGAGGCCAGCAGGGAGGGCTCAAGAGCATCACATGGACACTCTCCTGGGGGGGTCATGGAGGCATCCCCCTTCAGTGGCTCCTCATGGCAGGATTTGGCCTTGTGCTTTGTAGCATGGGTGACTGCACGCCACATGTGCAAGAAACGAGAACGCTGTAGCATGCCTCCTAGGGGGCAGGGAGAAACAAGAACAAGGAAAATGGCCACCTGTGCCAGCTGGATGACGGCGGCCCACCTCCCCTGGCTGCAAAGCTGGGAAGACCATAAGTTGACCCCGTGCTGCCCAAGATGTGTGGGGGTGCCAAAGGGCACCTCGATCTCCCTTCCTGGATACCTTCCCATGGGTTGGGGGCCCCCCTGGTGAAGGGATATGTCTGAACAGTCTGCGGTGGGGCAGACAGATGGCAGAACGGGGCAGCAGTGGAGGGTGAGGGCTTGGCCACCCAAAGGAGTGAGCCGGCCAGGTTGGAAGGAAGGGGGCATAAACAGAACATGCAAAAAAAATGACACTGTGGAGAGTGACCAGCACATGTAGCTTGCATATTGGGACCCCCTTAACTGGATTCTATATTTAACTCTTTCAGAAATGCCCTGGAAATACTTTTTTAACATTATAAATATTTTTTTCCATGACTCGTGATACAAAAAAAGATTCCTTTTTCTTATCACAAGTCATGAAAAAAGATCCTTTTTCAAGAGGGGAAAATAATTTTCCCTTTGCTGGAATCTTTTACCTGGAGTCTAGTGCACCCCCCACTATCCAATTACCATATCCATAATAACATTATATTTCACTGGTGTCTGGTGGTGCCCCCACCCTCCAATTGCCCTCCCCATATTTTTTTTAAATATTATAATCTGTTATATTTCTCCCTGGTGTCTAGTGGCGCCACCCAATGTTCACTTTATCCCTGGTGTGTAGTGGCTCCCACCTTCCAATGACTGTCCCCCTTGAATATTCCGGTTCCTCTTGTGGCTAGTGGCACCTCCCATCCTTCAATGCCCATTGGGCACTGAAAAAAAGAAAAAGGTCCCTTGATGTCTTTCTGTTTTTTAATCTTAAAAAAAAAAAAAAAAGGTCTATCGGTGATGCAACCCCCCCACCCAACCTCCTACTGAGCACCCACCACCCTGCACTCCCAGACCCCACCACACACACACTCACTCACCTGAACGGGTCCCAGCGTGAAGATCCACTTTTCAATCAAAGACATGTCTTGCTGCTGGAACGTTGACTGCAATATGAGAAAGTAAGGTCTGGCAGTGTAGCCTAGAGGTTAGAGTAACAAGCTGTGAATGAGCTTCGTACATCCAGCAGACCAGACCTTGTTTGATTCTAACAACCTCCACTTGCATACTGTGTGACTCTGAGCAAGTCACTTAACTGTCCAGTGCTCCCAGGTCACCCCTGAAAACAGGCACTTGTGCCTAGTGGGCCTTACCAAAGACCAAAAGAAAAAAAAAAAGGAAAAAGGTATGTGCATTTTAATGTACTTCAATGGGGTTTTCAACTTTGGTGCATAATTTTGTAATTTTTAAAGAATTTGACACCAAATTTTCAACATACCCTTTTTGAGACACTTCCTGATGAACAATACCGGTAGCATTTAGCAAATCCTGCCCGAAAGGTGATTTTGCGATTGGTTGGTGGAATCACCTTTTGGGATGAATTTCACAATTTTCATCCTATTTGTTCGTGAGGTGGTGTCATAAGAAGGGCATGTTGAAAATTTCGGGTCAAAATATGTTAAAATGGCAAAGCTGTGCGCATCTGTTGATATTTTGCTACGCTTGCTTGTAACTTTTGTAATTTTCAATATTTTCACCCCAGTTTTTCAACATAACCATTTATCTACACCACCTCATGAATGTAATAGCTGTTATTTTTCAGATCTTGGCCAAAATGTCTCTTCACGCCTGTGGTGAATAATGATGCTGCAGTGGTGTGGAATGATGTTTTGATGGGGATTTGAACATTTTTAGTCCCAGTTTCATGAGATGGGGTAATAAGAAGGCTATGTTGATAATCTGGTTGGTGTTGTCCTACTGTGCTTCCACATATGCATGTAGACGATACTGTCTTATTTGCCTCTGGCTCCTCCCCCACTGATCTGATGACAAGACTCCAGCTGGACTTTGACAATGTCCAGCTCTGGTTCCGCTAAAATCGTCTGTCCCTTAATGCAAAGAAGATGGTCTCCATGACCTTCAGAATCAGGCAGAAGCTCTCTATGCTTCCAACCCCCCTCCTTCCACACCCTGGATGGGTCCCCCCCATGAAGAAGTCCCCTCTTTTAAGTACCTTGGGGTGTGGCCTGACCAGCACCTTGACTTCTCTGTACACATGGATACTATCTACAAAAAGCTGCACCCAGAACTAAGTATTTTGTACCATAACTGTGGATGCAGCCCCTTGCCAGCTCACAGAGCCATTCTACAGAGAATGATTCTCTCCATTTTTGACTATGGAGACACTATTTATGGTGCCGCTCCAAAGTCCACCCTGGCCAGACTGGATCTTGTCTATCACTCCTTCTGTTAGTTTGCTCTTGACTGCCCCGGCCTCACCACTGCTTCCTGTACACCTCACTCTCTCTCTCCCCTCCCTTGAAGCCAGACATCATGCATATTGCTCCTCCTTTGTTGCCAAGTACTGACTTAGTTCTCTCCCCTATTACCTCTCCTCTCTACTCTCACCCCCTCCTCCTTCCTCTTACTCCCTCCACAGCTCTGGATATTGCCCCCAAGCACTAGGTCATCTTCATCCGGCCAGGCTGCTTTCTCCCTCCGCCTCCCTAGACTCTGGAATTCCCTCCCCCTTTCCATCCACTCCGCCACTTCGCTTCACTCCCTCTCCTCTCTTCTCCATGACTTCACTGCTTCCTCCTGCAATTGCACCCGAGTCCCCACTCCTGCTTCACTACTCTCCTACTCCCCCCCTCCATTCTACTTCTCCCTTTCTTTTCTTTCCATAAACTGTACCACTGCTTCCCTCCTCCTCCTGGATAATTCCTGGAATACTTTTTCTGCACTTTCCAGCCTCAACTCTTTTAAGCTCCCTCTTGCTGGCTCCTCTTACTGCACATATTGCTGAGTTGGCTGGCCCTACTCCTTGTTGCTTATACTGTAACTATTCTGTAAATACTGTTAATATTGATTCGTATATGCTCTATTTATTGTACATACTGACCTGTAATGGCTCTGTTATTGTCCCCCTTTGCCTCTTCACCCCAGGACACATCTGGAAATAAGCTGTTATTCAGCTCAGTATATCTTTCCTGGTGAAACCTTTGAAAATAAATAAACATACATATACGCATCTATGCAGGGATTGGAGTGCAGGGCCCAGAGGGCCTTGTGCTCCATCAGACAAATAAGGCTACAATTACACTATCTGAAAAAGTACGCATGCATGGGAGTGCAAGGCCCTCTGGGTCATATGAATGCTCTTTCATTTATACAGTATTTGATACATATATTTTGTTTGAGTTTATGTGCACCACTAACTTCAGAGGGGAGATGAGATGCAGCAGCACAACTCTTATTCCTAATGTTTTCCTTTCCTTTTTTTTTTTTTTTTCCTTTGCAGATTTGTTTAAAAATCTGTCAAGAGTTATTTATATTCTGCATACATTCATGAAGACGAAGTATCTCTCAAGGGAATAAACCAGTCCTTTTCTCCAAGAACTGTTTGTATTCAATGTCTGAACATATAACCAGATTATTAAATAGTAGCATTTCTATTCCATATCCCTGTAGTTGGGACTACTAGAAGCTAAAACAAAATTGTATCTTGCTGGCATTCTGCAGTGTCTAAGGTAGCACTCCCTTACAAAAAATCATTGATCTTAACTTAGCAGAGTGATGAAAAGAGGCAGATGGTTCACTGAAAGTAGGTAACATTTTTACCTGTTTACATTACATTATTGTGTTACCAGAATATGTCTAATCACATTCGCAAATGACTACTTCCGATTCATGTGTTTGAATAGTGCTCTAGCCTAATCCTTAACCATGTAACATTATCCAGTGAGCAGGAAACACTGATTTATGCTAAAGTTCATGGATAAGTAGATAGGAGATGGAGTTTTCTAGAAAAAAATAAAAGGTTAATTAAGAAACAGTGTATCCTGTAATGTTGCATAGCATTTCACACTT
Source organism: Neoceratodus forsteri (assembly GCA_016271365.2). Taxonomy (NCBI): domain Eukaryota; kingdom Metazoa; phylum Chordata; order Ceratodontiformes; family Ceratodontidae; genus Neoceratodus; species Neoceratodus forsteri. Next base: position 571,566,084 of record CM057453.1, read on the forward strand.
TCTCAGAAGTGTCTGCACTGACATTTTTATTATTTCCCAAATATTTACATGAGTAACTTTCCCTAAAATTCTCAAAACAGATTTATTTTGCACATTCCTACAGATATGGTTAGGAAGTAGGGAATTTAAACTAGGAGCTGGGGGTGGCAATTGGGCAAGAGACATGCAGAGACCACAGACTGGGAAATCATATGAGCTTACCCCCCATAACAGTGACAAAGGACAAATGGCAAGTACTGTTGGTGATGCTAGGAAAGGAGGGCAGGATGGGGGGGGGGGTGGAAGGTGGTTACCCTTAATGCTAGGAGCCTTGGGAGGAAAACTGCAGAGTTGCAGGTGCTCATGGCAGAGGGAGAGGTGGACATTGCAGCCATCACAGAAACATGGGCCACCCAATACAATGACTGGGACCTGTCTGTACCAGGGTACAGATTATTTCTTAGGGACAGGGTGATTGGGAAAGGAGGGGGTGTGGCATTATATGTGAAGGAAGGACTGAAGTGTGTAAGGGAGGAAGGGGAGGAGGGTAGTAAGGAGTCTCTTTGGATGCAAATCCAGGATTCCAAGAATAGGATTCTTAGAATGGGAGTGGTGTACAGGTCGCCATCTCAGACGGAGGAGTTGGACAGGGAACTAGCAGGACAGATCAGGAGGACCTGTGAGAAGGGTAGTGTGGTGATTGTGGGGGACTTCAACAGGCCAGGAGTGGACTGGAGTACCCCAACAACCAGGAACAGAAGGGAGCAGGTACTGCTGGATGTCTTCCAGGACAGCTTCCTGCTGAAAATGGTCAATGAACCAACCAGGTTAGGGAATACCCTTGACCTTGTGCTGGCAAATGGGGACTTTGTGAGAGGACTTACAGTGGAGGAACCGCTGTCAGTGAGTGACCACCACTTAGTATGGCTCACATTGGATATGGGCAAGAAAGGAGTGGAATCTGGCACAAGAGTGAAGGACTTCAGGAGGGCCGACTTTGGGAGGATGGGGGAAGTGGTAAAAGGGTACCTGGCCAGAATTCAATCTAGTATGGACACTAACCAGAGGTGGGACCTCATAAAGCTGGGGATAGTGGAGGCAACCAAAACCTGCTGTAGGGCCCAGAGCAAGAAGGCTAGGGCTAAGAAACCGAGCTTGTTGAGCAAGGAGGTCATGGAAGAGGTAAGGAGAAAAAGAGCTGCCTTTAGGAAGTACAAGAAAACAGGGAGAGGGGAGGACGGGGAGGAGTACTTGATGGAATCGAAGGAGGTGACAAGGGCAGTAAGGGGAGCCAAGGAATCTATGGAACTCAGACTGGCACAAGGCATTAAGAAGAGGGAGAAGGACTTCTTCAGGTACATCAGGGAGAAAAGAAGCTGCAAGGACCACATAGTAAGGATTAGGAAGGAGGGGGGTTGGGTGGAAGCAGGGTGCGATAAGGCAGAAGCACTAAATGAGTACTTCTGCTCAGTATTTACTAAAGAGAAGAGGGGTGACACCCAAGGAGGAGAAATGGCAGAAACGGGGGGAGGGGTGACAGATGGGAAAATCATGGAGGGCAGAGTTCGGGAGGGTTTGAAGGCACTGAGGGTGGATAAGGCACCAGGCCCAGATGGCATCCACCCCAGGGTACTGAAGGAGCTGGCAGAGGTCCTTGCAGGACTTTGGCAGACCTATTTAATGCCTCACTACATTGGGGTGTACCTCAGGACTGGAGGATGGCTCATGTGGTGCCCTCCACAGAGTGGACAGGATGAACCAGGAAACTACAGACCAGTGAGCCTCACATCCATCGTGGGTAAGCTAATGGAGCTATCCTGAAGGAGTGGCTGGTGGCCCTCCTAGAGGCCAAAGGACTACAGGACAGCAGACAGCATGGCTTCATACGGGGCAGATCCTGCCAAACCAACCTGGTCGAGTTCTATGACTGGGTAACTAGGCAACCGGACAGGGGCCATGCAGTGGATGTCCTGTATCTGGACTTCAGTAAGGCATTCGACTCGGTGCCGCATGGAAGGCTGGGAAGTAAGTTAGTAGGCACAGGGGCAGGTGCAGAGCTGGTGAGATGGGTAGGAAACTGGCTTCAGGGAAGGCAACAAAGGATGGTGGTGGGTGGGGAGTTCTCACACCCAAGGGTAGTGACAAGCGGTGTTCCACGGGGCTTGGTGTTGGGACCAGTGTTGTCTGGGATATTCATTGCAGACATATCATTGGACATCAAGAGCAAGATCATTCTGTTTGCTGATGATACCAAGGTAGGAGCAGTGGTGGATGACCTGGGGGGTGGCAGGGGGTTGCAGGATGAGCTGGCAAAGCTTGAAACCTGGTCAGACACCTGGCAACTGGGGTTTAATGCCAAAAGTGCAAGATGCTGCATTTTGGGATGAAGAACCAAGGAGGAGTTACCAGCTGGGGAGTGCAGCTAGCCCAGACAGAGGAGGAGGAGGAGAAGGATCTGGGGGTGCTCATTACAGGGTCAATGAACAACTCTGCACAATGTAGGAAGGCAGCTGCAAAGGCCAACAAAATGCTGGGTTATATTGCAAGGGGTATATCCTCGAGGAGGAAGGAGGTGATTCTGCCATTGTATAGGTCATTAGTTAGACCACACCTGGAGTACTGTGTGCAGTACTGGCACCCGTATCTGCAGAGGGACATTAAGTTACTAGAGGGGGTGCAGCGCAGGGCGATAAAGATGATCAAGGAGCTGAGGGACTTATCATACGGGAGGAGGCTGAGGGAGTTGAACATGTAATCACTGGAGGAGAGGAGGGACGGGGGGATATGATTAAAACCTTTAAGTACATGAAAGGAATAAACAAGACAGGCACAGAGGGCTGTTCAAAGTAAGGAGGGAGGGACACCAGGGGCCATGATATGAGACTGGAGGGAGGAAGGTTCAGGAGGAGATCTGGATAAACTAGCAAAATGGTCAGAAGAGTGGCAACTGGGATTTAATGCAAAGAAGTGCAAGATCATGCACATGGGAAGAAAACACTGAAGCCACCTATAGGCTGGGAGGGAGATGCTGGCAGTCACAAAGAAGAAAGAGACTTGGGCATCATCATCACCAATGATCTGAAATCATCCAAGCAGACCTCTAAAGCAGTAGGTAAGGCTAGGGGGATGTTAGGGTGTATTAGTAGGGTATCACAAGTCATAAGAGGGAGGTAATAATCCCTCTTTACAAGACACTAGTTAGGCCCCATCTGGAGTACTGCATGCAGTACTGGAGGCCACACCTTCACAAGGACATTAACCAAATTGAGGCAGTCCAGAGAAGGGCAACCAAAATGGTGCAGGGACTGCATCAGAAGACATATGAGGACAGATTAACGGAGCTCAATATGTATACGCTTGAGCAAAGGAGGGAGAGAGGTGATATAATTGAAACATTCAAACACCTTAAGGGCATTAACAAGGTGAAAGAGTCTAACATGTTTCAATATAAGAAAAATAGCAGGACAAGAGGACACAGCATGAGATTAGAGGGAGGCCAATTAAGGGGAATGTGAGGAAATTCTTTTTCACAGAAAGGGTGGTGTATGCATGGAACGATCTACCTCAGGAAGTGGTGGCTATGAATACAGTGCAGGGCTTCAAACAGGCATGGGATGGGCATAAGGGAGCAATACAGATGAGTATGAATAGATAGGCCACTGACGGAGCAAAGGCCGATGGCACATTTATAAAGCAGAAAAAGAAATGGGCAGACTGGATGGGCCTTTCGGTCCTTATCTGCCGTCAACTTCTATGTTTCTATGAGATGTGAGAACACTTTTTACAGAGAGGGTGGTGGCTGGGTGGAATCGTTACCTGCAGAAGTGGTATCCAGTAGAACAGTGGACTGCTTCAAGGGGATGGGACAGGACAAGGGGAGGGTCAATGAAGGGGAAGGGTGGAAGGGAGGGGCAGCTGCAGAATAAGGAGTGCTAGCTGCACATTCGAGCAGACTTGATAGACCTCTAGGCCTTTATCTGCTGGCAAATTTTGTATGTTCATATGTTCGTACATGTTTAAATGCATTTCTTCTTTATTCATTGTACGTGACATTTCAAAAGCAAGAGTCAGTCTATGCTGACATGCACAAATTACATGGCATGTAATAATTTTAGAATTAGTTGATTAATATTCCATTTTTCTACACAAAATACATCATGACCATCAAGAATGCATATCAGTTCTGAACATCTTTCTTGACCTTTTGGAACAGAAACATGAAAGAAATGACAGAGTGACCTTCATGTCAATCATGGCCATTCCCAGATAACCCCCCACTCCCCCTTTTCTCTACTGAGGCAGTTGCTTATGGCATACTTTAGTCACATGTTGATGGCATCTGATAAACAACAAAAGAACCAGGAAGCTGTGAAACAGTTTTGTGACCCAGACTCTGGTTAGATAAAAAGAAATTCATTGTAATTTTAGGAAGTTCTGCTCTGAAAGCACCTAAACTGTACTCATAATTGATTTTCTAAACACACAATATGCCAGAAATGATTTTTTTTATTCCAGCTGATGACCTTAAAAGGGTTACAGCTTGTTGACAACTGCTACAAGAAGTTGTTTTTCAAGCATGAGGCAAAAAACTGACTGATATAAGTTTTGCAAGTACCTTAGATACCAAATATCTGAATTACCAATTATAAATATGGAGTGACTCTGATAAGATCATATTGCATCCATCAAGTTGTTCTTTAAGTCGGATAACAATGGTGAAATTGTACATTTTTAGTACATTTAAAGGAACTGTCAGATCAGATAAGGTTATGTATTTGGACAAGATTAGTTTCATTGTGTCCCATTGGTATGACTTTAGTCGTTTAGGTAATAAATATTTTAACATTAATAATGAATTATATCACAAATTGGAAAAGGCTGCATATTTCTGCCATCCTAATAATCTTGTCTTATCTGGGCTGAAATGCACAGATAAGTAGTAGCTATTTGTAAATTAAGGTTTGATTTTATTTAATTTTTTAATTACGTATGTTATACTTTAAGTAACTGGGTATGAAAGAATTATAATACATGGTTAAGTGTTTTCATGTACGGATTGCCATACATGGAAAATCCTTGCACATGGGTAAAAGTTGTTGTGAACAATTCAAAGGTCATAAGAAGTTGTTGTGCACAGTTCAAGGGTCACAGAAAGTTACTGTGTATGTTTATCTCCTGTTAAGCCCCCCCCCCCATTGACACAATAGTTTATCTTTAATATAGTTGATAACTATGAGCAATGAAGGGTATGTTGAAGGGGAGCAGATGGATCTTACATATTACTGTATATAAACTGAAATTTTCACTTTTGACATGCAGTAAAACCATATAAGCAAAACAAGCAAAAGGTAGAAGCATGTGGGGAGTGGTACTGGCCATTGTCAAAGGGGGCCGAGGTCCAAAAAGGCACCTCCTGGCACTTGAGAAGGAATCCAATCAGCCCAGGGAGACATGGAACGACAAAATGTAAATAAACAAAATAGCTACAATGCACCACGTGTGGATGCATGGCCGAAAACTCAAAGGAGTCGTAGCTCCATTGAGAGAAGTGCCTATAAAAGGGCAGGATCAGGGGAGTGTGTTTCAGGAGCCCGAGTGGGAATATATGGGCTCCCACAAATAAAATAAAAGGTGTCTTGGCTCCATTAGGCAAATCAGAGCCAGGACAAATAACATTCAGCCCTGAACGGGCTTAAATTACAAGTATAGGGGCTATGTTTGCTGGGAGGAAACGTGTAAACAAACATGGCAGCCCCCAGGGGACTCTGCAGGCAGTGGGGCTGCTGGGAAGGTTCAGAGAGCACTGAAAAAGCCCGGGAACAGTGCAGCCAATCAGAAGGGGACTCTCTTGAAAACTATAAAAAGGACTGAAAGCCCTCTGAGAGAGAGAGAGAGAACAGAGTGCAGGAGAGACTGTTGTGGGCTACCCAGCCCAATACCTGCACCCAAAAGGCCAGACCAACAGCGAGAGAGAGAGAGAGAGAGAGAGAGAGAGAGAGACACACTTTGGAGATTTTGAGGCCTAGTGAGAGAGAATTTGGAGTTTTGTTACCAGAACACAGAGAGGAATTGTGGAGTTTCACTGCAGAGGAAGAGAATTTAGTCATTGTGCTGCATGAAAAAGTAGATATGAAGTCTTCAGCCAGTGAGAACTTGGAGTTACAGTGTGAAGAGCAGACCGTAAGTTCTGCAGTTCGAAAATAAAAGTTCTGCAGCCTGAGAATTTGCAGTTTGAGAGTTTGCAGATTTAGAGTTTGCAGCCTGTGTGGAAAGAAGTGGCAGTCTGGAGCAAAATGCAGTAATTTGCAACCTGGAGTTCGGGAGAATTGCAGCAGAGAAAGTGAGAGACTGGATCACTGTGTTTCCCCCTTGGAGAGGCAAGTGACTGTGCTGGGATTAGAGACTGAGCCAGATACCCAGCTGCACAAAGGAGTCTAGGGAACCATGCTTGCCCTGTCCCCAGACCTATCGGAGAGTGTGTGTGTGTGTATATACCCCTGTATGGTACAATACTTCATTTTGTTGTTTTTAATAAAGTTGTAATATTTTTTCTATTGTCTGGTGGACGGTGCTGTTCTTTTCTTTGTGGACTGGACTATTTGAGAAGAGGACCAGAGAGGAAGACACCTGGATGCCTGCCTGGTAACACTGTCCACAAAGGCCTCAGATACAAAGATTTTAAAACCCAAGCAGGTGAAAATAAGTGTTCCTCATCTCTTCAGTCAGTCAGCCCTGCAACTGTGTTGCACCACCAACAATTTCTGATACCAGCGAGGTACCGTGAACCAAGTTCCTGCATGCCCCCCTTTTTGAACTTCAAACCATAAGTACCCCTGAGCTGCGACTTTGGGGAGTCTTTATTTAGCTAGCTAGCTAGTCAGGAGAGGGAGTTAAGTCCTGGGCTGGACTTTGCCACAGTTCAAGCTGCGCTCAGGCATCCAAGCTAAAAACAGTCTGTTACTGTTTAAAGTTATTTGGGCCCAATGCAAGTTCCCAGTGTCTAAATCTGTGCCGTGGTGTGGTACCCACTGTAGGGACTATAGTGACTTTGCAGTTGCCAGTGGGAAACCAGGTGCACCCGCATGTGGGAGGTGGAGATATTGTGTGGGTCACATAGTTGAGACAGTTATTAATTTCATTGTACTGTTTTCCTCACTTTCCCCAAAATAAATATTGTTCATGTTATATTTTGGTACTGTGAACCATTGCAAGAGGGGGGGAATTGTTATTGTGTGGGGAAGTGTCTTTGGGGACAGCTATTGTATATTTTCTGGGGGGTGGTAACCTGCAATCTATTCACAGGTGTTCCATGACATTACCCCAGGTGGAGGTACCACGCTGTTTCTTCTCTCCACTCTGGAACCCAGGTCAGCCCCCTCAGAGGTGTGTCCAGGTGAGACTGAGGGCCCTGGAAACAGCCAAGGTGAGTCTAAGGGCTGTTACATAAGGAAGCACTTCTTCACAGAAAGAGTGATGGATACCTGGAACAGCCTGCCAGAGGAGGTGGTAAACTGTAATGGGATTCAAAGGCATGGATAGGCATATGGAAACCTTGTGGCATTGGGGGGGGGGGGTAAAGCCGGAGATCAAGTAGGGTCTGGGGTGTTACAGTAAGTAGGGAAAACAGGCAGACTAGATGGGAGAAGCGGTCCTTATCTACCATCAAACGCTATATTTCTATGTTTCTGTATACTGTAAAAATAAAACATGGGCAACCATGCCTAACTAGGCTTATGTTTCCATCTGTGGGATGAGATGACACTGTGGACCTCTCGAACTTTGCTCTGAGGGCCATATGATGTAATTTCAGCAACTCAGTGGAAACGCACCCTAATTGTGTATTTTTGACCATGCATTATTCTATGCGCATTCTAAACTATCTAAAATGTAAAAATATGAAAAGCATTATTTGCTTATGGGTAATATTTAATGCTGATGGTTTATGCAAGGATAGTCAAGATCTGCTGCAGTACAAGAACTTGTATAATTTGTGAATGCTGATTCCAGTCATGTGCTAGTGATTGACTGACATGTACACATTTCACTGTCCCTCATGCTGGAATATTGACTACGAAGCAAGTAGAAATCTAGCTCTGCTTTCATGGTTCTGGATCTCATGAGAATGAGTCACTAGTTTCCTCACCCCAACTTCACTTCAGCACAAGGGGCTTGGGACTGGGTATGCTATATGAAACATGGGATCGAACAGTTGGGATTCGTGATCCTCACAAACCAAAGGGGAGCGCCAAGTTGAATGTTTTGAACAATGTCGATTTATCAGTAGTTAGAAAACACTGTATCATTCTAATTCAATAAATTAGGACAGCCCAGTCAAACATGTGCATTGACTCCACAAGCTGCATGGTGTACCGGAACTTAGAATTTTTTTTTTTTCAAGTTACTCTCTCTGTGTGCTGATCTTGCTCCTCCCATCATTCCGACGGTAGATCTTTAGTTTCCACTGAAGAGAGCAGCTCCCAGCTACTGTAATTCAGTGGCTAAGCCCTAAGATTTGTCATATAAAGTTTAAAGTTAATTTAGTAAATATATGTTTGCTGTGTCGTCTAAACTCTGTTTTAGCACAAAAGGTGATTTTCAGTATTTCTACACTGTTTCCAAATGGTTCCAAGAACCATGGCCTAAAATGCAAACTATGCTCTGCTCACGATGATACAGCAGAGCTTATGGATTAGTTTAACAACCCAATAGTTGCATTTTAATGGTTCCACTTTAATAAAAAGATGAAGTTCTTCTGCCTTTATTTAAAAAAAACTTTATGCAGTTTTTTTTTTTGGCCCATAATGTAATGACTGTGGTCACATGATATTAAAAAAAAATAAATAAATAAACACTGGTTGACTTACAACAACTGTAGTTGACAATAATGTGTGTCTGTCTCCTTTTTACAACACCTTCAAACTGTTTTCATCTCAATACAGTGTGGTCAAATAAAGTAAATATTTGGTTGGCTCACAATGACTGTGGTCACCATTAAAACATCATCTATAAATGTCTGATTTCATCGGTTCTGCTGTGGTGCCAATTTCTGGTCTCCTGTCTGAGTCAATTTAAATAAAGCCTAAAAACATGCTGGGTCTACCTGTTTAAAAAGTGTCAAAAGTGTGGTCACTGCTTGCTTAAGGCAGATAGGCATACAGAGGGCTGCAGTTGTTGCAGCCCAGACCACAATTTGCAAAACTGTGATCCGAGCAATGTATTTTGTCCAAAGACTCTGAAAAAGAGACAAGAATAAAGGCAATGACTATCAGCTCCAGCCTCTCTGTCTGGCCCCAAAGAAAGCTCCCCAAGTAAAAAGGTTGAGGACCTCTTTTGGATAATGCCAGCTGAAGCAGCTTCCTCTAAAGACCACTCTGAGCGAATGAAGCCTAGAAATGTACATGACTCCTTAGCTGAGGAATGCTCTGATGAAAAGGACTCCAGGACTAGGCAGGCAGAGGAGTCATCTTCTTACACTAGCCTTAAAAAAGACCAAGAAAGAAAAAACACTTGTAGCCTGAAAAAGAAGATAAATAAACCAGTCATCCAGCCTGCTGGTGAAACTCAGATGTCCTCCGTGTAGAAGTTCAAACAAAATGAGGCATTTCTTCAAGACCATGAAAGAACTGGGGCTGGATTTTCAGAGATTTGGGAAATCGTGCATGGACAGCTAAAAATGTGCACGGGGTGGGGGGGAACTTCCCTTCCGCACCTGAAGGATTTGCTGCATGCACAGTATTTTTATATATGGAGCTGTTTTATAACCAGTTACGTGATGTACGGCAGCTTGCAGCCATTTTTCATGCTCAGCTGCACTGAAATGCTATTACTAGTATTACCAGGCATAATGTTCCTCCATAGCTATGCCAGCAATGTTGCGGCACTGGACTTAGTCCCTAGGACATTGCAGGCCCTTTGACAGTTGGGCCCCAGGTATTTAAAATTCTTCCCTGAGTTGTCCCTAATGTTGACTCAGCAGTAGGTAGGTAGGAGGGAGCTGATCTCTGCAACAAACCACTAGTAAGAGGCTAAGGCTAACGAAAGCTATAACTCGCTACCAACTCACTTAGGGCTTAGCAAATGGTGAGAGGGGGCCCATTATTGAAACAGATGGTCATTAAGCTCAGAAGAGGTTTACCATCTTATTTTCATCAGCTCCTGTCTTGGGGAGTGGGGAAGAAAAACAGCAGACTTATTGAATACAGTTGTGGGGGAGAGTGCATGGAGGAGCACGTGACCTCCAGCAGCCAACAGGAACACAACAGAAAGCAGGCAGAGGAAAATAACAGGGAGCACTAAATAGCACTTGGGGTTCAGCAGGTGACAGAAGGAGGCTGATCACTGCAACAGACTACCGATTAACTAGGAAGAGGCTTACCTTAAACAAATGAAAGCTGTAACTCCCTGCCAATTCATTCAGGGTCAGCAAAAGGCAGGAGGGAGATAATTATTCAAGCAGGTAAGGTAGGAATAGGCTTACTTTAAACCATAAAAGCTGCAACTCACTGTCAAATGTATATATTTTTTTAATTTTTGGAAACTCCTGTCTCAGGTAGCGGAGCTGGAGGTTGGAAAGGAAAGCATAACAAGCAGAAGGAAGAGACCAGCGCCACTGCCTATGTTCAAAACAGAACTGTCGTTCAGTGAAACATGTGTAAACTGAATGAAAAGTCGCTGAAGTGTGTAAACTCACCAGGCTACGGAATGCAAGAAGTTCAGTGTACATTCAATGCAAATCCTTTATTCAGTAAAATCCATACTCCATTAGCCAAAAAATCCAACGCTACCCTGCTCCACAAACAACTTCCTGGTTGCGTACGTGTTACGTCACCTGACGCGTTTTGCACAATGTGCTTTATGCACATTTAATTTAATTGAAAATCAATAAATATAAAGTTAAAAAAAGGTTCTTGGATATAATATATAGAATAATACATGGGTGGTGTGTTTAACAAGAGTTTTACACACACCCGAGGTGTTGGATGCTACATAAAAAGGAGTTTACTCAAGCATCCAACACAGAGGGTGTGTGCAAAATTTGAGTTTTATGCACCACCCGATATCTGATTTTTATATAATTGCTGGGGAGCATTTTTTCACCGCAGCAGTTATATATAATAAACATTCATCACTGTTCATCCATGGTTGGATTTAAGCGTGGTCCATGATCGGGCAAAAGTGCTTGTTTAAATGTTTTGGGAGTGATTCTCCAAGTAAAAAAAAAAAAAAAAATAAAGCGAAAAACGATTTAAATTCCAAGTTTAAAGTTTATTGTTGTTAAGACTTCCTGACTATGGAGTCTGACTATGAGATGTGGGGAAGTCCAGCCGCGGTCCGGTCAGGTTTACACGATGACGGGAGGACTGCAGCAGGCGCACACGTGGAACGAGGGAACCCCAGCGTGTGTTTGTCATTATAACATGCACACTATAATGGCGAATTATGACCAGGTTTCCCTATGAGAGAAAACGCTCCCCAGTTATTATGTGGTTTTAAATATTCTTTTCTTCCTGAGCACTTAAATATGTTTACTCTTCATGTTTTAATTATCTTTTAAAATGTTTGGTATGGTTTCTTAAAATTTATTACTTTTAAGTCTGCTTTATTTTTGCTATTTAGCTTGTTCTAAGCATTGTAGTTTAACTAGTTAGTGCTGCTCCCTTCTGCTCTTCAGCACAACTCTAAAACACTATAGGGAGCATCAGCACACAGCAACATTTGAATGGATTTCTGATTCCACAGCACCATTTCAAATCTCCTAGGTAACATCTCGGTATAGAAATCATGCAGCTCTTTTGCCAAATTAATCTTCACCATTCATTACTGATGGGTCCTACCAGAGGGCAGGACCCTGCATGGAAAGAAAGAAGAGTGCTGCCTTTTTAAATTTTCTGAGCTAGAGGTGTCGACGTTGGGATGAAGCTGCCCACGAGGCCAGCATTCTACGTGGTGCTCATAGGTTGGTCAGTAACGACCCCTCCTGAAACTCTTCTGTTTTTTCCACCATCAAGGAAGGATTCTGCATGGGGAAAACTGCTGCTGAATCTGCGTCATGCCTAGGTCTCTGTGTACCGGTGTTGTGAATACCAGTGCCGTTCAGTGACGGAGAGTTTTTTCTGTTGTTTTTAGTATTTTACTCAGCACTGTGTGTCCTTTTCTTCTGTTTTATTTATTTTTTCATGAAAACAATGGTGTGTTGGGGTCAGAGCATCGTTCTAAATCTGAACGATCGGGAGTTGCCCCCATGTGCCGGTGCCACTGTGGCAACTACATAACAGTATCAGACCTCCACGACCATTGTTTCTCTTGTCTGGATCTCTGCCACATGATGAGTGCGATGCCTGCTTCTCTGTGGACTTCCATACCCTCGTTATCTGTGCGGCATGGTTGGGTAGAGACCCCACAACTTTTGAGGGGTGTCACCACACTCAAGACACCAAGACAAGGTCTTTGGGCTCCACCCCTGGCCCTCCCCTGGCTTTATATGAGCCAGAGGGGAAAGAACCCTCTGCCCTCAGCTTACTGGGGCAAGGGGTCCCAGTGAGGATTGGTGGAGTGGCCATCTTCCTCTGGGGGGGCGGCCAATCACCACTCACAGTCCAGTGCCTCCTCAGAGGCCCAGACGACCCCTGAGGTGGAGTCATGGCTATACGTGAGCTCTTCTTGGGAGGTCCCCTCGAGACCACGGTCGACTCCTGCTCGAGCTCCCGTCTCCACTTCTGGTGCTGATGAGTGGGGCGGAGTTGATAGCATGTGCGGGAGCCCTTCCAATGCCTTCCTTGGCACCGGAGGCTCCCAGATTCGAGGTGTGGCCCAGTTGGAGGTCTCGCTGGTCTCATCTCTCGTTACAGAGAATGATGACCGGGATGACCCTGACTGGGTTCCAGACTCCTTGGACTCTGCTCAGACATCTCCAGGGCCTGCTGAACTTTCCAGGCTGGTGTCTCCATCGGTTGTCGGTGCCATGGATGGTGCCACCGCTCCGGACTCCTGTGGTGCCATTTCTGGTGCCAAGGAACTCCTAGGGTCCCCTTCTAGAGTTTCTTTGAGTGGCTGTGCCATATCTGGCGTCATTTCTGTTGGTGGCGCTGCAATCAGTGCCACTGCTGTGGTCTGTGCCGCGATCGGCGCCACAACCTTTTGCGGTGCCACGACCAGCGCTGCTTCTGCTGCAAAGGCTAAGACTAGAGTCAGCTTGGGGTCAAGGGTCCTCCTGTTGACCAGACTCAGACCCACTATGATCTGGATTCTGGCTGATGTTGAGGACCCTCGAGAGGTCTCACACACCCCATGGGGGCAGTGGGGGTTTCTCCTCCTAAAACAGTCAGCCCATATTCTTCGACTGGGATGCCTCTGGGGGACAGATCCTCTTCTCTAAAGAAGAGTGTTGGTGGGACTGGTGCTGGGTGGCTACCTTCTCGAGGTACCTCCAGTGGTGCTGGGGAGGTTGCGGCTCAGGCGTGTCATTGCCTTCCCTTCTTTTGGAGGGGGGGTTCTGCAGTGGGTGGGGTGGGAGCCTTCCAGAGGACTTTGCATGGCTCCAGCTTCACCACTTGGGGGTTTTCCCTCAGGAGCAATCCCCAGTCCGTCCCTTGACAGTTGGACGCACTGGGGTGGAGGAGTCTGTCAGGTCTTCCCCTGGTCAGGATACTCCTGCACAACCTCTTAGCTCTGACAGAGGACCTCCCTGGTGTGGCCAGGCTGTCCCCTCTCTGGTCACTCTGCCACCTTCTCCCTCCTTTCCGGAGCTTCTTGGCCCTGGAGGCCCTCTTAATTGACAGTAGTTCAAAGCTGCGGTGACTGCATTCCCTTGTTATCTTAGGGCCATCACTGAGGTCATCTTCAAGCCTCAAACTTCTGCTCTGCCCAGCTCTGGATCGGACTCCTCCTCGCTTCTGCTTCCTCCGTGGAGGAAGAGGATTCCTCACGCCACATGTCTGCACTTGGAGACCTTGCGTCTTACCAACGTTTCCTAGCGAAGATGATGAAGGAGCTCCGTTTAACCCACTTCACTGGACGGAATCCCGATCATGTGACACTGTCATTCTTGTGTGAATAGAGTCCTAACAGGTTGGTCATTCCTCCCTGGCCAAGGCCATTGAGGGAGACATCGTACGCCATCTGGCAGTGTCCCACTGCCCCTTCTCTCCTGCTCCTAGGGACTACATGCGTAGGTACTGTACATCAACAGGGTCTCCAGGTGCCATGCCACAGCCTTCTTCAGGACTGGGGTTCCTGGATATCCCTTCTGGGTGCCGTTGTCTTTCTCATGACCACCCCTGATGCAGACTCAGCTGAGTTCCACCATTGGGGGAGGAGAGTGTTTGCTTCTGCATGCCTCTTTTTTTTTTGTGGGTTCTAGCTCATCAGGCACACTAGGTGTCCTGTGCTAGGCACATCTGGACTCTGCTGGGACAGGTCCTCGCAGCATTGCCTGACAGTAAGGAAACCAGGCAAGTCATTCAACTATCTGTGGAAGGCCTGGAGCTGGCAAGACACCTCTCTAGGGAAGTCTACGATGCCAATGAGGTGGCTTCCAGGCTGGTAGGGTTCTCAGTCTGCATTAGACGGATTGCGTGGCTTTGCCTATCCAGGTTGTCACCCATGGCCTGGTGTAGGGTGGTATCCTCATCTTTCCGGGTGCCTATTTCTTTTCTCACAGGGCACAGCAGGTTCTTCAGGGGCACAATCCCTCTCCCAGGTCTGGGGAGCATTTGCTGACCCTGTCAAGTCTGCAGGCCTTTCCAGGCCTCTAACTGGCCCCCCCCTCCGGTGGTTATCCCCCACAGAAGGCTGGGGAAAGATTTTTCCCTCAGGGTCTGCCATCTTGGTACTCGGACCCATCAGTAATGAATGGTGAAGATTAATTTGGGAAGATATGGAGTACATACTTACCATAATTGTTTATCTTCCCAAATATCTTCACTATTTATTCATACCCACCCTCCCTGTACTAAGACACTGGGCAGTGCTGCCCTTTCCCTTCCCCCACCCAGGGGGTTGAGAGTCAGGGAAAGGGGCGGCTTACCTGGCAAACCCTGAATCCTTGGTGGTACATCATGCTGGCCTCCTCTGGGTCCTGGGGTCTACTGTGCTGGCTCCCCCTTGGAATCTACCTCCGACTTCAGCCCTGCCCTCTCTGGGATCAAACCTTCTTTCCTCTTAGCTTGGCTGAGCTACCCTGCTTAGGGGTCAAACAGAGATTGTCACTCTCAAACGTCCCCTCATTTCCAGGAATGAAAATGGTCCTTGTTGGGTGTGGGGTTGTTTTTCATTTTTTATTGACACCTCTGGTTGACCCTAGCCTGAAAAGGCTGCAAAGGGCCACATATGTGCCTTAAAAAATTTTGCTCAGAGAGGAAGAAGGTAAGAATGAATGGAAGTCTAGAAGGTAAGACATATGTTACGAAACAAACAGAATTTGGTACAAGGGGAAGGGAGTTCTCCCTTTTCAGGAATTCTCCTGCGAACCCTCCTTTAAAACCTAGAAAGAAAGAGTGGCCTTCTAGGCCTCTGTCTACTCCCTCCTACTTGTGTTCTCCCCCCTGCTTTCTCTCTCCTCTTCTCTTCTCCTCCTTACTTGGACCTGTGTTTGGACCTCCATCTTCTTGGATCTCCAATTTTAAGACCGCTCTCCCTGATCCAGAGTTAGGAAAGCCCTAGGTTCCTTCTCATCTTGAGCAGGAGAGAGACATAGCCTTGGGAGGGAATCTGTCATTTTCTTTTTCCATCTGTCTTCCTTCTTCCTCTTCTATCATTTGGTTGTTTTCTATTCTGACTTTGGGCTGCCCAGTGTTCTGGTCACCCCGTCCCTTTAGTTGCCTTTCTCGACTGAAAATCCCTTTTCAGACGGCTTTTTATTTATTTAACCCCCCCCCCCCATCATTTGGCCACCCTGGCCCTCTTCTAACCCTATCCTTCCCTTTCTTCCTTGCCTGGTGGACCAAATTGAGTGTCGGGAGGGGTCATCGTTGGTTACTGACCAACCTGCAAGCTCCACATAGAATGCTGGCCTTGTGGGTGGCGCCATCCTGATGTTGACTTCTCCAGCTCAGGAAATTTAAAGAGGCAGCACTCTCTTTTTTCTTTCCGTGCAGGGTCCTGCCTTCCGGTAGGACCCATCAGTAATGAATGGTGAAGATATTTGGGAAGATCAATAATTACGGTAAGTGCATAAATTCCTTTATTTGTATTAGCTCACTATAGGACCCATTAGAAGAAATATCAGTGCGACCATGAGTAATTTCTTTCTTGTTTACTCCTCTATTATTGGAAAAAGTAATTGGGTTTTTAATACTCATTTATTGGTATTTAAAACTTGTAATTTTAATGACAGCTGTTGTTTGTTCAGTGTCATTTAAACATTTTGTAATCTAAAATTTTATATTGGCTGTAACTGGAATATTTTTTCAAATTAGGTTTCGAATTTCAGCCCCCCTTCAGAGAGAGAGAGAGAGGGAATCTTTGAACAAAGGTTCTAAGTTCTGGGGCACCATGCACCTCATGAAGATGATGCACAAGTTTGATTGGCTGTTCTTATCTATTAGAAGAAAATCTCTTACATCAGTGACTTTTCCTTATGGCTTGAGGAGCTGGAACTCAAACCCATCCAGTTAGATGCAAACTATAACCCTATGCCCACCCACATCCATTGCACATGATTCACTACAGCATTCTTTTCCATCACAGAAATCAGTTTCAGCTGGATACATGTTTCTCAGCTTTCCATCAGTATTTAGTACTGCTCCATTGTTGTATACATTTGTGTTAAGTCTTGACTCAGTTCCAATACAGCTACTACTAAAATTGAAAGTGAAGGCATATGCTCTTTATCTGCATCCATAGCCAGTGCTCTCAATGTTCTTAAGCAAGGCATAGACAAGAATCTTAAAAGGTTCTGACATTATTCAGAAAACTCTGAAAAATATAAGATTTAAACACAGTTCAGTTCATGTTTCATATATTCTCTGTTCTTCTTTCCCCCTTTTTCTTTATTACTGAGGGCAGTTGCATGAATACAACATTGCGGTCCATGGACTTTATCTGCTCTGGCTGCTTGTCTACACCTGACATCAGAATCCTATTTATGGGCATCATAAATCTTCTTCAGGGATATCTCTGTGATCAGGTCACACCTAAGCAACTTCACCATTAGGCATCAAGATACCACAAAAGCTTTTTCTGCAGCAGTCCATTAGAGGCTGCCCATGTCGACGTCCGGCTCCAATGTCACACACTCTACATAAGCGTGGGTGGTCCTGCTCCCTCCTCAGTTCTTTCCTGCCATTGACCACTTGTGCACGGATTCTGCGGAAGCTTTGTTGCTCAGTTTGCCCACCTTTTTCTTTTTTTTTAACATATCTTTGTTCTTTTACTTACCGTTGAATCACTTTAATATAAAGTGATTCCTTTATCCTTCATGTGTCGAGAGTGACTCCTTTGTCAGCTCTTTTCCATTGCTGTCGCTACAGAAAGATCTCCGCCACTGACAAATACCAGTTCTGTGTCTGCTGTCTTGGGCCTAGCCATAACGTCCTTGCTTGTGAGTCCTGCCAGAAGTGCAACCTCGCCACCCGGTGCCAGCACAAGAAAGCCCTGCAGAAGTTCCTCATGGAGCAACAGACAGCCAGCGGAGAGCAAGGGTCTTCCACAGTCCCTCCCACCCAGTCACTGACATCTTCCTTGGGCTCATAAGGCCACCTAGCCCAGGACAAATCCTCAGGTAAACATTCTTGGTAGGACAAGGATCAGCCTAAAGACTGCTCCCCCCCCGTCAGCGATCCTGGTTCCCACTGGATTTCTTTTCTTCCTCTCCTTGGATCACCCCATTGACTGACTGCTTTGGCGTCGGCACTTGCCCCATGCAGGCCTCTGCTACTATCAGGTCCCCTATGGTGAATTTGTCTACCAGCCATCATAGGGCTGTGGAGGGTCCACTGGCCTCTGGATCATCAGCCCTATGCCCCACTGTTGAGACCTCTTGAGCCTTAAGGTCCACTGGCACAGGGCCTATCCATACCACTTTAGTTAGCAGTTCATCATCAGACCAAGGTCTCATGCCCCCTCTGTCATCGCCTGTGTCGATGATGATTCCTTTTCTTGCTGGCGACCTTAATACTTTACTTACCTCTATTACCATGTCTCTCTTTCAACAGCTAGTTTCACGGCCTGGGCTGTCATTGCCCACGCTGTCGACGGCTGTTTTGTTGTCAATGCCTGTTCGACCTATGCACTCTGCACCCTCAAGAGAGCCGCCAGTATGGCATTCATCAGTCCCTGCTTCAGAGCGGGCTGACGTCGAAGAAGAGTACCGTCCTGATCTCGTCCTCCCTGAGAAAGAGGAGGATGAGGAAGGCGTTAATGTAGAATCCTCTGACAGATCCACTGTCTCCTCTGGGAGTGAGGATTGTGTAAGGTACACTCCTAGGTCCCCTCCAGTGGACCCTTCTCTTTTCGACATCATGGAGCAGCTCTCCTCCACCATGGGTTTCCAAACTGAGGAGAAGGATGAAACCAGAAAGAATCTGGTGAACTCCCTGGAGTTTCCTGAGTCTCCACCAAAGGTTATTCCTCCCCTGTTGCCAGCCTTAGATGATGTAGCTACAGCAGCCTGACACTGACCCAGTATGGTACCAGCCATGCCCAGGAAGGCCAACAAGCTCTATCAGGTGCCTCAGGGGTTGTCCTCCTATACGGCCCAGCCTGAGATGGACTCTGTGGTCATCAAACCTGCTCATACCAGAACTAAGGCCCCATAAGCACCTTAGTTCCCTGGCCCCTGCCACGAGTCCGGGAGATTGTCCTCAAGGGCAAGAGGACTTTTGCCTTGGCCACTGTAGGCCTTAGGATTGCCATTTATTTGGCTAATCTTATTAAGTACTAGAACACCCTTTGGAGGAAGGGCAAAGTGGCTGCTCAGGCTTTCCCTGAGTGTTCCCACAAACAGGAGCTTCTTAAGGTGGTCCAGGCCTTGGAAGATGTTAGTAAGCATCTCTTGAGAGCCACCTATGGTATGGCTGATGCTATAGCCAGAGCTGCAGCCTCTGGCATTTGCCTCTGAAGACACTCCTGGCTGAGGGTCTCTGGTTTAGCAAATGGTGTCCAGCAAAAGATGTTGAATTCTCCTTTTGTGGTTCACAAACTTTTTGGTCCACACATGCAGGATATTATCAATGAACTCAAGGCTTCTGGCAGGGCAGTTTGGTCTGGCCACTCCTTGTACCATACCCAGCCCAGTAGTAGGCCAAGGTCCTCCTTTCATAAGGTCTCTCACAAGTCCGGTCCCAGAGCCAAGCATCAGGGTAAGTACAGAACCAACTACACCTTTCCTGCCCCCTCTTCCTCCTCTGGTCACTCTGCCAAGCAATCCAGGTGTGGAGTTGCCTCCACCTGACTCCTTGTGAGACCCCCCTCCTCCTTCTCCAAGCCAGGAGGTGGTGGTCAGAGGTCAAGTCTCCCTTCATCTGTCTCAGTGGAGAACCATAACATCAGCTGCTTGGATCCTGCAGATAATCAAACAAGGCCATGCTCTAGAGCTTCTAGAGCAGCCTCCAGTTGTTTCTCCTGTCCCCATGCTTTAACCTCCAGATCCCACAGAGGTGCTCTGGGAGGAGGTCCTGTCCTTGCTGCAGAAACAGGCCACAGAAGCAGTGCCCAGGCACCGAAGGAATAAGGGGTTTACTCCAGGTTTTCCTGGTTCCCAAGAGAATGGGGACTTACAACCCATTCTAGACCTCAGAGTCCAACCTGTTTATCCAGTATAAAAAGGTCTGGATGGTCACTTTGCAGGCCTTTTTCCTCTGCTCAAGCAGGACGATTGCCTATGCTTCCTTGATATGCAAGATACCTACCTGCATATCTTGGTTTGTCCCCCTCACAGACTATACCTACAGTTCCTGTTCCAGGGGGAGCATTACCAGTTAAGGGTATTGCCCTTTGACTTATCCTCTGTGTCACGGGTAGCAGTAGTAACAGCTGCTGCAGCAGTCCTTTGACGTGAAGGCCTTTATGTGTTCCCATATCTGGATGACTGGTTACTGAAAGCTCAGTCCAGGAAGCTCCTATTGTTGACCCTAGAATGCACCCTGCAGCTATTCCAGTCCTTGGGCATCACTGTCAATCGCCCCAAGTCTGGCTGACCCCCTTCTCAGTGTTGCAGTACATGGGGTAGTCTTGGACTCTTCTCAGGGCAAGGCCTTCCTTCTTAAAGACAGGGTGGATTGCCTTGTTGCCCAGTCCCAGGAGGTGGCTCAGAGATGGAATGCCCCAACCAGAACATTTCTCCAGCTACTAGGCCTCATGGTTGCAGCCATTGTTACGGTCCCTCTGGCCAGGTTGCACATGAGGATTCCACAGTGGATCCTCAGGGTTTAGTGGGATCAGCGCTCAGATGATCTAGATCAGCTGGTCCTTGTCTCCTCATCAGCACACAAAGTGCTTCACTGGTGGATGGACCTGGCCAATCTCTTAAAGGGGGTTTCCTTTCTTCTCCTCACCAAATCCTCACCATGAATGCTTCGGGTCTGGGTTGGGGAGCCCATCTATGTCCTTATCAGACCCAGGGTCTTTGGTCACACTGGAAGACTCACCACCACATAAACATCCCAGAAATGAGGACAATTCTGTAGACCCTCCAGGCCTTCCAGAACCATCTCTCCCTGAGCCCCCTGTTGGTGCAATTGTGACAATCTCAGTGTCGTCTATTACATCAACAGGCGGTGGGGGGACCCATTCGTAACCTCTGTGCCAGGAAGCAATGAGGGTCTGGTACTTCATGTTAAATCACTGTCTAGAACTGTCAACTGTCCATGTGCCAGGTGCCTAAAATGCCTTGGTGGACAGCCTCAGCAGGTCACAGTCCAAAGTGCATGAATGGGAGCTGCTGACCTCTGTTGCAGAAGATCTGTTCAACAGGTGGGGCCATCCAGAGTTGGACCTTTTTGCATTCCCACTCAATGCAAAACAGCCATGTTTCTGCTCATTAGATCCAGGGCCTGGAGTTTTCTGGCGAGACATGTTGTGCCTGTCCTGGAAAGGGAGGTTTCTTTATGCATTCCCTCCCCTCCCTTCCCTCTGATTCAGAGGGTTCTTACCAAGCTACAGATGGAGGGGGCCACCCTAATTCTGGTGGTCCTATTTTGGCCTTGCAGATATGGTTTCCATTACTGCAACAGTTGGCTGTGGAACCTCCAGTTCCCCTTCCCCCTCTGCCGGGACCTGCTGACCCAGGCCCAGGGGACCCTGGTACATCCAGACCTCGAGTCCCTCCATTTGCATGCATGGCTCCTGAGGACATGGCCATTGCTTGGTATAGTTTCTCAGAATGTGGCTGACATATTGGTGGTTGCTAGAGAAACTTCCACCAGTGCCACTTACTCTATGAAATGGAAGCGGTTTGCTATCTGGGCTGCTTCTCATAGCCTGGACCCTTTCACAGGATTCAAATACTCCTCCCTTAAAGTGCATCTGTCCTCCATATCTGCCTTTTGTGTACCCATTGAGGGATGAACGGTGGCACAGCTGGATGTGGCCCATACTTTTCTCAGAGGTATTCTCTACTTGAAGCCTCCTATCTGTAACCCAGTTCTGGCTTGGGACCTGAATTTTGTTTTTGAGAAGCTGCTCCTGCCTCCTCTTTAGCTAGAAGCATCTTGCAAGCTACATTTTCTGTTGTGGAAAGTGTTATTTTTAGTTGCCATTACTTCTGCTCGAAGAATTTTGGAACTACAGGCTCTCATGTGTTGGCAACGTTATTTGATTTTTCACAAAGACAAGGTCTCTTTATATACTAACCCTAAGTTTCTTCCTAAGGTGGTGTATTTTACCCTAAATCAATTCGTCCACCTGCCATTTATTATCCTAAGCATGCCAATCAAGTGGAAGGATATTTCATGATATTGGCAAAGCAATTTAAGTGAGTCAGTTTAGGCGACGTCAAAATAGCGAGTGCAAAATGGCCTATGTGCTCTTAATAACACATAGTACAGCGGTATTGTGTCTGTAATGTTGTAATATTGTTGCAGCATATAGGGCTTTATTCATTGGGCCAGTCCCAAGCTGGCTGGTGTAGTGGTTATAGTCACTACCTCTGTGTCTGGTGGACACAGGTTTGGGACTGGCTGTAAGGTGTGGTGTGTGTGTGTGTTTATATATATTTTTTTTTTTTTTTTGGGGGGGGTGCTGAAGTCCCATTCCCCTATCCTCCCAACTGTGTTCTCCCCAGCTGAGCGTTGTCCCCCTGTGATGCAGCCCCCCCCGAGTTTCCCCTCTCCTCCATTATCAGACCCCCGCAGAGATGATTATAATAAAAACAGGGGATGTGGGGGGCATAGCTCCCCATAAAATGTAAGTTTACATCACCCCAACAGAGGATGTAAGCACCAGTCGCCGATTGTGGTAGGCGACGTAGTGCTCATCACCCCTTGTGCCGTTTGGCGATATGTACTCACTCTTCTTCGGCGATTGTTTTGATGCGCTATTACCACATGGAACCATTGACAGCATTGCTCCATACTTTGGACGTGCATAGAATTTTGTGTTACTATACGCACTGTATGAGGGACTGCAGGAAGTCCTCTCAGTTTGTTTCTTTTGCCCTTGGCAGAGAGGGCACTCCAGGTTTGAAACAGTGCTTGTCCAGATGGTTGGCCAACTTTATTATTTTTTGTTACAGGAAGTATTTCCTGGGGTTGTTAAGGGCCATTCCACCAAGGGCATGGCCACTTCAGTTGCCTGTTTCAGGGGCGTGTCTACAGCCGAGATTTCTGGTCCTGCCACTTGGAGTACTGTCCATACAATCATCAAGCACTACAGTCTGGACATTGTATCCAGAAGAAGGGCAGGTTTTGGTCTTACTGTACTTTAGGGCCTTCATTCTTCGGCCTCTGGCCTCCTGCCACCCAGACTGTCTTTGTTCTCAGCACTGCTTGGGACTCCTTCCTTAGGTGTCACCTCATGATAGCGATAACCTCAAAGAAGATAGAACAGTTACATAAGAACTTACCATAACAGTAGATCTTTGAGGGAATCTCTGTCATCAGGTCATGCCGTCCCTCCATCCATCTCCCTTTCTCTCTCTCTCTCTCTCTCTCTCTCTCTCTTTCTCCTTGGTTCCCTGGTGGGACTCCTGTCTCTCATGACTTCTGGCTAGGGAAAGAACTGAGGAAGGAGTGGGGCTGCCCTACTTATGTAGGGCATGTGACATCAGAGCCTGACATTGTCATGGGCGGCCCCTAATGGACTGCTGCAGAAAAAGGTTCTGTGGGGTCCTGATGCCTGACTGCCAAGTTCCTTAGGTGTGACCTGATGACAGAGATTCCCTCGAAGATCTGCTGTTACGGCAAGTTTTTGCGTAACTGTTCTTTCGCTCTGCATCAACAGATCATGATGTAATAAAAAGAAATGTGTTGAGAGATGGGAAGGATATGCAGTGCACCCTGTGATATCACATCCCCCTTCTCCCTCCCCATTGTTACTCCTCCCAACCTGTGGGTCCCTCCCTTCCTTTTTTACTCCCTTATCTTGAGGTGGATAGTAGCATTGTATTTTTATCTCCTCCCCTGTATGTAGATTTCCTTTTTGATTTCCTACAAATTTCTATCATGAATCGTATGCCTATTTGTATAATGATCATCATTTGATCATCCACAGATCGTCAAAAACTATCATACTGATTTGAGCTTACAAAAATAATCAATAATCATCAGCTGGTAATTTAAAAGGTACATGTTAATCATGGTCTAGATGATCTTAGATCATGTGTTCCCTTGATGATCACATGGTAACATTTGATGATTAACAATGATCAGTCATGTCTGACCTTCAAAAATCGTATGATTTCTTGACTCACCTGGGTTGATAGGTTGTTTTACTGAAAACTGCTTAGTTTTAAATTATTCACAAAATAAAATCCCATTGTCTTGCTTGCTCAAAATGTTTTGCATCATTCTAGTCAAAAGGTGTTTTTTTGCATTAACATCAAGATGTGTTTTTCTGACTCAAACTGTTAAAGGGAAACAATGGAAAAGACAAAGCTTTCCTCAGACACTGCAGAAACTCTCAATTAGTGCTGTCAGACAGTAACAACTTTATTTAATGATTTAGAACAGCTACCCACAACTTCCACTTCCTGTTGCTGGCAGCATCCATTTCATGAGCAGCAGTGAGCTTCCTGAGCTCACTGTATGCTAATATGCCTGTTTGACCTCAGCTATTGTTTGGCAGGACATATTAGCATAAAGTGAGCTCAGGAAGCTCTCTGCTACTCATGAAATGGTGGCTCCCAGCAATAGAAAGTGAAAGTTTAAGGCCACTGTTTAAATCACTAAAAAAATCAATTAGAGTTATTTGTTACAAAATGTTACCATCTGAAAGCACTAATCAGGCATTTTTGTAGTGCCTGAGTAAAGCTGTGCCTTTTCCACTGTTTCCCTTTAACTGGAGCCATTTTTATGACTCTGAAAATGGCTCGTGTCACACTTCTGAGCCCCTTACCTGACACAGCTGTGTATAGCAAATGACTGATCGTGGTGTCCAACATCCACACTGATGTCCTCCTCTCCAGCCTTTTCTTTTCCCCCACACTTGGCCATTTTGACCCCAGGTTTTCCGTTTGGCCAAGTCCCCACCCCACCTCATGACCATATAAGTGGCACCTTGTAAACCTGACCAAAAATGTTGAAACTGAAAAGCTGAGCACTCACCAACCTGATAAATTCAAGGGCACAGGCCTTAGAAAAATGGAGAACTTTATTTAGAGGCCTAAAATAGAGACATCAAATCACCTAGACGATTTGATGTCTCTATTTTAAGCCTTTAAAGTTCTCCATTTCTCTGAGATCTGTGCCCTTGAATTTATGAGGTTGGTGAGTGCTCAACTTTTCAGTTTCAGTATTTGGTTTTTTAGTCTTGAAGCACCACTGTTCCTTTGTGCATACTCCAGTCTGTTGGTCTGACCAAAAATGTGTTTGGGGTCAGAATGACCAACAGTGGAGGAGTCACGTGATGCAGGGTGTCTGGTAGCTGCTTTTCTCCTGAGCTCCCGCCCACCACCCCAATTAATCGTTATTTTACCTGATTTACAGCGTCTTTGCAGGGAATCTTTTAACATTTAAAGTGCCTCTACTTGTTGAGATCACTTTCGGGCCAAATTAACTGCAGTGGGACCAGTCAAACGACGAGAGAGACGATGGAGTCGGAGATGAAACCAGCCGGAGTTAAACACACTCCACCACGACTCCAGAGAAAAACGCCGAGAGGCCAGAACACCAATTCAGGACAGACCTCAAAGCAGGCGCCACCCGCTCCTCAAAGCAATTTACTTACTGAGGATCACTTTCTTCAGGAACTGCTTCCCTTCGAGAAACACTTCAAAGAGATTTCCAGCGAGATTAAAACAATAAGGAACGACTTTGCTGCTCTTTCACGGAGGGTGGCGACATGAGGCAAGAGCATCCTCTCTGAAAGCTGAGGGGTAGAGTTGACCCAGAAATAGTTAAGTTGAGACAGCAAGTGCAAAAACTTCAGCTGAAGACAGAAGACCTAGAGGGCAGAAGTAGAAGGAACAATATCTTGATTCTTGGCCTGCCTGAGTTGGAGGAAGGGGGTGACACCATACGCTTTGTGCAGCAACTACTTAATAAGATCATAGGCCCTTCTCCGCTTCAGCAACAATACCACATTGAAAGGGCTCATCGCTCTTTGAAGCCTAGACCTCCGCCTGATGCCCCCTCCGGCCGATCATTATTAAGTTCCTCAGTTTTATTGAGAAGCAACATGTGCTGGCCAAAGTAAAGGAGTTGGAGTCAATTCAGTGAGATAAAAGGAAAATCCGAATTACCCAGGACCTCCCGTATGAAATTCACCAAAAAAGATCAGCTTTCCATCCTATTGTAAGGAGACTGATTGCAGCTGGTATTAAGTTCTGGATGAACTATCCTGTAAAGTTAAAAGTATCCCTAGATGGAGCCTGGCGTGTTTACGGCAACCCGGATCAAGCACTATCTGATCTCACTACGAAGCTTCTGAATCTGTTCAAAGAAGTCTGAATTTTTCTAGCTACCTAACTCTGTGGAAAACAGTTGTTTTGCCTTTAAATTGTTTGTTGGTGTTGTGCTCGAATAGGATATCTCTTAGTTTCTATAAGGAGCAGGGCTTACCTGAAGATTTCCTCTGGGATCGATGTTTGGGCATAGTGGCGATGGGAGAGGAGGTAGTAGGCCTCGAGGCCTAAGAGGCCTGCTTAAATTCGAGGAGTCTTGAGTCCACACCGTCATTTGGGGAAGGAGGAACCTAGTAGGGAGGGGTGGTTCCTGGAGGAAGCGTTTGGAGGTCGGACCGTTTTGGTCCGTCCGTCCGTCTTCATGAAACTTCCTGGTCAGGTGACTTTACCAGGAGCGTAAGGGAGTCGCGGCAGGTCCCAATTTTGAGTCAGCAGTTAATGGAGGAATCCTGGGGTTCTTTTCTTTTCTTTGGGCTGCTGAGTACTCTAGATGTCGGGCGCATACACCCATATGCGACGGGTCTAGGAATCGAGAGGTAAGGTACGTTAATGAAACTACCTTAGACTGGTAATTGGGTTGGGCTCAGTGTCACCAGGAATGTAGTAGAGGCTGAAATGCTGTAGCGCATTTTCAGTAATGGGGGGGGCTCGGGATGGGAGTTAGGCACTAGGGGATTCTGTCTCGCGGCCTAATTGGGAAGTTTGGGGTACCTAGGACCAAGGTAGGTAGGATAGCTAATCTACATCCTCGTAGTGTTAGGAGTAAGTTAGGAGAGTTATCTTGGTCCAGACGTGGTTTCGGGCCTAAAAGGTTTCGATACTGGCCAAGGTACCCTTGGGGGGGGTTGTTGGTCTCATGCTGCAGTTTGATGTTTCTTGGGACTGGGATAACTTTGGGAACCATTGTACATAGTTTGGGGAGATATTGGGAGGGGGGTTCGGGTAACGTCAAAGGGGGGTTGGGGAAGGGCCACGAATTCTAATGTTCATGTTGTTTACCCCCAATCATCTTTATTTCCGGATTCAAGTGTTAGATATGGTGCTTTATTTATGTGGTTAGATTTTCTCATAGGTTATGTACGGGGGGTTCTCAGGGGTGGACATAGGTGGGGTGGGAGGAAGGTGCCACCATGCTGGGGTTTGGTTTATGATGCCATGGCTGAATACTGTTTGTATTACTTCTGTGTATTACTGTTAAATGGCTTTAGGGCATATTAAATGTGCTTCCTGGAATGTCAGGGGTATTAGAGAGATATCCAAAAAAAGACAGATCTTACTAAATTGCTCACTTATAGGAGTGGACATTTTATTTCTACAAGAAACCCACATCTTAGTTTCTTAAGTTAAGTTGTTAAAATGTCAAGGTTTTCCCAGGTTTTACTGCTGAGGGTCTAAAACAGCAGGGGTGTGGCTATCATGATAAGACGCAATGTATCATTTGTTCTAGATGTATTAAGGACCCGGAGAGCAGATTTGTAATAGCTAAAGGGTTGTAACAACCAGGAGATGGTTTTGGGAGCTGTATACTGTCCAGTTGGAGAGATCTAATTTTCTTATGCAGTTAGCAGCTAGATTATGTAATTTCTGCCAACTGTATTCATCTTAGGAGGGGATTGGAATACCGCCCCTTCGCAGGTTCTAGATAGAACTTACAGGCCCATAAGGCCCTCCACACCTGCCCAACTGGCCCTCCATGACTTTTGTAACCAGCTAGGTTTGAGTGACCCTTGGAGAACTTTGAATCCCTCCAGCCGCAGTTACACATACTACTCGCCAATACATAAGTCTTGGTCTAGATTAGATTATCTCTTGGTGAGCACTGTGCTCTTGGTTAACATTTCCCTTACTGGTATAGAACAGATCGTCATCTCGGACCATGCTATGGTATGGATAAAATTATCTCCCAACCCCCCCGGACAGAGGGATACCTCCTGGAAACTCAATACGCAGCTTCTAAAAGATGAACGTAATATCGCTCATGTCAAATCTATGATCTCGATCTTTCTTGAAATCAACCAAGGCTCAGTTCCCAGGGAGGATTTAGTTTGGTGCGCGTTAAAATGTTTCCTCAGAGGAGAGTTTATAAAGATAGCTACCAAAAGGAAAAGGCTGAGAGAGGAGAAAATTAACTTCTTGGCTAACAGGATTAAATTGGCGGAAGGGGCCCTCTCCTCCTCTAACTCTCAGGTAGATTTAGAAAATTTATGCAAGCTTAGGAACGAATATGAAGACCTGATTAAAGAAAAAACGGAATACGCTATTTTAAAGTCTAAAACGCGATACCTCGACCAAGGGGAGAAGCCCGGTAGGTTGCTAGCACTCAGGTTAAGAGAGGTGGAAAGTTTGAGGTTAATCCCAGACTTAAGGGCGAGTGATGGTTCAATTAAAACCATACCTAGGGAGATAGCGAAGGTCTTTGAAGATTTTTATAGAGACCTATATAGTAGTAAGACTTCCTCAACATCTGTGTCAGATATAGAAGCCTTTCTGGAAGGTTTACATCTTCCAAAACTGCATCCGCATCAAGGGGATCTACTTTCCTCTCCCATCACTCTGAATGAGATTGAGGAAGTTATTAAAAACTTACCCATGGATAAATCCCCTGGGCCTGATGGCCTTCCCCCAAACTTTTATAAAACATTTCGTAAGGAGATTGCTCCTGCCCTCCTTAAACTGTTTAACTATATTCTTTTATCGGAAACATTGGATCCCTCTTTGCTGGAGGCTACCATAATTTTAATCCCTAAAATGGATAAACCTAATCTGGACCCAGCCAGTTATAGGCCAATTTCATTACTTAACTATGATATTAAAATCCTAACTAAAATTCTTTCCTTAAGGATCAAACAGGTCTAGGCAGATTTTATTGAGCCATGAACAAGTAGGCTTTGTTCAGGAGGTCAGCTATGGACCATATCGCACATTGCCCACATTTTCTGTGCAGCCTGGAGTCCCAGCTGCCCATGGCTTTAGTTGCCCTAGAGCGGAGAAGGCCTTTGATCGGGTTAGTTGGGAGTTCCTGTGGTCTACTCTAAATAGAATGGGCTTCCCAGGTAAGTTTATTAGTTGGATAAAGGCGGTATATAGGCTCCCTCGTGAAGGTCTATTGCAATGGAGTGTTCTCGTCTCGCTTTTTCTGTATTCTGGTACCCGTCAAGGGTGTCCATTATCCCTATCTATTTAACTTATATCTGAGCCCCTTTGCTTCAAATCAAAAACTCACCTAAGATTTGGTTGTGTAATCACTCAACGGGCCTGACCCTGTCAGTCTTTGCAGGCGACATTCTCTTACACCTTTCTAATCCTGAAACTTCTTTGGTGGAGGTTCTACGAATAGTTAGCCTTTTTGGTAAGGCAGCCAATTACAGGCTGAACCTATCCAAATCGGTGATATTCCCACTCAATTCTTTCCAACTCCAGCACAGTGTTTCCCAGTTTGGTATGAAATGGGCCCAGAACTATTTCAAATATCTAGGCATTTATCTGGCCCGGGATGAAGAAATGATTAGGAAGCTCAACCTGGATGACTTGTTGGACAGAATTCAAAAAGACCTTAATAGGTGGGATAACCTTCCCCTTGCTATAGGAGGGCGTATCAATATCATTAAAATGAACATACTGCCACGCATCTTCTACCCCTTGAACCTTCTTAACATCTGGCTTCCTAAATCCTACTTTCAGAAGATTCACTCAATAATAACCAAATTAATTTGGGGCGAAACAACCTAGACGAGCTTTCATGAAGCTTTGTTTACCCAAGGACAAGGGAGGCCTCCGACTGCCTAATTTTGAGCTATATTATTTGGCCAGTCACTTAGCTAAACTGGGTAGGTGGATCAGCCCTCCGGATGGGGGCTATATGCCCTCATGGTTAGAGCTGGAACTTAAACTAATGGAAGAACATAACATCTCTCCACATCATATTTTTTATTACAGTCCCTCCTCCCTGCCGGAGGCCCTCCGGGACTCAGTGATAGGGGTGTCTGTTAAAATTTTAACCCAATATTGGAATTGTTCTAAAATCTCAGTTACCAAGGATTTAGCCCAACTGATAGTCCTCAACCCGAATATTAGAATAGGTGGGCACATGCTACCGTTAACCTGGCTCCCACAAATTCGAGACTGTTTAGTGGAGGATCTTTATATTCATGGATCTCTAGGCTCCTCTGATGACATACTTGCAAAATGGAATTTACCGCCCCAAAATATCTTCAAGATTTACCAATTAAGACATTTAGTAGGTAAAAACTTTGGGTTGGTGAAATCATCCTCTCAAGTTAGGCCTTTCTTGGAGCAACTTAAGGCCTGGGCTAATAATTCCCACTGTATAGCTAGACTATACAACTATCTGCTAACTATGAAGTTCCCTGATCCCCTAGCTGGTTCCAAAATATGGGCCCCTCTCATCTCAGATCCTTCCCTTTCTTGGACGTAAATCTGGAGGGATGTGTACAGATTTCTCACTCTAGATAGGAGTAGACTTACTCAATTTTATATTTTAAATAATATGTACTACACACCATCGAAATTGATCAAATTTGGTAGATCAGTATCTGACAAATGCACTAGATGTGGCATAGAAGTGGGGAATCTATTGCACATATTCTGGTCATGCGTCAAAGTTGCCCCATTATGGCATACAATTCGTAACAGCTTAGACCCGATCCTGGGTCTGGAAGATTTATTTACAGCTGAAATTTGTGTATTGGGTCTGTACTCGAAATATTGAATGTAAAGAAAGGAAATTTCACATGGCCATAATCTCGATGGCAGTTAAAAGATTAGTGCTTAGACACTGGCTAGACCAAGTAGCCCTTTCCTATAATGAATGGTTGGAAGAACTCTCCTTGTGTTTTAAGATGGAAAGATTAATAGCCAGCTCTAGGCATGCCATGTCAACTTTCCAGAAAAAGTGGGCAAGTTATGTACGCGTTATATCTCCGCTGAGCTTCTTATCTGGGATCCCCTGTCGAATCCAGTTGGAGATGCCCTTGGGTGATCAAGTTTTCTTCAATGGATATATTCCATGGCATAACTCTATAGCTCTCCAGGTTTCACCTGGGGTTGGAAGTGGCACCTTCCTGGGGGAGGTTGGGGGATTCTGGCACCTGTTCTTATCAATTTCTGTTGACAGATGTGGTTTAGTTTCGTATGGCTATAGCATCTGCATCATGTATTTGGTGTTTCCTTTTATGTAAAACTAATAAAGCTTTGAATTTCAAAAAAAAAAAAAAAAGAATGACCAACAGTGTCCAAGTTATAAGCAAATAAAAATACAGGGGGAAAAAACCTAAGTCGAGGTGAATGCACAGTGGATTTAGATTATTGTCCAGTTACTGTATATTCTTTTTGCTCATAACTTTGCAATTTATGCTTATTTGGCCCATTGTTTTTGGGGTGAGCAAGTTGCCAGACCTTCTCATGACCACATAAGTGGCATCTTGTACTGTAAATCTGACTCCCAAAACACATTTCACATCATATTTTCCAGGTGTAACTTACAGTATATGGTCATGAGGTGGGACGGTAACTTGACTACGTTGAA
The DNA here is from genome assembly GCA_016271365.2 of Neoceratodus forsteri. Classification (NCBI taxonomy): domain Eukaryota; kingdom Metazoa; phylum Chordata; order Ceratodontiformes; family Ceratodontidae; genus Neoceratodus; species Neoceratodus forsteri. The sequence continues at coordinate 571,597,604 of CM057453.1, forward strand.
CGTTTGGGCTACAGATGGCCCGAAATGGCCAGGTATGTGGATAAGGCAACATTAAAAAACAAAAGTCTAGATACATATGACAGCAACCAAAATAGGGGTGGAGTTGTGGAACTACCTCAGGCTGCCTGTGGTCTGGTGTACTGTGTGTCACTATGATGCTGCCTTGTAAGTGGCCCATAGGGTCTTTTATGAAGCCGGCTACAGATCGGTTGCAGTGCATGTCATCATGCAGCTGCTTCATTACAGGCAGTTACAACTGCCATCGCCCTGTGTGATGCAGGCACTATCTATCTTAAAAAGACAGGAAATTAATTACAAAGCTATGTTAACACATCTATTACAGTTGCAGCATTAAAAGCTGGGAAATGGAAAAAAAAAAAGTTGGAGTTTAAGGACTCTGGAACCATGGCAAATCAGGGGTGTAGTTTGAATGATCATGTGACGCAGGGTTGGCATTACCCTAATATCAGCATTCTCAATGCAACCATTGCCACGCATTTACTTTGTGTGACAAGACAGTGCCAATAGTAGGGTAATGCCAGCCTTGAGTTGTATGACTGTTCAAACCCAAAAAAACACCACACTACTGAGTTCCAAGGTTCCAGAGACTTTGAACCCTGATTTGTTTTTCATTTTCTGACCTTAGATGCTATAAACCTCATAGATGTTTTAATGTAGGTTTTGCAGTTAATAAGATATTAATAAGGGGCAGGATTCTGAGATTGCCATTACTGACCCACTCATGCTATATCTGTTCGTAAATGAGATTAAGCTAATAAAGTATGGGGAATTTTGCTTAGTGTTCTTTAAGCCTTAAAACTGCAGAAGTAACTTCATGTGAACATTTGTGTAGAACTCCTAAGGAATGTCTTCCATCGTGTCATTAGTACTACATTAGTTATTTCCATTCTTGTGACTGACTCTCTCTCTCTCTCCCTCTCTCTCATTTCATAGCTCTTTGATTTCTGCTTGTTTAAAAATATTTTCCATTTGCATGTTGTCTTTGAAGTTGCCTTTCAACTCTTACAGAAAAAAAGGGTTTAAAATGGACAAGTGAAGAACCAGGTTTTTTTTTGTGTGTGTGTGTGAAGAGGAATCCCTTTGGTGCCTTTTTTCTCAGCATGGTGTTTTCTTATTAACATCCTTGTTCCTACTTTCTTTGTTCCCCCATTGTTATGCAGATGAAGAGAAGTGGGTTGTACATACATTGCATTAGGAATGACTAAGCACTTTAGGAATACATTATAGGGTAAGAGGGGCCCCATCTTGGCAGGACAGCAGTACAGTGAAAGTGCTGAGGACTTTATTGTCTTTATCAATATGTTTGTACTCCTGACTGCAGCCAGCCCCTGTCTGCTGTGGTCTGACCATCCCAGTCATCCACATTGTCTAGGGCTTACCTCTCAATCGTCAAAATCCCCCATGGTTTACCCGCTCATGGTGGGGTCATTGGGGTTGGTCAGGCCCCTCTCGTGCACAATCCAGATAGCTTTGGATGAGGCATCTAGACAGTGGTGTGGGGTCTTCAGTAGACTACAGCGCCATCCAGTTTGGTCAGTTTTGCCTCCATTTTCTCCTCTAAGGTTGTGAAACATGCAGTGATACACTGTGCATGCATGCAGAAGCATGTTTGTGTGTGTCTCAGGGTCTAAAGGTGAGCCCTCCTCAGGGTAGTTGTTTCTGCAGTGCAACCACCCAGCTTCCTCCAGGAGTCACAGAAGTAGTTGTGTGGTATATCCCCTCTCCCCAAGAGCGGCGAGCAGTCCAAGGGTTGCTTTATTCTCTCTTCTCCAGCTGACCCCCATGTAAGCTCTGTTGTCACTCAAATGAGGGACAGAGACACTCAAAATGAGGGACAGTGAGGGACGCTGACCCTCATAATGAGGACACATGCACAAACATGGAGATAAAGGTTTAAACCACTATGGAAAACAATGTGTTTAGTTGTACAAAGCTTTTTATTTAATTAGCATCTTAGAATATTATATCACTGGCTCTTCTTAACCCCCAAATGCAGCACTTCCCAAGGTCAATGGTCCTTCGCATTTAGGGCCCCACAGTGGATCAGCTCCCTTTGGGATAAAGTTGCCAATCTACCCACACTTGGAGCCTTCAAAATAAACCTTAAGCAGCAGCTCTCGCTTGGGGCTTACTGTGACTGCCACTAGCTCCAATCGCCTTCTTCCTATCCTCCCTCACTTCCCCCACCCATGGTTTTCCCCCTCCCTGCACCCCTGACAAGGCCTCTCTGGCAGCTCCTACTGCCTGTTCAGCTCTAGTGGCACTGCCCACTGTATTGCCTGCTGTAGTGACCTAGCAGGTACCTCACTTATTCTGCCCCAGTTGACTTTATTCCATTCATATCTGACTTTCTTGCCTATCCACCAAATGTATCATGTAATAACGATTCCTTATAATATTTGTTCTTTATTTGTATGTATTGTCTTGTACTTTTCCCTGATGTGGAACCTAAGTAAAGAGCTTTTAGCTCAAAGGTATTAATCCAAGAAAAATAAATAAAATGAAATTTCTGTTTTAAAGTCTGAATGTACAGCACATTCTCTGTGTGGTTAGCACCTTTTCTATGAGGGATGTATGCGGGACGGAGCAATTTTAAGAGGTAAAATGAGGAACATCCCTCGTAATCAGGGACAGTTGAGAGGTATGTGTAAGCCTAGATACCCCTGAGACCCAGGTCAGCAGTGTAGCAGGCGGTAGCTCTACCACCATGCTACATGGCCAGCTTGACTTTATTATTATTTATTTTGATTAGCAAGTAAGCTGACTGGACCAGGTCCACTTTACAGGAATGACCCGATTATAGGGCAAAGTCAAATTATATCCAGTACAAGTAACAGAATAAACAATGTGTAAGGGTGGTATACAAGGATGTATACCCATCAAGGGGGCTAATTAGGGCTATGAGGCCATGAGCCTGAAGGGAGAGTGGCTTTATTGCCCCAATTAGCCCCCAAGATGGGTATTTTTCCAATTATACAATGGAAAGAAAATTTCCTGGACTCTGATTGGTCAGTCTGGGGCTGGACCTGTGATGTTATCCCAACATAACATCACGGATCCAGTCTCAGCACTATGAATCTCCTAATTGATTGCATTGGATTTGTTGGATTTGGATGATTATTTTCTTTTTCTCTTAAGAAACCAAAATATTTTTCCACACTAACAAAAACATCTTTAAAATGATTTTTTTTTTGAATTCTGTATAACAACAAGCCATATAAGCCATTGTATAATAGGAATAATGCCCTCTAGAGTGTGTGTCATGCTGGGATAACGTCACTTCTGGGTTGATTGGCAGCACTCAGTCTGCGGCCTCATGCCCAATCACCCCAGGCGTGACGTTATCCCAGCATAACACACACCCTGTCGGGCATTATTCCTTTAGTGTTCCACCTTTACCCATTGTTTGTTGAATATAATGCATTTGGATGGTTATTGTTATGGAAAGCACATCTGTGATCATGTTATGGCACCTTAAGATCTCTTGAAGCAAGGAGGGAAAGGTGTGTAGTGAGTGCAGGTAGGAGTTTGGGGATTTCTGGGTTTGAGAGGGTTTTGTGGGTCTTTTTGCAGGTTCTTTTGCAGCTTGTAGTTTGTTTGACTTGCTTCCTAATAATGTGTTAATTGTGTTATCAGTGTTGTCCCATTAGTCGTTTGATTAGTGTAGGTATATAGCTGTAATTGTTTTATTAATGCAGGTATATAGATGTAATTTATTAGTTACAGGTATACAGGGAAATAAATTATGGCCTTTTCTGTGGGGAAAAGTTCCCATCCATGTATTATATGTAGAAGGTTCTATGTAATAATGGTGATTGCGGAATAGCGATCGCCGTTTGGCGAGTGTACATCGTCGAAAATGAATTATGGCGATGTACACTCATGGCGAACTAAAAGGAGGCAATGGATTCTACATTTATGCGAGGGGCTGTGCCTGCACCCCCTACTAAGTTTGCAACTCCAGGTGGGTGCATGTTGGGGGGTGAAAATCTTAAAAAAAAAATAAAAAAGCCGCCTGTTGGCACAAAAAAAAAAAAACTGCACCGCTCTGGACCCAAACCCTGCACACCCCAACCAACCACCCTCCCCACCATGCTAGCAGTCCAGCTTGGCAGTTGCCCACCATACCCCCTCCCACATACCTCCCCTTCCTATCACCCCAGCACATGTGCACTTCCCGTCGTCCTAGCGTGCCCACCCAGGTATCCGGTCACTACCCTGCCAGGTAGCCCTGAACACAGGTACCATGATTGAGTTGCCCTTTTTGAAAGCGCTCAATCATGGTCGCTGTGTTCACTGGATACCTATGTGGTTCAGTATATGTGCAGACGTGTATCAAGTCTTTTTTTACACACCCAAGGTGTGTGATGCCACTTAAACCCTGAAAGTGAAGCTTGATGGGCTTAAAAAGGCATCACATAAAGAAAGAAACAAGTATTACATCTGCACATGATTTATTTTTTATAGTTTACTGGCTTGCAGTGTTTATCAACACTGCTAGATATTGTTTTTTGATGTGGTCCTTGCAGACTAGAGATGTAGCAACCAAGATTCAGAGACAGCATGTTTATTAAAATCTCTACAGTCTTTAACATGTAACAAAGTTTGTAACAGATAAAACAGCCTCTTTGGATGTTTCACGCTTTTATCAGACCCAAAGAAACAGACTAACTTCATGAATGATAGGTTCTAGAAGATGAGGTGAGGAAAATTGCCATGCTGTCTCGAGTGTGTGTGTGTGTGTGTGCGGGGGGTGGTGGTTAAGCACAGCTACAAGAAAAGTTTTAAATGGCTTTTAACGAGTAAAGTGAGAATCGAGTCACTGCAAGTCATTTTTTATTTTAGCAATTTGTAGCACTGCAAGACTTTTGCAAACTCTGACTGTTTGAATGATATCAGCCAGTTACCAGGGTATTATGGAGCTCCGTAATAACTGGGTAACCGGTTGATATCAGAGAAGCTGGTTATTATGGCTTTTAAAGACATGGACAGCAGGTCAATAAACACTGCAACCAGTAATCATACAGAAATGACATACACCTAATAATAAAATACAGTAGCATACACTAGGTAGATATTTTATATACAGTCAGGTAATTCAGGTACAAACCACATTTGATAACAGACATTCATTGAGATTTGTTTTGAACTCCACATTTGAGCTTATAGACCTTATCTGAATGAGAATGGAGTTTTATGTTGTCATGGTTCTAAGAGCTGCAGGTTTTCGGACCAATGGAGGATTTCATTTGAGGAGTTCGCAACAAGTTTCCCACATAGTATGTTACCTGAGGTTAAGGCTTGTTGTGCACAGATTCCGCTGTGATTTTAAAAAAGCTAGGTGGGCCATGCTTCTGCATCTTCTGCACCGTGGAGCTATGCATGCAAGCGTTTTTGAACTCTAGAGGGAGCCAGCTTCGCTTAGAAAAAAGGTGACAGTGGGCTGTTGGCCAGCCATTAAGGCAAGTCTGCCAACTTCATTACAAAGCAAACATTTTCTTTTGTGTACAGCAGAAGAGGAAAGGCTGTAAACTAAAGCTCCATAGTCTAATAACTGCGGGGGTTCTGGACTTCCTTTTGTTTGGTACGCAGAATGGTGTTTTTAATGTTGCAGATGAACAGGTTAGAAAAAACTGAGAATGATCTATGTGAGTCAGCAGATTTAGCCTGTGGGTCAAAAATATTTTGACAGACCAATGAAAATATTCCTGCTTCAGTCTATTTAATTCTTCAGTGCAGAATGCAGCAATGTTCATTTCCTAGCCCAAGCTAATGGTGTGTTTTATTTTCTTTATGTGAGATTTTCCTATATTTCAAAAGGCAACAAAAATATCTTCTAATGTTAGGCTATGATGATTTAGAATTTGACAAAAATATGCTTACATTGAACAAAATGTTTGGAGCTGATGAAAGCCATGGCTAGCATCTTGTTGAAAAGATACCCACATGATTTTAATGTAGTTTAGGAAACGTACTATATTAAAGGTCAAAACTGAGATGCTCCTTGAAGATCCCGATAAGGCAGTGGTCACAAACACATTTTCCTAGTTGGTCCATATGGTTATAATATTAGTAGAAACTGTTAGATTTAACTTTGTGAATATTCATATTTGAAACAATTCCGGACTTTGTTTTCCCTTTAATGAGCCTTTTGGACCCCTGATGGCAACAGCAGTTGGGAAGACAGATGAGAAGGGCAGTTTTTTTCCGCTGGTTTGGCACCAGTTGCTATACTGTATTGCAGCACGTCTCTGACTGGGAGTGTGCTATCAATGGGCAAGGCAGCAGCTGCTAGTCCTGGTTTTTCCCACAAGTGGGTCTACTTCCACTATGACACTGTATCTAATACTCCATAGTTTTTACTGTAGTTTTGGGGCATATTCGAATTGTCTAGAATATGGTTGTTGTTGGTAGTGGCGTTGGGGGGGTGGGGAGAGAAGGGAGTTGTTTGGCAATTAGTTACAAGGTGACAGTACTTTGCCACATTGCTGTTCTTTTCTTTTTTGTTGATGTCATAAAGATATCCTTAACAAAAAAAGGTGTCTGCTACCTGGAAGTGGTACAGAGGCTTATGAATCTGTAAGACTATAACAGCACTAAGAGCCAGCCATATTTGCTCTGCTTAAGTAGGGAAGATCTATAGCTACGGTACCTGAAATACTGTTACATTTTAATATGTTTAAAATAGAGCTGTAAGGCATGTTCTAGCCACATGAATATTTTACTTAGATCCAGGATAAGAAGCAACACACATTTCCATTTGATTTATTACTGCTGTTGTTGTAAATAAGCAAGTGTCAGTAGCATTTTGTTGCCTGTACAAAGCCAATCTGACCTTGCGATGGGCAATGGCAAGTTACTGAAAAGCAACATTATTGGAGGGCAGCATGTCAGTAAAGTGGTGTTTGTTTTTTATAAAACACCCAGATGTGTGATATTACATTAAAATATAAGATCACGTATACAATACGTACTTGACACCAGTCTGAGTGTGCTTGGAGTATTTGACTGGGCACTTTTGTATCAGATAAAACACTGATATGTACACTTACTCTAGCTCCCCCTAGAGGTCATGAATAAAATACTTGGGTATCTACCTCAACCATAATCTTACATTTAAACTACATGTAGATCACATTGTGAAAGTTACGCACCAGAAACTCCGCCTCCTATACAGACTGGGTAACTCGCTGACCCCTGAGACCAGGATGGCTGTTGCAAATGGTACTCTTCTCCCCACCCTGGTGTATGGTGCCCCTGTTCTACAGCTTCTTAGAAACTCGGAAATGAAAGAGAACTGGCTGTGCTGTATAATAAACTGTGTCTGATGTTTCTAGCTTTGTACTCTAATGAGAGTAGCATCTCTTGTGCACTGTCCCACACCTGGGCAGCTGTTGTTTATAACTCTTACCTTGTGATTCACTGTACGTATCTACTTGATCTCCTGTGCCATTACCTTACTTTGTGTCTCATGTATGTATCCAACTTGTTCTCTTGTCTCAGTATCAAATGGATGTACCTAATATGACCTGTAACTACACTACCCATGCTTGTACAATTTTGTAATTTCTTGCTGTCTCTTGAACTCTGTAAAAACTGTTATAATTTTACTTTGTCTTTTGAACTCTGTATATTTGCTTGTAACTAAATCCGGGAAGCCCCAGAAAAAGGGACCAATGGTATCAGTGGGCCTACTTGGTTACCAAAAGTAAATAATAAATAAATACATTTGGAAAATGAATTACTGTATCTCACCCAAGTAGAGATATTATGACGTTTTAATTCGTCCGCAAAGTTGGCACAAATTTGGGAAATTGACAATTCATGAACCTTCATGAATTTCCTGGTGGGTGCACTAACTTCACTGGGAATGTTGTTTTTATATATATATTTTAAAAAGTTTTAAAATTCAGTAAAATCCCTCCACCCACTCACTGTGGTGTAATTCCACCCCTTCCCACCTCTCAAGCACTTTTAAATCACAGTGCCCATTCCCCTGCTAGCACACTCTTCCCCACTACACTAACAAATATATATATATTTATATATCATTAAGTGACGTCCTCCAGCTGTACTGTCTGTAAATACCCTTCCCCCACCTGTGTGCCAAACACACTCCCCCACCTCCCAAAACCCACCACACCATATCACAAAAAAGACACCCCACCCACCACTCCACCCCCCCCCAGCAACCAGAAAAAATCTGCTGTAATAAAGAAAACCAGTCCCGTCCTGGTGCAGAGCATCTACAACTGTGCTGTGCTGCGCTATGCTAGTTTTATGTTGCTCCATAACTAGTGGAAGTGGGTCCGTAGATCTTTATTAATGCCCTCTTTTTAACTGTCTACAGCACGGCACACATACACCTGTCTCTTCGCACTGCTGCAAGTGTACACATGTGTCTGTGCTATTAGCACCGTTTGTTCTGCTGCAGTCTGTTTTTGTGGTACAAACTTAGTATTTTTGTGCAATTTACTCTAGCTACAGATTTTGCAGTTCTATTGCTGACATAATCTTCACCTTGTTTCCAGTGCAGTCAGTCTCTCATTAGCTGTACTTGCACTGTGCTGTTCTGTCATAGGATTTTTTTGGGGGGGTTGCATCAGTTTGTTTCATTTTGTTTTTGTGCAGTCAGCTTCAGCATCACCCCACACCCAAACTCAGCTGTGAGTTTCTTGTGGAATGAGTCATTCGAATAAGGCTTATTCTGGGCAAAAGTATGTGTGACTTGGCATCATCTGTGTTGGGCAGATGGTTTCTTTTGCAAAATGCAAAGTATGGCTCTGGAGCATGAGACCATGGCCCTTTCCTGCTCTTGCTCTTCTTGCTCTAGTAAATCAAATGCAAACAATGTGGCTCCTGACACCCAGTTAGCTGGTGTTGTGCAGGAAGGTGCACTGGTGTGGGCATGTGGCATGAAGATGCCGCATGTGCTCGAACACCAGCCCACAATAACACAGACGCATGCTGTGCTACCCAGCCTGTGCTGGGTGGCAGTCAAGCAGTGGCATGTGCTGTCCCCCTCCCTGAAGGAGGAGAGCCATCCATGAATGCTCGATCCTCCTTCCATTGGCTGGCCCCCAAGTGACCCTGGTCCATTTTCGAACCTGGATCACAGGCATGGCGGGAGGTAAGGCACCCAGCACTTCAGCCCTCAGTGCCACTGGGCTGATGTACTCTGCCACTTTTCACATTTATATACCATTCTTTAACATTCCTCTTGGTCCAATGGCCCTGGAATCCTGTGAATTGGCTGTCTATGTCCATGGCATCCAGCAGATCCCTCCTCCACACCCTGTCCTGTTACTGTTTGCAGTGCCTAACCTTTCTCCCTGACAGAACATTTTGGCTCACACTGTACTGTATACTTGATCCAAAAAAAATGCAAAGGCAGTTGCTGCTTGCAACAAACTTTTCTTTTTCTCTTGCTTTTCCTCCTGCTAAATATAGTCAGAAATATCCCCTGCAGCAGCCTGATGTAGTAGGCTTTTGTTTGTGTCCTGCTGTTTGTAGGCTTTTGTTTGTGAGTTGCTGAGTAAAAGTGAAGATTATCAGTTTTTTTAGAAATACTTCCTAGTTAATCTAGCTAAATTCTCTTAAGTGCCCTGGCTATGCTACTGTACCTATTAGCCTGATGATGATGACATGTGTGGACTCTCTTGCTGCACCATGGTGTCAAATTGAGTCTGGCCTGAAAATGAGGCTGTGACTCCCGCTGCATAGTTAACTATTTCAGGTGTGGATTATGGTTTGCCATTTGACTGGTTCAGCTGGTCCGCAGCATGTGGACAAGTCAAACCCAAAGTCCACGATCTTCCAAGAATCAATCTTCACCATTGATTCCCACTTATGGGTCTGGACCTGTGGTACTAGGATCCTTTGGGAGCAGAGCTTTTGCCAGAATGCTAGCCATGGCTACTGGGTATGGTGCCTGCACACTCCCCCACAAGGGCCACATACCAGTTAATAACGGATGCTGGCTCCTTCACTAACCTCAGTTCTGTTGTTCCTGCCATGGAGTGCACACCATGGGAGAACAGCACTTCAGTTCATCTTGTTGCTGCTTTTTTTCTATCTGTGTAACCACTATTTTCCCTTTATTTGCAGTGTTGCTTGTGTTTGTAAATTTACAGTGATGCTGAAGTCTGATAAGAAAGAGGGCAAAATTGTGGAAAGTCTGAAAGCCACCAATTAGGCGCCATTGCCCCTATGGAAAACTGATAGCTATTCCAGAGTGGTATCAGACTTGTATGCCCTGTCGTGGACTGGAGCATGACATGGATATATGTCATGCCTGCTTTTCCATGGACCAGCATACACTCAAGAACTGTGTGTTGAGGTGAGTTGTCTGATCTCTGTCTTTGGAGCCTGGCCTCACAAGCGTGCTTCCAAAGACCAGTTCATTAGGTGTTTGCCCAGGACATCTTCCTGAGACCTCTGAAACACAGAAACCTAGACTTTGACACAGATAAGGACCGCTTGACCCTCCTAGTCTGCCCATTTCTCTACCTATTGGATAAGCTGCAGATTCTAGTTAACCAACAGCCTACTTCCTCCTATCCCCCCACTATAATTGCCTTATGTCTGTCCCATGCATTCTTAAATTCTCCCACTGTTTTTGACCCCACAACCTCTGCAGAATGGTGGTTCCATGCGTCCACCACCCTCTATGTGAAAAAATACTTTTTCATGTTGCCCCTGAGCCATCTCCCCTCTATCTTCAAATTGTGCCCCCTTGTTCTTGCACATCTTTTTCAGAAAGATGCTCCCCTCTTGGACTTTGTTGATTCCTTTGAGGTACTTGAGAGTTTCTATCATGCCCCCCCCCCTTTCCTCAAGGGTATACATATTAAGCTCTTTTAGTCTCTCTTCATATGTCTTCTGGTGCAGATTCTGCACCATTTTAGTTGCCCTCCTCTGGACTGCCTCCATCCTGTCTAAGCCCTTGCAGAGATGGGGTCTCCAGAACTCCATGCAGTACTCCAGATAGGATCTCATCAACTGTCTGTACAGAGGGATAACAACTTCCTGTTTTCTACTGGTGATGCCTCTCCCTATGCGTTCCAGTATCCCCCCAGACCTCCTTACTGCCTTCTCATATTGCTTGCCTACCTTAAGGCCATCTGATATGACTACCCCCAGGTTTCTTTCCATTTTTGTTGTTGTTAGTACCTCCACCCCCATTGTGTACTCTTCCCCAGGGTTTTTGTTTCTGACATGTATTACTTTGCACTTCTTTGCATTGGATCTAAGCTGCCATACTTTTGACTATTCCTCCAACCTTGCCAAGTCCCTTCTCATCCTTTCTACCCCCTTTGTGTGTCAACCCTGTTGCAGATCTTTGTGTCGTCTGCAAAGAGGCATACTTTTCCTTCCATTCCCAGTACTGAACCCTGTGGTACCCCACTAGTAACCCCCCTTTCTTCAGAGTGTACTCAGTTTACTATTACCCTCTGTGTCCTGTTGTCCAGCCAGTTTTTTACCCAGGCTACCACCCTGGGACCCACTCCCAGGCTGGCTAACTTGTTTGTTAATCTTTTGTGTGGGACTGAGTCAAATGCCTTGCTAAAGTCTAGGTAGGCCATATCCACAGCCCCTCCCTGGTCTACTACTTTGATCACCCAGTCAAAAAAAATCTATTAGATTCATCTGACATGACCTTCCCACTGTGAGTCTATGCTGCCTTGGGTCTTGCGCCCTGCTGTCCTCTAGATACTCAACAATTCTTTCTTTCAGAAGTGATTCCAACATTTTCCCTACCACAGAGGTCAAACTAACAGGTCTGTAGTTTCCTGCCTTGGCCTTGTTCCCACTTTTTCGGTCCTCAGGTAGCACACCATCATCCCATGATTTGTTAAAAAGGGTAGTCAGTGGTGTCACTAGGTCGCCCCTTAGTTCTTTTAGAATTCTGGGGGAATCAGTCCCAACAGTTGGCACATGCGCAGTAGGGTCTTGAACTAGCCCGCTGCATACTACTGTAATTCCTTTGTTTCCCTTCCCTTTATAGGCCCTGAAGCAGCCCTCTCCCCTCACAACTCTGCCCAGCAGCGGAGCCTGAACTTGGGGATTGCCAGAGCCTTTAAGAGGTAAAGCCTCCTGCACTACAGCCTGCCTGTTGTGTAGCTCATCCTGTTGTCCCCCATACCCCTCTTCTCACCTCTCCCATCCAAATCCAGCCCCTATCATCTTCCCCCTATCATCTAAGTTTCCCCCATTTTTCTTCACTTCAGCTCTCACACCCTTACCAATCATGCATGCACACCTCCTGCCTACCTGCCCCTCTCTCCTCCTCCTCCTCCTCTTGCCTTCCACTAACCCTAATGTCCTTGTTAACCCTCAGCCTCACTACTCTAGTGCTCCTACCTGCCCTCCTGCCCTCCCCTCCTTCTATGCCACTGCCCCTCCTCCTCCCTCCTCCTCCACTCACCCCATATGCTCCTCTCCACCTCACCCCCCATCTAGGCACTACCTTTCCTCCCCCCTTTGCTCCCTCGGGCATCTTATCACTCAAGCCTTCCCAGCCTGTGCTGCCCTACCCACCCCCTGTGCTACGAAACCCCCCTTCTCTTCCTATCGCTCCCGGTATAAACTCTCCTTCTGCCACCCTCTGTCCAGAGCGGCTCTCCTCCTTCTGCTCCTGACTGGTAACATACATCCCAATCCTGGTCCAGCTTGCAAAGGCTCCTCAAAGGAATCCACCGGACTTTATATTGCTTCCATGAACATATGTAGCCTCCTTAAAAAATTCGACTCTCTCAATTGCTGGGTTGCAGTTCATAAACCTGATGTTATCTCAATAGTTGAAACTTGGCTGTCAGACTCTACCCCTGACTCCCTGGTCTCACTCCCTGGCTACTCCCTCTATCGGGAGGACCGTGTTGGTAGGCGAGGTGGGGGCTGTGCCATTTATGTCAAAGACCCTCTCGTTGGACTAGCCTTCCCAGCCCCTGTCCTTGACTTCAGGGCTCAGGCCCTAACCCTAAAACTATCTCCTGATCCCTCTAGGGGTCCCATCTACCTGACTACAGTGTACATACCTCCAAAAAATCAAGCACAAGCACTAGACCCACTAATTGATTGTCTTACCTCCCTACCCCACTCCTCTGACCAAATCCTTGTGGGGGACTTGAACATCAATTGGCTTAGCCCTTCATCCACTTCCTCCCGTGACGCCTTTGCAGCCATCGACCTAACCCAACTAGTCTCCCAACCCACTAGAGTGAATCCTAGAATGGGCTCTAGCACACTCCTGGATGTGGTCCTCACAAACCGCCCTAACCACATCCGCAATATCCAAATCCTCCCGGACTGTCTTAGCGACCACTCCCCTGTTCTCTTCTATTGGTCAACCTCCTTGCCCAAACCCACAGCACAAACTACCCTTCGGCGACATCTTAGACCTGGTGGGCTGAAAGGCCTTAAGCAACTCCTAGCCCTTATAGACTGGTCCCCTATACTAAATGCCCCGATTGACACAACCCTTACCTTCTTTATCCACACCTTCAACTCTGCTTGCGACATTTTTGCACCCATAACTGCACACCGGTCCAAAGTAAGGCATGCCCCCTGGGTTACCCCCACCCTGCGAAAACTTCTTAAGCACAGGGACAATCTATGGCACATTGCCACGGAAACAGGCCGCCCAGTTGACAGGCTGGCCTATGCTGCTGCCTGGAACAAATGTACATGGGCCATCCACAAAGCAAAGGCTGAGCACTATCAAGCCTCCCTCACTTCCTCATGGGGGAATGCTAGGACCTTCTGGGACAACATTAAGCAGCTGAATGGTGGCACGCGCCCCCCACCTTCGCTTATCAGCATTAATGGTTCGGTCTCCTCAGACCCTGTCCTTATTGCCAACCACCTCAACAAATCTTTCACAGACCTTAGCCCGGTGCTCCCAGATAATTTCTTCGGTCCCCCTCCCTCCAGGTCTGTCCCTATTCTCCCACCCCCCTTGTTCTACCTGCACCAAGTCACTGCCCAGGAAGTCAGACCTTACCTACCAAGGCCTTAAAGAGTAACACAATTGGCAATGACCCTTGATCCCAGTCTTCTCCATCAGGTTCTGGATCTGGTTATCTCACCAATCACCAGCTTCTTTAACAAATCTCTGCCTAGGGCAATTCCCTCTGCCTGGAAGATAGCTACTGTCACCCCAATACACAAGGGTGGTGATAGGACCCTCCTAGCAATTATCAACCTATCTCAATCCTCTCTCTCTCTAAGGCCTTAGAAAAATTGTGGCTACCCAAATCTCTGAATACCTCAATAAATATAGCATCCTCTGCCCAGAACAACATGGTTTCAGAGCAGGCCACAGCACCAATACTGCCCTCCTGGAGTTCTCTAACTTTCTTCACACCTCACTGGACTCTGGCTCCCTAGCAGGTGCAGTGTTCATTGACTTATCAAAAGCCTTTGATACCGTCTCCCACCCCCTCTTGCTAGTTACCCTTAGTCACTTAGGCTTTGCCACTGGGCCTGTTTCCTGGTGCTCCAGCAACTTGTCAGCCCGCTCACAAGGTGTGAAAATCAACGGGAAACTTTCCAGCACCTGCCCTACCTGCTCCGGAGTCCCTCAGGGTCCATTCTTGGGCCCTTGCTCTTTTCCATTTTTCTCAACTCCCTGCCCAGTGAATGTACTGGTAAAATCCTTCTTTACGCAGATGATGCTGTACTCTTTGCCTCCGACCGTAATCCCATCTCACTTCAGAATTCTCTGCAAGAATCCTACAACGAGGCAGAAGCCTGGTTTACTGAGCACAGATTCGTAATTAATCTAAAGAAAACCAAAACCATGCTTTTTGCCCACCCCCAAAATAAATCCAGTAACTATCCTCTCGCAGTCCACTCCACCTCTAAACTCCCTATTGAGCTAGTTCACTCTTATAAATACCTAGGTATAACCTTTGACCCTGCCCTCTCTTTTCATGCCCACATCTCTGCCCTTGCTTCAGCCTCTAACACTCATCTGGGTATCCTCTATCGTCATAAAAACTGCCTCCCCATGGATGCCCTCCGACTTGCAGTCACATCCTCTGTTCTATCTCTGGTAGACTATGGCTTACCTGTGTATGGTGCAGCAGACCAGACTGCCCTGCACAAGATCCGCCTCACCTTAAACAAGGCCTGCAGGCTCATAACTGGGGTTCCTAGTCTAATCCACACTTGCCTTCTTTACACCATGGCTAATCTACTCAACCTAGATGAGCGCCTCAAATACCAAACCTGCCTCCTAACAAAAAAATCACTCCTTGGGCTATCCCCACCGGGTCTGTCAACCACTATCCAATGAGCAAACCCTACAGTGCATACCCGTATATCCTGCAAAACTGCACTGGTTATACTGAGGGCGAGAACCTCGCAAGGTCAAAGGGCTTACCCCTACAGAGCCCCTTGTTGGTGTAATGCCCTCCACGCTGGAATCACTGATGCCGCCTCGTTATCTTATTTTAAAACTAGCCTTAGAAATCACCTGCTCTCAACACGCAGCTGTACCTGCCTCTAAGCCTCCTCCTATCCTTCCAGACAAAGCTCGCTGAGCTGCTCTCTGACCTTCTGTCCAGCTCTACTTTACTTGCTACTATCTTCCCCACACTCCTCTTCTGATGTCTTCCACCCAGCCTTACCTTTATTCTGCCCACTGAATCAATCTCCATGTAACTACTGTATATTGTCTACTCTGTAAAGCTCACATGTAAGCCTGTTGTATACTGTGTTTGACATATGCCTGTATTTTTGCCTGATTCCTTAATGTACTCTGATTTTTTGTCTGCCCTGATGTTTGTTGCTTGCACTGTTTTATCCTCTCTGTGACGAGGTACCTTTGTAAATGAGCCTGTGGCTCAAAGGTTGTTAAACTGATGTTCTAATAAATAAATAAATAAAATAAATCCCATCAGACCCCATTGCTTTGTACACCTTGAGTTTTAGGAGTTCTTTAAAAGACCCTATCTTCTGTGAATGGACTGATATCGCCGCCCCGTACAGAGTGCTTTTATTGTTTGGTTTAGGTACCTTCCCCCTTCTTCTTTTGTGAATACTGAGCAAAAGTATTCGTTCAATATCTCTGCCTTTTCACTGTCACCCTCTGCTCACCTCCCCTTTATTAAGCCTCACTATCCCTCCCTTGGTCGTCCTTCATTCCCTGATGTACCTAGAAAAGGTTTTATCCCCTTTCTTAACTGAGTTGGCTATCTTTTCCTCGATTTGGGCTTTACTATTCTGACTGCCTTCCCCACTTCCTTCTGCTTTACCTGATACAGCGCTCTGCCCTGCTCCTTCTGTGATTCCTTATACTTCCTGAATGCTATCTTTTTCTCCCTAACTTTCCCCGCCACCTCTTCTGAGAACCATAGTGGTTTTTTACTTCATTTTGTTTTGTTTGTTTGCTTCAACAAAGGCATGTTGCCGCTGTGATGGCAATTTTGATTTTTTTTCCCCGTCATTCTTCCACCTCTCCTTCCTGCCCATTTGCTAGTGCATTTCTTAGGCACTCACCTATTTTGTCAAAGTCAGCCCTCCTAAAGTCCAGTACCTTTGCTTTTGTATGTCTTGACTCTACTGCTGTGTTTATCGGTAAACCACACTGTTTGGTGGTCGCTTGTTCCCAGATAGCTACCCACTTCTAAATCTGTGATCCTCTCTCCATCTGTATTTGAGAATATTGTCACACCTGGACAGCTGGTTCTGATCCCTGTATAATATTTTGTTGTAAATATAATAAATTCATGTATGATGGACTGGCAGAGGGAGGTGCTGGCTGCTGAAGCTGACACTTCAAACCCCCCAGGGATAAGTTCAAAGGACAGGATATTGTTAAACTGCAGATATCTGGGGTGCAATTATACATAGATACATAGATACATAGACAGTGTCGGCAGATAAGGACCTATGGCCCACCTAGTCTGCCCATTTGAGCTTGTAAGTTCAGCTTGTCAGTTTGCTTTGATCCCAGGAAGTGAAATTAGCCATTCATGGCATCCCCAGGGAAATCCTTTGATTTTGCTCTAGGTGTCATAATGGAAAGAGCATGTATGCATGTGTTTTTGGTATCAACCCAGGAAACCAGCTAATTTCATCAGAGACCTTTGATGTGTAGATACCAAAGCCCAGATGGAATTAAGGAGTCAAATACACTTTTGCTTTGAATACAGTGACTTATATCAAAGAGACTTTGATGTGTGGGTAAAGCAAAGCACAAACTGGTTCTGACCAGTCAAACATAAGAGATTTATTATGTCATTTCTTATTTTTTTAAATACCTTAGTAGGCCATCTTGGTGTTACAATAATTATAGATTTTGTTACACCAAGGCAGAGTTTTGCGACCTCAGCAAGAGGGCCGGCTCATGACTGGTTTTAAAACATACTAAGAAACCCGTTACAGACACACTTTCATAACTCTGACTGAGAGAAGAGGAACATCAGAGCACTGAAGTAAGGACCTTAGACAAAAATTAGTCTGACTGTTATTATTTGTAGGAATCTGCACTTTTACCTATTTGTTTTAAGGCTGTATGTGTTGGGATATTTTGTTCTGTAATATTTTAAACTGCCTGAAGTGCCTTGACATTTCTCTTTATTTAAGTGAAGCTTTTAAAGGTTACAGTTAACACTGTGTATGGGCTTATTGATATACCAAACTGGGAAACTGATGGAGTTCTCTAAAGTCTTGCATAGAGTGCTAAGGTTTCATTTTGTAGACCTGGTTAGGTGCCCGTAGGCAAAGATATCTGGCCCCCCGAAGACAGAATTATCTGAGCCTGATAATTGGGTACACTAACAAGAGGTTATCAGTTTGAATTCCTCCAGAACTTGAGACTAAGGTGACTCGAACCCACAAAACAGAGAAGAGGGTTACCTTGTTCTGTTCACTGTCCACAAATCATACACTCAGAGGTTGGCACTTTGAGAGTAGAGGGCTGACCAGTTGAGCAAATTTGTGACAAGTACAAGGTCTAAGATTACCCCCTCCCGAGTGGGTTCCAACACTAGCTGTCTGAGGCATGCACCCTGCAGGGCATCGAGAATGATCCCAATCTTGGATGTGGCTGCAGCAAATGTGCTCCAGTTAACATCTGGCATATTTAGGCCCCCCATCAGCAATATATCTCCTTTCTCACCCCAGGAATACTCCAAATTTCTAACTCTTCTGCAGTATACCTTTAAGGTCAGATCTGCCCAGAGACAGAATGCTATGCTAAAGATGGAATCATTGGCATGAGCCACTTTTCAAATGCTGCCACCTAGCAGCTGCCTACATTCTAACTCTCAGATTTCTCTCTCCGCCTGTCAAGACCAGACACCTGGAGATTTCCTCATCATCATCTAGACAGAGATGCCTTAATTAATAAAAAAATACTGAAGTATTTTTCATTTTCATTTGCTGCCTCTTATTAGTGTTATTTTAATAACTGTTTATTTAGTTAGTTTTGTGTTGTTTTCTCGGTTTCTCACAGTTCAGGATAACCATTGAGGAACCGAGGTACTTTTAGTTAGTTGTTTTTTTTCCCCCTGTTTATTTACTAGTTTCTGTAAGTTTAATGTGTTAAAATCTTTGGTTTTTAGAACTGATAACTTCGGTTCCGAACCGCTAATCCCGGTTCTATTTCTGTTGGTTCTCGTTTCCGCTCGGTTTCTCTGATCGGTTCCTGAACCGACCGCAACCGATAAATTTGTTGTTTTTTGAATTTAAAAACCTTTAGTATTTTGCGGTTGCGGTATTTCTTCAGTATGTCAGAAAAACCTAAAAAGAGAACGGAGAGCCCAGTTTTAAAAACTGTTCTGAGTGTGGTGAAGGTTTTGCCAAGGCAAATAAGCACTCTATTTGAGTATTCTGCCTTGGTTTTGATCATTTAAAAACTAATTGTGAAATTTGCAAATCTTTTCCTGAAAAGACGCTTGAAAAATGTATGGAGAGATTAAATAAGAAATTGAAGGGTCCTTGTGGCTCTGACCAGCCGAAACCCTCAGGGTCTGTGGGTGACACCACAACTTCTACTTTTTCTACCCCTGATACTGGTAAAAAGAGACCCTCTGAACTAGCTAGCTCTCTGGTTCCAGGAAAAAAAGTAAAGAAAACAAAGCACGCACTGAACCACCTGTGGAAAAGGGGACTTCTGTGGTGCCTGCCACTGTGCCTTCTCCTTCAGAGATTGCTCAGGCAATAAAAATAATGCAAACTTTTCAGGGTCTGCTGCCTGTGGTTTCACAGTCCCCAGTCCAGACCCCTGCACCCTCCAACCCACCCTCATTTCCTGAGGAGCGTGGCGAGGAGGAGGAAGAGGAAGGTGAGCCTATAGAGCCTGAGGTCTCCCCTGAATAGGAGTTTGGCTCCCCTCCCAGGACAATAGGAGATTATTCTTCTTATTTTTCCTTTATCAGGAAAATTGCTAATACCTTGGACATCCCTACCTCTGAAGCTGTAGAGGATGAGGAGGAGGCTGAATATCTGGAAATGATGGGGTTGACCCCTACTAAAAAACTGTTACTCCCCATAAACAAGTTTTTTAAGAGATATTTTAAAACTCCTCCAAGCTCCTGGGTCTGTCCCTCCTTTGGACAAAAGGTTGGGTAAAAAGTATCAGCTTGACAGAACAGGGGTTGAATTCCTAGTTTCACACCCTGACCACCAGGGGGTGGTGCAAGCTGTAGCTTGTGACAAGGCAAAAGTCCCTCTGGCTTCCCACCCTCTAGAGAAGGACTCAAAAAATTGAAAGTATGGCCAAGAAAGGTTACCTGTCAGCCTCTCTGGCCATTAGGAAAGCTAACTATCAGGCCTATGCAGCCCGGTACCAGGAGGCTCTCTGGCAGTCTGTCCTGGACATGGCTGAGAAAGCACCTCTCCTCTTTCGGCAGACCTAGCTGAAGCTGCTACGTTTGGTCTGAAAGCTGCCAAATACCAGTTCCAGATGGCAGCAGACAGTAATGAAACTGCTGCAAGGTGGCTGGCAAATACCATTGCACAGAGAAGGTTTGCATGGTTGAGAGCCACAAACCTCATGCAGGATACCCAGAATAAGACTCTGGATTTTCCTGTGGAGGACACTTCCCTATTTGGCAGCCATACAGAGGCCTATATGAAGTAGGTGAATGAGTATAAAGCCACCTTCCATAGCAATTCTACAAAAGAAAGACCCTCCACCTCCTCTAGACCTTTCAGTAGCGGAGGCAGGGGCAGACCATTCCATTCCAGGCCTTTTTATCAGATCAGGCCATGGTACTTCCTTAGGCACCCCATTACCTGCAGCAAGGATATTTCAGGGGTAGGGGCAGAAGAGGTGCCAGGCATGGTGCCCAGTCTCAGCCCCAATCCAAGCAGGACTCCTGACTTCATCGATCAAGCTGTCTCTCCTTTCAAACAACATGAAGTCTTGCTATATTATAGACATTAGCAGTTTGATCCAGCTCTAGAACTGCCCCGGAGTGAAATGGTTAAAACCATTCCAAAATAGAATTTTGGCACGAGAGCAGCTCTATCTGTGTCATTTCAAACTTGAACTGTCAGATTCTTTACTCCGCCTCAGTGAACAGTCGCTCCGGAGATTTCTCCTTCTGCTCGGTTCATTTCTCGTTTAAAAGTGTTTTCTCGGTTGGATTTAACGAGAATAGTTTTATTTAAACCGCAAAACCGCTCGCTCAAGCTCTCATCTGTGGTAACCGTAAGTAAATGAAGGTTTTGTCTGTGTGGAACTTGTAAGTTATCGGTTCGGTTTTGAACCGATCAGTGGGTTTAAAACTCATTTAAAACTAAAAGTTACTATTTTAGAGTGCGGTTCCCGGTTCTTATCGGTTCTAAAAAAAACGGATTTATTACGTTTTTTTCCAATACCCGTGACACGGTTAGGAACCGATAAGGGTGTCTTGCCTGGCACTGCCGTTAAAAGGGCAAGTTTTTGGTTAGGCTGGCATTATGTCTGAGAAACCCAAAAGAAAAACCGGGCCAACTGGGTTTCAACTCTGTGATGTTTGTGGGGAGGTCTTTGCCAAGGCTAACCCACACACCACATGTGTTTATTGTCTGGGGTTTGACCACCTCCAGTCAGACTGCCAGGTATGTAAGAATTTCCCTGCAGCCACCCTGGAAAAAAGATTGGGCAGGCTCAGGGAACGAGAGGCCAAAAAGTCCGCTGACCCGGATGGCCAGCCCAGTTCGGTGCCAACCGAACCAGAGGGAGTGCCTCTGACCAGGGCCAGACTTCTCGGCAAAGAAAAGCTGGTTCTGAGGAACCAATTCCAGTAAAGAAAACAAGAAAATCAGCAGGTCTGGAGTCCAAAATTCCTTCTTCAACTGCTGCAGAGATAGCAAAAGCCATACAAATTGTCCAGTCACTGTTCAGGGTCCGTCCCGAACCACCACTATCTGGTAAAAGGTCGGTTCGTCCGGTCCCAGTGGTTCAGGATTATGATATTGAGGAATTTCATGAACCAGAGGAGGGAGGAGGATTATGAACAGTATGAATGTGGCTGGGAAGGTCTGGGTGTGCCCATTGAACCGACATCTCCCCAGACAGACCTTTAGAATCTCCCCTATGCTGTCTGAGTCCCATCTCATTTTATGTTTTATAAAAGTTGTTGAAACCCTCCAGCTTCCTTTAGAAGAGGCTGTGGATGAGCAAGAGGAGCCTGATTTTGTAGAAATGATGGATATTCCAGAGTCTAGGAGATTGTCTATTCCTTTACATAAGTCTTTTAGGAAACAAACAATTAAAAATTTTAAAAGCTCCTAATTCTGTGCCTCCTGTAGATAAAAGATGGACAGAAGGTATACATTGTCAGGCCCTGATACAGAATTCCTTTCAGCAATGCAGTCATGTTGGGGTAGTTCAGGCTGCTGCCTGTGATAAAGCTAATATTCCTTGGCTTCACATCCTCCTGACAAGGATTCCAGGAAGATTGATGCCATGGCAAAAACAGTATATGGCAGCCTCTCTGGGACTCAGGCAAGCAAATTATATGGCTTATGTAGCTAGGTATCAGAAATCTAGATGGTATACTGTTATGCAATTGGCCAAGCAGGCCCATGGCCAGCTGGCTAGTGAATAGAACAGGTGGCTGCTGATGGCATTGAAGCCTCTAAGGTTCAGTTTCATGCTGCTGTGGATGTTAATGATGTTTCCTCTAGGGTCATGGCCACATCTGTAGCTTTTGTAGGTTGGCCTTGCTCAGGTGTACTAGTTTGTCACAGGATACCCAGACTAAGGCCATGGATTTTCCTGTGGTGGGAAATTCTCTGTTTGGAGAGCAGACAGAGAATTACATGAAGAAGATGGATGAATATAGGACTACTTACAAGAGTGCCCAGGCTAAGGAGCAGCAAGCCACTCCTCAAAGGCATGCCCCCAGGGGGTAGGCCTTTCACAGGCCTTTCTACCAGACTCAGGCCTCTCTGCCTATGCTCAGAGGGGCTTCTTCTGAGGCAGGGGCAGACGAGGGTGGGCAGACCTGCCTCACCCCCAGCCTAAAGCTTCCTGCGAAACAGGCACCCTGATGGGGTGCCCAGGGCTGATTCTCCTGTACCAGTGAGGGGCAGGCTGGCTTACTTCAGTCAGAAGTGGGCTTCTTTAACCTCAGACAAGTGGATTCTGGAAGTATTAAGCCAGGGTCTGGTTCTCAGCTTCAAAAAGTTTCCCAAGTTGAGAAGCAGACTTTTTCTACCTGCAAGTGCTTCAGAGACCCTCGCTCTGGAAACAGAGGTCTCATCCCTGTTAGTTCTCAGAGCAGTAGAAAGGGTTCCTCCCCTGCATCAGGGCAGGGGTCTGTATTCCAGATACTTTCTTACCCCAAAAGACAGGAGAATGGTGGCCCATTTTAGATCTCAGATATCTGAACAAGCATCTTTTGAAACCAAAGTTCAAAATGGTAACTCTGGCAATGATTTTGCTTTCCTAAGGCCAGGGACTGGCTAGCCTCCCTGGACCTCAAGGATGCCTATTTCCATGTCCTAATCAGAAGATCCCATTGAAAGTACCTCAGATCTGAACTGCCCTCAGGTCATTACCAGTTCAGAGCAATGCCCTTGGCCTTACCTCTGCTCCAAGGGTATTCACAAAGTGTCTAGCAGTGGCAGTGGCCCACTTAAGGAGGCAGAGGATTGCTGTTTTTCCCTATCTAGATGACTGGCTCATTGTAGGCCAGTCCCCAGAACAGGTAAAATCTCACCTGCAGGTCACCCAGCAGCTTTCACCTCCTGGGTTTTCTGTTAAACTTCAATAAAGTCGGTTCTGGAACCAGTCCAGGTACTCACCTTTATAGGGGCAGAATTGGACACAAAGCTAGCCAGAGCCTTTCTTCCCCAGAAAGGGTAAGGAATTTAGTGGCTTGGCCTCTTCCTTCACTCTGCAGGTCTCTCGACCAGCAAGACACTTTCTGCAGCTCCTGGGGCACATGGCTGCATCCACAGCTGTTGTGCAGGGAGCCAGATTTCAGATGAGAGACATTCAGTTTCACTTGAGAACCTTTTGGTCTCAGAGAAGAGACCCCTTTCCAAGTTGGTCCCAGTGACTCGAACCTTGATCCTAGCTCTCCAATGGTGGCAGGATCAGAGCAATTTAAGAGCGGGGTCCCTTCATTTCCCTTCTCACGACTTGACTCTCACTACAGATGCTTCCTTCTGGGTTGGGGAGCCCACATGGGCGACCTTTCCACTCAGGAGTTTGGTCCCCAGAATCTCTGCTCCACATCAATTTGCTGGAACTCAGAGCTGTCTTTTAGCTCTTCAAGCTTTTTCTGCATCTGTCCACGACAAGGTGATACAAGTCAGAACAGACAACACCACAACAATGTGGTACATCAACAAACAGGGGGCACTCGGTCTTCGGCCTTGTGCACCGAGGCAATGAAGTTGTGGTCTCTGGCCTATTCCCTGAACACTTCCCTCATAGCAGTTCATCTTCCAGGAAGGACAATGTCCAGCGGATGCCCTCAGCAGGATTTCCCAGGGCCATCTTGAATGGTCCCTGGATCCTCAAGTGCTGGGGATAGTTTTGCCAGGTGGGGCATCCCTCAGATAGATCTTTTGCAGCCCCAGACAATCACAAACTTCCTCTGTTCTGTTGCAGGCCTCCAGTGCTGGGCTCAGTTCCCCTGGATGCCCTTCTTCTGGATTGGGAGGGGAAGTTCCTCTATGCTTTCCCCCCCTTTCCTCTCCTATTCAAAGTACTAGTCAAAATCAGATCTCAGCCTTGCAGGGTGATTCTGATTGCCCCGGATTGGGCCAGGCAGCCCTGGTACCCCACTCCTTCTGTCTCTGACAGTCCATCTTCCCTGTGCCTCCCCAGGAATCACAATCTGTTGACTTGTGCCCAGGGAAGGGTTTGGTATCCGGACCTCAAATCCCTCAACCTCAAGGCCTGGCTGTTGAGGAGTTAGAGTTTGCTGATTTACACCTCTCTCAGGGTGTTCTTGAGATCTAAAGGCTTCCAGAAAGCCTTCCACTAGGCTACTTATAGTTCTAAATGGAAAAGGCTTTCCATTTGGTGTGCTGGGAAAATATTTCCCAGAATCTGCTGAATTGCCCATTTTGTTAGATTACATGGTACATCTTAATTCTTGGTCTCAGACCAGCTACCCTGAGAGTTCATTTGGCAGCTGTGTCTGCTTTTGTGTCAGCAGGAAAGTCATCCCCTCTTTCCTCTCATCCTGTGTTTTCCAAGTTTTTAAGGATTACTCATACTGATCCTCCTTTTGGAACCGGCCCTGCTTGGGACCTTAATGTTGGCATTGCCCAGTTAATGCAACCCCCTTTTGAACCTCTGTCTTCTGCAGAGCTCAAGTACCTAACTTGGAAAACTGTTTTTCTAGTGGCTATCACTTCTGCCTGACGCATAAGTGAATTGCAAGCCTTGTCAGTGGAGACTGACTTTATTTCTTTCCACAGGGATAAGGTAGTCCTTAGGACTAATAGGAAGTTTTTGCCTAAGGTGGTTTCAGATTTCCATCTTAATCAATCTGTCTCCCTTACAGTATTTTTCACTGATCACTCCTCTTCGGGTGAGAGGAGGTTGCACAGCCTGGATGTTAAAAGAGCTCTTAGTTATTATATAGAGCGTACCAAAGGTCACAGGTTCGAATCCCTCCAACTTTTTCTTACCTATGATGAAGTTGGGAAAGGCAAACCTGCCACTAAGAGATCAGTAGCCAGGTGGATTGTCTGTTGTATCCAATTTTGTTATCAGTGGGCAGAGCCCCCCATTTGAGGGCTCATTCTACCAGGGGTACAGCTGCGTCTCTAGCTGCTGCCAGAGATATCCCTTTATTAGAGATTTGCCAGGCTGCTACTTGGAAAACGGTACACACTTTTACCAAGCATTACTCCCTGGATGTCCAGGCCAGGAGAGATGCTCGGTTCGGCACAGCTGTTCTTCAGAGCCTATTCCCTAAGTAGGTTCTGCCCCTCCTCCATGGAGGTACTGCTGTGTATTCTGCTAATGTCTATAATATAGCAAGACTTCATGTTATTTGAAGAAAAAATTACTCACTTTAGTAATGTTGTTTCTTCTAATGGAGTCTTGCTATATTACAGACCTCCCCCCCAACCTGCCCCTCTCAGAACCTCTACTTGGTGGGGTGCGGGCAACTTAGTGTGGGCACTACTTATGTCCTGTTAGCATTTTGTCCCCTTTGGGACTTTGGGGGTGTGTATGTGTACGCGTGTGTGTGTTTTATTATACTTATGTTCCATTTTCATTTTATTAGAATGGTGTTAGTATTTCTGGTCCCCTGACTTGAGTCTTGGTGTTGGGACCATCAATGGTTGTTATTATTTAGGTAGCCATTTGGCTAGTGTAGGTTACAGCTTCCACACAGACCTTAGTGAGTTTGGCTTGTAAAGATCTGACAGTTCAAGTTTGAAATGACACAGATAGAGCTGCTCTCGTGACAAAATTCTATTTTGGAATGGTTTTAACCATTTCACTCCGGGGCAGTTCTAGAGCTGGATCAAACTGCTAATGTCTATAATATAGCAAGACTCCATTAGAAGAAACAACATTACTAAGGGAGTAATTTTTTCTTGTCAGTAGGGGTAGGCTGACCCATTTTTTCAAGAATTGGAAAATCATCACCACAGACAAGTGGGTTCTGGATATAGTGGGTCAGGGCCTGTCTTTAAGTTTCAAGTCCTCCTCTGTTCAAAAAATCAGAGTTTTCAAACCAGCTTCCCTCCTGGAAAGCAAAAGGCTGGAAAATGAGGTGAAACACTTTTTCACTAAAAGCAGTGGAACCAGTGCCTCTGCATCAAAGGGGAAAAGGATTTTACTCAAGGTATTTTCTCACACCAAAGAAAAATGGAGAGCTGTGGCCTATCTTGGATCTTGAGGTCCTCAACAGGTTCCTAGTGAAACCAAAGTTCAAAATGGTAACTTTGTCTCTGATTCTACCAGCACTCTGAAAAGGAGATTGGTTGGCATCATTGGACCTAAAAGATGCCTATTTCAACATCCCCATAAGGGAGTCTCACAGAAAGTATCTCAGGTTCAGATTCCTGTCAGGTCATTATCAGTTCTCAGCTCTACCTTTTGGTCTCACTTCAGCACCTAGGGTGTTCACAAAGTGCCTGGCTATGGTAGTGGCTCACCTGCGCAGACAAGGTGTCACGGTATTCCCCTATCTAGATGACTGGTTAGTGGTGGGAAATTCACCACAACAGTTAGAGGAACACCTACAGCTCACTCAGTAGCTTTTGCAATCTCTGGGTTTCCTTTTAAATCTAGAAGAATCTGTTTTTCTTGCTTCTCAAATTCTGCAGTTCAAAGGAGCAGAATTGAATACCATAGTGGGAAGAGCCTTTCTACTCAGAGACAGGGTAAAAAGCATCCTGCAGTTGGCAGGTTCTTTCAGGCTCATTGTCCCAATGCCTGCAAGGCATTTTCTTCAACTTCTGGGCCACATGGCAGCTGCAACATGCATAGTGCTAGGCTCCAGGTTTCGGATCAGGGACATCCAGTTTCACTTAAGAGCTCACTGGTGCCAAAGAAAGGATTCCCTGTCAAAGCTCATTCCTGTAACAAAAACATTTATCCATGCTCTTCAGTGGTGGAAAGAGGAAACCAACCTCAGAGAAGGGGTTCCTTTCCAAAAAGAACTTCCATCAATGATTCTCACAACAGATGCATCCCTCTTGGGCCGGGGGCTCATCTAGCAGGGCACACTACCCAGGGTACTTGGTCAAGTGCAGAGACTCTTTTACATATAAACTTGTTAGAGCTCAGGGCAGTGTTTCTGGCAATGCAAGCTTTCAAGCCACTGATACAGGGAAAGGTAATGCAAGTCAGGACAGACAACACTACTACTATGTACTTCTTAAACAAGCAAGGGGGAACTAGGTCAAGCCTCCTTTGCATGGAGGCCATGAGAATTTGGACCCTAGTTTACTCACTGGGCTTCTCACTACAGGTCATTCATCTGCCTGGTGAAGACAATGTTCTGGCAGACTCCCTGAGCCGAATCAGCCAGGACCATCACGAATGGTACCTGAACAGGCAAGTGGTGCAGACCTTATTCTGGAGGTGGGGCACCCCAGAAATAGACCTCTTTGCCTCTCATCAGAGTCATCACTTGCCACAGTTCTGTTGCAAGCCTCCAGTAGTGGGCATGGTTCCTCTGGATGCCCTTATTCTGGATTGGTCAGGGAAATTCCTGTATGCATTCCTTCCATTCCCTCTGGTATACAGGGTGCTGTTGAAACTCTGGTCTCAGTCAGCAATAATGATTCTGATAGCCCCAGACTGGGCCAGGAAGCCACGGTACTCTCTATTGCTGTCCATGTTAGTGGATAAACCAATACACCTTCCCAGGAGGCACAATCTTCTGACCTCCAACCAGGGGAGGCTCCTGTATCCGAACATCAAGTCACTCGGGCTCAAAGCTTGGCTCTTGAGGACCTAGAGCATGCTAGTTTACATCTTTCTGAGCCAGTTATGGATGTCCTGTGAGGATACAGGAATTCCTCTACTAAGAAAACTTATGCTGAAAATGGAAGAGGTTTTCTATTTGGTGATCTAGTAGGAGTGTAGTGCCAACCCAGGCACGAGTGCCGTTAGTACTGGACTACGTGGTCTACTTGCATTCCACAGGCTTACAGTCTTCTACACTAAAGATTCATTTGGCTTCAGTCTCGGCCTATGCATCTGCAGGCAAGTCTGTTTCTTTGGCATCAAACCCCATATTTAAAAGGTTCTTCAAGGGCCTTTCTCTTATGTATCCACCGGTGAGAGAACCGGTGCCGGCTTGGGACCTTAATATCTGCATTGCCCAACTCATGGTCCCTCCCTTTGAACCTATGTTTTCAGCACCTTTGAAGTATGTCACAAGGAAAATGATGTTTCTACTGGCCATTACTTGAGCTACAAGGATTAGTGAGCTTCAAGCTTTATGCACTGAAAAGGACTACATTTCCTTCTACAGGAAGAAGGTAGTCCTACAGACAAATAGGAAATTCCTTCCCAAAGTGGTTTCAGACTTCCACTTGAACCAGTCTATCACTTTGCCAGTGTTCTTCACTGACCATCCTTCTAGTGAATGTAGGCTGGATGGCCTGGATGTCAGAAGAGCTTTGAGCTACTACATGACAGCCACTAAGCCCCATAGGCAGGACAGAACACAACTTTTCCTCACTTATGGGGCTGTGGGAAAGGGAAATCCAGCATATAAAAGGTCCATTTCTCATTGGATTATCTAGTGCATCCAATTTTGCTATTCAAAGGTGGGCAAGGAAGCTCCAGCAAGGCTTAGAGCCCACTCCACAAGGGGTATAGCTGCAACACTAGCAGCTGCAAAGGACGTACCCTTGGTGGATTTCTGTAAAGCAGCAACCTGATGAACAGTACACACATTTGTCAAGCATTACAGCTTTGATATGCAGGCTAGGGCTGATGCCAGGTTTGGTACAGCTGTCCAGCAGAGCCTGTTTCCAAAATAGGTTCTTCCCACCTTCTAAGGTACTACTTTTTAGTCGGCAGAAGAGTTAGGAATATTGGAGTACTCCTGGGGTGAGAAGAAAAAGTTACTTAGCATAGTAACCTTGTTTCTCCCAGGGGATACTCCAATATTCATTATTCTCCCACCCTACCTCCCTGCTTAAGAACCAGTGACCTCTGTATTCCATGCTGTACCTTAGTGTTTGCATGCCACATTCTACTTTTATTGGAACTTATTTTTTAGTTTTCTCCATCTTTTCAGATGATTCTGAGAGAGGAGCTGGTGGGATTGTCCATGATAAGTTTATATTTCCTTCAGTTGGAGGTTTGGGTGGGGAATTTTGAAGTTCAGTTTTATATATTTTAAATTTTGGGCCCCGTCTTTCCTGGTGTCCATGAAATCTGAGGGTTAGAATGTAGGCAGTTGATAGGTGGCAGCATTTGAAAAGTGGCTCATGCCAATGATTCCATCATTAGCACAGCATTCTATCTCCAGACAGATTTGACCTTAAAGGTATACTGCAGAAGAGTTATGAATATTGGAGTATTCCCTGGGAGAAACAAGGTTACTATGGTAAGTAACTTTTTCTTTTCTGCCATTCTAAGGATTCTGTAGAAGTACAGAGTTCTCCTCAATCTTGCTGTGCTAAGGTGTTTCAGACTCTGGTGGATAGGTCTGGTGGATAGTCAACTCCTTCTGGGTGGTTGACTGTGAACCCTCCATAGTCTGCCTGTCCTGAGCATCAGATGTCCCCAGTGGTGAGGCCATAACTATTTGCTTGGTCTACACCGGCGGCACCTCAATATCATCCTCTGGCACTGCTGTGCTGTTGTCACCATTCATGTTGACTACGTGGTGGATGGTACCAGGGATTACACTGGGCACCCACTTGACACTGTGATGTTAGGAGAGGGACCAGCACAAGGCTGTTGTCTGAACTGTTGCCAGTTTGGATGTTGTCACCATTCATGGTGTCACTAGCAACAATGAGGAGGGTAAAAACTCCGGACATGGTGTCGGCGATGGCCATGGTCCTGGGTCCAGCTCCTGGCGAAGTGCTGATGATGTCATTCTGGAAGTCATCCCCCATTCTGGTGTCATCCTCGACACTGAAGAGAGAGATGGCTTCAGTCACAACATTGAAATCGGCACTGAGTACAGTATTGAGGGTGATGCCAGCCATGGTGATGGAAATTACCCTGTCTCTGAGGCTGTCACTGATCCTGAGCTTAGTGCCAGAGACAGTACCTACTCGGGGTAAGATGGTGGCCTGGAAAGGGAGTCCTCTCCAGAGCCATTGGATGTCACTGCCACTGATGAGTACTGGAGTTGCCCCGTGGTATCTGTACAGCTCCACTCTTCTCCCCTGGGGGTTCTCCCCATGAGCACCAATTAGGTCACTCCACAGATGTAGAAGGACACCCTTAGGGTGACTCTGCTAGGCCCTCCCCTCAGGCAAGGGCCCTCTACAGTGCCACAGTCCATGACAAGGCCCAAGAGACCTGGAGTCTCAACCCCTTCTACATAGGCCTTGTTGATTCCTAGAAAGTATACCCTCATTGATAGTCCCCCATGGGTTACTAGTGTGGGAACAATGCTGGATGTTGGTTGGTGCTTTATTTAATTGGACCCAGTCCAGGCTTTTCTCTCCACTACCGACCTTGCTCGGAGGCAGTGCATTGTCTCTGTCAACATCCTCTAGTGTGGACTACAAATTATTTGTCCACCTCCTTTCTACTGCTCAGTACAGCAATTTCCCATGGAGATGATTTAGGCACTTGACCCTGAAGACCATGCAAGCTGTGATCTGGTAGCCCTAGCATTGGGACTTCTTATAATTCTCAACATCAACCCTGTAGTCATTCCTCCATGGCCTAGGGCTGAGAAGGAGGTATCTGAGTTAGTGTGGAGGTGCACTCTCTCATATCCAGCCATCCCCAGTGATCTCATCATATGGTATCACACAACCACAGGGTCTGCAGGTGAGGTACTTCACCCTTTCTCAGGGCTTGAAGTACTGCAAACTCCATCAGGACCACGGGCCTCATGCATGACTAACACCCAGAGGCAGATTCTGCTCAGACTGCCTACAGTGGCAACAGGGACGACGGGCCGGTATGCATGGGGTCAGAGTGCCAACTGCAAGGGCACCATGTCAACAAAGTGACAGGTGCAGCCTGTCCCCGAAGGCATGCTGGCAGGTGAGCATGTGGCAGCGGTAGCCACATGACCGCGCGTACCCCAGTGGCGCATGCAGGCGGGGCAGTGGCAATGGCCACAGCTGCACAGGCAATGGCCACACCGACAGGGAGTCCCGAGAAATGCCACATGCACCACAACCAGCATCACACAATCGAACAGTGCACAGGGCACACCACACATGTCCTGTATAGATTGCCCATGGCCCCCACCCACACCTGTGGAGGAGCACCACCAGGCACACCCACACCCACCCCAGCCCCACCACACAGCAGCCATGAACCACTGCAGCAAGGCTCCATGCACCAGCTGCAAATCAGAGACAGACACGGGTGTAAATAGAAATGTATGTATTAGTACAACAACAAGGTAACAAAACCTATTTACATATAAGTACATCGGGGAAGGGTGTGGGTAGGATGCTACAAGGGGGGTAGGGAAAAGGGTCAGGGGACATGGGGAAAGGCAATGGTAGGGGTCAAGGATGTGTGGGGAACAGTCCAGGTGGGGAGGGGCAAAGATGCGGGCCATCAGGCCATATTCGTGGCCCTGGTCCTCCGCCACCGCCCTCCGGCACCTGTGGTGCCTCCTCCCGGACCTCTGGTCATGTCGCTGCAGCAGTTCAAGTGTGGCCCTCTCCACCTGCAGGAGCTCCTGGAGGGTCCTCTCCACCATCTCCCAATGATGGCCACCTAGGACAAGGGAGCGGAAATAATATGAGTGCCTGGCCAGGATAACACAGCCCACCCAACGTGCATGGCGTGCATCAGTGACCGGCGCCCCTGCAATGACCTGCAACCACCCACAGTGGGTGCGCCCACACAAACTGCCAACCCATGTAACCACAGCCATGCAAGCCGCTGCACACCATCACCGACCATGCACTGCACACCACCACCCTGGCCGTCCGGGCGTCATGGCAATGCAGTGTGATGGCAGTGGCACAGCCAGGCACAGAGTGCACCCAGAGCCCACCCGCAACACCTGCCCACATGTGCAAGGCCACAGGATGGTGCAGAGGACACCATGGGTGGTGCACAGCCAGAGGGGCCATGCGCAGAGGGGCCATGCCACACCCCCACCCCTGCAAGCCACCATGCACATATGTATAGGGGATAACTGTACTCGCCTGCGTCCCGGTCACCTTGCCGCTACAGCCCCACAGCACCACCCATGTTGGCTGGCCAATGCCCCTCTCCTCCTGTGTGGGCCTGCCCCTGTCCAGCCGCTGCCAACTGTACTCTCCGCCTGTCTTCAGGGCCTAGGAGGGAAACATGAAGAGACACACATCAGTACCTTTCTGAACCATAGGCCCCCCCCCACCCCACCGACCTGTGTGACGTGCCGCACGGTGTGTCCAGGTTGCAGTGGTGCAGGACAGTCATGGTGCACCCCCACAGTCACCAACACATGTGCTGACCCAGCCCCCGGACATGGGGCATGGCAACCATTGTGCCCCAAGGACTGTTGGATGAGACTGGTGAAGGTCAATGTGCACCTATCTGGCCGTGGCACTGCATCCCTCTGTACCCACACCTGCAGGCACCTCGGCTCAAAGGTTGTAAACTGATGTGCAAATAAATTAATAAATAAATAAATATTGGAGCACAACATTCCCTGGTGCGTGGCATGTCCCTCACTAACCAGACATCAAAATGGCGGCCAGTAGCACACGTGAACCACGTGCGGAGCTAGTGCGTTGCTGCGCTGCCATTCACAATTGTGCAGGCACCGAGTGGCGCAATAGGGGAGCAGCCATGTGGCGGTATGGTGCCTGGAAGGCAAAGGTCATCCACAGGGTCAAGGGTCTGGCCCCGCAAAGAGCACCACTGTGCTATTGGGGGCCCCTCGTATGGTGCGTAGTAGGGACATGTCACTAATGCTCTGCAGTGGCTACTGCACAGAGGCACGATGGGAACCACGGTGCAGTGGCGCAATAAGGGCATGATGGCACTGTGTCAGCTGCACTATAACACATGTACCCCGTAGGTCATACAGTGCACGAGTGCCACAGGCACAATAGTGGCCAGGTGCTGTGCTGCCTCCTGCACAATGTGCGTATGCTGTACCACTGGCGTACGTGTCGGCAGTGCGTGCATACATGCTGTGAGGCCGACTGCGCACGTCAGTGTTGCGCCCCAACTTGAGCATGCACAACTCCATTGGGCAAGGTGCAGCCACGTGATATTCAGCCATGATACGCAAGTCGGCTCATGAGCCATTCCGCGGCACACCTGCTGCATTTGCATCCCATTACAGTTGCGCATGACCTCATTTGTATGCGTTGCGCTATAAGGATGCCATGGAACTGCACAGGCCATGGATCGGTCTTGCATCCTTTGCAGGTAAGCATCATGCTGTGGGGCCATCAGGACAGTGGGCTGCGAGGGCAGTGTGGCACTGAACAGTCCATGTTAACACCTGTCCAAACGTGAGGAGAATGAGGAGCAGGGGAGGGTGCGTAGGCGAAGGCCAAACTTCACCAGGGCGGAGTCGGATGCCCTATTCAAGGCCTACCTGGACAGGGAGCTACTCCTGAGTGGACAGAGGGGCACACCACAGGCCCGGGTGATGGCATGGGAGGAGGTGGCATGTGCAGTCAACCAGCAGGGCAGCCACCAGCGTTCTGTGCAAGAAGAAGGTTGGCACTGACAGGAGGAGGAGGATCAAGGAGAAGGTGGCCGCTGTGAAGGTGGCACATTCCGCCACAGGCAGGGGATAGCAGGTTGTGCCATGCCTGATGCCATGGGAGGAGCAGGTGGCCAGCAGCATGTGGCACTGTGCCATTGAGGATGTGCCTGTTGGAGGCTTCCAGACAGGCGTCTGCCCATCACTGCATGGTAGGAACGGTGGTGGCGATGTGAGGGTGGCAGGGGGTTGGGGCCAGGGGTCAGTCGGCACCGGTAATGGTACTATGTTCCCTTTCAGCTCCCAAGCGTCTGCATGGAGCAGCGGGGGTGGGTGTGTCCACCGAGGGTGCAGCTCTGGAACAGGTGGAGTGCCCATCCACCTCCACCGGTGTCCGAGGTTCCGACATCCAACAGCCCTGCACGGCTGTCCGGGCTGATACCTGTGGTGTGGGTGCGGACGTAGCCCTGGCTATGTTCCAGCATGATGCCAGGGACAGTGTCCTGTGTGCCGAGACACAGATTGGGGCCGACTCCAGCACCGATGATGATGCGACGTACATCCCGGACAGTGATGCTGGTGCGTCACAGGGGCCACCCTCAACAGGCGACCACCAGGGAGGCTGTACGGGCAGTGCTGGCACGGTTGCCTGCCCACCGTCCGCTGTGCCCGTTGTGTCCTTGGCATCCAGTGGGGCAGCACTGGCGTGCGGCTGCAGCAGTGATGTAGGTGGTGCTGATGCAGCCGTGCTGGTGATGCCCAGCGCTCAGCAGCTGGAGGGGCGGTGACAGCAGCTGGATAGTGTTGAAGGAGGGCTGGTGGTGGCGGGTGGCAACGGTGCACAGCGTGAGGTAATACCCCAGGATGGCACTGCCATGCAGTGCCCACCATCACGGGACACTGCACCACAGGGCCAGGTCTCACCCATGGGTCGGCATGGTGCCAATGTGGACGACCCCTTGGATGACCACAGCCGTCTGCCCCAGGCCTCTGTGGATCAGCAGGTCCAGCTCGTGGTAGCGGTGGATGCACTCTGTGCAGAGCTGTGCCAGGTGGAGGAGCGGCACAGCAGGGACCATGCCCTGCTCCTGGCAGAGTTAGCTTGGCAGCAGGTGGACGTGACTGCAGCCATGAATAGGCACACCACTGTGGTGACAACTGTCCTGGCAACACTGACCAAGCAGTTGTGTGCCCAGCCCGCCGTATACCCCTCAGAGTGCAGTGTCCACACCTCGGGCCCTGCGTCTGGCGACCCCAGCCATGTCGACGCCAGGTTCAGCTGTGGGCATACCAGGCACGCCTGGTGTGGGCATGTTTGGTGGCCTGCAGACACCTGCATGAACCTGGTCACGTTCACGCAGCGTCACCCTTGGGGGAACATCTGTGCAACCCCATGAGGCCACTGAGCAGCCTGTGCTGGCCGGCAGGCCTCGGGGCCACTCACACATCCGTGGTGGCAGTGCTACTGTGCAGTGCGACTGACCCTACCCCCTTCATGACCGCTGTCTGCCACCACCCTGTGTGCACTGTGGTGTTTCATGTGCAACGCATGGGTGTGGTACCAAGTCCTGCACACACAGGGTCCCTGTGCACACCCGCCTGTCAGCTGGCCACTGTGGCATGTACATGATGATGCCAGCATAGCGCTGTCTGCCACTGTGCAACAGTGCTCAGTGTCTGAGACAAGCTCAGTGCCTGCCTCTAGGTGTGGCTCTGTTGGGTCTGGTGTGGGTGAGTGGGGCGTATGGGGTTGGTTGTGCATGTGGCTGTGTGGACAGGGGATGGGGGGGTGTGCATGCGTGTGCATGCTGTGTGCAGCCCTGCTGTGTTCCACCATGGTGTCTGAGCCCCCGCCCATTCACACACCCCTGCTGCTGACCCAGGCTGGGTGTCTGCTTCCACCTGTCTGTCGCCTGTGCTTAGATACCTAGGGCATGCTCGTGGACAAGTTCACCTACCTGTGTGGTCCATAGTGCTCCTCTGCGATGGTGTCCCGGTGCTGCTGCACCATCCGGGCCAACCGGGGATCCCTTCACCCAAGGGGTGGCTTCCCACCTCCAGCTAGACCGGCATCCCCATCGTCCCCACTGCTGTCCCCCTCTTCAACCTCAATGGCTATCCCACTGTCAGTGGCCATGTTGTGCAGGATACAGTAGGCCAGAAATAGCCCTCGGGCCTTTGAGGGGCTGTACTGGAGGGCACCACCAGACCTGTCCAGGCAATGGAACAGAGCCTTCAGCTGCCTGAACACCCGCTCGATGATGTTCCGTGTCGTGGTGTGTGCCTCATTGTACTGTTGCTGTGCTGGGGTAGAGGGCCGCCAGTATGGTGTGATTAACCAGGGCTGGAGTGGGTACCCACTGTCACCTGTGTGTTGTGAGGTATCATTAGTATGGGGATCTGTGTCACTGTACCCACAACCTTCCAGGCCGCATCCCATGTCAGCCCTGCTCTTGCACCACACACACCCTCTGTTGCCCCCATCATCTGGCGTACACTGCATAATCACCTACTAGATGGCCAGTGGGGATGTCCCCACTCTTGAACCTGTGGCACAATGCAGACTGGTGCCAGATGAAAGCATCATGTGCTCCCCCAGGGTGCACAGCACAGACATTGATTATGTGCCCCCTGGCATCGCACACCACCTGGCAGTTGACGCTTTGGTATCCCTTGCGGTTGATATATGCCGCCCCCTCTGGGCTGGGTGGTGTGCAGATGCCACCATGGGTGCATTTGATGGCCTCGAGCATGCCAGGCAACCGTGCTACCCTGTGGAACTCCTGCATGTTTGCTGTATGCTGCAGCATGTGGCAGCAGTGCGCTGAGGAATTGTGTGAGGATGCGTGATGCAGCCAACTGGTTTATGCCTGTTGTGTTCCCTGTTGGTCTCTGGAAGGTGCCCGTGGTGAGCAGGCACATGGCGGCTGTGACCTTTGTCTCCACCGACAGGGCATGGCTCCGTCTTGTGGGTGCCTGCATCTCCTCACTGCACAGCTCACAGAGCTGCCTTAGGTGGTACTGGCCCACAATCTCGGTGTCACTGTACAGCTCGAAGCTGCCGCAGGTGCAGTACAGCTTGTTCTGGGCATATCGCCGATGGGCCCTTCCATGGCCACGCCTCCCTGCACCCTGCCTCCTCTCACCCCCCCATGATCGCCTCCATCTGGAAGGTTGCACTGGCTATGTCCAGGGTTGTTGTCCCCCCCCCGGGTGGCTCTCTACCCAGTCCCCCTGGCTGTGTTCTGCTGGCCCTGCCCCTGCACCGGGTGCACCCCTGGCACAGTGCCACCAGTGCCACTCACAGTGTGACCTGCCTGGGCCCCTCTGCTGTCCC
Organism: Neoceratodus forsteri; assembly: GCA_016271365.2. Lineage (NCBI taxonomy): Eukaryota > Metazoa > Chordata > Ceratodontiformes > Ceratodontidae > Neoceratodus > Neoceratodus forsteri. The sequence goes on from CM057453.1 coordinate 571,634,711, forward strand.
TCATCTGTGGCACCCACGCACAGTCCCTCTGACACACACACACACACTCTGTGACCCCCATCCACCTCTGGGCCACTCCTGTGCTGCTTTCTGTTGCCCTCACTCCCTGCTGCTATGTCCCATCTCCCTGCCGCTATGGCTCCTCTCATGCGCAAGCTTCTTCCCCTCGGTTGCTCCCTTTCATTTTGGCTCAAGTCTGCTATTGTGCAACTTCTGATTGCTCCTCTGTTGCACACATTGCCTGCTGTTGAATATCGCACTGCGCCACATATTCATGGTTATACCCCCTGCAGTTACACATGCATTAATTTCCATTGTGCTCTTGCACATTGGATTTTGTGCTGTGCATCTGCTGCTGCTGATTATCGTGTTTTGGTGCATTTCAGTGATTGCGCAGGTGCATCCCTATTGCACATGGTGCAACTGCTCTGAATATCCCTGGCCCCTATATCTTTTCCCTAGGGTTAGGTACATTTTCCCGATGTACGTCTGCCCGACAATGAATTGGCCGACATTTATTTCCCAGAAAGCTATTTCCCGACTCATCAACCCACCCGACTACATTGTCTGTCTAACAAGAACCACTGACAGTGACTGCAAGTGAGAACAGCTCTGGCTGTGTGTGTGGAGCGAGGTTTCAACTGAAATGAGGGTGGCTGAGAAAAGTAAAAGTGCACTTGAATTGTATCTCTGGTCCCCTAGCCCCCAAAATCCCTCACCGTTAGCTGTTTTAAACAACCAAAAATTAAAAATTGTACCTGAATCACAGAAGGCAATGGGGCTGAGACAACAGAAGACCTGATCAACCCCGAAGAACAAGAGCCCAAGTAACTCACCATCCAGGGCTCTTTACTCGGGCGCAGAATATGAGGACCAGTGACCTAGTAAGAGAGTGCAGGATCTGAATGCTAGCATGCTCCGATGCATAGACACATAGACGCCAATGTCTCTGACATAATGAAAAGCTGGAGACCTGAACAGACCAGGTGGAAGAAGCCATCAGTGAGATTTTGGGAACAAGCTGTCTACTCAAGCCATACCCTGCTATTTATGTGCCAGTGAGAGTGGGAGCTTACAAGGAGAGCAGAGGTGACAGAGGCATAGGTGAGAAGAAAATAGAAAGTGTATAACAATACAGGGAGATTCACTCCCTCCCTCGCTATACAACCGTTCGGCAGATGTGCATCGGGGGGGCGCTCAAAAAAGGTGGAAAAACGTGGAAGGATTCAGCAATACACAGTGCACTGTCACTCACATTTACTTGCTCACTATCAAAGGTATATGTGCGATTCTGGTTGTCGGTAACTTAAGTCAGTCACCGTGTACAGTCGGGAAGTTGGTGACGGGAAATTAGTTGTCAGGAGGAACCATGTCAGGCAGTAGTATGGATCCCTTTTCCCTGTCCTTTGGACTAGGAAAATTCTTAGCCCTTTCTTATGTTTCACCACTTTATTTTTCTCCTGGCAGACAGAACTGAGGCTAGTGAGGAAGCAGGCAATGGTTATTGGCTGGCACGTGGCACCACGTGTTGGGTGTGCAGACACCATGCCCAGTATCTGTGGCTGGTGCCCTGGCAAAAGCTTTGCTCCCCCGTTGTCTTAGTGCCTTCAGCCCAGACCCATAAGTGGTAATCAGTGGTGAAAATATTCTGGAAAATCAATAATAGCGTAACATTCATTTTATCTCCAAATGTTTGTTACCATCTACAAGAAATGAACACCTGAAGTTTGAGATGTTTGATACATTAGTGAAATCAAACTTGCAGCTGTACTTTTAAGAGGTTCTATCTACCCAGACAATCCAAACCAAAAAAGGTTAATTCCAACTTCATTTAGGTCTTCAACCATGATATCAGTAAGTTAACTGTTACTTGGGAGCTACTCCACTGGCAACAACCCATCGAGTGCCAGCAAGCTCCATTCAAGAAGCATTTCAGTGCACTGCTCTGATATCAATATTACCTCTAAAGGACTGGATACAGCAGTTGTTAAGAACACTGTTGATAACCCCCAGTGGTTATCTGATGCAGGCTCCTCCTGTAGCAACAAGCATGGACATGCAAATCTGATACCAACAAGAATGGTAGCCGTAATGGCTTGGGTGCCAAAAATGTGGTACCAGGAAGCTCCATCCATCAGGCAAGTCTGCTGTAGACACCCCTTAAGGATGATTATTAGTACTGACTGACCTGGGGCCAGCTACCCCGATGATTGTCTGTTCATATTTGAGAAACAATACAGGAACTGTGAAATGCTTTTGGAATGGGGATCACAGTTTCTCGGGCCCCTCAGGAGGTCATCCTAGAGGCCTTCAGTTTACAGATCAGTGTGTCAATGCCAGAAGGCCTTCCCTTCCCACTCCTGGCTCCTCTACAAACACAGAACAGGAATTATTTATTTTGCCAATGTTAGCAGTGTCAGTTGCTCAGTAGGTAGCACACTCGCCTCTGAGGCCGGGAAATCAGAGGGCTGTGGGTGCAGTTCCCATATCTGGCACTTCGGTTAATATCCCAGTACTGACACTGTAGTGCAGCATGAGAGGGGTGCTGCACTTCTGAGGTGTCGTATTTCGGATGAGCCATTAACCTGAGGTCCCATCTGCCTGGGTTGGTGGTAGTCCAGGTGGATGTTAAAGATCCCATGGCACTTATCGAAAAGAGTAAGGGAATTTCCCCGGTGTCTTGGCCAAATTTCCCTCATTCACTTAAAAAAAAAAATACCACCAACAGCTTAGTCTGGTTCAAGGTCAGTTGGCATTCATCTGTATCCCCCCCTTCCCTGGGTCATGCCTGAAAATAGGCAGGTTTTGTCTAGTGCACTTACCCGGTCAACAAAAACTAAATAAATAAAAAAATAAACATGGCTAGGCTTCAGGTGTCTCTCCTCAGTGGAACTTAATTTTCCTTTACTACTGTGTGCCAATGTATTTAAGGGTAGCACTGCACTGATTTCAGGTTTCTCTGTGGCTTGCTTACTGTGTTTCTCTACTACAACATCTAAGTTGCTGTCTGCATCAGTATTAGTAGCATATCAGCTTTCTGTACAGATCTTAGGTCCAGACTCCTGGCTGGCCCTTCAGTACCATTTCCTATATCCTCCCCTGGAAAAGAATGAAGAACACAGTGGAAATGGGAGAGACACCCCAGACATTTCTAGGTAGGTTGGTAGATATTTTATTTTGGTACAGTGCATTTTTGTGACTCAGAACACTTTAGACTAAGTGGGAGTAAAAGACAAAAACAATATAATAAATTCATGATAACCTAAATAAGTAAATATAGTGAGCACAAGTGGCAGTATAGGTTAGAGGTTACAGCAACAAAACGTGAATGAGCTCGGTACATTGAGTAGACCGGAGTCTGTTTCCCACAAACTCCACTTGCATACTGTGTGACCCTGATCAAGTCACTTAACTTCAGCATGCTCCTGTAAACAGGCTTTGTGCCTAGTGCTCCTTAGCAGGCTACCAAAGAACAACATTAATGACCAACAAAACAAACATCAGAAAGTGGCAGTTCAGGTGATGAGTCACCACTTGTGAACCACTGTCGTAAAGCGGCTCTCAGATGTGATAAGACAAAGGGCAGGACAGAGTTCCAAAGGACTTGGGCTGGCATAGAGAATGCCCTTTTCTCCACAGATTTTAATTTGGAGTGGGGGCAACCAGCACCCCCATTCCATGGAGCAGAGGGCTCTCCTGGAAAAGTGAGGGATCAGCAACTCACAGAGGTGGAATCTCAGGATAAACACTTTGTAGTTGGTTCTTTGCTTGACTGGTAGCTTGTGCAGCTCACAGAGTGCTGGTGTGATATACTTTTGACCTTTAAGCACAAGAGTTGTGCTGCTGCATTCTGCAGTAGCTGCAAGCATTCAAAACATCTTTTCAGGTAGGGGAAGTCCTTCAAACCAAAGGCTTTCTCAAGCTTCTCAACCTCATGACATTGACTACTTCAATTAAGGCTTGGACCAGGCTACATGTGAGACCAGTTCAATGGTATCTCAAGGAGAGGTGAACCAAAGGGACTTCTCTTTCCCTGAGAGTTCCAGTGTCATGGACCCTGATATATGCACACACACCTTTCTCTGTTGCCGAGAGAGAGAGATCCAAGCTCAATGAGGGGATTCTACTCCTGACCCTTATCCCTTGATCTTTAAAAGGATGCCTCCCTGTTAGAGTAGGGGGTGCCCACCTAGGGTACATGATGGTACTATATGCGATGTAGACAGCCAGCTCTGAGTGCTGTATTAATTTTTTTATTGCATATAAAATATGTGATGGGAAGGTCAGTTTGAGGACACTACAGTCTTGCTGAACTGACGCATCAAACCCCCCCAGGGATAAGTTCAAAGGACAGGATTTATTTTAAACTGCAAATATCTGGGGTGCAATTACCTTGTCAATTTGCTTTCATCCCAGGAAATAAAATTAACCATTCATAATTCCCTCGGGGAAAATCCTTTGACTTGCAATAGTGGTCAGGAAGAACTTGAGAGGGAGGGGTGTCAGAGAGAAGCCAGAATGGACACTGAAGAGAGGTTGATGTCTGGGCCAGGGAGGACCCAGACGAATTTGGAAGGTCCAATATACATTCCCGGGGAACCCTTGAATTACATCAGAGAGACCTTTGAGGTGTAGATTCCAGGGCCCAGATGGGATTAAAGAGGCAAATACATTTTTGCTTTGAATACAGTGACTTAGATCTAAGAAGCTTTTGGGATGTATGTGTAGCAGAGCAGAAACCGGTTTTGTCTGGTTAATCTGTGGAGAGGAAAGTCAGTGAGGTCACCTATTATGTTTTTTTTTAATATTTTATTTGGACATCCTGTATTGTAAAATATAGATTTTGATACACCAAGGCGGAGTTAGTGACCTCATGAGTTGACCGGCTCAGAACTGTGTTTAATTGCTGAGAGAATCTTGACAGAGAGACACAAGACAATATTTTCTGACTGAGAGAAGAGAGACCATAAAAGCACTGAAGTAAGGACCTTAGACAAGATTAGTCTGAAGTTATTAATTGTAGGAACTGCACTTTTACCTGTTTGTTTTAAGGCTGTATGTGTTGGGATATATATTTGTTCTGTATTTATTGTTCTGTTTTGATATTTTAAAGTAGAGATTTTACAACGGAAACTGTCTGTAGTGAATTGACATTTCTTTTTATTTTAAGAGGAGCTTTTAAAGGTTATAAGTAACACTGTGTATGAGCTTATTGTATACCAAACTGGGAAATTGATAGAGTTCTCTAAAGTCTTGCACAGAGTTCTAAGGGTTCATTTGAAAGACCTTGTTGGGTGCCCGTAGGCAAAGATATCTGGCCCCCCCGAAGACAGAATTATTTGAGTCTGATAATTGGGTATGCTAACAAGAGGTTATCAGTTTGAATCCCTCCAGAGCTTGAGACTAAGGTGACTTGAACCCACAAAACAGACAAGAGGGTTACCTTGTTCTGTTCACTGTCCACAAATCATACGCTCAGAGGTTGGCACTTTGGGAGTAAAGGGCTGACCGACTGAGTGAGTTTGTGACACTATACACAGTCCTTGGTCCCCTCAGGAGGCCAAATTGAACATCAGTGTGTCAGAACTCATGGCCATAAAGCTAGGTTTGTAGGCCTTTACCACTCTTATTAGTGCCTTCTATATACTCAAGGGTATTGTCTAGATCTCACAGACAGTAATGGTTCTGGTGTGTTGCAGCAGGGTGTGGGGACATGCTATGAAGCTGTAGGGGTTACACTTGGGAATGTTCTTGTCCCAGAGGGTGACAAAGCTGAACAGCCTACCAACAGGAACAGTGGATATGAAGACAGTACAGTCTTTTAAGATAAGTAAGGACACATTTCTGATTACCAAGGGATAACAGGGTTCCTTGAGTAATAGAGAGGATAGAATGCCCCCCTATAGAGGATAATGTATGGTCATTGATTGTTAACCAGTTTGTTAACCATAGAGAGGTTGCCAGGGCGACTATGTAAACCTCGAGAGCGAAGCTTGAGAGGTTTACTTCGCCATGGCAGCCTCGAGATGGGTTAAAAAACCGGTTGACGATCGATGTACCATACATTATATTTTATAGTGTATGGTACCATTCATGTTTAAAAAATTCAAAAGCAGTTCCATACTGCAGTTTTTTTGTGCCACCGCCGCTCTGCTCCGGGTCATGCTTTCACCCCCGCGACTGTTTCATGGCCGCCCGATCAAGTTGCACGCATGCGCAGCCTGTTCCAGGTTGTTAACACAATGATGGATTAACAACATCGTGACGTCACATCGATGATAAAACATTGTTATAAAATTAGATTTCTACCTATAACTATGTTCTACCATACATTATATAGCTATTACACATTTGCACAGCAAACATATTAATCCTTGCTTATGAAGAAGGAAGGGAAAGGGACCTGATGGATCTATACTCACCTCCAGCCTTAAAGTACTGCTGTATGTTACTATGATTTGAAACCAGTCCCTTTTAGTAAATGCAGAGAACTACCCCCCCCCCCCCCCCCGCTATGTTTGACAGAAAGGAGGATTCATGTCCCTGGCTATTCAAGTGTGAGAGATTTGTATTCTCTCCACATACTCACCTATTTGCAGTCCATGTAGCAGGAGTGCAGAACTACATGGCTGACATCCTAAGTTTCAATGCAAGAACTTACCTTTTCAGAAATAATTTGTACACAATGGTTCTCAGAAGATATTCTCCAAATTTCAAAATCCATGAGTAAATCTCTTCTTCTTGAAGGAGAGTTCTGAACTCCCTCTGTATTGTGCCTGAACCCCCAGAGTGGGCGCAGTTCCTAAGGCTTCCACTGGAGATAGCAGGGCTCCTTCTTTATGTATGCTCTGTCCCTTTCTTCAGAAAGTCATTCTGACAGTGAATGAGGCAAGGTTCATGATATCCTTGTCCCGGCCTCCACCTTAGCCCAGGCAGATATGGTATGAGGATCTGCTCAGCTTTCTGTCCATCTCTTGTGGCAAGGATTTTCACCCAGAGCTTTGGACACTACACCTAGGACCCTGTTTCTGGAGGTTAGAGTTGAAAGTATTGTTATTCTGTGAGAATGTGTTTAGCATCCTTGTAGTCTTCAGAAAAAAGGTCACCCATAAGACATACTCTTCCAGTTAGTGGAGGTTCTCATCTTGGTGCTAGATTAAATTCCTGTCTCCTAACACTTGCCCAGTGGAAGTCTTTCAAACAACATGACGTCATGCTGTATTCTGACTATAGGCAGTTAGCCCCAGCACTTGAACTGCTCTGGAGAGGAAAGGGTTAACTCTATGTAGAAGCATAGAACGTTGCTGGTACATATCAGTGTAACTGTCAGATTTTTTACTCCGCCTAACTGTGAAGTCGCTCCGGAGAGTTCTCCTTCACTTCGGTATAAATAAAAATTGGTCGGTTTTCTCAACTGTTTCTTTATTTTTTTGGTATCAAGTCTCTGTCTATGGTACAGGTAGTATAAGTAGGTAGATAGTGGATTTGTTTGTTCAGAAATTGTTTTTCTTTGGTTTCCTATCAGTCAGCCTGGTTGGGAACCGAAACAGATTTGTTCTTTCTACATTTAATTGTGGTGTCCGGTTCTTATCGGTTTCAAAAAACCGAACCTTCTTCGTATTTTTTTTTTTTTCCCACAACCTGTGACATGGTTGGTAACCGATAAGCTGGTGTTACCTGGTTTCAAAGCTGATAAGGGTAACTTTTTGCAAAAGGCTATGTCTGAGAAACCCAAAATGAAAACTGGTCCCACTGGGTTTCAACACTGTACTGAGTGTGGGGAGACTTTTGCTAAAGCTAATCCCCACCTCATATGTGTTTATTGTATGGGGTTTGACCACCTCAAAACAGACTGCCAGATATGCAAACATTTTCCCAAAGCCACTTTGGAAAAAAGGTTAAATAGGCTGAAGGAAAAAGAGGCCGAGAAATCCGTTGACCCGGATGGCCAGCCCAGTTCGATTCTGACCGAACCTGAGCAGGTGCCTGCTGACACGGGCAATACCTCCTCAGGCAAAAGGAGAGCCAATTCTGAGGGGTCAGTTCTGTCCAAGAGAAAGAAGAAATCAGCTGGTTCAGATCCAACCCCACAGATTCCAACCACTGAGGAGACTGCGAAAGCGCTGAGCATTGTTCAGTCACTTCACCTGGTTCCGTCCAAAACGATGCCTTCAGACAGGTGGTCAGTTTGGATGGCTCCAGCCTCATTGGATTATGATCCAGAGGCTTTTAATATTGTTGAATGGGAGGGAGATGAAGAGTATCCCGATGAATGATGATAATGATTTTGGAGGCCTACATGAGCCTGTAGAACCTGACATCTCCCCAGACAGGCCTTCCAGTGTCCCTCCTCCCAGACTTTCTGAGTCCTCTTCCCACTTTTTGTTCTAGAAAAAAGTGGCTGAAACTCTCCAGCTTCCAGTTGTGGAAGCTGCTGAAGAGGAGGAAGAACCTGCCTATGTGGAGATGATGCACATCCCAGAGTCTAAGAGGCTTTCTATCCCACTACACAAGTGTTTAGGGAAACAGACACAAAATCTTGCAAATGCCCACTTCCATACCTCCTGTGGATAAAAAGATGGACAGGAGGTATATGCTGTCAGGTTCTGGTATGGATTTCCTGTATAATCATTGCAGCCATGTTGGTGTAGTGCAGGCTGCAGCCTGTGACAAGGCTAATACTCCATTGGCTTCACACACCCCCAGATAAGGATTCTAGTAAGGTGGCTGCCATGGCCAAAAAACAATATTTGGCATATACAGCCAGGTACCAGAAGTCCAGGTGGGATACAGTTCTGGAATTGACTAAGAAGGCTTCCCCACAGTTAGCCAAGGAGCTGGAGGAGGTGGCTGCTGATGGTATTGAGGCATCCAAGGTGCAATTTTGTGCTGCTGTGGAGTCTAATGATGTGGCATCTATAGTCATGACTACATCTGTCTCCTTAAGGAGACTGACTTGGCTCAGATGTACTAGCCTTTCACAGGATACCCAGACTAAGGCCATGGATTTTCCTGTCACTGGTAATTCTCTGTTTGGGGAGCAGACAGAGTCTTACATGAAGAAAATGGATGAGTACAGGGCCACCTACAGGAGTGCAGTGGCCAAGGAAAGGCAAGCTACTCCTCAGAAGCAGCAGTCTAGGGCTGGCAGGGGCAGGCCTTTTCATAGGCTTTTTTACCAAGCTCAGGCTTCCTCTACCTTCCAGCAGAGGGGATTCTTTATGGAGAGAGGTAGAAGAGGGATGAGCAGGGCTGCATACTCTTCTCAGTCTAAGGCTCCTGCCAAACAGACACCCTGATGTGTCAGACCAGGTCACCTCCTCTATTCCAGTAGGGGGGCAGGCCAGCTTACTACTTCCAGGCCTGGAAGTCTATCATTTCGGACAAATGGGTCCTGGAGGTAGTAAGCCAGGGACTTGCTCTCAGCTTTAAAAGATTACCTAGACTGAGAGCCAGGTCTTTTTTACCTGCAACACCCCTGGAAACCATTGACCTAGAGGCAGACGTTTCTTCCCTACTACTCCAGAAGGCTGTGGAGAAGGTTCCTCCACAGCACAAGGGGAAAGGACTGTATTCAAGATACTTCCTTACCCCCCAAATAGACAGAGGAGTGGCGACCCATCCTAGACCTGAGATATCTGAATAAGCATATAACAAAGCCAAAATTCAAAATGGTGACTCTAGGAATAATTCTTCCCTCTCTGAGGCCAGGAGACTGGCTAGCTTCCATGGACCTCAAGGATGCCTATTTCCATATTCTTATCAGGTGCTCCCCAGAAAGTACCTCTGGTTCGAGTTGGCCTCAGGCCATTATCAGTTCAGAGCCATGCCCTTCAGCTTGACATCTAACCCAAGAGTGTTCACAAAATGCCTAGCAGTAGTGGTATCCTTCCTCGGAAGGCAAGGCATCTCAGACTTTCCATATCTAGATGACTGGTTTATTGTAGGCAAGTCTTCAGACCAAGTGAAGTCAGCTCTAGAGGTCACCCAGAATCTTCTAAGCTCTCTAGGATTCCTTCTCAACCTATCCAAGTCAGTTCTTGAACCAGTATAGCTCCTTACCTTCATAGGAGTAGAGCTACATACTATTCAGGCAAGAGCCTTCCTCCCATGCTCAAGGATAAAAGGCCCTTACAGATCTGGCTTCTTCTTTCCAACCTCTGGTGTCTCGTCCAGCCAGACATTTTCTTCAGCTCCTAGGCCATATGGCAGCTTCCACTGTAGTGGTTCAGGGAGCCAGGTTCCAGATGAGGGACATTCAGTTCCAATTAAGGTCCTTTTGGTCTCAGAAAAAGGATTCTCTCACCAAACTGATTCCAGTGACTCAGACTCTTGTCCAAGCCTTCCAGTGGTGGTTGGATCAGGACAATCTCAGACAAGGTGTCCCATTTCTCAAGTCAAGGACCCTCTCTGGACCTGACCACAGATGCCTCTCTCCTGGGATGGGGAGCCCACTTAGGGACTCTCACTGCACAGGGTACTTGGTCACAGCAGGAGTCTCTCCTTCACATCAATCTTCTATAGCTCAGAGCTGTGTATCTAGCCCTTCAGGCATTCTCAGAATCAGTCAAAGGGAAAGTGGTATAGATCAGGACAGACAACACCACTACAGTGTGGTACATAAACAAACAGGGGGCACTCAGTCCACGGCCTTGAGCACAGAAGCTATGACAGTATGATCACTAGCTTATTCTCGTCAAACTTCTCTGACAGCAGTTCACCTCCCAGGGAAGGACAATGTGCTGGCAGATGCTCGAAGCAGAATATCTCAAGAGAAAGGGGAGATATTGCTGATGGGGGACCTGAATGTGCCAGATGTTAACTGGAGCACCTTTGCTGCAGCCACATCCAAGAGCAGGGCCATTCTCGATGCCCTACAGGGGGCATGCCTTAGACAGCTAGTTTTGGAACCCACTCGGGAGGGAGCAATCTTAGACCTGGTACTCTCAAATGGGAATGGAGAGAGGATCTCCAATCTTGAAGTGGGTAGCCATCTGGGAACAAGTGACAACCAAACAGTGTGGTTCACGATAAACTTAGCTATAGAGTCAAGCCATACAGAAGTGAAAGTACTGGACTTCAGGAGGGCTGATTTTGTCAAAATGGGAGAATTCCTCAGAAAAGCACTAGCAAACAGGCAAGAAGGTGGGGTGGAGCAACAATGGGGAAACATCAAAACTGCCATCACAGAGGCAACAAGCCTTTGTGTAAAGCAAATAAACAAATCAAAATGAAAGAAAAAACTACTATGGTTCTCAAAAGAAGTGGCAGGTAAGGGAGAAAAAGATAGCCTTCAGGAAGTATAAGGACACACAGAAGAAGCAGGACAGAGAACTGTACCAGTTAAAGTAGAAGGAAGCGGGGAAAGCAGTCAGAATAGCAAAGGCCCAAGCCAAGGAAAAGATAGCCAACTCAGTTAAGAAGGGGGATAAAACCTTTTATAGGTACATTAGGGAGCAAAGAAAGCCTAATGCAGGGATACTGAGGCTGAATAAAGAGGAAGGTGGTTGGGCAGACAGCAACAGTGAAAAAGCAGGGATACTGAATGAATACTTCTGCTCAGTATTCACAGTGGAAAAGCAGGGGGAGATACCTAATCCAGTCAATAGAAGCACTCTGGATATTGGGGTTGATATTAGTCCTTTCACAGAAGAAAGGGTTATGAAAGAACTCTTAAAACTGAAGGTGGATAAAGCAATGAGGCCTGATGGGATTCACCTCAGAATTCTAAAAGAACTAAGAGAAGAACTAGTAACACCACCGACTAGCCTTTTTAAGAAATCATGGGAGGATGATGTGGTACCTGAGGACTGGAGGAGGGCAGATGTGATTCCCCTTCACAAAAAGTGGGAGCAAGACAGAGGCAGGAAACTACAGACCTGTCAGTTTGACCTCAGTGGTAGCGAAAATGACGGGAATCACTTCTGAAGGAAAGAATTGTTGAGTACCTAGATGCCAGTGGGCACAGGACCCAAGGCAGCATGGATTCGCAGCAGGAAGGTCATGTCAGACAAATCTAATAGATTTCTTTGACTGGGTGACCAAAGTAGTAGACCAGGGAGGGGCTGTGGACATGGTCTACCTAGACATTAGCAAGGCATTTGACACAGTCCCACACAAAAGATTAATAAACAAATTAGCCAGCCTGGGAGTGGGTCCCAGGGTGGTAGCCTGGGTAAAACACTGGCTGAACAACAGGACAGAGTGGGTAATAGTAAATGGAGTCCACAGTGAAGAAAGGGGGGTTACTAGTGGGGTACCGCAGGGTTCAGTACTGGGGCCGGTCCTTTTTTAATATCTTTATAAGTGGCATTGCAGAGGGACTGGAAGGGAAAGTATGTCTCTTTGCAGATGACACAAAGATCTGCAACAGGGTTGATACGCAAGGTGGGGTGGAAAGAATGAAAAGGGACTTGGCACGGTTGGAGGAATGGTCAAATGTATGGCAGCTTAGATTCAACGCAAAGGAATGCAAAGTAATGCACCTGGGAAACAAAAACCAAGGAGAAGAGTATACGGGGTGAGATACTGACAACAACAAAAATGGAAAGGGACCTGGGGGTAGTCATATCAGAAGGGACCTGGGGGTAGTCACATCAGATGACCTAAAGGTGGGCCAGTAATGTGAGAAGGCAGTAAGGAGGGCTGGGAGGATACTGGGATGCATAGGGAGAGGCATCACCAGTAGAAAACAGGAAGTTGTTGGCTCTCTGTACAGACAATTGGTAAGACCACATCTGGAGTACTGTGTACAGTTCTGGAGACCCCATTTCTGCAAAGACATACACAGGGTGGAGGCTGTCCAGAGGAGGGCAACCAAAATGGTTCAGGGTCTGTACCAGAAGACATATGTAGAAAGACTAAAGGAGCTTAAGATGTATAACCTTGAGGAAAGGAGAGAGAGGGGGGACATGATAGAAACTTTCAAGTACCTCAAGGGAATCAGCAAAGTCCAACAGAGTAGCATCTTTCAGAAAAAGGGATGTGTAAGAACAAGGGGGCACAATTTGAAGATAGAGGGGATGGCTCAGAGGTAATGTGAGGAAGTATTTCTTTACAGAGAGGGTTGTAGATGCATGGAACAGCCTTCCTGAGGAGGTCGTAGAGTCGAAAACAGTGGGGGAATTCAAGAATGCATGGGACAGACATAAGGCAATTCTAGTGGGGTTAGGAGGAAGTAGGCTGTTGGTTAACTAGGATCTGCAGCTTATCCGTTAGGTAGGGAAATGGGCAGACTAGGTGGGCCAAGCAGTCCTTATCTGCCATCAAATTCTATGTTTCTATGTTCTTCAGGTAATTTTCAGGAGATGGGGCACTCCACAGATAGATCTCTTTGTGGCCCCAAACAATCAACTTCCTCTGTTCTACTGCAGACCTCCATTCCTGGGGCCTGTTCCTCTAGATGCTCTTCTGTTAGACTGGACGAGCAGGTTCCTTCTTTATGCCTTCCCTCCTTTTCCACTAATAATCAGAGTGCTGATCAAGATCAGGTCTCAACCCTACACAGTAATTCTAGTGGCTCTAGATTGGGCCAGGCAACCATGGTATCCTCTACTGCTGTTCCTGACAGTCTCAATTCTTCTCTTTCTGCCCAGGAGACACAAACTCCTGACCTCCTCTCAGGGGAGGATTTGGTATCCAAATCTTCAGTCTCTCAGACTCTAAGCTTGGCTCTTGAAGAATTAGAGTATCCAGGTCTGCATCTTTCTCAGGGGGTAATGGACATCTTTAAGGCTTCCAGAAAACCTTCCACCAGAAAAATTTACATTTCTAAATGGAAAAGAATCAGTATTTGGTGTTCTGAGAGAGCCATACAATCAGGTTCTGCGACCATTGCCACAGCCCTGGATTATCTGGTTCATCTTAACAGTTTAGGCCTTAGGCTTGCTACCCTTAAAGTGCATTTGGCAGCTGTTTCTGCTTTTCTTTCTGCAGGGAAATGATCTTCTCTGGCATCTCATCCTGTTTTTAGTAAGTTTTTCAAAGGTCTGGTTCACATTAATCCTCCCTTCAGACAGCCTACTGCTGCTTGGGACTTGAATGTCTGCATTGCACAGCTTATGCAGCTACCCTTTGAACCTTTATCCTCAGCTGAGCTTAAGTACTTGACTTGGAAGACTGTCTTCTTGGTAGCCATTACTTCTGCCAGGAGAATTGGTGAATTGCAGGCCCTGTCAGTGAAGCCTGACTTCATTTTCTTCCATAGAGACAAGGTGGTCCTTAGAACGAATAGAAAGTTTCTTCCTAAAGTGGTTTCAGATTTCCACCTGAATCAATCTATGTCTCTGTCTGTGTTTTTCATGGACCATTCTTTGTCAGGGGAAAGAAGGTTACACAGTCTGGATGTGAAGAAGGCACTTAGCTATTATATAGAGCAGATTAAGGCCCATAGGAATGATTGTACTCAACTATTTCTTACCTATGGAGAAGTAGGAAAAGGTAGACCTGCCACTAAAAGATCTGTTGCCAGGTGGATTATCTCCTGTATCCAATTCTGCAATTCAAAGTTGGGGAAAGAGCCCCCTTCAGGCCTGAGGGCTCACTTGACCTGGGGTACAGCTGCCTCCCTGGCAGCAGCTAGGGATATTCCCTTGGTGGATATTTGTAAAGCAGCCATCTGGAAAACAGTTCATACATTCACCAACCATTACTCTCTGGACATCCAGACTAGGAGTGATGCTAGGTTTGGCACAGCAGTACTGCAGGGCCTGTTTCCAAAGTAAGGTTCTGTTATCCCCTTCCCTGAGGGCAACTGCTTGGTAGTCTGCATATAGTCAGAATACAGCAAGACTTCATGTTGTTTGAAGAAAAACATTACTTACCATAGTAATGTTTCTTCTAATGGAGTCTTGCTGTATTCTGATCTCCCTCCCTGCCTCCCCTCTGACTCTCAGAACCTAGTCTTTTGGGATGTGGGTTGGCAGATACAATGTTGTACCCCAGAGGTGTAGCTTTGTACCCCTCCTGACAAGGTGGGGTTTCTTTGCTTTTTTGTTATTGATATTGCATTTTTCACTATCTACACATGGCTCTTCTTGGGTTCTCGACTTGAGTCTTTTTGGACCCAAGCATTTGTTCCTATGGCTTAAAATTTAAAACAATTTCTAGAGCTATTAGTTAGTATAGTGCTCATAAGAATCTGATGGTTACACTGATATGTACCAGAGACAGAGGTTTGAAAACCGAGCTTGAGCTCAACGTTCTGTGCTTCTGCATAGAGTTGACCCTTTCTTCTCCGGAGCAGTTCAAGTGCTGGGGCTAACTGCATATAGTCAGAATATAGCAAGACTCCATTAGAAGAAACATTACTATGGTAAGTAATTTTTTCTTCTGTACTACCTGCTCTCCTTGGCTTTTTTTAGGCAGCTTCTATCATCCCTAGAAATCCACTAGTCAGCCATTTAGGCAATCAGGTCCCAGGCCGATTTCCATAGACTTGCAGCTGAACTTGTTTTTAAGCATTTAAGCAACTCTCCACAAGTTTCCAGCTGTTAAGGTCCCAGACCTTTCCTGAGTCTTTAACTTGTTCCTGTCAAAGCTGATAGTCCCTTCTTTTTCCCCTCATGTGTACTTGTCAGGTCAGCAAACTTTGGGCTCAGTGTATACAGCTGGACTACCAAGTCTTTCACAAGGGCATGGTGGTCCCAGGATACACATGCTGGTTCCTCCTAAAGCAGTCAGAGTTCCTCATCAACCAGATTATCGGTTTCCTGCCCTAAACCTCACTCAAACTGGGGAGGAAGCTTCTCTTCATCATCTTGATGTCAAGATGGCTCTGGATATCTACATCCAGAAGACAGTGCTGTCTAGAAGAGACACCAAATAACTTTGTGTTACACATGGCTTTCCTGCCCAAGGCAAGCCTGCAGTGAGATGTACCATTGCCAGTTGAATCATGTGCTGTATTTCCTGCTGTTATTATCTTGCCTTTCAGGACTGACCTGATGCCAAAGGTCTAAAATCCCATTCCACTCGAGGAAAGGCTATCCTAATAGTTGCCTCTAGGATATTTCTCTGCAGAATATCTGTAAAACAATATCTGTGTTTCTAACCACACTTTCACTATTCACTAATGTGTATACCTGCAGATCTTGTGAACCTGCAGTGTAAGTGAAATTCCATCTTTGGAGCTACAGTGCTAAAAATTATATTCCCCAAGTTAGAACTAACTGTCCTCCAATTGTACACTGCCAGTAGTCAAGCTGGTGTGTCTGTGGATGAATCCATGTTGATGGAAGGAAAATATACAATTACCATTATAAAATATGTAGGAAAATCTTTTGATCTATCTGATTTTCCAGCTTGGGTCTTTACCTGTGGGTAAATCCTGCCATGATCCATGGCAAACGTGTCAGTGAGGCTCATTATTTGCATTAAAATCCTTACACCTACCTCTCTGAGCTTTCTCCTATGAAAAACTTTAAAAAGACAGCTATTTCCCTCCCTTCACTAAAAAAATTCAGTAAGGTCTTAAAAAACTTAAAACACCCTTAAATTACAAAATAAAAAGGCATTAAACATGTTCGTAACTCATTCACTTGCTACATACATGTACAAATGTAAAAAATGAAGTATTACTCAAATTTATTTTCTAGTGTTCTTTAACTTAGCATGAAACATTCCATTTCTGTCATTACCTAATTACCAAAGGAATCTTAACTGCTTACCCTGCCAGTGTCACAGATAAACTGAGTATGTGGCTTTATATTAGTCCTTCTGGTGTGCATGTGTGTCTGTGATTGTGTGTGTGTGTGTGTGTGTGTGTGTGTGTGGGAGGAGGGTGAACATTCCACCTCTAGAATTATGCACAACATTTTTTATTTTGTATTCCATGGAAAACATTCTATGTGGATGTGGTGGTGGTGGGGATGGGAGAAGAGACATTCTGCTGGCAGAATTTTGAATTCTTGTATTCCATGGTAAACAATCATTCCATCTACTGAACCTGGGAAAAAACAGAAAAAAGAAACATGGTGGAAAAGGGAAGCAGACCCTAAGTGCTTTAAAACAAATTCTGTCATTCTTAAAAACACATTAAAAATGAGTATTGAAAATAATGTGTTCAGATTGGTCAGAACTGATGAATTGTGTGAACACAATGCATAGTAAAGTCTGGCCAGCCATGTACCTAAATGAAATTATTTTGCCGCTGTTCAGAATTTAAAAAAGTTGTTTAAAAGCCACCATTTTTTTCTCAACACAGAAAAAGACACCAACTGACCACACAGCCAGTTATTAAACAGTTTTTTTCTTAAATGTACTCTCCACTTTTTTATCTCCTCTCCTATTGCTTTTTTCCCCTAAATTCTGCTTTAATCTATTGTTGCAGGCCCCATCTCCTGCTCACACCCACCCCTACCCACCCTGCTACCACACACTATACCAATTGTTGAAACCTTTCCCATACCTACCTGAAATGATTGCCAACTCCCTCATCTCAATTACTGGCTCACTTGTTTTTGTTTTTTAAATGGCAGCTGTCACCACCTAACTCGAACTCAGGGTGAAATCATCATTAATGTTGATTCATGGAAGGACATCATTTTTCCCTTCCACCTCTGTCTCAGTCCTGCATCAGTACCAGAAATTAGCTTGCTCCCAGCAGCACTTAATTTTTACAGATCCCCTCTCAGCCTCACTCTGACTAGCCATCTACTGTACAAAATCTTCACACTACTGTAGGTTTCCCTCCTTGATCAGCACTACTGTTCTCCTTTCAACTAGCTTCCTGCTGTGCTCTCAGTAAACTCAGTAGTTCCTGTGAATTTATTAAATGATGACAAATGTGATGGGCTCTACTGTGCTCTCTTGCCTGGGCACTTCCACAAGTCTCAAAAACATACCAAACTAAAACTTTAAAACATTTTTAGAAACTTCAAGAGGGAATGTGGGGAGGCAGACCACCACCTCAACTGATCAGTGCTACCATCCTCCTCCTGGCCTGCTTCCTACAGAGGTAGCTATCCTAATCTTCCGCTTTACAACAGAACAGATTACCACATTAAACTACTGCAGTGCAGCACTTCCCTCTTACCTCATTATCAATCAAGATACCACATAAGCTGAAGTGTTACCTTGTTGTGTTTAGTCAGCATAAGGTGACACTTCAGCTAATGCAGTACTTTGAATAATAGTGCCATAAAGGTAAGTGCTGTATTGCAGTACCTTAATGTGGTAACCTTTTCTGTGGTAAAAGTGAAAGTTTAGGATAGCTTACCACCGTACCTCACTCTCGGCAAAGTTATGAGTTCCTCTCAAAACAGTGAGCACTGAATCATAAATCTGATGCTACGTGCCCTTCCTTAAGCCTTAAAAAAACTTACCAATTCATAAACAGCCATGATAGAATAACCCAAGTTTTTAAAAACTCCCACTGCCCAGGACTACATCCTGGCTGCATCCACCACTACTCACCCCTCCTCCTACCTGAAAGTAGTCACCAGAAAAGAAGTCTGCAAACTCCTTAACTCCCTTCCACTCAGTGCTGCTCCCGGCCCAGATGGGGTCAAGGCTAAACTACTTAAGGTCCCTCTCCATCCCATTACCCACATATTCAATATTTCCCTTGCATCTGGTGTGGTCCCATCTCAATGGAAAGTCACAAAGGTAGTTCCTGACCCCAAAAAGGTGACTCCAAAGACATCTCACAGTACCAACCCATAACCCCTCTGCCCATCCTTGGCAAACTACTTGAAAAGGTTGTAGCTTCCCAGCTAATGGACTACCTGCAAACCCACAAACTCCTCATCCCATGCCAGCATGGATTCTGAAAGCATCACAGCATCACAACCACCCTCATTAAGTTTACTGATGATGTTAAATTTGTTGTGGACAAAGGTTCTCTCACTGGTGCTGTCTTCATTGACCTGTCCAAGGCTTTTGACCTTTTTAACAATTAACTTATAACCCAATAATTAACAGCCCTTGGTATCTCCCCCAACGCCAATGCCTGGTTCTCCAACTACCTGACCGACTGGCACCATTTCATCAGATTTTGGGACACCTCTCATTACCAGTTGTCAGTCACCTGAGGAGTTCCTCAGGGATCTATCCTAGGCCCACTCCTCTTCTCAATTTTCATTAACTACCTTCTGTCCATCTCCACCTCCTG
Source organism: Neoceratodus forsteri (assembly GCA_016271365.2). Lineage (NCBI taxonomy): Eukaryota > Metazoa > Chordata > Ceratodontiformes > Ceratodontidae > Neoceratodus > Neoceratodus forsteri. Next base: position 571,653,822 of record CM057453.1, read on the forward strand.
CTCGGTTATAATGTACGCTGATGATAACACCCTATATCACAGTGCTAAGAGCTCCCAACTTATTAATACCCAACTATCAAAGGACTTCGTCCACATATATAAATGGTTGCTGGCCAACAACCTGGTACTCAATACATATAAAACACACATGATGCTATTTGAGTCCAGGGTGTGCAGATCATCCTGCTCCCACCCCTCTGGATAGCAGGTGTCTAAATGGCTCTTTTCTCACTCTAGTCAAAGAATTTAAGCCCCTAGGCATTACCCTCGACCCAGAGCTTGACTTTCACCTCCACATCTCAAATCAGTGTAAAGCCACAAATTCAGGAATTGGTCTAGCCTACCATCTGAAACACTTACTTATCCTGAATGCCTACCTGGTTATCGCCCATGGCATTCTCCTCCCATGCCTTCAGTATAGCTCTCTTCTCTTAATAACCATCCCCTTGTCTTCTTTACACAAATGGGATGTCACCTGGAATAACATATGCACTTCGCTCTCTCATTCCCATATCTCATGCACTATTGGTCTCTTTCTACGCCTCCTTAAGGTGGGTATCCCTCTCTGCCTGTCAATCCTATGCCCTTGGTTGTTTTATACACAGACAACTCCCCAGCCACCCACATTCTGCTACTACACAGCTCCTGACCCACATACTACCTCGGGTTCTCAGTCTCTACCTCACTCGCTACACCCAAATGCTCAACCAAGATGGGTGAACAGGCATTTTCTTCATTTGCGCCCACGTTCTGGAACTCATTCCATACAAATGTCTGCAGCTGTCCCACCACATCTTCTTTGAAATCAGCCCTCAAGTCCTACCTAACCCAGTCCATGACCTGCACCGGTTTCCAACCACCCTGACCATAACCATATGTACATTGCTTAATTGATTCTCGCACCTCAGAACTTACTTGTCTTAATCTACTTTAGTTATCTAATTCTTTGTCAATTTGTAATATTTCATATTGTACTTTTTCTGATCATTAATTTTTGCACCACCTCAGAACGTACTTGTCTTAACTTAATTTGTTCCTTATCTAATTATTTGTCAACATGTTATATTTCACATTGTGCTTATCCTGCTGACAAACTGTTAGCTCTCTAAAGTTGTAGCTTGTCAGCTTGATGTACTTGTACTTTATACCCTGTTGTATCCCTGCTTTGTACCCTCCCGGATCGTACCTGCAAATAGACATTCAGTTGTCTAGTGTACCTACCCGGTTACCAAAAAATGCATACATACATATAAATTTAAGGAGAGCATGTTAGGTGGGGCACAGTAAACTTGAATCTGCCTGCTCCTCCTAATGGCACCTTGTGGTAAAGGAACTATGTTACATATATTTCCAAAATATATTAATTCCACGTTTTACTGTTTTTACATTTTTAAAATTTTTTTTTTTTTAACAAAAGTCAAGTGACCCATTTTATAAGCATAGTAAGGCACCCCTGCTTGTGCACTGTACTGAGATAAATACATTTCTAGGGGTTGAAGGCACCTCACTGTTCTGATGCTGCTGCTTTTCACAAGCTAAATAAGAAGCTTAAAAACTGAGGCCCTTTGGTAAGTGTGTCAAATTATTGTTATGTATTCTGTGTCTATGCCTTGTCAACTGCATCTTCAGTTGCAGGAACTCATCCTATGGCCTTGCACCTTACTATGGCCCTGGGCTTCCACTTATCTCTGCATACTGCACACCCCATTGTGTATTATTGATTTATATATTGAAATTGGGGCGTGCTGTTCAGGGGAAATCACCTTCTGTGACTTAAATTCTCTACTGCAAGCTACATATAACTATTGAATGTGGGACTATTGTACTAATTAGTGGATGCACTACATCATTATTTACTGTATTTTTAATAAAAAAAATTACAAATGTATTTATTTTATGTTTTAGAGATTTTCACAAATGGGTCTGCTTTCTAGTCACACATAAGGCACTCTGAGCTGTGGGTCATTGGGGATTTACCCATTTTTGTGTGTGGTTTAAGGCACTCGATTTTATATGCGCCTTGTGTGACCCTATGAGGTGTGATTAAATTACACAATGAGGAAGTATGCAGAAAACCAGCCAACTCCAAAGCAAATATCTTTGATTTTATTTAAATTCATCGAATGTTGCACATCGATCACTACATCCTGGACAAGGGACCCCCACTGTTTCGTCCTCTATAGGAGCTTCTTCAGGGTGACCTGGTGTGCAAAGTAGTGTTTATCAAAAATGCAATTCTGATGTGTTTCTTACATCAGCAGTCTGTCTTGTTTCATATATTTTTTTTTTTTTTGCTTTGTGTTTCTCCAATATTTTCCTTATTGACTTTTAGTCATGAATAGTCAGCATGTCTTGCTCTGTGATCTTTCCTCCCTCCTGAGATTTACTGGTTTGTGGGATGCCACAGTGTTACTCTGGGGTTCTTCTATGAGTAGACTCAAATCTGATAGTGGCCTTGGGGTTGAAGGTAGGGGTAATGTGGCAATGAGGGTAATTCAAATTCCAAAACTTCAGTGCGGTTCATCTCATACCATATGTAGGTACCCAAGTATGTGTGTGCGACTGTGTGCAAATACCATTACAAGAAACACAGTGAAGAGTAACTCATTCATCATATGCACTGTATTTTGATGTCACAAGCAGAGGATTATTACTTTATGCATTGATCATCAGTCAGAGCAGATGAAGTCTAAAGGTGATAGGAAACAGTTCTGTACACATCTAGATGCCCTCCTGTTTTCCTTTTAGTGTCTATCCAATGTTCTGGTATGTTTTGACATTTGTATTAAAATTTAATTTTTATGTTGGCTTGCACGCACGCGCAAGCAACATCTTGCGGTAGTAGCACATTTCAGAGGTGTGTCAGTGTTGTGGCAAATGCAGGGGACGCTTTAGTGGGTACGTCCCTCAGCTGCAATTCGGTGAGCATGCTGGCGGTAACAGAAAACTTCAAAGAGAGCTAAAAACTTGAAAGAAATGTGCTACTGCAATCACAAACAGTTTTGTCATTGCAACAGCACCTCCCCCCCACAACCTAGTTGACTCCTGCAGCCGAACACTCTGTCCCCAGGTCTTGCTCCAGGAGCAAGAGGTTGGCTCCTGCCACTGAGCACTCAGTGCCGAGCTTTGCTTCAGGAGTGAAGCGTTTGTTTAGTGTGCCTTTCCTGGTGAAACATTTCAATAAATATGGCGGCTCCTGCCGCCCGCCACACACTCCCCAGAAAGTTGACATCAAGGTGCCCAATCCCCTTGTTGGCATGTATCCCCCTCTCACCATTAATGTGGCACATTGGGAGCCCACCCCAGTGTGCAGAAATCATGGTTAAATGTTTCTGACACTGGGATGCCCCCTCCTGGTGTCAGATGTGCCCCCCCGCCCAAACCAGTCTGTGTTATTTGCCGACATCGGGATGCCCAATCTTTGTATCAGCATGCACACCCCTCCACACTGTTGTGGCACACTGGGAACCCACCCCAGTGTGTCTAAATGCCACACCCCCAGCCCAAACCAGTCTGTGTTATTTGCCGACATCAGAGTACCCAATCCCCATGTTGGCATGCACCCCCCCACACACTGTTGTGGCACACTGGGAGCCCACCCCAGTGTGCCTAAATGCCTTTAATTTTTTTTTCCCTGTAAAATAAACGGTCCCTTGAAGTTTTTTTATTTTTATTTTTTCACCTGTAAACAGAAAACAGTCCATCATTGTGTCCCCGTCCCTCCCCATCCGATCCCTCCCATGGAGCACCCACCTCGCACCCCCCTCACCCCATACTTACCTCCGGAGGTCAGGAGTAGCAGTCTTCTCTGGAACAGAATGTGTCTGCACTCTTCAAAGCCAAACTGTGAAGTGAGGAATCTGGTAAGCACTGTATAATGGGAGTCAATGGGGGGTTTCAACTTAGGTTGATATCTCAGCCATTTTTAAGAATTTTGCCCCAAATTTTCAACATGGGGTTCTCGGGAAACCACCTATTGAATATGTCGCTGTTATTTCGTCTCTCGGTCCCAAAAGGTCATTTCGCCGACACCGCATGGAATGACCTTTCGCGACTGATTAACAAAACATCAGTACCACTGTTCATGAGATGGAGTCCCAAAAAGCTCATGTTAAAAATTTGCTGAAAAAATTCCAAGAAATTACCACGTTACTGGTGTGCATTGCACATTATGTATGCACGCTCGTAACTTCGCTAGTTTTTAATATTTTCACTCCAGATTTTCAACATTGCCATTTTTTCATGCCTCCTTATGAAGAGTACAGCTGTCATTTTTCACATCCTGCCCAAAATGTGTTTTCGCACTTGTGGTGCAGAATCCTGTGGTCGCTGTGGGAAATCAACTTTTGGGATAGAGTAACACAATCACAGTGTCACTGTTCATGAGGGGAGGTCCCAAAATGCCCATGTTGAAAATTTGGTGAAAAAGTTCACAAAAACTGATTGCGTTATGGGCGTGTGTTGCGCAGTTTCAATGCACGCTCTTAACTTCGCCAGTTGTTAATATTTTTCACTCCAGATTTTCAACATTGCCATTTTTCACAGCTCCTCATGAATAGTACAGCTGTCATTTTTCACATCCTGCCAAAAATGTGATTCTGCACCTGTGGCGCCGAATGGCGCAGTTGCTGTGTGAAATCAACTTTCAGGATTGAGTAACGAAATGATAGTGCCACTGTTCATGAGGTGGGGTCCCAAAAAGCCCATGTTGAAAATTTGGAGTGAAAATATCAAACACTAGGGGCATTAGGGTTTCCAACCATAACACCCTGTCCTGTAGAGACTGATGGGTGTCGGGGTGTGACTTGGGTTCTACGACCGTAATGCTCACGGCATTACATCCCCACCCTGCAGCCATTGACAGGCATCAAGGTTTGCCTTGGGGTCTTCGGCCCTAACATTCCCCCCATTCTCCTATACTGCACCCATCTCAGCTTATTTCCTTATGGGATGGGATGAGAGTAAGGGCTGAAGACCCCAAAGCACACCACGACATCTGTCGGTGTCTGCAGGGTGGGGTGAGATGGAATGGCATAAGTGTTACTGCTGATGGCCCAAAGGCACACCCCCAACACCTTTCAGTCTCTGCAGGGTGTGGGTGGGGTTGGCGCTACTTCAGTACTTCACTACCATTCCTATTATGCATCTCTGTAACTCCTGCACTACCAATACCAATGCCAGCAAGCCAACATGCGGCATTGACAAATGGTTGTTTTGTTTTTTTGCCTTTGTACCTACTCTGAATTCCTGTCTTCTCATCAGCTGCTGCTCTCTGTTTTCATACTGCCTGAACAGTCTATGGCATCTATAACACCATTCCAGGCCATCAGATGAATAGCTTGGAACAGTGTTAGTGTTGTCATAGAGCATCTTAGAATTATGAAAAGGAGCAGCAACTGCTCAGTATGATTGAACTCTATGTAGAACTGAGGGCACCCCAAAGCTAGATTACTTATTTTATCAAAAATTTGCAAAGCGTATCACAGTACATAAACAGCATGGAATGGAAAATGGGGAGGGCACTTAAAGGGGCACTGTCAGGCTTTGGTTTTTTCCACCTCGCAATCCTAGTGTTTTTTGCTCTTTATATTGACATAGAAAGCACACCTGGGCACCCAATTGCTGAAAGAAATTGAAGAAAAAAAAAAAAAGGGGGCTGTTTTTAATGCAGCATTACTTTTCAGCTGGGATGGCTAATTCTCCCCCCTCCTGCAGCCTGGCACGTTCACAAGTGTTCTTGGCACTGGAGCACCTGTAGGCTCGTTCATGAGCACTTTTGTTTTTTTTCAGAAAGTATATGAGTTTATTCCAAAATCGAAATCTATATGGATCAACAAGATTGGCAATGTAACTCTTTCCTTGAAACGAGCATTATATCTGATAAAAAAAAAACACTTTTGTAACCCCCCCCCGTTACCCAGGGTTACTAGAATCCCAGTAAGACCTAGTGGTAGGCAGGGAAGTCAGCTTGTGAAACTCCAGTTAAATGGCTTTCACATTGTCTCACTCTGTTCTCAGTCTCAGCTGAGACTGAGGGATGACATAATTTAGAACTGTCTCAGCTGGATAAGCCACACTGGAATGTTGCAGTTGGAGGTTAGAATAGAACACTGGGGAATTTGAAGTGAGTTCTGTAGAGTTCAGCAGAGTGTGTGTGCAGTCTGAAAGAGGTGCTCTGCTGTAGGCAGGCCCTCAGAGCTCTAAACTCTGTCAAAGAGCTACTTTTGTGGTATAGGTGTGTGTGTGTGTGTGTGTGTTCCCACCTGAAGAGGAACACAAGAAGAGCATATTGAAGTGGTGGAGACTGCTATCAATGGTTCAGGGCCCCATCCCTGCGGGGATGGGGGGAAGGTATCAGCCTGCTTAAGTTTGTGCTAAGGCACCAGAAGCTCTGGAAGATAGTTCCTTGAGGAGGAAACACCTGTGGGGCACCTGCAACCAAAGGGTGAGTTCGCTCTGCTAAAAAGCCATGTGTTTTCACCTGTGTCAAGATGAAACTAAAGAGACTGTTACTGTGAGGTCAGGAAAAGACAGCCAAGTACAGTTTGGAAGATGTGGGGATTGGACTGCTTAACTCTGTGGAGGGGGGTCTAGAGTAATGGACAAAGCCACTTATTAAGTATGTTCAAGTCCAGCACAAATGAGATGTAAATACAGTAGACTGAATGTTAAATACATATAAAAAGAATCTACATAGCAAACTGTTTTAAAGGATGAGGTGTTACAGTCCAGAGAAATGGCCGGGTATGAATTATGGGAGTGAGAGGTGGGAGACCCCCCCCATCAGTAGTAACCAAATTCACCTCTACGGATTTGCTCTAGGTCACCTGCTGCTTTCTCTCAGGTACTTGGCCAGTGCCTAAGAAAAGTACCCAGACATGGGATTGATGAGGAAGATTCCCTTATGGAGCAGAAGTGCTCATAGGTGGTTTAGGGAGCCACCAGTAAATGTTTCCATGCTATATAGAAAGTGTGCAAGTGGCTGGCAAGGGAGCCAAGCTAGAGAGCAGCGTAAAGTTCGGGCTGTGTAACCAGTGTGTTTCAGAGCCTGAGGGCTAAAGTGATGAGGATGTGTTCTGGTCTCCTTTAATCTGCACTACCAGGAGTGTAGCCCCATAGGGGTCCATCTATGCTTTGTTTATTCTGTTGGATGTGAATAAAAGCCACACTTTAGAATCCCACTTCTGGTATTGGACATTGCAGTTATTGCATCCTTTGTCTGGAGTTACTTGGGTGTTCCTTTGCAGAGTAGCCAAACCTAGCCAATGTGCCGAGTGACATATTCCTCCCTGAACCCAGCCCACCAGGTAGAGCTGTCAGATGGAAATGGCATACCTAGGTGGGGGTTACACTTTGAAAAGTGAAGGCGTGACCCTTGGCATGCGCATGTTACTGCTCATGCCAAGGGTCACAGCTTCACTTTTCAAAGTGTTTTTCTATGAGAAATATAATGCTCATCTCAAGGAAAGAGTTACATTGCCAGTATTGTTGATCCATATAGATTTAGATTTTGGAATAAACTCGTATACTTTTTGAAAAAACTAAACTGCTCATGAACGAGCCTACAGACGCTCTGGCGCCAAGAACACTTGTGAATGTGCCAGGCTGCAGGTGGGGGTAGAATTAGCCATCCCAGCCGAAAAGTAATGCTGCGTTAAAAACTGCCTTTTTTTTTTTTATTTCTTTCAGCAATTGGGTGCCCAGGTCTGCTTTCTATGTCAATATAAAGAGCAAAAAACACCAGGATTGCGAGGTGGAAAAAATACCACCAAAGCCTGACAATGCCTCTTTAACTATGTAAAGATAATTTCCTATCATCTTAAGGGACAAATATCCTCTTTTCCTGTGTAACCCCTAGATGGCGCTATCCCAGGGGCTACTACCCCTGCCTGATTTGCCACTAACAGGTTGAGGGGCCTGGATCCGATGGCGGGTGCCTCCACCCAGAGGTCAGGGTTTGCAATAGTTAAACTAACTTGGTCACAGCCCTCTGGGACACTGCAACCCCCCTTTCTTCCCACTAGTGGCCCACACAATATATCAGAATTACCTTCACAGTATACACTTACCCCCAGGACTGGTTCAGGCACTGGGACCCCCTGTAAAATAAGAAGATACAGTGCAACAATCACAGTACAATACTTTAACATAGACAAATACCTCAGGCAGTATAACTTTGCTGAAACAAGCAGCTCTGATTTATTTAGGGGGATATAACAAGGACAGGGGGAAATAAGGTTAATTAGCTTATCACTTTACTCATCTACCTATGGCTCTGTGCACAGGCCTATCCCTACCAGTTACTGTCCCTGGGTACCCAAGCCCTAGTGGCTAGTCCAAACTGTGGCAGCTGGTAGGGGCCCTTTGACACAGAGAAAAGAAAAATTAGTTAAACAGTCAGCAGTACAGTAATTCCATTTGGATTCAATGGGCAATTCAACAGGAGCGACCCTGAATTAGTACTCACGACCTCCAAACAAGATAGGGTCCTTCAACGTCAGCAGGGCTACTCTTGAGCTCCACGAGACTCCTCACACATTTATATGGTAAACAGTCACAGGCAAAAGTCCTTTAATGGCAGCAGGATTCACTTGAGCTACACAAGCCTCCTCACACATTTATATGGTAAACAGTCACAGGCAAAAGTCCTTTAATGGCAGCAGGATTCACTTGAGCTACACAAGCCTCCTCACACATTTATATGGTAAAAAGAAAGTATTATACCAGGCAGGCTGCTGCTTCTATCCCGATCGCACTACTGCACAATACTCGAGAACACACAGCAGATTCAGTTCCTGACAGACCGAGCTCAATTCAGCAGTTTCTCCAGTCTTCTACAGGGTGAGCCTGGTTTCTACTTTTCAGATATCCTTTGATTCTCTTCACAGGACGGATTCAGTCCTAACAAGCAGTTACACGCTGCAGACCGGAACTCGGGAGCCTTACACGTATTTCCCGACTAAACTGCACACTGAAAAGCACAGGGCTCTTTCCTCTTTACTGCCAGAGCTCAACTGAAACTCAGCAGACAAACCGGCACTTCCTTTGAGTTCCTCCCAGTTCTTGGCTGGATTGGCTGTCACCACAATAGACTGCCCTGTTGGTCCAAAAGGCACCAAGTCCAAACTACATCTCCAGAGTCACTGCTCATACAATCCTCTTGTGGCTGGCTCAGATTACGAGTCCAAGTTCTATTCGTCCAAGGCACCATTTTAGAGCTACCTTAACCCACACTGATTGGTCCAGTTCAGCAGTTCAAAACTAGAATGGGAACTCGGCAAACACAGTTCTGACTGCAAAGAAAGCAGGTTAGACAAACTGTATTTTCATTATTACTCTAAATGATTTCTGGCAAACAGTTACATCTTTCAGATAGGTTCCCTTTGCACTCCTAGTGACTGCAAAAATGGAGTGAATTGGCAGCAGCTCGAGTGGTACTCAAGCAAAGAACACACAGTCCCCCCATACAAACTAATTATGTCTGCAAGCAGACAGCTCTTAAAGAGACAGTACCAGAGGCTCTAAAAACACTCACAGATAAATGGCTTAAACGCCAAACACCATTCAGGCTTGGAGCATTCAAGCAAGCTCCTGGAAGTCTTTTGGGAACCCCCATTTGCAGGGGGGTTACACCTGTAAAGTTCTTGTTGATATAGAAAACTAGAACAGGAACCACTGAAGGTATATGACATATAAGCTGGCTTACTTATACAGTGAATACCCTGTTTCCTAAAAGTTCTCACTGGGCATAAAGAGTTTTTTTCAGATGATTTTTGGGTTCAGCATTACCGCCTTTTTTATCTTTCAAATCTAAACCACAAAAATGCAACAGAAAACAAAGCCAACCTTTCGTCCATTGTTTCTGCAGCTGAATAAGACTTGCCCCCCCAAAAAAAAAAATCCTAATTCGCAATTATTATCTTGATGGCTTTCACAGGTTAATTATGCACTGTCACTCGTGAATGCATGCTTTGGAAATATTCCTGTGTTTACATTCCATAATGCCTAGAACCCTGTCAAAACACCATTTGATTCTTTTGTCACTCTTCTAACTTCAAGTGCCTTATAGAAGACCCCTAATAATTACTGTAAAAGTACTTCAGAGAAGTTGTGTCAGCCTCCACATACCATTAATGCATTAACGTGTCAAAACAACAGTGAATGACACAGCTCTAGGCAGTCTTAAAAGCTGCTAATGGTGAGCCTGCTCCCCTGAATTGATTTGTACGCAACTCTAGAGCCATAAAACGTTCCTTCTGATATATGGCTTTTTCAACTTCAGTTGTATTATCAGCTTTTATTTTTAGTGGTTGAGTAACAATCACTTGAAGCGAGTTGTCTAGAAAGACACCATTGTGTTACAGTGAAGGTGTAAGGTCACTGCTTTAAGCCATTCATGGATATGAGATGGAAAGGCAAAAAGGGAAGAAACAGCGCTTTGATTTTTTTTTTTGCTCTTAGTTTTATTATCTTTTCATTGTCATTCAAGCCTTATTGAAGATATGTCAAGTGCTGTATTGTGGAATGCAGTTAATCCAGAAGGCCTTCACTGATACCTTACAGTATAGAGGACAAGAAATCATTTCCAATTGGCAACAGTTTATAAAGTTCTTATTTTCAGAAATTATATTCATTCCTTTAAATTATCCACATTTAACTGTCACTAAATAAAAAGTGATAAGAAAAACTGCATTTCGCATTATTTTGTTTATTTATGGGCAGCATTCTGTTACGGTTCTCTTAATGAAACCTGTGATCTGGTGTTTAAACTATGTCATGGCTTGTGCACAGAACTCTGAGCAAGGTTCTGATGGGTCAAGAAAGCAATAAGACACGACAGGGTGTGGGCTGTTGATTGATAAGAGCATGCCCCCAGGTGCGTTGTTAGGCACGAGGCGCTTGTGCCGAATGACTACAGCAGCTGAGTAGTACTCTTATCATTCAACAACCCACATCCTGAAGTGTCTTATCACTCTTATAAAATGGGTAGCAACTATTTCTATAACAATTGAACAAAACTCTGGACACATCATTAAAGATTTAATAATAGTACGTTATTTTATTTAAATATGGTGAAAAATAGTTCCCAGACTTGGGTAGAGGAGTGGTAAAATTGATTGAATAGCAACTCACTGAAACATGCTAAACCAGTAAGTTGGAGGGACAGCAATGTATTATTTGAGCAGTTTGGGTCTGCCTCTACCTATGTAACTGTGTTTTACTACCTCCTCTCTTTGTTTATAAAGTAATACTGTATTGCCTACTTTCTTCATCATGTTCTTTGTTTCTGTTTTTCCCCTCATTCAAGACGTAGAATGTTTATCATGGAATACAGGGATTCAAAATTCTGCTCAGTTCTGCTGTTAGAATGTTACTCTACTAACATACTGTACACACAGACAACAAAGGCCTATTTTAGAGCCAGTGGCTCGATTATTTCACTGTCAGGGCAAGTAGAAGAGATTTCTCTGTTGTGCAGGTAAAGACAGAAGGGGGAGTTTTTACTGTTAGTAAAGAAACAGTTGTAATGAAAACTATAAACAATACTTCATGTTTCTAATTTGTTTATGTGTGTAAGTTTTGAGTGTGATCAGGGAAACAATGTTTAATAAATTTGTTTTATTTTTTTTATTTAAGGTATTTATTTTTAGGGCCCAGTTGAAGGTTTTTTTTACAGTGTAATGGTAGTAGCCATGTTTGTGATGGAAGATCAGTTCTGGTTGCAGAGGGACTGATGGAAGATGGTTCTGGTTGTAGGAGGACTGATTTGCTCATTGTGTGATGTGGTTTAGGACCATGATGAATGTGTGTGTATATAGAGAGTTAATGTACAGTCAGCTGATGTCTCTTGGCCAATGAGATTTCTAGATTGTTTCTTGCCATTTTATAAGAGCTCACAATTGATATTCTGTACACAAACCATGACATAATAAAAACTCCCAACTACCAGTTCCATGAAAAGAACTGTTCAGTATGTTGTCCATAATGTAGAGAATACTGGATGGGCAGCTATGCAGAACCAGTGTGTTCTGCTACAGAGGGGTTCTGATTCCCTGTGACCTCGAGAACGAAGCTCGAGAGGTCCATGGGAATCAGAACCCCGAGGTGGCAAAATACACTGGTTTTGCATAGAGTTGCTCATCCTGTATTTTTTATAGTGTATAGTACTGTATGAAATATATGTTTTGTGAGTTCTTTTGCTTTCAAAATGAAACTGACTCATGCAGTCTCTAGAGGTTTTAGAATGCTGTTCTACCACAGCAGGGTAGAATCACATTCCATGAGCTTGGAACTGTGGTAGAACAGCATTTTGAAAGGGATCAAATTCTGTACAGAACAACCTGCACTATACACTATAAAACAATTCAATACATATTTTTTGACATCAGAGTTTATTCATATACAGTTAAATATGGATAATTTATTTTAGTTTTTGTAGACCAGGAAGGTGTGCTGGTCAAGAAAATGCCTATTTTCCGACACAAACCAGAAGATTACAAAGACAATTGAAATTACAAAAAGCAGCAATGCCACAGCATTGCAAAAGAGCAATAAAAAAAAACAAAAAAAACACCAAAAGCCACAATATGTGTCCTATAACAAAGCCACAATGAGCAGGCAAAGATCATCAAGCATGGAATCAAGCAACAATAAGAGAGCATGCAAAAGCATGATACAGCCCACAATCAGTGTCGCAGTAGGTGAAAAGTAATAAGAGCAATATAATATGGTGAGAGATACACAAAGCATACAGGTTGTGAACATACAAAGCTGTAATACCAAACAAAGAGTTGCGTATGAGAACATTTATCTGTGGAACTTAAGAAATTGGGAAGTTCTTTTTTCAATTTGGGGTGAAACTGAAATACACAAAGGTAAGGAGGGAGGCAGTTTCATCCCCTTGGAGCAAGTGAAGCAAATGCCTGCTCATCCATTTTAGAGGAGCAGTTGGGTATGGCCAGGAGAGACGTATCATTGGAACACAGGGTGTAGGCTTGGTGTTAACAGAGCTGCATGAGTGGCAGGTTTGGGTGACGTGATGATGTTGCCAATAACACAGCTTCATGCTCCATCCTACCTACCAATTATCTGTCACCACAAGCCCCCCTCAGCTCCTAGACCCCACCCATCAACCCAGCCAGTGAGCAATGTACCGCAGTTCTGTCTCAAATGCATAACTATTTCTAAGGCCAAGAAATAGGTCAAAAGGGTATTGGTGGGGGGGGGAACGCGCTTAGCCAGCAACAGCATAGATATGAAAATGGTGGCTCTTGCACTTGATGAGGTAAGAGCCCCAGTTACCAAAATCTTTAGTAAGTCCCTCACACTTGATAATTTTCTGAACCTCTGGAGAGTGGCTCTTGTCACACCAGTACACAAGAGCAGGGACCACACAATTACCTCCAATCTCTGGCTCATCTCCATCCTATCACCATTGTCAAAGGCCCTAGAGGGGATAGTAACAAACCAACTGAATGAGTATCTACATAAATACAACCTGCAGTGCCCCCAACAACATGGGTTCTGCAAATGCCATAGTACTAACACCACCTTAATCGAGTTCTCAAGCCTCCTACATGATGCAGCTGACAGCGGCTACCTAGTGGGGTCAATTTAAGCAATAAGCCACAAAGGGGTGTGGGTTATCAGGGGATTTACCATGACTGGAGTGGTTTGCCCACAAGGTGCAGCCGAGTGGGTGAATCCTCACCAGACATGGTAAATCCCCCAATAACCCACATCCTCCGAGTGGCTTATTGCGATTATACCAAGGTTAATTTTTTCACTATGATAAAATGCAACTTTTTAAAGACATTGCTTTGTTTATTTTTATTGTATTTATTCCTGTGCTGCAGATTTGGATTAGGAGTAGGAGTAGGTACTCATCAACAGCCATTGATTATCAGAGTATTTACACCGGTGGTAAACTGCCAGTCTGACAATTTCATTGGCTGTTCACTTACTGTATGTCCATTGTATAATTTCATTTATCTCCCAAAATCTTTTGCTACAGTAAACCACCACTACTGCTAGAAAAGTTACTAGAACTTGGCCTGCCCCTTACCTCCATCAGCTGGTTTTCTAAATACCTCTCGGACAGAGCACACTGCCTGAAGATAAGCTCTGTGCTGTCCAGCCCCAGGAAGGTCTCACTAGATGCTCCTCAAGGGTCCATACTAACATACTAACATACTATTTGCCAGCAGATTAGGCCTTATGGTCTATCAAGTCTGCTCGAACCTAGATCCTTAGTTGGGTGCAGAGACCCTCCCATCCCTTGTGCTCCAGAAACCCCTATCATCCATCCCCCGGACAGACCATCATCTGATACATCCACTTTCTGTGTCTGTCCCACCCTCTCTGAAGCCCCTCCACTGTGGATCTCTGAACCAGCTCACCAGGCAGAGCATTCCAAGGGTCCACCACCCTCTCAGTGAAAACCTCCTCCTCTTTTCCCCTCACCCTTCCACCTTCCAACTTCAAACCATGCCCTCTGGTGATGCCTCCTGCTTTAGTCTAAAGATCCCTCCATGTTTACCCTATTTATTCCCTTGAGGTACTTAATACCTCAATCATGTCCCCTTGTCTCTCCTCTCCTCCAATGAAAACAGGCAGAGCTCCTCAAGTCTGTCCTCGTAAGTCAAATCCCTAGCCCTCGTATCATCTTTGTTGCCCTCCTCTGTACCCTCCAGGAGCTGTATGTCCTCTTCAAGTGTGGTCTCCAGTACTGTACACAGTACTCAAGGTGTGGTCTAACCAGTCCATTGTACAGCGGCAGAATCACTTCCTTGCTCCTTGAGGTGATCCCCTTGCGATGCATCCCAACATCCTGTTTGCCTTGCTAGCTGCTCTCCTGCACTGCTCAGAGTTATTCATACATGTATCCACCATGCCCCAGGTCTTTTTCCCTGTTGAGGCTTCCAGCACCTCCCTCCCAGGGTGTACCTGTGTTTAGGGTTTCCCGACCAAGATGCAACACCTTGCACTTGTGATATTGAAATTTAATTTCCATGTGTGAGCCCAGCTTTCCAGGGTGTCCAGGTCCCTTGCAGGGCCAACCTCCCTCTTCTCCCTCAACTACTGCTCCCATCTTGGAGTCATCCGTAAGAGACTCATTTCACACCCTATACCATCCCTGATGTCTGATATGTATGCATTAAACAGGATTGGACCCAGGACCGAGCCTCTGCGGTACCCACTACCAACCTCTGTAGGGTTCGAGAGCTCCCCACAGACCACTACTCTCTGAGTGCGTCCAGCTATCCAGTTTTCAATCCATCTGACCATCAAAGGGCCTACTCCTAACCCATCAGTTTCTCCACCAGACCATTGTGGGGACAGAGTCAAACGCCTTGCTGAAGTCCAAGAATAATACATCCACAGGCTTACCCCTGTCCAGTTCTGATGTTACCCATTCATAGAACTCCACAAGGTTGGTTTGACATGATCTACCTGGCACAAACCCATGCTGCCGACTATCCAGACCTCCACCTCCCCAAGTAAACCCCCAATCGTTCCCTTTAGTATACTCTCCATTAATTTTCCCACCACCGAGGTTAAACTGATGGGTCTATAGTTTCTGGTACTTCTTCGACCCCTTTATGGATTGGTACCACATGTGCTCTCGCCAATCCCTAGGTACCCTCCCTGTCTCAAGTGACCTGTTGAAAAGCTTCGCTAGGGTGCAGCCATATGTCCTACAATTCTATAGTACTCGGATGAATGCCATCCGCCCAGGAGATTGTCTTTCTTAGGGCCTTGAGGGCAACCACACCTTTGGTGGGGATGGCACATCTGTCCCTCCACTACTGGTCTTTTTATCCTTATCCAGATGTGACACCCTGGGGTACCTTTCCTCCTTGCTCCATTTCTGTTGCCCTGATCCCACCCCTGCCAGTCTATCCCCTTTGTGCCTTGCTTTGTAGATATCCCATCCCCTCCCTAGTGAACACAGAGGCAAAGTACTCTAAATACCTCTGCCTGGTCCTCGCCTCTTCCACCCACCCTTCTTCTGATCTCAATCTGTGAGATGGCCTTAGTTTTCTCCGCTCCCCAATGTACCGGAAGAACCCTTTTCCCCTCCATATCCCCTGTACAGCCGTTGCTCTTTACTGGACTTGCTTCCCTCACCACACAGGTGACTTTTCTAGATGCAAGCTGGTACATTTCCTTATCCCTATCCCTCTTGTTGTTTTATATTTTTTGTAAGCGCCTTCTTTTCTCTGACTGCTACCTGGACCTCACTGGACCACCAGCATGGTTTATGTGACCTTGCTCCTCGCTTATCTTAGCAGCAGATCCTGACTGCCTCATGAAGTCCCGTTTTATGACCTCCATCTCATTTCCACACTTGTCGTTGAGGTAATCCCTTCAAGTGATCTTGAGAATATTTCCCATGCCCATAAAGTCTGCCCCCTGAGTCCACTGCCAGTGTCCTAGATCTCACCCCACTCCCCCAATGCTTATTTGAAACCAGACAGTATTGTGGTCACTCCCAGTCAGGGGTCCTGTACAACCATGTCCCTTACCAGATCCCCATCTGCCAGAACCACATCCAGGACATGCCCCTCCTTGTGGGCTCCATCACATGCTGTGTTAAGAACACATCCTGGAAGCCATCCAGCAGCCTCTGCTCCTTGGCCACCTTAGAGGACATGGTTCCCAGTTTGTACCTGGCATATTAAGGTCCCATCTTCCCACTCCTTCCCTTGGACCACACTGGGCAATGATGTTGTCCAACAAACCATCCTCTAGAACATCACTCATCCAGAGGGGCCTATATGCTACTCCCAGCTTGACCTTATCTCCTGCTGGGGATCGAAGGTGACCCATAAGGCCTCCACGTTTCCTCTGCCTCTTCTACCATAGCAATTTCTATGTCATCTCTAATGAACATAGCCACTCACCCCTCTGCCCTCCTTTCTATCCTTCCTAAGCATAGTGTACCCCGTGCATTTAGTCCCAGTCATGGTTTTGTTGGCCCACGTTCCCGTGACTGCCGCCACATCCACCCCGAACAGCATGGCCTGGAACTCTGGCAACTTGTTTCCCAGCTCCTGGCATTTACTAACACTAACCCCACCCTTATCCCTGATCCTTTTGTGAAGACCCCACCCAGATTCCTTATACTTCCATCATCCTCTGCTCCTCCTGAAACCTCCACCTCCAGTCTGTTCCCCCCTCCCCTTGGGCTTGAAGGCTACTCCCTCATCTGGAGGAGGGCTTCTGGTCAGCCCTCCTTATCCTTCCCCCTTACAAGTTTAAACCCCACCTTTCTTGCATGTAGTCAGCCATCCCCTGTTTAAGGACTTCCTTCCCTAATGGGGCAAGATGAAACCTGTCCTTGGCATATAGTCCCTTATCCTCCCAAACTCCATTCCAGTTCCCTAACACCCCAACCCATTCTCTTCACCCCACTTCCTGAGCCATTTATTAACCTCTGTGATCTTCATTTTTTCTCCACTGAGGCCTTTGGTACTGGCAATATCTCCGAAGAGAAATGTTGCATCCATTATCCCGACAGACTCTGGCAAGTTCTTGGAACCTTGCTTGGTTTCCATAATGCTATTCCTCTAGATCATTAGTTCCCAAATGCACCAGGAATCGGTTTC
This sequence comes from Neoceratodus forsteri, assembly GCA_016271365.2. Taxonomy (NCBI): domain Eukaryota; kingdom Metazoa; phylum Chordata; order Ceratodontiformes; family Ceratodontidae; genus Neoceratodus; species Neoceratodus forsteri. The sequence goes on from CM057453.1 coordinate 571,671,434, forward strand.
CTCCACAATCCCTAACCATTTCATACACCATGAACTTTGCTCTGTGCACTGTCAGCCCAGAGATACTCACTACCTTCACCTGGCTATGGCATCCATCCCCTGTCCCTCCCAATGGATACCCTTAATCATCGAGTCTCCCAGTAACAGAACCTTAACACCGCCATCATCCTTATGGTTACCTCCACTATGCCCTCTCAGCCCCCCCTCCCCACTTTATTCATGATCGCAATTTCATGGGAGTCTTCCTGCCTTATTAGAGACCCCCTTGTCACCCTCCCCTTTCTGCCTCCCTTGCTATTTTGCCCACTTAACTCAAACCCCTTCTGAATAGGTGTCCCTTTAACCTCTCTTATCTGAACCATTTATCCTGGCCCTGGCGGTTTCCCTTCCGCACCCCATCCCCCTTGTAATAGTACCCTGTCTCCAGAGGCTCTCTGTGGGTCCCCTTAGCTAGGGCCCCATCCTTGGTACTGACCTTCCGCTGAAGGGGGCTCCTCCCACCTCCTTGTCTCCCAGTTTTCTCCAATCATGCTCTCCTCCCTCATGTCTGGAATATGTTGCATCTCCCCATTTGCTTAACATATATGTTTCCCTCTCCCTCTGGGACTATGTCTATCCTTTCCATAGCTGTTCTGTGATGCCCTATGGGTATCTGACTCCCTCCCGGCCTCTGTATAAGTTTCCTCATTTCCACCAACCCTTCCTCCCTCTAGGATGCTTAGTATCTCAAATTTATTGTGACACTCTATGTCAGCCTCCATCAAGTAACCTGAGTTTCCCGACTGCATCTCTAAACTGACCCTCTTCTTCCTCTCTTGCACTGTTCACCTTGGGAGCTCCTTCCCACAGTCTGCTGTTTTAGGCTTCCGTTACAACAGCCCCTCCTGACTCTTCCCCTCCAGTCTCCTTGAATTCAGAATTTTCACCCTGTATGCTTTCCCTTAGCATCAACTTCCTATCTAAGGGTCCTCTGTCCTAATATCCCCCCTTCTGCTTGCTGTAGCATAATGTCCTGTAATTTCAGGCGTGCCCCAGCCTCCCCTCAGCCCCACCCTTCTGCTGCCCATATCCACACCCCTTATCCTTGGACACCCCAGCTCCCACAGCTTACTCCTTAACCAATATACCTCACTCCTGATACAAGATAGCTGTCTACAGAGTGGGCAGCCTCCCTCTTTCCAGGCCCAATTTAGAATTATTGCCATCCCACAGCCTGTGCAGCCTACAACCCTTCCGAAGATGCCTGCCATGGTGGAATATGGCCACCCTGATTATCCCCCTCTGTTTATAATAGCACACCCCCTTTTCTCAGTCCCTTTGCCCTGGAGTACAGTTTCTGTCTGTACTGACTGTAGTTATTTACAAACCCAATTTCAATCCCACCAACAAAGTTCCCAAGTCTCACAAACACATACAGTCCAGTATGTGTTCAGTCCCACTAACAGTGTGTGTAAGCAGACACCAGGTACCGTATGATGTCACAGGCCCACAACTCCTGTTGCTTCAAATTTCAGTCCCAAACAGAAATACTCAGCCCTTCAATCCCAACCCCCAGTGGCTTTTCAGTATTTAAGAAAGCCTACAAAACAGGGTGGTGGGACGGCTCTTACCAAACACCAGGCAAACAACACATTTAAATTACCTTCTAATTTTCCTGCTAAACATCTATCCCCAAACCTACAATATCACAGCCCAAGTATCAGTTCAAATTCAAGGTAATAATTTTTAACACATAGAACTAATTTCACTTACAACTATTCAAATATTTCAGTTTAAAACAAATATAACTCCTGGCCTCTTTTCTACCAACCTGTTGCTTAAGCTCCCAAGTGAACAATGAAAGCCACAGTAATTCCTGTTTAAAGACAAGTTAATTGCAGCTAATATCCCTCCTCCAAACACCAGGCAAACAACACATTTAAATTACCTTCTAATTTTCCTGCCAAACATCTATCCCCAAACCTACAATATCACAGCCCAAGTATCAGTTCAAATTCAAGGTAATAATTTTTAACACATAGAACTAATTTCACTTACAACTATTCAAATATTTCAGTTTAAAACAAAATATAACTCCTGGCCTCTTTTCTACCAACCTGTTGCTTAAGCTCCCAAGTGAACAATGAAAGCCACAGTAATTCCTGTTTAAAGACAAGTTAATTGCAGCTAATGTCCCCTCCTCCAAACACCAGGCAAACAACACATTTAAATTACCTTCTAATTTTCCCTGCTAAACATCTATCCCCAAACCTACAATATCACAGCCCAAGTATCAGTTCAAATTCAAGGTAATAATTTTTAACACATAGAACTAATTTCACTTACAACTATTCAAATATTTCAGTTTAAAACAAAATATAACTCTGGCCTCTTTTCTACCAACCTGTTGTTAAGCTCCCAAGTGAACAATGAAAGCCACAGTAATTCCTGTTTAAAGACAAGTTAATTGCAGCTAATGTCCCTCCTCCAAACACCAGGCAAACAACACATTTAAATTACCTTCTAATTTTCCCTGCAAACATCTATCCCAAACCTACAATATCACAGCCCAAGTATCAGTTCAAATTCAAGGTAATAATTTTTAACACATAGAACTAATTTCACTTACAACTATTCAAATATTTCATTTAAAACAAAATATAACTCCTGGCCCTTTTTTCTACCAACCTGTTGCTTAAGCTCCCAAGTGAACAATGAAAGCCACAGTAATTCCTGTTTAAAGACAAGTTAATTGCAGCTAATGTCCCTTCCTCCAAACACCAGGCAAACAACACATTTAAATTACCTTCTAATTTTCCTGCCAAACATCTATCCCAAACCTACAATATCACAGCCCAAGTATCAGTTCAAATTCAAGGTAATAATTTTAACACATAGAACTAATTTCACTTACAACTATTCAAATATTTCAGTTTAAAACAAAATATAACTCCTGGCCTCTTTTCTACCAACCTGTTGCTTAAGCTCCCAAGTGAACAATGAAAGCCACAGTAATTCCTGTTTAAAGACAAGTTAATTGCAGCTAATGTCCCTCCTCCAAACACCAGGCAAACAACACATTTAAATTACCTTCTAATTTTCCTGCCAAACATCTATCCCCAAACCTACAATATCACAGCCCAAGTATCAGTTCAAATTCAAGGTAATAATTTTAACACATAGAACTAATTTCACTTACAACTATTCAAATATTTCAGTTTAAAACAAAATATAACTCCTGGCCTCTTTTCTACCAACCTGTTGTTAAGCTCCCAAGTGAACAATGAAAGCCACAGTAATTCCTGTTTAAAGACAAGTTAATTGCAGCTAATGTCCCTCTCAAACACCAGGCAAACAACACATTTAAAATTACCTTCTAATTTTCCTGCCAAACATCTATCCCCAAACCTACAATATCACAGCCCAAGTATCACTTCAAATTCAAGGTAATAATTTTTAACACATAGAACTAATTTCACTTACAACTATTCAAATATTTCAGTTTAAACAAAATATAACTCCTGGCCTCTTTTCTACCAACCTGTTGCTTAAGCTCCCAAGTGAACAATGAAAGCCACAGTAATTCCTGTTTAAAGACAAGTTAATTGCAGCTAATGTCCCCTCCTCCAAACACCAGGCAAACAACACATTTAAATTACCTTCTAATTTTCCCTGCCAAACATCTATCCCCAAACCTACAATATCACAGCCCAAGTATCAGTTCAAATTCAAGGTAATAATTTTTAACACATAGAACTAATTTCACTTACAACTATTCAAATATTTCAGTTTAAAACAAAATATAACTCCTGGCCTCTTTTCAACCAACCTGTTGCTTAAGCTCCCAAGTGAACAATGATCCATCCTTGGACTGTTGATGTTCAGTCTATTTTATAATACCCTCCCTGAAGCTTGCATATCCAAAATTATCCTCTGCACGGATGATGTCATAATCATTAATTGCAGCCCACAACTAGGCCCTCTCTCCCAGGACCTGCAAAACAGTTTCTACCAGTTAGAGAACTGGTTTACCAGGCACAAATTACTGCTCAACTATAAAAAAAACTAAAATAATGCTGTTCACTGGCCCACACTACAAAAAGAAAAACCTCAGTCTCAACATAGTCAAAAAAAAAAAAAAAAAGCCCTCAAAAAACGTAAGGACATTCAAGTACCTCTGAGTACATATCGATGACTCCTTCTCCTTCTCTTCACATATTGACAGCATAGTCAGGGCTGCCATTATCAAATCTGGAGCCCTGTATAAGCACAGGAGCCATCTAACCCCCGCTGCCCTGTACCTCGCCATCACCAGCTCAGTCCTGTCAGTTATTGACTGTGGGCTGATTGTATATAGTGCCGCCACCAACACGGCCCTAAAGTGTGTCAAAACAGCACTCAACAAAGTCTGCTGACTCGTACTGTGCGCCGACAGGCTCACCCACATGTGCAAGCTGTATGCCGAAACACAATAGCTAAACCTACCAGGGCAAGTAACGTACCAAGTATGCCTCATGGGAAAGAAAGAGCTTCTTGGTCTTGCCCCGCCTGCCATCCACAACCTACTGCAATTCTCGCAAACCCAGTACTGCACCAGGGGCGCTGCATGATGCTCACTATCTGCACCATTCAGGAGAACCTCTCTCACTCAGCGCTCCTTTGCTTACAGAGCCCCACATTGGATTAACAAACTCCCTGCCAAGCTAGCCAACTCCAACAACATCAGCTTTTTTTTTTTAATTGCTTTTTACCTCCTTCGCCGCAGGCTCTTGAGCCCCCCACCCACCTGTAGGGGTACATCCTCCAGCCTGACCCCCGCCTCATCTGCCCCCAAGGTTCCCCTATGGATTCCCCTCCACTTGGCAGGGCCAGGTGAGGGTGCCTGCAGACCCCGCCACATGATATGTTACATCTGGTGGCGGGGGGGCAGACTTCGCCAGAACGGCCAGGCCATCATAGGTCCATGGAGCCCCGCCCATTTTCTGTTTTCTCCCTTCCCTTCCCTCCAGTGTATGCACATCAGCTTCCGAGCCTCCCGACCCATACTGCCCTCCAGCCACCGCTAGAGGGCAGTCAGCGGTTGGGACGGCTGATCCCCTTCCCCAGAGAGAGGAGAGCCATCCTCCAGATGCTCAATCCTCTTCCCCCGCCAACCCCCAGTGGCCCAGGCTCGTTCCTTAATTCAGGTCACTGGTATGGTGTGAGGTGTGGCGTCCAGCACCTCAACCCTCAGCACCACTGGGCCGGCTTCAACATCAGCTGTTTTAAAAAAAGAATTGATGCACAACCTAGGTACCTCTAGCAGCTGTGACTGCTAAATGACCTCAAACTCTTCACCCTCGAGGCTGATTTTTCCTCTCTGCTTTAGTGAAGCTGACCTTAGACCAGGGACCTCTAATTGACCCTTTTACATCCCCCTCATCTCCCTGCCACTAGCATTCTCTTTCTACTTCCTCTTCTCCACTGCCTTCCCAGCCTCAGCTGCACACTTTTAACCCTGTACCCTCCCCATGAAACCCCACCCCCAACCATCTATACTTGTCTCACACTATCTGCCCTCCCATCCTCACTTTACTGATACAGTTGTGACAATCCCACATCTCTGGGTGCTGGCCAATGGATCTCCATTCCCTCCCTTATTTTTTATAGTTAGTCTATGTGTCATATTTTTATCTTATTGTATAGCGTTACTTGTACTTGGTTTGACTACTGATGTTATGTGCTCTGTAAATTCATACTTGCTGCTGTATACCCAATATGCTTGTCTGCCATTGTACTGTATTGTTCTCCTTGATATAGAACCTTCATAAATGAGCCCTAAGCGCAAAGGCTGTATTCGACAGTTAAAATAAATAAATATAAAGGTGCTGAGGTGAGGGAGAGCCAACCCAGACTGGAATATAACATGCAATGGTGGGTCAGCTGGGGAGCAGATAAGGAAAACCTACACATTATTGTAGGTGGCATGCCATTTAGATAGGTTGCAAGTATTGGCCTGATAAAATGAGATGAGCCCATATGAAAGACTAGCAAGCAGGATTCCCTGGGCAATTACTAATCTAGCAGCAGGAGTCGGCATAACTGATTCTGTCGTCAAGTCCAAGCTTGGAACGTATAGACTTGCAGATGTTTGAGAGATGCAGTGTGAAATCCAGGGTGATATCATAGCTAAGGCTTAGATATTAATAGGAGTCAGCCATGGAGACGAAGGAGCCATCTAAGCAGCAGATGTCTAAACTAGTGGTGCAAGCCCTTAATTTTTGCATGGACCCAAAAAGCATTGCCTGGGTCTCCCTAGAGTTTAGGGCAAGGTGATTTTGGACATGCAAGGCCTGAACTTTGTCAAAGTCAGCACTGAGCTTTGCATTGATGTCCGTCACACTCTTGCAACTAGAGTATAGCATCATGTCATCAGAATAAAGCAGGGTGTTACAGTGAGAAGGAGCTTTTGAGGTATTATTAACAAAGATGGAAAATAGCAATGGGCCCAAGATGGAGCCTTGGAGAACACCAGCATGAATTGGCCTTGCTAAACTTAACAAATTGCTGTTTGTCACTAAGACCCCCTGAGGAAGACTGAGGTTGAAGCACTGTGGTCTGTGTGGCTAATCCCAGCTCACATCACTGTTTATACTTCTTTTGTTTTGTAAAGTAGAATAAAATATTTCACTTTGAGCCTTCTATGTTTGGAGGACGCCATTGCCTGGACTATACCGTCCTTAATCTTTCTCCATGGAGCCTCCACTCCCCCTCTGGCTTTCCGCTTTTCAAGGCATTGTCTGAGTCAGCTTCCTATTTTTTTTTTCTTAAATCTGACCTCCTGAGGTCTAGGACTCTCATCTTAGTGCGTTTTCTTTTTTTCCCCATCTTATCCATGTGCCAAACCACATATACGATGATCACTTGTACCCAAGGAACTATCCACCGTGGCATAAGTAATGCTGTCTCTGTAAGTACCACGTCCAGCACGGCTCCATCCCTAGTGAGTTCCAAAATCAGCTGCCTGAGAAATGCCTCTTGTATGGTGTCAAGGATGGCCTTGCCTCTTGATGCAGCTGCAGTCAGAATGCCCCAATCTACATCTGGCAGATTAAAGTTCCTTATAATCAAAACTTCCCATCGCTGCCCATTTTGCTAATGGCTTCCACCCGGGCTCTGTCCAAATCCTCCTCCTGTGTCAGAGGCCTGCATACCACCCTCATGTGAATAACAGCCCTCAACCCCATCTCTAGGCTGACCCACAGTATCTCTAGCCCTTCATTGTTCCCCTGTTGCCTCCATATCTCAGTGGCTCTTATTCCCTCCACATATAAAACAATCTCTCTGCTTTCCTCCCTGACCTGTCCTTCCAGAACATGGTGTAGCCTGGGATGTCCACTTCCCAGCTGCAGTTGTCTATGCACCATGATTCTGTAATGGCCATCAGATCCAGGTCTGCCTCTGCAATGATTGCCTCAAGGTCAGGAATTTTATTTCCTAGACTTCTTGCATTGGCATGTATGGCTCTTCATTCTCTTCATCCCTCTCTCCCCCTCTAACCTGCCTCTCCTTCCTGCTTCCCCTCTTGCCCTCTCTGTTAGCCCGGTCTTGCCCTCACCTGTTATGTTGTTTTCCTGCCTTCCCTCCTTCCCCTCTGTTCCAACTGAAGTTTCTCCTTCAGATGTGCCTGCCCTTCTCTTTGCTTCCGTCAATCTGTAGGAAATTTCTTGTCCCTTGGTTACCGTTCCTTGTTGCACTAGTCTCTGGGAGGGGGCAATCTCTGTCTCCCCATTTGGCTAGTTTAAATGCTCATCAAAGTTGCATTTAAAACTTCCAGAAGGACTGTTGCTCTGCCTCTGGATGGATGGAGGCTGTCTCCCTTGTACAGGCCTACATCCCCCCAGATGTGACCCCAATCCCCAGTGTAGCCAAAGCCTTCATCCCTGCACCATGCCTTCAACCACTCTTTGAAGGTCCCGGTGCAGAGTTCCCTAGCTTTCCTCTGACTGTGCATGGGTAGCACCTCCGTAAAGGCCATTGTGCAAGTTACCTGCTTCAGGCTGCTCCCCAGCTCCCTAAACATATCCTGCACTACCGGTACAGCTTCCCTTGTCTAACCATTCATCCCCAAGTGAACAAAAATATCCAGCTGCCTCCCTACCCCATTTTCCCTGGCAGTCTCTAAGATTCACCCTGCAGTTATCTCCACCGAAGTGCCTAGAACGCACTGCACTACCCTGTCCCTCTTTTCCCCTGCCTCCAACTCAATCCCCTGACTATGAAGTCCCCCATCAGCAACTGCCTCCTCCTTGGTTGGGGGACTCTCCCACCTTCCTTGGAGTCTGCTCCATTGAGGACTCCCACATCCTCTCTTACACCTGCCTTTCGTGTCTCCATGGGTTACCATGATGCCCATGATGGTACGCTGTGCCTCCTGTTATTTGAGGCATAGAGCTAATAACCTACCCACCTTATCCCCCTGGCCATAATATTATAAGAAATTAGTTAAGCTGTAATTTTATCTTTACTTACACCTGGAATATTTGAAAAGTGAAGTTTCTGCCATAAATGATGACTAAAGATATAATTTAGGTATGCCTTGTCACTTGTACCATATTCAAGCAAAAGTATTATGGAAATATTGAAGGTTAAATATTTGTAAATGGCATTTTATTTGTGTTGTCATATTTTAAATTTCCCCTGGAAGAAACCATTACAAGTTAGGCAGAATGTTAGGGGTAGTAAAATAAAAGAAGACTACAGAAAAGCCGGTTGTGTTGTGGCATTTTTTTAGCCCAGAGCAGTCCAACCCTCAACAGTTGTTGATTAACAAGTTCCACCAGGACCAACTCCACATCTAAACTACTTCAGAAGAAAGTGATTTCCCGCTAGAGTCTCAATCTTTTGTATGTTCTGTACCCTCCCTGTTAAGTTTGTTGTACTTAGCCCTTCACTTGTTTAATGTCAGCCGTTCCTGATCTGATGTGCCTGGCGACAGTTTCTGCTCTTGTTCTCTAATTATAGTTAAAAGTTTGATGGTCTCTGCCACCTTCATCTCTTACAATTCACAGACATCTGAATTAGCTTACCATTTACTGTGCAGTTGATGTTTGTATTTCTAATTTTATTTATTCAGTTTTAATTAACTTATCCTCCTGTAATTCTGAAATTGTAAGGTACCTAGAACTGTATGGACTGGATGCTGTTTAATAAACATGCCATGCCTTGACCCCATATATTAGCCGTGTTCTCTGTGGTCACAATGTTCTCCATAAAGAAGTGGTCTGTGAGGGTTTTTAAGTGTTTCAATACTCCAGTCATCCTTCAGATGTGATTATTCATCCTCCACCATCTACCTTTTGCTATATTAGTGAAAAAACAGGAGACTAGATGGACTGAGGAATGGCCTCAGACCACCTGTTCTAATATTTCACAAGTGTGATGGCATACAAGGATCTCCTTGCTGAATAGAAAGTAATCCAATCTCGAAAAGGAGTTATGTGGCATCAAACAGTAGATATACTCCCTGGAATCTGGCTAGAGTGTTCTCCAGGATTCTAGTTGTAGGCCCCTCAACACTGTTGGACTTACCTGGGTTTGCTTCCGCTGCCCCTACATCTTTACCACTGCCTGGCCTGAATTCCCTGGTGTTCTGAGGCTCTCCGTCCAACCTCTCCATGTTCCCAGTCAGTTTGGGGCTGCAGGAGCAAAATCGTGGAACCACAGCGCAGCAGCCACACCAACATAGGAGCCGGTGACCTGTGCTTGCTCATTAGCGCATATTGGTTTTCTCGCCACTGCTGCGGCATACCAAAGGCTCCCTCCATACTCCCGGACCCCTGATCAGCATATTGGGTCCAGAGACATGAGGGAGATTGGTAAAGATTTCCAAAATAATAATTTATTTAAGGAGTATCAAAGGGTGCCATTGGAATACATTATAAATATTAATAAGGGCACATGAATATTAATGAACTGCCCATGCCTGTCTCCTGGGGACTATGTAAAATGAAGGCAGCAATAGGCAGGGGGAAGTGAATTAAGTGTTAACTCTGCTTTTGTAGGACAGAGCAGAGGGACTGCTTTAAAATGTTGGGACACTTATTAAATAAACAGATTTGTGTGGCTGAAAAAAAAAAACTGGAGAGTTGGGACTCTGTGAAGAGATTGTGCTTTCAGCAGCCATATTGTCCACCTCTGATCCATGCTACAGCCAATTGCAAAAGCAGGAATTTTGGTGGCTGAACATATGGGACTGCATGAAGACTTTTGGGAGAAAAAGCAGGGACATCTCTTGGTGCCCAAATGAACAGCCAATAGGACGTCAAGGGAGCCAAATGAATATTAATTTGTTTAGTTGGACAACTGCTGTAGCCAATGAAAAGGGGCTGCTGGAAAGCTAATAAAGAGGACTGTTTGCCAGCCAAAGGGAGATTACTGGTGAGCAGCTTGAGAGTGCAGAGAAAGAGCAGAGATACTTCTGTGGGCTCGTTAGTCCTAAAGGCTTGCCTGTTTGCTCAAAGGCCTTGTCTGGCCCAAGGAATGGACAAGCTGCAGAGTGCCTGGAAAAATAACCAACCCCTGGGAAAAGAACTGGATTGTGTGAGAGGTTCCCAGGGTGATATTTGAACCTGTGGCTGAGTGAATCTTTTACTGAGAATCTATAAGTTGCTGCTGAAATTTTGAACCTGCTGCTGTCTCAAGAAAGTTAAGCTTCACAACTAGAGTGAGTGACTTTGGAGATTTGCTGCCAGAGAAGGAGTGGACTGTCCTGTAGTGCAGAAAGAGGTATGGGCAGCTGGAAAGCGGGAACTGTACAGGTCACAGCCTGAAAACCACAGTGTCTGCATCTGAAAGTACAGTGACCTGCAAGCTGTGTTCCCCCTTGGTGGGATAAGTGCATTAGAGACTGTTTGCTGGGCTAGAGTGAGGCAACTCCCAGCTCCTGTGCTGTATCTGAGAAAAGTGTGTGCTAGTCATCAGTCTGGGGAACCACCAACTGCTCTGTACCCAGACTGAAGAGACCACCACTAGAGAGGAAGACATCAAGAGGCCTGACAGGTGAACACCGCATGCAAAGGGCCATGGGGCGAAGATTGGACAAGCCTGGCAGGTGAAGACCAGTTTTCATCATTTCTTCAGCCAACTGCTGCTGTGTTGCAACAACTCCTGATACCAGCATGGTACCATGAAACAAGTTGCTGCCACCCGCTTTGAACTGCTGAACTGTAAGTACCCCTGGCTGCGGCTTTAGGGAAGTCTTTATTTAGATAGCTAGCTAGTCAAAATTAAGGGGTTTAAGTGCCGGGCAGGACTGTGTCAAGATTAAAGCTGAGCTCAGGCAGAAAGCTAATGTTTTGCATCTGGTTAAAGTCATTTGGGCCCCAATGAAAGATCCCCAGCATTTTCTTCATGGCAGTGTGGTACTTACCAAAAGGACTTCATAGACATTTGGGTAGCTCCCAGATGGGAAGCCAGGTGCACCTTTAGGTTTGGGGATTGCATGAGGTAAAATTGTTTCAACAGTTGTTAGAGATGATATGCTATTTTCTCCCCTTTTTCCCCTTCCCTCAAAATAAAAACTGTTAACTGTTAATGTTACAGTCTGGTACTGTGACTCATTGCAAGAAGTGGGAATTGTTGTTGTGTGGGGAAGATAAAGTGGGGGCAGTCACTATATTTTCCTGGGGGGTAGTATCCTGCAATTTATCCACAGGTATTCCCTATCACTGCCCCAGGTGGAGGCACCATGCACACTTATTGTTCCCGTACCACTTGTCTGTCAGATAACCTAGGCCGGCCCCCCTCGAGGTGTGTCCTGGGAAGACCTGAGGGCCCCATAAACAGCCGAGGTGAGTCAGAGGGGCTCTTACATAGTAATCCCAGGGTGTCTTGGAGCACCATATGTGCTCACTGGGCTGGTGTTCAACCTCTCTTATTTCTTTGTACCTATCTAACATGGTATTTAGAACTAGATTCCAATCACCTATGAGCAGAAGTGGAAATGATGCATGTCCCACCAATATGGATAAACCTCCTAAGGGAAAAGAGGGGTCGACTACATTGAGGCCATAGAAACAGCCCAGAACCACCTCCACCAATCCCAGTGTGTCATGGAGAAAAATATAGCAACCATTAGGTCCACAGTCTGCTGTAAGAGTAGGACTAGGGTAATCTTACTTCAAGAGGGTTCCTGCAGTAAGTCTTCACAGATAGGACTGTGCCCCCTGGTGTCAGAACTGTATGGCAAAATTGTAGCTAGCAGTCACTAGCAGGGACCACCCCTGGCGTCAGGTGATGGACGTCAACGTGACTATAAAAAGGGCGATCGCCTGCCCGCCCTGCAGTTCTTTCCCACCATCGATCTGAATCGTAGAACCTAACGTGGTAGAACAGCTTCAATTACCTGCCATTTTCAGACTTTTTTCATACCTTATTTTCAAATTTCCCTCCATCCACATTGCAGTGTATGTCGTCTTGTCGGCCCAGAAGAAGTGCTCCAAGTGCGGCGCACAGACCCTGCATGGGGATGACCATTCCTGGTGTGTCCTCTGCCTGGGGTTTAAACATAACACTGTTGACTGTTCCATCTGTCAGAGCTTCAACCAGGCCACGCATACCCATCGCAAGAGGACCCTTGATGTCCATTTACTGACCCAAAGACTGGCATCGATGGAAAAAGAACTCCAGGAGCTGAGGGAAAGATTGTTTTCACTGGCCCTCAAGAAAAAGACAAAGAAGCAGAAGGAGAGATGCCGGGAGTGGATCTTCACAGAGGAAATCCAGCCAGACAGCTGACGCCATCTCGGGTGGTGCCTCCACCCCTGTGAGTACCCCACCTCCAGGGCCTTCTTCCGCTCCTGCGGACCAGACGCCCTCTCCCCCTTTCCAAGGTCAGCGGGCAGTCAGTATCCTCTTTGGAGGAAGCAGCTAAGGTACCTGCTTCGAGCCCTGCCATTAAGTCACCCTCCAGCTATGCCACTGGGCGCCCGGCCCAGGCCGATCAGCCTGACTCTAGCTTCTCAGCTTCCATCAGCCTGGCCGCAGTCTGTAAGTCGGTCGGCTCCTCTGTTGACCGCCAGACCATCATCTCTTAAGTCGGACAGCAGACCACCCAGCGCCCATGTGGTATCATCTCTCCCATCAGACTCCCTTGTGGACCCAAACACCAGGCAGAGAGAGCTTGCAGGTCCCTCTTCATCCCGTCAGGGTTCTCCCTCAAGGGATTCACTGTCCTTTTCCAACCTTTTTTGGCCTGATCACCAGGACCCTCTTCCATCGGATACCTTTCAAGACCTGTTGACGGGGACCCTTTCTGACATCCCCCTTCCCCTGTGCCAGGTTCCATTCTGCTGATGGATCCTCACCTGATGCCGGATCCTTCACTGGACACCTTTGGGAGCTGTATGGATCCTACACCGTCAGGACCCTTGGGGATTCCCCTTCCTACTCCACTGTTGGAACCGCCACCAAGTGGTCTTTCAGCTCCGCCTGTGATGGGGCCCTACGCTCTTCCATCTGGCCTGACCGGGTACTATCCTGGATACACACCACAGTATCCACAGTACCCAATGCTGCGGGGGTCCATCACTGGGATACCCTCCTCTGA